>JAQFVV010012426.1:5652580-6373215 GCA_028023455.1 Epiperipatus broadwayi | reverse complement strand
ATATATTGTAGCGGGTGTACTCGTTACCCGTATACTTATATATATCCTCTCCTTATCTAATCAGAATATTGATAAGAAAACTCGTATCTTTCTCACAGCATATTTATGGACGTCAGTTTTTTTTTTATTTTAGACTCCAAGCGCCAAACTTACTTTTTACATAAGTATTATGCTGGAAGATCAGAATACAATTGTGATAGGGCCACACCTCTAGCTCAGTACTCAGGGCGGGTGGTCAATAAACCGTAGGAAAATGTACGGGGGACTCCATGCATCTCTTAACAAGGAAATCCGAACCAATTGCCTAAATTCGTGGACTATCTTTCATGAGTTAAATAAAAAAAAAATATACATGTAATACAAGCTTTAAAATAACACCTTTTATTATAAATTTTCCCTTCTTTTCCTTTTTGGAAAATATTTGCCTGTATCCCCCCCCCCCACATTGTTTACATAAACTAAGAAAACATACATATATACTGTGTGGATTTTCAACTGAATAAGAAACGAACGTATGTACAGACAAAATCTAATCAGCTGGATTTGAACGGCCTTCTCAAAAACAATATCTTTCTTGCCTTTGTTCATTCTCCTTGAAAACTTCGGAGAGAACGTGGTAATAGTTAGAAAATAAATATTTTAAGTTCACATTACCTGCAATTTTGTCCGATGTGATCCCCGGGGATATTAAAATAGGACGAAAACATATGAAATTTGAAATAGACGCACGAGGCGGTTTATCACGCTATAATCCATTTTCGAGTCGGGTCAGTTCTTTTGTGAAAAGTTAATAGATCTCCGGTAGATGTTCTCCGTTTACTGCCGCATGGTCTCTTCGGGGTAAGGCACAGAAAACCCAGCACGCTTAAGCTTTTACCCCACTGTACGCATATTCGGCCGTAGCCTTAGCTATTCTTTTTTTTTTTAAAAAAAAAAATGGCGATTCCCTTCCAAAAAGGACACAACAAAAAAAAAAAAACCAAACTACTTCTCTACTCTCTCTGTCATTTTTTTTTTTTCTTTTTTTTTTTTCACTCCTCTCTTTTGTCCTCGCAAAAACAGTCCGCCCCCTTTTTCCTCACCACGTGGTATAGATGGCCAGTCAGGCTAACAAGCAAAGAAACTTTTCGCACCTTCGGATATTCTGGCAAACAACATTCCTGACCTTTTTCAACCCTTCCTTTTTTTCTTTCTTTTTTTTCTTCTTTTTAAATTCCTCAGATAAGGTGTCCAATACATATTTCTTTTCTTTCTGTTCTCTTACAATAATCTCATCTTGGATACCAAATTTATTCATACGTTCGTTTCTCATTATTATTATTTTTTTTTTCTTTTGAAATTGTCCATCCACACCGCACATACATACATGTATCACTTTCACTAAAAACAAAACGCAAATTCCCCCCACTCCCTCTTTTCTCACTTTAATAAGATTTTAAACATTTTCTTCCACTAACAAAATAAATACTAAAACGGAATAAAACCAAACTATATGAAACTAATTAAAAAAAATATATAACACATGTGTGCGCTTTTCTACATTGTAAACAGGGTTTAAACCCGACCGTTTACAATACCCTCCTCCCGGAAGCCTTCAAATACGGTCTACGTATTTGAACGGCTCCTAGTTCAGTGGCACGGGCTTGAGTGAACGGGCATTGTATGATCCCTTCATCTCTTGCCCAGTATTCACCCAGAAGGCGTTATCACCCTGACACTTAACAATAGGGTACGGTCCATCGTATAAACTACAAAATTTTTTTACAAATAAATTTTCCTGGTTCGCTCACGTGAGGAGTCTTTACCATAACTAGGTCGCCCACTTTAAAACGATACGGCCTCCCCAGGGTGTGTTTGTTTCTTTCTTGACTCCTTTTTAACAGTGTATGATATGCCCGCTCTTGATCCTCCTCCATGTTGATCGGTAATTCCTTCGGTCCGGGTATTTTAGTCTTGATCAATCTGGGAGCATGTTTTCCCATCTGGAGTCGCATGGGGGAAAATCCGGTGGACTCGTTAACCGCCCAATTTATATAATTAAGTATTTCTGGAATTTTCTTAACCCATCCGCGGTGATTAGTGGGGATATAGGTCCTAAACAACCGACCCAACTCACGCATCACCCGCTCACATGGGTTTGATTGAGGATTCCTAATCGATGTCAGTACATGTTGGATCCCCGACTTGTGAACCCATGCTTTCCACTCTCCCGAGATGAACGGTGTACCATGATCCGAGAGGATACTTTGAGGTTTTCCTATGGTAGCAAAATATTCCTTCTCCAGCAAACGTATGGTGCTTCGGGCATTAGCTTGATTCATGGGATATGCGGCCACAAACTTACTAAATAAATCATACACCACCAACAAATATCTTTTTTTATTGAACATGGGTAATGGCCCGTAATAATCTATGGCAATCATCTCACGAGGCCTCCTTGGAATTATCGAGCTCATGGGACCTGCATAATTTTTATTTGCAGGCTTAGTTTTTTGGCAGAGTTCACATTGATTGATTATCTTTACTATAGTTCTATGCATGTTTGGCCAATAAAACCACTTCTTAAGCCACTTTTCTGTCTTCCACACCCCATAATGTCCAGATAGTTGGTGGACGTGAGTCACCACTGCATCCCTCATTGGTTGTGGTACTATAGGCCTCCAGCTTTCTGTTCCCCCATCCATTTTGTACTGGAGCACATCCTGGTCAAGTCTATATCGGTGTATCCCACGTCCAGGCTCATTGTTATTCTCGCTCCTTTCCCCTTTCAGTTGTCTGATTATTTTACCTAGAGGAGCATCATCCCTCTGACACTGGGACAATCTTTTAAGGTCATTCTCTACTTTATCATTCATCCCCAAATTTACCCCTGCCACGTATAAATTCTCAACCTTCAGGTGACTCGATGGCACACGTACTGGATTGCGACTAAGAACATCAGCCACGATGTTATCTGACCCCTTACAATGTTTTACCACATAATTATATTCTTGAAGGTATAAGCTCCACCTTACCAACCGACTGTTTGTCAGATAACTGTGGTTAATAAACTCTAAACTCTGATGGTCCGTAACAACAATTATTTTTGATCCTAACAACAATGTGCGGAGTTTTTGAAATGACCAAACAATAGCCAAAGCTTCCTTTTCAGTGACAGTGTAATGTCTCTCGGGGCCCTTGAGCATTCTACTCAAGAAATATAGTACTTTTGCCTGACCATCCTCTTGAATCTGCGATACTGTCGCTCCCAGCCCGTACCCACTGCTGTCGGTTTGCACTACGAAAGGTTTTTCAAAATCAGGAAAAGCAAGCATTACGTGTTTCATGAACCCCTGCTTCACCTTCTCGAATGCCTGACTTTGTTCCTCACCCCACTCCCACATTGTCTCTTTTCTCAATAATCTAACCAATGGTTCCATATGTTGAGCAAATTGTTCCTGAAAGCGGTTATAGAAATTACACATACCCAAGAAGGATCGCACCTGCTTTTTAGATCTTGGTGCAGGAAAATCTTTGATGGCCGAAATTTTATCTGGGTGTGGCTGAACACCCTGAGCGCCTATAAGATGACCCAAAAATGTAACTTCCTCTTGAAACAGTACGCTTTTCTTCAGGTTTACCTTAATCCCTTTATCCCAACATTCCTTTAGAAACATTTCCACATCCTTGGCATGTTCTTCCATGTTAGCCGACGCTATCAATACATCGTCCACATACATTGTAATTATTTTTTTTACTTCAGCAGATAATACCTTATCTAAACACCGTAATAGACCGGCTCCACTGTTAATTAGGCCAAATGGCATGCGGTTAAATTGATACGAGCAGCCGTCGTATCTAAAAGCAGTGTATTTTCGATCTTCCGGGTGCAGACCTATCTGCCAATAACTCGCTGTCAGATCAAATGTTGAAAAAATGTTTTTTCCGTTAAATCTTCCAGTTAATTCTTGCATGGGTGGTGGTATGTTACAATCTGGAACTGTGACTTTGTTTAATTGCCTCGCATCAAGGCACAGCCGTACGGAGTTATCTTTTTTTTTTACCACGACTATTGGATTACAATATGCCGATGAACTTTTTGATATGATTCCCCATTCCAACATTTGATCTATCTGTGCTTTCACCTGTTCTCTATATTGATGGGGAATGGGGTATGATTTTGCCTTAAATGGTTGAGTTTCGTTTACCTGAATTCTTTGTTCGAAGCCTGGTATTATGCCTGGTATATCTGAAAACACCTGATGGTAGTCTCTCAGTATCTTTCTTAGCGTTTCCTTCCCTTTTCCCCCAGCCAGTTTTACCTGCTCTATCTTATCCGTTATCACGTTATCCTTGTTGTCATCGACGACTTGCACAGTGCCCATCGAAACATCTGTACTATCCATCACGAATCCAACCACCTCCCCATTGCATGTGGCTTGTCTACTTTCGTAGTTCAACTTACACTTATACTTGTACAAAAAATCAGTTCCCAATAGAACATCACAAATCAGATTTTTCATAATTAAAAATGCATGAGGGCAACTTACTTCCTGGATTTTAACATCCAGCCATATCTGTTTGGGTTCAACTTTGGCCTTTCTGTTGTTGGCCATTGCCACCTGTACCGCTTTCAAAGGCAAAACAGGTATGTCTGGTTGTTCCCTGATGAGTTTACAATATAATCCCTCTGTTATTACAGAGACCTGACTTCCCGTATCTATAAGTGCTTCCACTTTCGTCTGTCCAGTTGCTATCTGTATTTTTGGACATGTTTGGCATGCGTAACTTGGTACCCGGTCCTCCCATGAACAAATCAGATTTCCCATACATTTTGAATTCGATTGTTGACTGAACCCTGTGTCTCTCCCTTGATCTATTTCCTTTTCCCCCCGTATCTGTCTCATTTTCGCACTCACTTCCATTTTACTCAATACTTCGTCTATTTCTTTAGTAGAGTTCTCTCCTTTTCCCAGTATCACTCTTATTTCTATGGGCAAGTTATTACATACTGTCTTCACCATCTGTTTCTCTGACAGATCACATGCTTTTAACGTCTTGAGTATGGCCACTTGTCGCCTAAAAAACTCTACGTATTCCTCTGGTCCGCCCTCTTGGAACTTTTCCCTTATTATTCGGGACCGAATATCCTCCTGTCTCTCTTCACTCCAGAACACTCTCTCCAGGGTTGTCTTGTAGTCCACAAATGTCTGTGGCTGGTGTATCAGTGAATTCCACCAATCCCTAGCCTGAGCCTCAAGGTGGTCTGATGCTACTATCGTCTTCATATCTTCCGGTATTCCATAACCTTCAAAATACCTTTGCAGACTCCTAAGGTGATCTATCGGCATCTCCTCCTTCCTCCCCTCATATATTTTTATTTTTATCATTCCCATCTTCCCTATTCTATACACTCTATCTTTTATATTCTACGTATCGATTATATATATATAAATAAAATAATAAAAAAAACAAACGTAGTACCTTGTTTTGACTGCTTCTAAAATTACAACGTGGTAGGTTTTCCTCTCCCCCCCCAAAGCGCCATGCTACGTATCTAATTTCTTTATCAAACGCTCGGAAACTATTTTCTGTCTTTCACTAAACCCATTTTAACCGAAACAAACTTTACGTCTCTATAATGTTTCCATCCTACTCCCCCTCCTTTTCCTTATCGAATCTTTACTCTTTCTACTCGGGTCCCCCTACATTCCGTTCTTCAAAAGCCTTAGTTGGGACGCCATTGTAGCGGGTGTACTCGTTACCCGTATACTTATATATATCCTCTCCTTATCTAATCAGAATATTGATAAGAAAACTCGTATCTTTCTCACAGCATATTTATGGACGTCAGTTTTTTTTTTTATTTTAGACTCCAAGCGCCAAACTTACTTTTTACATAAGTATTATGCTGGAAGATCAGAATACAATTGTGATAGGGCCACACCTCTAGCTCAGTACTCAGGGCGGGTGGTCAATAAACCGTAGGAAAATGTACGGGGGACTCCATGCATCTCTTAACAAGGAAATCCGAACCAATTGCCTAAATTCGTGGACTATCTTTCATGAGTTAAATAAAAAAAAATATACATGTAATACAAGCTTTAAAATAACACCTTTTTATTATAAATTTTCCCTTCTTTTCCTTTTTGGAAAATATTTGCCTGTATCCCCCCCCCCCCACATTGTTTACATAAACTAAGAAAACATACATATATACTGTGTGGATTTTCAACTGAATAAGAAACGAACGTATGTACAGACAAAATCTAATCAGCTGGATTTGAACGGCCTTCTCAAAAACAATATCTTTCTTGCCTTTGTTCATTCTCCTTGAAAACTTCGGAGAGAACGTGGTAATAGTTAGAAAATAAATATTTTAAGTTCACATTACCTGCAATTTTGTCCGATGTGATCCCCGGGGATATTAAAATAGGACGAAAACATATGAAATTTGAAATAGACGCACGAGGCGGTTTATCACGCTATAATCCATTTTCGAGTCGGGTCAGTTCTTTTGTGAAAAGTTAATAGATCTCCGGTAGATGTTCTCCGTTTACTGCCGCATGGTCTCTTCGGGGTAAGGCACAGAAAACCCAGCACGCTTAAGCTTTTACCCCACTGTACGCATATTCGGCCGTAGCCTTAGCTATTCTTTTTTTTTTTAAAAAAAAAATGGCGATTCCCTTCCAAAAAGGACACAACCAAAAAAACCAAACTACTTCTCTACTCTCTCTGTCACTTTTTTTTTCTTTTTTTTTTTTTCACTCCTCTCTTTTGTCCTCGCAAAAACAGTCCGCCCCCTTTTTCCTCACCACGTGGTATAGATGGCCAGTCAGGCTAACAAGCAAAGAAACTTTTCGCACCTTCGGATATTCTGGCAAACAACATTCCTGACCTTTTTCAACCCTTCCTTTTTTCTTTCTTTTTTTTCTTCTTTTTAAATTCCTCAGATAAGGTGTCCAATACATATTTCTTTTCTTTCTGTTCTCTTACAATAATCTCATCTTGGATACCAAATTTATTCATACGTTCGTTTCTCATTATTATTATTTTTTTTTTCTTTTGAAATTGTCCATCCACACCGCACATACATACATGTATCACTTTCACTAAAAACAAAACGCAAATTCCCCCCACTCCCTCTTTTCTCACTTTAATAAGATTTTAAACATTTTCTTCCACTAACAAAATAAATACTAAAACGGAATAAAACCAAACTATATGAAACTAATTAAAAAAAATATATAACACATGTGTGCGCTTTTCTACATTGTAAACAGGGTTTAAACCCGACCGTTTACAATATATATATATATATATGTGTGTGTGTGTGTGTGTGTGTGTGTGTAAATATCATTTGATTTTATTCATTCATGTCTTTTGCTTTAATGATCTAATATTTCAGTTACTATTTGAGTACCACAATTACACACTTTGCAGTGATTTGAATCAATTGCAAAATCAAGTCTTATGTTCTGTAATATTTCTTTTTATTAGATGGCTCTATGCTCACTACTGAAAAACAATTTTACATAATGAAATTTTACATTAATCAATAACCTTTAAATACACATTTGCACACTCCATACTATTTAAATAAAATATTTTTTTCTCTTCAATAGTTTTTACAATAATTAATAACACATTATACTTTACATTCTTTTGGTATTTTTTTACCTTATATGAGATTGATTATGATGAGTTAGAAGAAGTTAATAGTTACAAATACCTTGGTCAGATTATTAATACAGATGGAAACATAATGGAAGAAATTAATCATAGAATTCAACTTGGTTGGAGTGCTTTTGGTAGAAATAACTTGATACTAAAAGAAAATATGTCTATGTATTTGAAAAGGAAGGTTTTTAATAAATGTGTTTTACCAGTTCTTACTTATGGATCTGGGACTTGGTTACTTAATAGAAGAGTGGTACAGAAACTTCAGACCACTCAAAGAAGTATGGAGAGATGTATGTTGGGAGTAACAAGAAGAGATCGAAAACACAATATATGGGTAAGAGAACAAACAGGTGTTACTGATCTCATTGAAAAAATTAAAAGACAAGTGGAGTTGGGCTGGACATATTGCTAAAAGAAATGATAATAGATGGACAATTGAAATCTTAAACTGGATTCCAAGAGATTGTAAAAGACCCAGAAAGAAACCACATATTAGATAGATGAATAAAGTAAAAAAATGTGTGGGTGTGATGTGGAGAAGAGAAGCTAAAGATCAGAGAAGATGGATTAAACTTGGAGAGACCTTCACCCTTCTGTGGCTTGATAATAGTTGTTGATGATGATAATATGAGAAGTCAAAACAGTGTTAGATTATTTTTTACTTCCAGATTCACAATTGTTATTAATAAAATCAGTTGATTAATTTTATTTTAAATAATATATTTTATTAGTCTTTTGATGTGATTTGATGTGATGTATTATGGCTTCTCCTTAAATGAAGTCAAGAATATCTCAGCAATTATGCCAGATAAACCTGTTAGCCACTTTATTTTACATTCCCCACTCTAAATTTACCCATAATCTGATCTATCCCATTTCCACAACATAATCTTTGTCAACACTATAACCTTTATATCTAAACCCCCCTTATCTTTTCCCAAACCCAGCATAAAAAACAATAATTCAATTTCTGTATAATCACTCTTTTCATATTTATTTTTCCACAACTTCATTAAAACTGACATTATATATTATACCACCTAGTGATAGTTTTTGAAAATGCTAAACCTTTTACTATTGTATAAAATCTTTATTTTATATTAAAACTCAATAAATTGGACTTAATTTCTTTTTAATTTGGTTTTTTAAACAAATAATAGTCTAAAAAAATCACAGTTGGTTTTTTTAAATATTTAAAAACTGACTTGTAAATAAAAATAACAGACTGTAAACACATCAATCTTCCAAAAACTAAACAATTTTTTTTTTTTTTTTAAGTTTTTATTAATTGTGAATAAATGAAAGTGAATTTATAATAAATCTATTAAACTGTGTTTAAAATCTGATATTTACTTAAAAAATATTAAAATATTTGAAAAAAATTATAATATCTTGACAATTTTGACAATTGATGGTGTTAGTGATGAGTTACACAGGTCATTGTCAAAAAAAAAAAAAAAATGAAAGCAAATTTTCCTTGAAGAACAATGGAGCAAAGACAAATATTTGGTGATTAACTGTAATATACTGAAGATTTTAAATTTATTTTTAATATAAAAAAATCAAGAAAAGCAGTACTGCCATGTTTATAATATTAAAAAAAATCCTACTCTAATACGAGTTACGATAATGGAAAAAAACATTCTGAGGTCATGGAATTAGCATATCTTTTCTGAGGGAAGCATTCACAATTCTAAATGAATGAGAGTAATAGAATTAAAACGAAGTTGATAATGAAAAAGTCATTTTTTTTGGAGGTAAAACATAAAATTACAAATATAATTGTATTTAATTAAGGAAAAAAATATTAAAAAAATAATTTTAGAAATTAGACTTATGAGTAACCTATTAAAAGAATTTAGGAAATATTATTATTTATTAAATTATTGCTTAAGACTTAAACTTTCTTTCAAACACAATCATATACACACATACAATAATTTAATGTGGATGTGAGTATATATATATATATGTGTGTGTGTTGTAATGGACAGATACCACTATGTAGGCATGAGAAATATTCAACTCCATAGAGCGTCATTAGACTATAAAATCTCATTTCAGGAATCATTATATTAATGCATATGGAGAAACATTTTAAACCATATACACATACAAAGACATATACCATCTCTAATATTTATTCTAATACCTTTTGATCATGGACAGCATACCTTCTTTAGAAGCATCAATTGGCAAGAACGAACAATGGTAAATAAATGCTAAATATTGATCTATTAAATTATAAAACAACTTTATTATAACTTTATAATACATTCATTTATATAAATTTAGATGTGACTTTTATTTTGGATATCCTTATTTGACACCAGGTAACCTTTTGAATAATGATTATAACAAAATGTTTTCCCATTAATTGGTTTATTATCATCTGTGAAGATTATTGTCTAATAACAATAGTATTTGTAAAGTTTGTTGATTTTTAGTATACATTAGCCAAGTTAGTATGTGCACATTTATATATTTTGTTCTTAACTTTAAATAGTAAACTATTTGTGATAACATAATGTAATGTGTGCATATATGTGTATACATTAAAAAAAAAAATCAAATCAGATGTCACATGACCTAATTTAATAAGCTTGTATTACAAATGTTATATATAGAGCTCACTGAGGACACCAGTAGCAGAAATCGGTCTGAGATTGGGGATATTCTACATAGTTTGTTAAGAGCTTGTTTTGCGAGCAGTATATATAACATGTGTATACATGTATAATTAGTTGATGGTAAATAAAGATATTTTATTTATTAAGATTACCACTTTCGCATAATCTAAATAATTTAGCATATATTTTACAAGAAGTAAATTTTTTAGAGTGTACGATCTAGTAAATACTTATTAATATTCATTTATCAAAAAGGACTTGTTAAAATAGTGAGCGCTTATAAGTTAAGTTTTTATAAAGCGTATCACCAAATACAAAGCAGTGATGTGATATTTGGGGGAACTATGTGAGGCTTGGTCTAAGGAAATTTGTGTGAGTGAATTGCTTTTTAAAGGCCATTAGCATGGATCTTTTCCCCATCTTTGGTCATATGTTTATGATTACATCCTTCCACAAGGAGTTAAAATTGAACATAAATCAGTCCCTATCTTGTGTGAGAGTGGTGTAGTGAAAATTACATTAGCATGTTTGTTTTTGTTTATTTTTAAAAAGATCAGTCTGTGATTAAAATCTTAATTTGTAGAATATATATAAATAAATAAAATGCAAATATTTCGCTACAGATCAATGGTCTATTCTTTATTCTTCCATTACAAAAGAGTCATGGAGTAAATATTGCTGACTAATCCACCAAATATAAATTTGTTGTTTAACCTTCTAAGTTAATAAAACTAAATAATAATTTACTGACTCATAATTGGATTGCTGTCTGGTTGACTATAAACTAAATTTCTGGAAAAAAATTAAACCTGTGTATAAATCATTAGCTTGACAAAAAAATTCCAAGTTTAAATCCTTAGGCATAAAAATGACAACAGTATATGCTCCAATGCACAATGAAGCATATATATATATATATATGGATCTTTATGTCATTTTAATTGCATAACAATTATCTATTTTGAGAATGACATTTTTTTTTTAATTTTAAAATAAACAAATCAAAGTAAAAATTCCAGAAATTTAATTATATGTCAATAAATAGACTTTTTTCAACATATTATTAAAGCAAGCAAAAAAAAAATCCAGGTATAATTACAATGCGCAATAATTTAAAATTGGAAAAAAAATCTTTCTTTAATTATCATATTAAAATTTAAATAATTAATTTAGAAATAAAAGTAATGCATATATTATATAGCTTTAAAATTGAAAATAAAATAAATTTTGGAAAGAGGTGTACGGACTGGCCAACTGCCAGCCTAATGAGTAAAAACTTAAACATAGAATCCACGTGATGGAAAGTATATATATTATTTAATTTATATATACATTTGCAGCATTTATCTTACACAAAAATGTTTGTACATCTGAAGACAATGAAAAAAAATTAGTTTTATTCTCACAATCAATTCTGTCTGAACAAAAGTCAAATAGATTTGGAATATGAAATAATTTAAAATGTCTGACAGTTTTGGTTTATACAAAATGCAACATATTAGTATTTCATATTTTGTTCTTTATTACTATATAATTTTTGATAGAAAGCCTTTTTTATGAAATGTGTAGAAGTATTTTATCAAGAATTATATAGTAATAAAGAACAAGTGCCTTGTATACCTATTATATCTTCCGAATTGCCCAGAATTTTGAGAGAGGAAGTGAGACATGCAATTAAATTTATGAAGAAAGGGAAGGCTCCAGGTAATGATGGAAGTATAATTGATATATTAAAAGAAGCAGGTGAAGAAATAGAAATTTTATTAGCAAAGTTATATACCAAATGTCTAAATGATAAAGATGTACCAGATGATTGGAAGAATACAGTATTAATATTAATATTTAAAAAATGTAATAAAGAAGATATTAGAAATTACTGACCTATCAGTCTTTTATCAGTTTTATACAAAATTTTTACTAAGATAATTACAACTCGTCTACAGAAAATACTGGATTTGCACCAACCAAGAGAACAAGCTGGATTTTAAAGTGGTTTTAGTACAGTAGATCATATCCAGGTATTGAGAGAAGTTATAGAAAGGACAAATGAATATGAGTTTGCATTATGCTTAGGATTTGTAGATTATGAAAAGGCATTTGATTCTATAAGCATTTCTTCAGTGATTAAAGCATTGGATCATCAAGGTGTAGATCCAGAATATTGTCATATTTTAAAGAATATTTATAAAAATGCAACAGCAACAATTAGATTACATAATGATAGTAGAAAAATCAACATTTAAAAGGATGTAAGACAGGGTGACTTCCATATCTCCAAAACGTTTTACAGCACTGCTGCAAGAAGTATTTTGTGGATTAAAATGGAAAGCTAAAGGAGTGAAGGTAAATGGAGATTATTTAAGTCATTTAGATTTTTCAGATGATGTAGTTGTTTTTGAAAATAATGCTTTATAGCTACGGGAAATATTGCAGGAGTTATCAGATGAAAGTAGGAAAGTAGGACTAAAGATAAATGTTAAAAAGACTAAAGTAATGTTTAATAGATTTTCTCAAAATATGAAAATAAAGATTGATTATGATGAGTTAGAAGAAGTTAACAGTTACAAATACCTTGGTCAGATTATTAATACAGATGGAAACATAATGGATGAAATTAATCATAGAATTAAACTTGGTTGGAGTGCTTTTGGTAGAAATAACTTGATACTAAAAGGAAATATGCCTATGTATTTGAAAAGGAAGGTTTTTAATAAATGTGTTTTGCCAGTTCTTACTTATGGATCTGAGACTTGGACACTTAATAGAAGAGCAATACAGAGACTTCAGACCACTCAAAGAAGTAAGGAGAGATGCATGTTGGGAGTAACAAAAAGAGATCGAAAATGCAATGTATGGGTAAGAGAACAAACAGGTGTTACTGACCTCATTGAAAAAATTAAAAGACTGAAGTGGAGTTGGGATGGACATATTGCTAGAAGAGATGATAATAGATGGACAATTGAAATTTTAAACTGGATTCCAAGAGATTGTAAAAGACCTAGAAAGAGACCACATGTGAGATGGATGGATGAAATAAGAAAGTGTGCAGGGGTGATGTGGAGAAGAGAAACTAAAGATAGAAAAAGATGGATTGAACTTGGAGAGACTTTCATTCTGCAGTGGATTGATAATGGTTGATGATGATGATGATGATTTTTATCATTTTCTTGGCTATATGTTTGAATAAGAATTATTAAAAGATTAAATCTAATATAAGAGTTATATTTTACCTGAAACATGTGTTCATGTGTACTTTAATAAATCATGCAATGAATTATATTAGATAATTATATTTAACTTTTAATATCCCTGTGTGGTTTAGTGCAGTGATTGAGTGCCAGATTGTGAATCTCAAGACACTTTTGGTGTTTACATTTTTTATAAACTTCCAAACAATTAACCATTAAATTATTATTATGAATCTTTAATGCAAAATTAAAGTAGAAATCTGGTTAAAAGTATTAATAATTTAAGATTAAAAATAATAGAGATTAATTTTTTTATATATTAAATGCTTTTATTGTCTGTGTCTAATAGGGGAAAAAATGTTTCTTCAATCACAATTGGAGTTTTTAATTTTAACTTGAAATAAAAAAATGGAAGTTCCAAAATTAATTAAGTCAATTCCTATAAATTGATTATTGATTTCTGGATCCCCCCTCCATATGCCTTTATTTCAAGTTAAAGCTTAAAATTTAGTTGTGGTTAAAGAAACAATTATTTTATTTCTTATTAGTGCACAGTCAGTAAAAGCACTTAATTAAAAAAAATTATCTCTATTATTTTTAAGTTTATAGCATTGGCACAATAAATAAAAATGTAAAACTATATTGTACATTAAATTGATTGGACAATTATTGTTGATATATATATATATATATATATATATATATATATATATATATATATATATATATATATATATATATATATATATATATATATATATATATATATATATATATATTTCTGCTATAAGTTAAAATATATACTCCTTATGTATATATTACATTTATGTGTACATAATAATGCATTTGTATATATTGTAAATTAACTTCACTTAATGCATATAAATTTACTTTAAATTAATATTATACACATAATATACATAAGTCATTAGATATTTCTGAAGTTAATATATATATATATATTCTTAATATATACATTCTATTTATTCTGCACACATAAATATATATGTATAATAAATCAGTAACTATGTTTTCTATTTAAAATTGTTTGATAGTCTTTATTTTATTTTAAAACAGTTGTTTAAAAAAAATGCTAAAGAAGAAAATTTGCAATCACCAGTTTTAAATAATAATTGCTAGTTTTCTTTAATGAGTTTTTGTGATTGTTTTAAATAGTGTGAGTTTTGTAGTTTAGCTTTTTTTAAAACAATTGTTTTAAATAAAAACTATCAAACAATTTTAAATAGAAAACTTAATTATTGATTTATTACACATATATAATTATGTACTCGTGCTAAATATTATATATACATAAAGAGTTTAAGATGTTATTAAATTGAAACAAATATTTATACTGCCCTCTCATGATCATTATTTAAAAGAAATCAATTTTCTAAGAATAATTGTTAACTGTGATATGTGAATTTATTGAATATTTTTAATATTTTCCCACTTTCTGTTCCATATCTATAAAACTAGTTGACACAGTGAAAACATAAGTGTTTCAAATGGATTGAGTTGGTATAACTTAGTTGTATACCAATTTGCAAACAATTCTATTAAATTTAAATATATTAAACCTTGATTTTAAAGTTTCATTCTAGCTTGAAAAAGATCAAAAGTTAACAAACAACCAAACTGATTTTTCAGCTTCAATAAAAGCATTTAATAATTAATTATTATTTCAGTGATATAGTGTAATAATGATATTGTTCAAATATATGAATGCTGTTAAAGCAGCACTTGGAATTTAAATGGACATGATGATCAAAAGTGAAACAGTAGAAATGATATTATGATGTGTAAATTGCTTTTAATCTTTTGATAAATTGGATTCAAATGCAATGCATTGTGGACATTGATTAAAATGTTTCAATTCCTCTTTTTTAGCATTGTTATTAATTATCTCCATTTTTTAATTTAAGGCTTTGGAGGGGATATTTTTATGGTACTTCTTTAAAAAAAGTTTATCATCTTTACTTTTAGATAGTATTAACTATTTTGTTTTTCATATTCTCTTATATTTTCAATACTTTATTTTATTATTATTATTATTATTATTATTATTATTATTATTATTATTATTATTATTATTATTATTATTATTATTATTATTATTATTATTATTATTATTATTATTATTATTATTATTATTATTATTATTATTATTATTATTATTATTATTATTATTATTATTATTATTATTATTATTATTATTATTATTAATAATAATAATAATAATAATAATAATAATAATTTAAATGCTAATGTCAATCCAATTGAAATCTACTCTTAGTCTCTTCTTGTGTTTTTTAAACCTTATGTCCATTAATATATTTTTTCTTAAAAAAACTTTCTAATCCTTCAGTTTTTTATTTTATGCTTTCTTTAATTTTATCATCTTTTTCTTATCTTGTCATTAACATCCTAATATTCTTTATTATTATAAAATTATTTTTATAATTATTTTAATTTTTTTCAGACATACTTTCTTTTTCATCATCAGTAGAACATCACTGGTGGTCCTATGCATTTTAATAACAATTAGATCTTTGGGAATTTTTTCCAGTATAGCAATCAGTAGTTTCAATCTACAGAAGGACTTATAAACCTTTTTCTTGTACTGAAGCTTAAAAAATAATCTTATTATATCTGTTGCTACTTTTATAATAACAAACTTATATATTCTCTTTTATTCTTTCCCTCACAGCCCATTTATTTACTTTACAGAGTCCTGCAATAGCTAATATTTTTATTTATGACAATAAATTCATTATCTTTTTTGATTTATTTAGAACTTTAAGTATTGTAGTGAAAACATTTTTTAAAAATATTAATGGCTTTAGAAATATAATGTAAATTAATTTGAAGCACTAAATAAATATAACTCTGTAATCAGTCGTTTAGAGGGTCATGTGACATTTGAATGCGAAAATAAAAAATGCATATAGTCTTAGTATTAAAACCATTTAAATTTACAAAAAATCAAGTGATAATTGAGCATACAAGGGAATAGATTGAGCTTTTTATCTGCAAATGTTTAGCTTTTAAGTTTGTCACTAGGTAATTGGGTTCAAATTGCACAGTCAGTAACATCATTTACTTTACCATGTTTAAATTTCATTCAGAAATCTTTAGTCTTTTACTTTATTAATTTTATTAAAATTAATCTCTCTATAGAAACTGAAGTATTTAATAGCATTTCCATTTATGTAAAATTATCAATTTTTTCCCTCAATTTTTTTTAAAAAATATGGTCTATCATTTTTAAATTATTACATTTTTAAATCAATTATATTGCATAACCTATATTCAAACCAGAGTCAAAGAATAAATTACAACTAAGGTAAAAAATAAATATTCAATTGGTCAACTAATCAATCTGGTGTGCTTAGCCAATGACATTGATTGTCAAATGTCATATGACCTCATGAGTAACTGACAATATAATTTTATTTTACTTTTTATTATTTATCAAATACATAAAAACTACATAAAATCTGAATAATTGATTTTATTATTTTTTTAAATAAAATGTGACAGTATATAAACTTTAATTAATATATATAATAAATATATATATATTATAAAATTTAAATTTTAAAAACTAAATAATAAGTAAAATGCAGAAATGCTTTTAATTATTGTCATATAATTATTATCAATTGCTTATATAGCAGTATTGAAAGCATTTCTGCAATTTATTATTTAATGTATAAATCTAATTGTTACCATGATTTGTTTATTTATTAAATATATAATAGGGTGTTTGCCCCCTATGCCTTCATGTATTGATCAAGTTCTATTTTTTTTCCAAATATAATATATATATATATATATATATATATATATATTGATTATAACTTTTTTTAGGTAACATATATTTGACATGCTCACCTTACATTTTATTCTTTAATTAATTGGGAAAGATTACTATTAAATAAATAATTATTAATAGTTTTTACTACAGATTCTGTATCTCTGCTTAAAAGTTTTACTTTACCCACACTTAATTCTGAAATCATATACATTAGAATCTTATAAAATAGCAGCCAAAAATGTACATAATAAAATATTGTAGAGTTATAATTATTTATTAAGTGCACAGGAAGTATATGTAAATACTTTTAATACAGGATTTAATCTGTATCAAATGCCCCTTGAAATTTATAATAGTCAAGCAATATCTTTATTTTGCTGATAGAGGTTTCTCTCAAACTACAACACAAGATAGCGATTTTTATAAAGATAAGAGTGGCCATCTTATTTTTAACACAACCTTCCACTTATATAGGCCAATCTGAAGCACATTGATTTGGGAGTGTGAAGCTGTTGTTCTTTTCATTGTTTAAGTCCCATATTTCCTATACAAATTAACATTCATGAAAGTTAATATAATAAACTTTATATTGGAAATATATAAACTATTGTAGAGTTATAATTATTTATTAAGTGCACAGAAAGTATATGTAAATATTTTTAAGACAGGCTTTAACCTGTATCAAATGCATCTTGAAATTTATAATAGTCAAGCAATATCATTATTTTGCTGATAGAGGGACCTCTCAAACCACAACACAAGATAGGACTTTTATAAAGTATTGTTTGTCTATGAGAATAAATTCAAGTTCTATTTTTCCAGTGTTAAATAAGTTCACAACTATTTCATAAAATGCAACTTTTTTTCTTTAGCATATATTTAATTAACCAGAGCATATTTATTAATGAAATAAATAATTATCAATAGTTTTTTTAGAATACTGCAGTTTATACTAGAAATACTCTATCTGAGGAATTTTTAACAACAGTTTGTTCTTTTTTATAAGGATGGCCATTTTACTTGCTTATTAACAATTTACACCCAAGATATTTAGAAAACTACTTTATTATTATATATATAGAATTAATTATTTATTACATATGTGTAATACAGACATATACATAAAAGAGTGAAATAAAACAAATATCTTATAAAATAATAACAGAGAAGAACATTTTCAATGCAGTACATGAATTTTATAGCAATCAAGTATTAAAATGAAAAAAATTATGACTAAAATTCCAGAATCTGTTTAGTTATATACTACAAAAACTCTGATTAAAAATGTATTAAAATTAAAAATGGACATCATTATTTTATTTTAGTGATCATTTCATTACATACAATGACAATTGTCTTAGAGTAACAATCCTACACATAATCTTTTTCTTGGCAAAAAAAAAACAAATTCAGAATTAAATCTAGATTTTTATGATTACCAAATATATTGCCTAAGAAAAGTAACAAAATAGCCTTAGTTTCTCCACAGTAAATAGCTAAATAATTAAGTCTTCCACATGCAATAGAATATATAATTCAATGTGTATTATCTGATTTATTTATCATCTAATTAAAAATTTGAAAACAATTGGGTTCAATTTTGAATATAATATAGAAATATAAAGCTATGAAATCAATTCCTGTTTAATTTTAATTTCATAATACATTAATTTTACTTTATTACAAAATAACTTTAAATGTCTATATAACAAACTCTGTAATTTAGTTGCTTTAATGTGACTCTCACTGTTCTATTTTTCCTATCTATTTTAAATTTATATAAATTAAATAATTATATAAAAGTGTTTACATTTTAAAAGCTTTAGCATTAAGAAATGCATAGTGAAGAAGGTATTAATACTCTTTCACTAAACATTTTACTATCATTTTATAATAAAAATGTAATTACTTTTTTTTGGAAACACATACCTTTAAATAATTTAAGTTTTGTTCATTTTTATTGTCACTCATCCTCATTAAACCTGAATTCTCATTCAAATATTTAAACTTATTTTCTATTAAAGTTTTTGGACAATTTCTAAATATCCAGTGTCCAAGGAAAAAAGTGGTTCTTTTTTCAAACCAACTGTAGTGCCATTTCTGAATCGACACATGAATTATGAAGCAATTTAATCTAACCCTTCACCACACAATTTTTAAGGCAGTAGCATGGTTAGAATATGATTTAAAACATAAAAATGGGCAATATGTTTTGTTTTTCTTAGACAACTCACAATAGTGCAGCATATTAACATTACATATTATGTTAAAATTGACAAAACCTTTACAGAAATGTTCAAAATGATTCAAACTGTGTGTGGTAATAGAGCACTGAGTTAGACGAATATTTTCAAATTGTTTGCAAGATTTTATAATGACAGAGAACACATTGAAAATTAATCATAGCCAGCATGCAAAAAATTATCATAATTCTTTTAACTATTAACTATTCATCTGTCAGACTAATTGAGGAACTCAGTTGTATTTATAAAACCTTGGACAACACATTTGATGCAAAATATAAAAAAAACATCTGTGCATATGGTTTATGCCTGATTTGTTGACAGTTGATCATAAAATGTCAGAATGGTGCATTTTAGAAACATAATAAGAACTGCAAACTAAAGATTGTAATTCTTGTTAAACATTGTAAAGAGGGTTGAGATGTGTTTTTTCCAATATGGATCACCAATTAAATGCTGGCATGCAGAATGGAGATTACCAGAAGAAAAACAAAGTAAATGCAAAAGCAGCAAATGAAAACATTGCTCAGCTGTATTTTTATATTGGACTATTTCCATCATCTAATATGTGTGTTGAATGTCTTTAGAAAAGTTTAATTTTTAGTTAAATATTCCAAATGCATTCAACTGTTAGTAATATCACAGCAAACAGGTTAGTATATGCACCAACTGTTAGTAATATCACAGCAAACAAATGTTAATAATATCACAGCAAACAGGTTAGTATATGCACTAACTGTTAGTAATATCACAGCAAACAGGTTAGTATACGCACAACGTTTCGAGAGGTATTTTTCTCCCCTCTTCTTCAGGTGTTGCTGGCCTGACCAGTGACAGTACTAGCATGGGATTCGAACCTGGGTCCTTAGATTCTTGATTATTGAAATTTAAGGTAATGCTCTAACCAACTGAGCCTTCCTGCCAAAGGCAACAGTATGTAGTAATTTCATATACTTATCTATGAGGTTCCTCCTGATTTCTCCACTTTTTCCTCAGAGCAAAGTTGATTAGTGATTTCTATACATTATGTATAGTCACACTAGGTTGGCTTATGGGATTTTTTGCCATTGTCCAATATAAAATTACAGCTAGAACACCATCATCACAAACCTTCAGAAAAACACAAAACATTGCTTAGTTTCTTATTCTAAATGCAGAATTTACCATGAATGTATTCTTGAAGATCAGATGAAAATGCTAACTGCTATTTAGTGCTTTGAATAGTTTGTGAATCAAAAATTTTCTCAAGTAACCTAAATACTGCAAAAAAGCTCTTGCTTGTTGTTGCATGATAACATGCCAGTCCATAGACCCAAAATTGTGTGTAATAATTTATTAGCCAAAACAGTGGTGTGTTTGAGCATATATTTTATTCTCCTATTTAACTCCAGTTGACTCTTAGCTATCTTTAAAATTAAAAGTTTTTTTTTAATAAAAGGAACATGTCATAATTCAATTCATATCATCCAGAAGCCTGTGGCAAAATTTTTGAAGATAATCCTGATGGAATATTCGAAGAATTGTCAAACACAACCATTTCCATCACTGTATTGCATCACAAAAAGTTTATTTTTAATAATCAATAATAAAAACAAAACATAAATAATGCTTTGTGTTAATTTCACAATAGTCATCTTTTTACTGGATGCAATGTATACCATCAGTATATTCTCTACATATAACATCATAACTGTTCAACATTGGTTATATAATACAATCTCGAATCTTTAACATCACCAAACTAGATCAAAATCTATCCATTGCTTGCACTCATTGAATGATCAGTTGTTATTTTTATTCAGAAGAATTCATGTAAATAACAAACCATGATGTCTATCCATTCCAATCGATCATAATAAATTATGACATATGTTTATTTTCACCATATCTCAGCAAAAGATAAATAATAATACTTGCAGATTGTAACTTACCTATGCAATAGTAAATTAATTACATTTTTCCATCTAAATTCTACTCATGTAATCATATAGATAGGGCAGCTTTTAAATAGACTTTTGCAGGCTAAACATCTTTTCAACAGCCTTGTACACTAAAATAGTAAAGAAGCGTTAGTCATTTGCCAGGGCGGATTTGAACCGATTTCCATCCTTTATTTATTTACTAGCTAAGAATATCTTGCTATCCTCTTACTATTAATGGATGTTATCTTGATTGGTAATGGGTAACTAAGTAAAAAGGCCCAAATCCAGTGTAACTATGTTTAGGTTTACTGGCCAGATTCGAATTCAGATGTAAGTATTGCATTACGATTGCCTAACAAAAATCACATGATTCTACATAATTAATATGAAATAAATGCTATAATTTGAAAAGCAAATTGAAATATTTTTTTATGAAAAAGAAAAAAATACTTCTACTAATATATTTAGGATAAAAAGTAAATCTCATTTTTTAAACAGGATAAGGCGTTTACTTTTTGAAAGTGTTTGGCTTCTGTTAACTCTGTTAGTAAAGGTTACAAGTCTGTGGAAATTTCTTTTTTTTTTTTTTTTTTGTCAAAAATTGATTATAATCATAAAATTTTAATATTTGGTTCTATATTCAAAACTGTTTTCAAAGCTTGGACTTGATTACAATGAAGAAAAATAATTAATCTATATCTGTGTTAATGAACATCTCTTATTGATTTGACAATATATATTGTATAGGTAAAGATGTTAATCTTACATTAAAAATTTATAATTAGTATTAAAAATATATATAAAATTAAGCTAAATGCAATTAAATAAACGCAAGAAAAATTTTACTTTTCAGTCGATAGACAAAAATAAGTTTCAAATCTTGGTAACTGGTACGAAGGTCACGCTAAATAATTCTTTGCTTGGATAAATCATCCGTATTTTAACATAAGCGAGTAGTTTTATGGGTTGTTATTATTAGTTTTTTATTGAATCAGTTCCACACTATATAAGAAATATAAAGTAAACTTTTTTCTCATAAATCAAACAATTAAATTTATAACATTGATTGGAAAGATGTCAACATATATGGTAAGTAAAATATTAATTATTAATTTAGAGAATATGAAACATTTTAACAGATTGAACCAAGCCTTAAATTAAAAAAAAAAGACTCCCCCAAAAGTTAAAGATTCGTTGGAAATAGTTTCTATATTAAGATAATATTTTCAAGATAATATTTTTTTTAAATATAATAACATTTGCATCAAAGGTTATGTCTGATTAACATAGTAAATAAAGCACCTAATGATATTTCTAGTAGCACTCCAAAAAGAAACAGTTTAAGATAAAACTTTAAACCAATAGAGTAATCATCTAATATTTTACTTGTTTTTAATATTTAGCTCAAATAATCTGAATGTCTTTTATCAAGTAATTTGACAGCTATTTAGTTGATTATAGATACATCTCTAAAAAAAACCTAAGCTTGTTCAAAAATCTTTATCTATTTGGAAAGAAAATCAATCTCTAAACTAGATTCAGACTTAAAATTAAGAGCTTGGAAGGTAGCCTTATCAAGCACAACTCCACAATGCGTTGGAGAGATCTTCACTTTATATTATACTATTTATATTATTTTTGCTTTATATTTCTAACTTTACATATGTGGAAGACTTTGACCATTCACTAAATCATAAAAATGAACACTTATTGATTTTGCCTTGGTGATATTAAGTTGACTGATTTATAATAAAACTTTATGTATATTTACAATGAGTAAAATTTCATTCTTATAATTAATGTTTTTTAAACTTGTTTTCTATATAAGTTCTTGGAATCCCAAGACAAAGTGAGACTCCATTTTGGTAGATTCATAGTTTAACATATAAGTTTCTGTGGGATTTAACATTGTTTTATGGTAGATTGGGAGATCGTCATTTTCAATATATATATATATATATATACTGTATATAACTTTAAAATGTCATTTTGACAAATAATATGAACATTTGTTGGACTATAAATTTTCTAATCAGCAATGGCTTTTAATTTAAATTCCAACTGAGAAAAAATAAAAATAAAAATTGTGATCGTTTAAGGAATACATTTTTAAAAACGATGCCTATAATTGTCAAGATATGGACCCATCTCAGATTGATAATTATTTTCCCCAAAAATGAGTTCATTTAAATATAGAAACTCTCAATGAATACCTTTAATTCCCATCTATTTTGATATAAAAAGCAAGAATTAGTGATGTAAAGTACATTTCTCCAGACAAATATAATTAACAAGTTTTATTTCCTGTTATATTTTTGTTTTTGAAATGCTTATTATAAAATGTAAATCATTTAATGTGCAAAATATATTTATTAAGCAGTAATTTATATATTTACCACAAATTAAGGGATCATACTCTTCTAAAGCTCTATGTGGTAACATGCTTGATTGAAGGATACACGTTTGTACACGTTTGTGTGAATTTAGGTTCTATCTGTCACATTTGTGCTTGATTGTCACGTGACACATCAAACAACAATCATTCATAATTATTGTTATTACTTTTAAGACAAAAATTAAAAACCACTGGAAATAAATAAAGATTTATGAAAGGTTTATGTCTAATGCAGTATTATTAGCATATTAAGTTATATGCAAAAGGCAAATTGCATAATTAAGCACTAGAGTCGTAAAGTGAAGACAATTTATCATTGTAGTTTTCTATTGCTTGTCACAACACAATTCATTTTACCATCTCACTTTCAAACTTTGGAATGAGCTTTAAATAAGTTCTGTACGTTACCAAGATGTCCCAGAAAGAGACCATGTGTGAGACGAATGGATTAAAAAAAAAAGTGTGCAAGAGTGATGTGGAGAAGGGAGACTAGAGATGGAAGAAGTTGGATTGAACTTGAAGAGATCTTCATTTTGCAATGGATTGATAATGGTTGATGATAATGATAATTGAAAATATAGCAATGCTTATGGTGTTTACAAATTATTTGACGGTTAAAATCAATATCCAGTATTTGGATTATTTCTTTTAGTTATTTTTGCTATTGTTTAATATTAAATTAAAATATTTGCTTATATTTGGGTCTATAGAGCATAATAGATATATACACATTAATTATTATTTGTATATCATGATAACCTGGTTTACAATTCACCCGTCTTACTATCTAATAATATAGGTTAAAAAACAGCGGTATCTCATTTTTCTATTTTCTTATAATTTAAGCTTTATAATACGTTGGCATGCATGATGAGTAAGTTGTAAAAGTGAGTTGTGATATTTATTAGTAAAGATACTTTTCCAGTATTGGTACATTGGTCAATTCAGTATTTACGTATAAGTTTATTTATTTTGTGTGTTAAGTAAATACTGCTTAGGATAACATTTTTAATCATAATTTTTTTTTAGCATTAGTTCCTCTGTTTTTATTTTGAAATAAATAATAATAAAATGATACAAAAGGTCTTTATTGGCGGAGACTCGGGAAAAAAATACGCACTTTTATTTCAACCAATTTATTATCTTCTACTTTTTTTTTTTTCCATACGTCAAAGCATCGGCCGGGAAGCGAATCCGCGACAATTGGCAGCTGCGCTGACCTCTCGGCTACCAATGCTTGACGTTAGTTAAAATCTAAATTTACATTTATATTATTAAAATAATTACTGAGAAATAGATAAACAGATTAAAGAGTTTTATTTTAAATATTTTATTTTAAAAAACAACGATAATATTCAAGGAAATAATTATATTAATAATAAAATAGAGGAAATTTTCTCAATTATTTTATGAATTTGAATGCAAACTTTGATTTGAAATCTTTTAAAGTTGAAGAGTCCGCACTATGTTTTACTGAATTTTCCAACATAATCTTTTGGTTTGAGACTTGTAAAGTTCGATAAATAAAAATTATTGGAATGAAATTAAAACACGTAAATTAATTTTATGATGGATTAACAACATAAAGATGTAAATATTCCTTTTTTACGTCTTCTGCGCATTCATATTGATTTGCACAGAAAATACATTGGATTTCTTCTTTAAAGAGCGGCTCTATACAGATCTGTGTATAACTATCAAAAAATATTTATTTAGTATCAATAAATCACTTTTTGTTTTTTATGTCTTCTATTCAAAATAATTATCGTGATTTTCTTTAATTTTCTTATTCTTTTGTCATAAAAACCATTTACGAGTATATAAAATTATTAATGGCTTTATGGGGGGGGGGGGGATGTCAGCGGCTCTCAAAATACACTTTTCTTACGTCAGATCAATCCGTTGAAAAGTATTAAGTTAATTACCGAAATGTTAATATAGAGAAAACATATTTTATTAATATAAGTAATATTTTTTTCAGCTTTGTAATGACATTTATCTACAGCTGCTGCATTAGAAAATAACTATCATCCAGTTTTTGAAATCAATATTAAATAAAATTATGATTAGTTGCCTGGTTTAAATCTAATGGTGTTCGAGAACCGAAATGACAGACTGAGAATAATAGTTCCATTTAATTAAGGCGAAACTTTTTTTTTCCATTGGCAGGAGGAATTGATGGAAAAAATTTAAGTTTTTAAGTACATTAGTCTAGTAACTATGCTAAATTATGATGGGTGAATTAGTTGTTTCAGAAAGTAATACCGAAATGATAAAAACAAAATGATGAAACGGTCTTTAAATAGTTTTGGCCTATTGCAGAGCAATGACATTATTAATAATTCTTTTAAAAAAAACAGCAAAATAGTGAAAGCTTAGGCAGTTTTTAATTAATGTCTTATTTTCTGGTTAAGAATACCCAGACATCGAATTTTAGTGACCAATATTGGATAGTTGATTGGACTGGTTATGATTTATCTACTTAAAATAGAAATCCAAAGTCTGATTAGAACTTGAAAAAAATACAATTTACCCGGTTTGAATGCAAACCTGAGTTGTAGATCAGGAAGCGAAATTTGCTACTGCTACTCAATGAAACCCTTCATTAATTAATATACATATATATAAAAGAAAGTCTATATTTGGGGTTGAAGATATATAGCGCGTCTGGGTATTAATTTTTTTAAAATTATTTATGCATTTATTAAAAGAAATTGCATAATATTCTAATGTTCACTTTTGTCCAGCTATTGCTATCATATTATAGAGTCCAAATCATAAGCAGATGGAAAAAAAAAAAGATGTACTTTTTATCTATCACTACAATTTATAAATAGATAGTAATTTAAAACCATGCAATCAATAAAGGTGAATTTCTGCTTAAAATCTTAGCAGCAAATGAAAAATGGATACTTTTTTTATTATTAAAAGTAAACATTGGATCGTCTAATCTGTTAATACAGTGTAGCATTTACGTATATATCATAAAAGCACAATCCACATTTGGAACTTCATGCTGTAATCCAATGATTCACAATTCTTTTTTAGCCATGCCCCATCTAAGCATCTCTAAAATCCTGATGCCACCTTCTTCATAGCATATACTTCTAAACTCAAAAAATGAACTATTCATGTATAGTAAGACTAAAAGTCCATTAATTAAAGGATAGCTGAAGCATGTTGGAATTTCAAGCTATTTAACTTGGCCAAGAAACAATAGAGAACTAAGGAGTAAATGTTATCTAAATAGAAAAGACATTGAGAAGGGGAAATTAAAAAAAAAAAACATTCTTAGTTTAATTTACGAATAGTAAGATATAAAAACTATTAGTGGACTTTCAAATTCACTGTAAATAACCCATTCTCGAATTGGCTCTTTTTTAAAATCAAATTGGCCATTGTGGCAGTGAAGATAATCAAGCATATATATATATAAAGAATAAAGTTTGTGCATTAAAAATATTTATGTGTAAAATAATGAAAATCCAGTGTTATTGTTTTCAAAGTAATTTTCTTCAAAGTTGTCTCATGGTTGCATATGATCCAGTGCAGATGTTTTATTATGAGTTTGTTTTCCTTTACGTTTCTACATTCTCACTTTTTCCTAATGAATTCTTTTGAATAATTGCAATAAAAAGAAATATGAATCAGCTGGAAGCATAGAGATGTTTTATTAGTTAAATGTGTTTGGAAACAAAAATTATTTATAGGCTGATGAAGTGCAAGAAAGAAAGCAAGAAAGAAAGCCTTTACATGAATACATATTTACTTGTATTAAACAATTAAATATGCTTTAGTATTGCTATGTTAAATCTTGTTAGTAGTAGCATAGCTATAAAAATTGGATCCAAAGACAAAAGTCTCAAATTGCTAAGTTTCTCTTCTGATTAAGTTTTTTTTTTCTTCATGAATTCAAAATTACCGATTGCTTCTCTCAAGTCCATTTTGAGAGTCTCCTTATGTTCAATAATTAGTTATGCAAGATCATTAAAACATATTTAATCAATTATTTATTAGAAGACCTTTCAAAATATTCATAGTTACCGGAAAGGTAATTACTGATAGAATAACTGTATATATTTTATTACATTTACTTTCCAAACATCGTTACTAAACAGTTAGTTCTTCAAAAATCATTAGACATTTTTTTTTGTAATATCTTTTTTTAATTTTCAAAAATGGAAATCACTTGAATTAACTGTTTACCAAATTATTCATAGACATATCAAATCTGTAATTATAAATTTATCTTATTATGAAAATATATCACTCAGAAGGTCTATGAATGAGCTTTTTTTTTTACTTTATGAGTCCCTCATTGAGCATTGCCTTCCCTTATGAGTTGATAGCTATGCCACAATTTGTTTAACATCTCACTCTTCTTTTATTTTCTATTATGCACAATCTCATTTTTGTCAAATATTTTTTCTGTCTCTATAGACTTTAATGTTTATTATAGACTTTAATGTTTATTAACAATTAAATTTTATATATATTATTTAGGAAGTAATATATCGTCTTTCTTATTGAACATTCCATTTTTTTTCTTTCATGCCACAAATCTTACATACAGTATTTAGTTTTTAATGAAAAGTGAAGTCATTATTTATGTGGAGTTAAAAAATATAATAATTTCTGGCCCGATAACAGATGATTAGCAATAGTTTCTTGCTCAGGAGTATAAGAAATATAAATACCAGAATTTTTTTCCCATATGTCCAAGCATCTGCCAGGAAGTGAACCTGCAACAACTGTCTGCAAGCAACTGCTTACAAGGCAGCTTCACTGACCTCTCGGACCTGAACAGGTACATGCTGGTGAATATTTACTAGAAGGAAAATAAGTACAATTAATATGTGAGATGGATAGATGAAATAAGAATATATGCAGGCATGATGTGGAGAAGAGAGGCTAGAGATAGTAGAAGATGCACTGAACTTGGAAAGACCTTTATCCTGCAGTGGTTTGATAATGGTTGATGATGATGATAATGATAATTAATATACTTGGAGTTTAGGTGTAACATAGGGGATTTAAACACAGACTTTCAAGCTCCCTTCAGCTATCCATTCCATCTTATTCAACTGAAATGTAATAATATAACTAAATATGGAACAATGCTAAAGGAAATTTAGAATTTGGAATAACTGAAGAATCTTGTTCATTTGAAATATGACTAAAGTGTAAACTTTGTGATAAATGCTTAGCCAGAAAAAAAAGCATTTAAAATATCTCTGTCAGAAACTCCCCCCTAAACCTCTGACCAATGGTTTCATGCTTTGGAACTCCTCAGAGAGGTGTCAAACCATTGTTCAGAGGTTTAGGGGGGGGGATTCCTGACAGAGATATTTTAAATGCTTTCTCTGGCTAAGCATTTATCACAAAGCTTGTTGAGGAATTGGCAATGCTCACTTTTTATATCTTACAAGCTTAAAAGAATGGGGTCATGTGATCTATGACTCTATATTTGACTATTTACATCTAAAGTGTCATTTACATTTTTTTCTGTAACCTCTATGCTTGATATGAAAGTATAATAAACTGAAATTGTATATATATGCAATATGTGAGTTTTTCCAAGTGACTGTTGTTATGAATAATTGATGTACTCCCTATCCACAGCATAAAAGAGTCATTATGCTTTATTTGCTCTTTATGTAATTATATAGGGGATTGTCACAAACAACTTCTTCTAGAGGGGTAGGTTTTAAATTAATTGAAAGAAGATCAATTGTTTATAGCAACTGTCATTTTAGGGGAATAATCTTAAATGATATATATTTAGCACTGTATTTATTTATTTTTATTTAAATAGTCCAACTGTAATGTTGCCAAGACAACAGATTGCTGAGATTGCATTGATTTGTTTGAATATGAGAACTGTGGTAATGTAATTGATATATGCTAACCAGTTAGATGTCCTTACTTATGACTTACTATGTAGATATTTTAGTTTGTTTTCTTGCCTCAAAAACCTAATTTAATTTGTATTCCTATAGTATCTTTATAGAATGATTTAGCATTTTCGAATGTGTGTATATTTCTTACCATTGTTTACTGTTTGTACAAGGCTAGCTTTGCACAAATCTTAAATTTTTTTATCTAACAATAATTAAAAATATATTTATAATAATTTTCTCCACTCTTCCTTTATCTCATATCAAATTTTTATGCAATAACATTATTACTGATAAGTGGACTTACAAAACTTATAACTATTAAACTAGGTATTGTAGTTCTAAGATTGAGAAATCTAGAGGAAAATGTGTTAAGAGTTTGGCTAATAGTGGCAATTTCCATTTCAAGTGCTATCACTTGATCATAATACTCACTACCTGGTCAGCAGAAAACTTAACATACATGTATTCTAAAATTCAAAAATTGCACAATAGTGTACCTATCTTAAATTAAATTAAAATAAAATGAAAATTATTTTATTAATATTTTGTTTTTCCACTTTTTTTTAGCGACTATTGTTTTTCATGGCATTATACTGCCAGTGGACCATGCATCACTTTACCATTGCAAAAGATTTAGAGAAGGAACTATTACCAGCAGCTGACTATGGTTATGGATATGATGATTATGGTCATGATGACCATGGATATGGACATGATGATCATGGTTATGGCCATGATGACCATGGATATGGACATGATGAACATGGATATGGACATGATGATCATGGATATGGACATGAAGATCATGGTTATGGACATGATGATCATGGATATGGACATGATGACCATGGATACGGGCATGATGATCATGGATATGGACATGAAGAACATGGATATGGGCATGATGACCATGATGACCATGGGTATGGACATGATGATCATGGTTATGGACATGATGATCATGGATATGGACATGACGACCATGGATATGGGCATGATGATCATGGATATGGACATGAGGATCATGGATATGGACATGAGGATCATGGTTATGGCCACAATGATTACGGATATGGAGGTTATGGACAAAGTGATCACAGTCATGGATATTATCATAAAAGGCGATAGTTTTTGAAATTTAGCATAAATGAAAAGGTAAATTACTTTATATCAAAATTATCTAAATGTCTATTTCTATATGTATATATATATATATATTAAATTGAACATTTTCAAGAGTAAAGAATATGAGCAATATAATACATTTTGCATTATCTGGGTGTTCATGTTTACATTGTTAATAGCATTATGCCAATCAGAATAGTAGAGGTCCTTCAAATATTCCAAAATATTAAAATAACTTTTTCTAATAGACAATATATGGTATGATTCAACAGAAAAATCTTGGTGTAATATTAATATTAACAACAGACAAATATATGTATACAAGGGTGAATGGATATGAGTATATACTTTAATGAAAAAAACGATTCATTATTTTATGAGTTAACTATGGTAGGTTGTCAATTTCCATGTTCAAGTGTTTAATACTCTATGGCCTGTTTACCCTAAATTGTATTCAGGCAAGGAACTTAATATTAATGATGTCTGATTTTTGTCAGTTTTGTCAGCAGAGTGTAAATGACCATAAAATATTTGTTTAATACTGTGTCTTGTAAATAAAAAAAAAAATTCTTTATCTTTATACTTTACAATAAACCATAGCACAATAAATCCCAAGAGAAAATAATAATTTGGAGTAATACAGTAAAAACTTGATTATGAGAACGTCCTTGAGTTATATGAAAATTGTGAATGTAGCCTACATCATTTTCCCAAAATGATTTCACTGCGAGCAGTACTATTCAAAAGAATAGTTTATGGAAAAATGTAGGAGGAGTTGCCAATAAGAATAAATTATACACACTTATATATTATTAATATAAAGATTATTAACAATAACTTCATGATTAATAGAAAAAAACATAAGCGCTCTTTGTAACATCATTTAATACAATGTTTTGGATAATATTTCAAATTGCATTTGTAATATAGGGTATGTGACCACAGTCTTTCAGATGATCCATTACTCTCCACTCTATCTAATAACACTGATACACTCAAGCACATATATGCTGAAAAGATAAATAATCACCAATATACGTATTTCATGCTAAACCAGCAATCATCAGTTGGTCCAGATTATCATCTCCCACACATATATACTATAAGTGCTCAGATATATTTTAAGATAGACAATCTTCATACTTTAATGGACAGGCTCCAATCTACTACACACTCCAACTCTTCAACCGTCCATCCAATTGAAAATCTGATGATGGAATGCTCGAAGGCCACCTTGAGGCCGAGATTCTTGTCACACCCATGTTGACCGGAGCCTGTCCATTAAAGTATGAAGATTGTCTATTTTAATATATATCTGAGCACTTAGTATATATGTGTGGGAGATGATAATCTGGACCAACTGTTGATTGCTGGTTTAGCATGAAATACGTATATTGGTGATTATTTATCTTTTCAGCATATATGTGCTTGAGTGTATCAGTGTTATTAGATAGAGTGGAGAGTGATGGATCATCTGAAAGTCTGTGCTCATATACCCTATATTACATATATAGACACAGGTATATAATAAGCCTGTGTTTCAGTTATTAAATTGCATTTGGCAAATTATTTAAATAACTAGTTGAAAATCAGGTGATATAATAATAGTAAATAAATTATCTAAATCAATATATGAAGCAGTATATGAAAATTTATATAATCTATTAATGACTAATCTGGATCATTAGTAAGACACTAATAATATCATTAATTGTTGGGATTGTAAGACTTCTCCAGTTTAAAATAATTAATATTATTGCAATAATTAACTGTTTCTTGCTGTCCAAAATTTTTATTAATTAATAAATTTTCTTATTGTTGTATATTTAACATACAGGATACATATATACCTGTACAAACAGTGTAATATATAGGGTACTTTGAACTCAGACTTTCACACGACCCCCAACTCTCCATACTATTTCATACCACTGATACATTTGACCACATATATGTCTAAAAGATAAATAATCACCAGTACATGTACTTCGTGCTAAACCAGAACTCGTCAGTTGATCCAAATTATCATCTCTACATATATATACAATAAGTGCTTATTGTTGTATATTAAATTAACATATCTGTAAGTGTATTTACATTTACATCACTATTGTAATACCAATAAGATAAAAATTAATTTGCAGTATTATCCATAAATTCTTAAAAAATTATAAACAATAATTATTTTCACTACTAACACAGGAAATATTTAAAATATATAAATATTTAAGCCAAAAGCAAATTATAAATTATGATAAAATGCTTACAAACGTCACACAAAGAACTTTTCTAAGATACAACATGTTAATAAATATCCTATTTTGATATTAAATTAGAGTAGATATTGTTGGTTTTGAACTCCACAATTTGCAAATGCAACTGATGTTAGATTGTTTTCATTTATCAGTTTATAGGATTGTTCAAAAAACTAAAGGGGAATATTTGCCTGAAGGTTTGTGATGATAGTATATTAGATGTGATAATATGTTGGACTATTACCAACACCTATCAGTAAATGTTGAATGCATAGAGAATTTTAAATTTTATTTAAACTTTTCAATAGAAACAAGTTGTTAGTAATAATACACAAATAGACTACACATGTTAGTGTCATTATTGACCTGCGTTGTCTATTTGTGTGTTATTACTGACAAGTTGTTTGTATTTAAAAAGTTTAAATAAAGTTTAAATTTTATTATTCAGTCAACAATTACTGATAGATGATTGAAATAGTCCAAAAAACTATTATATCTAAAAAGAAATACATTTTTGATTTTAATATTCATTTAGCAATTATTAAAATTTCATATTTTAATAAAATGGAAATAGTGTTATCAAACAGGAAAGATTATTAAAATATTTAATTCTCTTAGTATTTGTCTGAAGGTTTGTAGTGATGGTATATTATAAGATGTGATATGTTGGACTATTTCCATCATTTATGAGTGAATATTGAATGTATAGAAAAGTTTAAAATTTTCTATATATTCAACATTCACTCATAAATGATGGAAATAGTCCAACATATCACATCTTATTTAATTCTCTTTTCTTTAATTAATGTAATTTTTATAAACTTGTAATCGATTATTAAAGGTAAAAATTGAAATTCAAGGCTTTTATAATGCATTAAGTATGCTTATGGCATGCCACAATCAAAATGATAGTGCTGTAGAAATTTAGTCGTTAAAAATGATGCTTACATATGGGCATAATTTATTTTGCAAATGAGGCTTAATAAGTAAATACAGCATTTAAATGTTCCATTTTTTCACATTGAAACTTATGAATTCTTTCTGTTGATTGCATTTGAATCCTTTGCAATTGTGTCCAAGACTACTTATATTTTCTTTATCTATCTTCTCTTTTGTCACTAATCGTCCTCACATTTATGGAACTGAAAGTATGCCCCTCGGCTAGCTAGTGATTGAGGAAAATCAATTTATATTCATTATTCTGTTTTGCTCAGTTGCTGAAGATGAAATTTTTAAGGCTTGGAAAAAATAAATTAAAAATAATTTCAATATTTTTATTAATAAATCTTTTGTTATAATTAAAAACAAAATACACTAATTAAAACTATTAAGTAATAAAAAAGTTTTTAGGAGAGTCACTTTAACGTCTTCTAACAAGACACCACAAGGAATTGAAATAGAATTAGAAACAATATTGGTGAAAGTTATCTTCTGAATTATTTAACATTTTTGTGCTTTATAAATTGCATTTCCCCTAATTTATTAATTATAAATTTATTAAACGAACATTGATTACATAAGTAATATTTACTGAGGCTATAACCTCGATAATATGCGTGTAAAAATGCGATAGTAGGGACCTCTACAGGTGTTTTAACCACAAGCTTACGCTATGGAAGAAAAGAGAGGAACCCTTCTTTACTTCAACCTACTTTCTATTTAAATAGATGAAGCTTCAGCTTCACCTATTTAAATAGAAAGTAGGTTGAAGTAAAGAAGGGTTCTTTAAATAGAAAGTAGGTTGAAGTAAAGAAGGGTTCCTCTCTTTTCTTCCATAACGTAAGCTTGTGGTTAAAACACCTGTAGAGGTCCCTACTATCGCATTTTTACACGCATATTATCGAGGTTATAGCCTCAGGAAATATTACCTAATTATTAATGTAAAATAAGGCTCGTTTTTTGATTGTGAATAAAGTTTACAAGTAACCTAATTATGATAAGAAACACACTTATAAATATATAAAATTTTAATCTAGAATATTTTAAAATCTAAAAAAAGGAAATTGGAAAACCAAATTTTTTAATTCCTTTTTTTTTTTTTTCTAATAAGTTTTGAGTAACAAAACCTAATTAAAATACTAAAGTTAGAAAGTCAGGTTAACTTCTTTGTTTAGATCATTGTTTTGGTTCTATAAATTTTTAATATATAAATTAAATTTATTTGTTTATTTTGATATAAGTTGGCAAATTTTATTAAACAATTTCAGGAATCTCTATGATTTTATGGCCAAGTCTTGGCTCATATTATTTTTTGTCTGGTGTTTTTAACAAAGAAAATGTTTGCGATCATTTATCATATGAATATTAAATGTCATCAATTTTATATCATGAAAACGTCAAACACTTTTTTTACATATACATATAATGTAAAAATGTGGGGATTAAAAGCGCAGCAGCCTTGCAAGCAAGTAATTGGCTGCAGACGGTTGTGGATTCGCCTCCCGGCCGATGCTATGACAAATGGAAAAAAAATAAATAAATAAGCTTTTGGAAAACAATTCAGTAACAAGAAAACTATCTCACTATCGGCTCAAGGTAGAGCAAGTTGTCACAAATGTTTTAAAGACTCTCAAAGCCTTCACAGAAGAGGAATCAAGTCTTTTTTTTTTTCATTTGTCAAATGCGTTGACCGGGAAGCGAAGCCGGGCCAGCTGTTTGGAAGGCAGCTATGCTAACCACTAGACCACCAACGCTTGACAGAAATCAATTCTTCTGTGAAAAATTTATTGATCTTCCTCAAAATTAATACGTGTTTTTCAGATCTGTTATTACGGTTTTTAAATTAGTAGTAAGAGCATAAATGGCTTTATAGTTTATTTATTCATTATTTTTAGCAGAATTTTAACTAATTATAAATGAAGAAAGTTTAAAATAAATTTATAAATTACCCCTGATTATTTCTTTACTAATTACTTTAGTAAAAGTATTGTTAATGAATTAAAAAAGAAATTGAATAAAATTTATACGCAATGCAAAGATGCATTGAGTCAAATTAAAAAAACGTAATGCAGTTCTGTATTAGAAAAACCTTTTTTTAAATCTTTTTGTCTCAACAAAGAATTTTACTAATGCGATTATTCATATAGCATATGAACATGGATGAGCTACTTAGTGAGTTTATTGGCTTTTTACCTCTGAGTTTAAGATCAAGAAAGATCATGGTCTTTCTTCTCAGTTGCTTGACAGTTCTTAACTGAAATATCAATTGAGTTTTTTTGCAGGAAGAATGAACGTGTGTGTAAATAAAAAAAGTTTTCTAGTAAATATTTGCAATCTTGACAGACAAAAATAAATCATGGCCCTTATTCCCAGGAGAATGTAAAGTCATCAGGCAAGGCAATGGTTAGTGGTAGAAGGTGGAGAGTACTAAGAATCTTTTGATTTCAGACCCAGGCTTCCATTTGATGATGACATTTTATTTAGGTACTTAAAAACTGCAGATTACTTTCAAGTAAAGGAAGATTCCAAGAATTGGAATAACAGTCTCATATTAAATGGAATATTATTGGACATTGTGAAGTTAGAAGAAATGGTGATAAGATGATTGATTTAAAAAGTGGACATGTACTCTATTACAAAGGCATAAATATTAGAAATTTAAGTGGAGTAGGATTCATTATAAATAAAAAATGGAATAACAACATTGTGCAGATTGATGGTGTATTGGCTAGTCACAAGATTTTATCAAATGCAGATCATTCAGGTTTATGTCCCAACAAGTTCTCATAGTAATGAAGTAATAGATGTTTATATGGATGTGGAAAAGGCTTTTGATCAGACCAAACAACATTTTTAAATTGTTATGAAAAGCGTTAATGCTAGAATTGATAAAAAATTGAAAGGTCAATGTGCTGTAGGTAAACTTGGTTATGGTAATAGAAATGTGAGAGGACATAGACTTGTGGAGTCTGCAGAAAAAGAAAAACTTTATTTTATGAATTCTTTTTTTGAAAAAAAAATGTTAAAAGTAAATGGACATGGAAACATCCAAATGAAGATACAGCAGAATTCGATTATAATATTATTGACTAACAGAAAATACATATTATAAGATTAGAATGTTCTTAATAAATTCAACACAGGAAGTGATGATCTATTAGTGAGATGTAAGATATATATTAATGAAAAACTAGAGAGACAAAAATTATTAAGAAAAACAATATTTTTTTTTAAAATATTTTATTTAAACATGAAGTGTTCTTTGTACACTGAAAGGTTTACATTGTATTTAAAGCATACAGACTAAAAAAAGAAACACATTCTGCACAGTCCTGATATTCATGGTGGGTTATTCATTTGGAAACTCAATCTTTTCCCAAGTGTCTCTGTGTAACAGCTGAGGTGCAAGGGCTGAGTCTTGGATTTTAGCCTGTGTGAATAGCTTGATGTAAATCTGGAGTATTTTTAAAATGTCCAAACATTAATTTGCATCTGGTTAGCCATAAGGTGAGGGTCAAAAAGATGGACAGTCTGATGGATGCATAGGTTCCCTGTTTGATCATGTTTTGAATTGATAGGACATGTCTGATGTCTAGTGAAACTTAGTTAATGATGAAGTTTCTGATAGGAGAGAAGGTGGAGTACATGTATAATAGGTGGGCTATGGGCTCATCAGCTGAGTGGCAGAACTGGCACTGGGGTCCAATCTTTGAGAAACCCCTCCTGTCCACAAGAAAGCAATTGGTGGGAAGAGAAGCCAGATTGAGCTTAAGAAGAAAATCAAAGTGTTTGGATTCAACATACCAGTGATTCAGCTTTTGGATCAAGGCTTTGTTGGAAAGCCCCAATACATTTTGAGTCGGAGCTTGATATTGGTATTTTAATTTGTAGACAATCCAGAAAGACTTTTTAGCATCAAGGGCTAGTTGTCTGGGATTCATGGCTATACTGACTTGATTCCATATCTCACTCATCCATTTATTTGTAAGTGGAGGTGGAGTATCAGTAGGGTCGACAACCACCAGAAGATTGAAGTTTGGCAATTCTAAGCATGTCGAGCACAGAAGGGAAATAGATTTTTGAAGGTAGAGAGTTGAGACAGAGTGGAGACCGAGACCATTAAGCTCTTTAGGCATTTGAGCCTTGGCCATGCTAATAGTCACCAACTTGCCATTCCAGAAAAGTTTGGAACACAGAGAGTTCATTGATTTTTCGAAGAGCTTAGTGGGTTTGATGATGGGAAGGTAATAGGACAGTCTAGAATAAACCAGTGTATTTAATAATGTAACTTTGCTGATGAGTGATAGGGATATCTTGGCAAGTGATGCAACTATTTTCTTTGTTTTATCCAGTATTATGTTCTGAATTGCCTTTGTCATCGCCAGCCTCGATAATGCAATTGGACAGCCCCAAAAAGGGAGAGGTTTGAGGAGAGCACTAAAGGGATTGGTTGTCCTGTTCTAATGTTCCACATTGACGATTTTACGAAGTTAATTTGAAGGTTTAATCTGCTAGCATATGTATTTACAAGTTGGAGGAAGGCCGGCGAATGAGAAAGATCAGGAAGAAAGACAAAAACATCATCCACATAGGAAAGGTGATGTACTGTTTGTTTTAAGCTTGTAACATAGATTCATGGAAGCTTGGCTTCAATCTGTTTAAGCAGTGGATTCAGATATGTTATAAAACATAGGGTGGCAAGCGAAGATCCTTGTGGAATTGACAAATGTGGTCTGAAAACTTCAGTTAGCTTTCCATATAGTGAAGTGAAGACTGACCTATTGAGGAGATTTCCTATTATGTGGATGAAGACATCTGGAACATTATAATCCTGGATGGTTTGAAGCAGAATTGAGGGAATCACTGCATCAAAAGTGGAGGAGAAATCTAGCTGAATTACTGTGGGTTTAGCTTTCCTGTGAGTCCTGACATGTTTAATTAGGAGGAGAAAGTGATGTACTGCATCAGTGGTTGATAGTCCTTTGAGAGCAAATTGGAAGTGGGAAATGTGGTTAAGCAGCTGGTCTTGTATTGAATCCTTTACTATGGACTCTATGGTTTTGATGAGTAAAGGAATCATAGAAATTGGCCTAATGTTAGTTAATTCAGATGGGTTTATATGCTTTTTTAGAATGGGACAATATTCACAGTTGATATTCCTAATCTCCAGAAACACTCTAATGAATTTAAATTAGAACTTGTGAATTGTTTTCACATATTAGCAGATTTTGAACATAATTCAGATTTGAAGGCAATTAATAGGGAAATTACTGAGATACTTTTAAAAACTGTAAGAAACATAGCTGATAAAAACAGCAGCAATTGACCAATAAAAAGTCTACTGAGACTAGAGAATTTATAAAGAAAAGAAGGTAGATGAAAATATATAAAAATGATGTATTAAGAAAGATTGAATATCTAATTTTGGAAAATGGTGCAAAAAAGAGTTGTTAATGATATAAGAAAGAATAATTGTGAACTAGCAAGGAAAGCTATAGAATAGAATAAAAATCTCAAGAGTGTAAAAGAACATTTTGGATTGGTAAAAAACTTTATAAAAAAAAAGATGAAACTATTACTGAAATGAGGAATGGCATCATGAAATGGGTAGAAGAGTTCTATCAAGAATTATATAGTAATAAAGAACAAGTACCTCCAACAACTATTGTATCTTTTGAATTGCCCAGGATTTTAAATGAACAAGTGAGACATGCAATTAAATTTATGAAGAAGGGGAAAACTCCAGATAATGATAGAATTATAATCAATATATTAAAAAAAGCAGGTGAAGAAATAGAAGAGAATTTGGCAAAGTTATATACCAAATGTCTAAATGATAAAGCTATACCAGATAATTGAGAAAATGCAGTATTAATAATAATAATATAAAAAGATGAAAAAAGAAGATATTAGAAATTACAGACTTATCGATCTTTTATTAGTTTTATACAAAGCTTGCAATTACAACTGGTCTACAGAAAAGTTTGAATTTCAACCAATCAAAAAAGCAAGCTGGATTTAAAAATTGTTTTATTACAATGTATCATATACAAGTATTGAGAGAAGTTATAGAAAGGACCAATGAATATGAGTTGCCATTATGCTTTGAATTTGTAGATTATGAAAAGGCATTTCATTCTATAAGCATTTCTTTAGTGATTAATGTATTGGATCATCAGAATATAGACCCAGGACATTGTCATATTCTGAAAAATAATTACAAAAATTTAATAGAGACAATACATAATGATACTGGAAGGTTAACATTGAGAAGTATATAAGACAGGGTGACTCCATATCTCCAAAACTTTTACGGCAGTCCTGCAAGAAGTATTTTGTGGATTAAAATGACAAGCTAAAGGGATAAAAGTAAATGGACATTGTTTAAATCATTTGGATTTTGAAGGTGATGTAGTTGTTTTTGTAAATAATACTTCACAAGCTTTAGGAGCTGTTACAAGAGTTCTCAAATGAAAGTAAGAAAGTAGAATTAAATGTAAACATTAAAAAGACTAAAGTAATTTTCAATGGATTTTCTCAAAATATCAAAATAAAGACTGATAATAATCATTAGAAGAAGTTAACAATTACATATCCTTGATCGGATTGTTACTACAGATGTAATCATATGGATAAAATTAATCATAGAGTTAAACATGGTTGGATTGCTTTTGGTAGAAATAACTTAATATTAAAAAATGCCTCTGTTGGAAAGGAAGGTTTTCAATAAATATGTTTTACCATTTCTTATTTATGGATCCAAGACTTGGACATTTAAAAAACAATAGAGACTTTAGACCATTCAGTGAAGTATGCAGAGATGCATATTAAGAGAAACTAGAAGAGATCAAAGATGCAATACATAGGTAAGGCAACAAACAGGTGTTATTGACACCATTGAAAGGATTAAAAGACTGGAGTGAGGTTTGTCTGGACATATTGCTGGAAAAGATGATAATAGATGGACAATTGAAATATTAAATTGGATTCCAAGCAATTATAAAAGCCCCAAAAATAAACAACATGTGAGATGGATGAATAAAATAAAAAAGTGTGTAGGGGTGATGTGGAGAAGAGAGACTAGAGATCAGAGAAGATAGATTGAAGTTGGAGAGACCTTCATCCTCAGATTAATGATGGTTGGTGATAATCAGAAAGATAATCTCCCAACTTTAATGTAATTTATTATTTAATATACCAAACTTTGGTGTACCGTAACTTCATTGCTAAAATGTATTGCATTAAATATTGCAGTCCATTTAAGTCAGGAGTTTATATCTTTGATTTTATCATATATTTATTTGTTATTTCAGTTTATATTATAAGGTCTAATTTTCTGCATACACATTCATTGCATATCTTTACAATCATCTTTATCAGGTCACAGATATTATATAGCTTTTTAAATAATATATATAGATTATCTTTTTTTATTATTAACTTATTATAATCCCTTTTTTTGATAATTTATATTTCTTCACTCACATGCATAATATAATATATTTTTCAAGCCATAATTAATAATTTGCATAGAACAATTATAAATTACATATAAAATCTACAAAACAGAAATGATTATTAACTGAAAGATCAATTATCTTTTTTAAAATTAATTTTTTTTATTGAGTATATTCAAAAATTAAATATTTTACATATAAGAACATGTAGAAAATATATTTCTTTACAAATAGATAATACAGGCATTTAAGATGGTTTACATTTATTAATAAAAAAAGTACATTTAACATACAGGAAAGAAAACAACTGCTTACAGAGGGAAAAGACGAGAAACAAATCTCCATGTGGCATGTACGATATCTGAAGATGCTAATGCCCTGTCTTTATTTCTGATTTTAAGTATCTTATTATAAAACATGGACTGCAATTTGTTAAATTTAGGATTAAAGCAAAAATTGCACCTCAAGGATCAAAGTATAAACATAATAAAAATAGTGATTTTAATTGAGGGAAAGGGACTATGTTTCATACTGGCAATGAGAGCACCAATAGATAGAGCATGTGATTTGGTGATTCACTTAATAATATTTCTATAGACAACAAGATCATGACATTGTAGAAAAATATGATGTATTATTTCTTCAGATTTGTGACAGAGTGGATAAAAAGGGCCAATGTTAGCATTCATCATTTTTTGTTATAGAAAATGACTAGTGGGTAGTTAATTCTTCTCTGAAATTTTAAACAAACTGAGTAGGCAAAACCTTTAATGTTATTATTATACTTGTTTACTTTTACAGTCATGTTTATCATAATATTGTTCATGTTGTAAATAGATACAAGAAGATCATCAAAATGCATTTTAGAAAACACAAAATAAGTTTATTGGATTTTGTATCCAAGGTGAAGGCCAAAATAAAAATGCAATATTTTTTTCCAAAATATCTGGTAATATTTTACTAAGATGTAAGTTGGACTTTATTCAGATAAGGATGTATGTGTGTTTATGTGTAGAATGAATGCAAATTTTTGTTTTGATATTTATGATATATAAAACAATTTTAATGCTAACATATACTGTAGCTGTAAAATAGTTGATGTTAGTTAGCAGAAAATACTAGAAAATACACATGATCATTATTTGTTTACATATGCTCACCACTCAATACAAATTACATGCAGATGTAAATTTAAGGACTAATATAGATATAAATTAGTACATATATATATATATGAATTTATATCAACATCATCATCTTCAAATTCTAAAACTAACGGCATGCTAATGATCATTTCAAATTTAACCCACTTTTACTTTCATTCATTCATAGCTTTTTTCTCTACATCATTCATCCTCTTCACATATGGTCTTTTTCTAGCTATGTTGCAATCTTTTTGAGATTCAGTTAAACACTTCAGTTATTCAGTTATTGTCATCCTATTAACACCATTCTGTCAATGGTCTTTTATATGATTATTTTAAGTGAAGGCCACTTTTTAACTTAGATATGTTGCAATGATTTGGATGAAGAACAATATGATATTAAATGGATTATTGAGTTGAAAAATCAAAAATTAAAGGTTAAAAAATGTTTTAAAAGCTGATATTTATTTTCTTACAAGGACTTAAATATTCAAGTATAATTATAGTGAGATTTACTATAAATAAAAAAAGAACAAACTTATGGAGAGTTGTGGTATATCAGGCAAAGTAGTAATATTACCTAATCAACTTAAAGAAAACTAACAAATCCAAACAATTTAAGTTTACCTACAATGCTTTTAATTTTCCTAAATAAGTAGAACTCTCCTGCTGATATACAAATAATTTTGAATTAGTTAAACAATATTTTAAATCTGAAATCCTGTCTTTTAATGTTATAATTGAAAATTGTTTAAAAGAAAAATATCTGGATAAATTTAGTTACAGAGACAAAAATGAGAAAGAAAAAATGTAAAATTGTATGCCATGAACTCCTTTTTAAAAAATATATCATAAAAAGTGATGAACATGGAAGTGTCCAAATGAAAGCATGATGGACATGGATTACATTTTGAATAACAAACTATATCCTATAATGTGTCAATAAATTAAACAAATTTAAGCAAGAATTTACAAATAGGTTTAAAATATTATTATTTTTTAAAATGGCTTGGAGTGCATTCACTAAGAATATAAAACATTCTTTATTAAGACTAAATACAGAAATAATAGAAAAAAATATTAATAAGTTTTCAACTGATATTAAAAAATATAAATACATAAGAAAAATTAGAAAATGGCATCTATGGTATTGGAATAAACATTATTTTAGTAAGAAAAAAAAAGATACCATAACTAAAAAGAAAATGTCAAGATCTTGAGAGTATTGAAGAAATTTGCAAAAAATTATATATAATGCTAAAAGACAATATCATATTATACTACTTCCTAAACAGATAAATAATGAGAAAATCATAATAAATGGTTTTGACAAAGACAAGGAAAAAATAAAAATTCTTGGTAAAGTTAAGATGATCGGAATGCTAAAGATATAAAAAGTAAATGAAATTATTATATATTATAGTGATATCAATATATATATAAGAAGAAAAAAGTTTTTACAGACAATATAGTCTTTTATCAATTTAATATAAATATTTACTATTAGATCAACTACAGAATATACTAGATTCAAGTTAACGAAAAGAAAAATAAAATACAAACGACAACAGACTAAACTTAAGAATGATTTTAGCACAAAAGATCTTAATGATTAATAGATGTTTTTGCATTTGTTTTGTTACTATGTAAGATTTGATTCTATAAACATTTTTGAAGTGCTGAAAGATTTAGTAGGTAATGCCACGTGCCAAAATATAAGTACAGTATTGAAGAATAATTAATTAATATGTCAGAAATTATTAGGATAGGCAGTGATACTAAGAATATTATTTTCAATAATCGTGGCTTACAAGATTATTTTATTTCTCTTAAATTTTTACAGCATTTTTATAAAAATAGGAAAGCAAAGGCAGGGACAAAATAAATGGAAGTTGTCTAGATCATCTATATTTGGAAGATGACATGAACTTGTGCTCACAAATAATGCTACAGACTTCCAAAATATGTTAAAATAGGTACGAGACTAAAGCAAGAAAATTACATCTAATATAAATGCTAAAGAGATTGAAGTAACTTATAACGGTTTTCAAAAAATATATAAATAAAGACGATAATAATAAAATAGAAGTTAGTAATTTTAAAATGTTGGTCAAAGTATGAATATAGATAAAAACATAATAGATAAAACTAATAATAGAATTAAACCCGAAGAACCACCTTTAAAATAGAAATTAATTATTATTAAAAAGAAGTATAATTAAATGCTTGTAAAGAAAGATTTTTATTTTTACTGCTTATTTAAGGAATATTGAATAAATAAAAAACACAAAGATACCAGACATCATAATATATGGAGAGATGTATATTTAAATTATTAAAACTATATCAAAAGAAAAAGAAATTCATGAAAGAACAAAGAGATATCTTTATTATTATTAAAAGCTAAAAAATATTAAAATAAAACAGGAATAAATAGGTTTCTAGAGGAAAAAACAACAGAAAACAATATGCAAACATCTCTGTATTTTCTCAAATTTAAACACCAAACGAGAAGTATAACTGATTAGTATATTAATCAATATACAATGTAGCTATCAAAAACTGTTTTATTAAATAAAAAAATAAATAAATATAATACTTTAATTAATCAAATATAAAACTTTTAACATGAAGTGATTTAATTGAAAAATATTTATTGTAAGTAAAATTAAATCTCTTTTAAATCATTTTCTTCAAAGTAGAGTTTTTCCCCCAAATTTCTCTACCGGAGGACATTAAAATGGAAAACAGTATTTATCAGGCTGTTAAACACGAAATAACAAGGTTTAAGATTTTATTTTTCGTTTCACTCTCTAGCTGGTAATAGAAATATATTAGTTTAGAACTAATAATTGGTTAGGTGAGTTACCTACGAGGTAGCTTTTTAAAACTCAAATCTTTACCTTCGCCTAGATTCTGCTGTGTCCTGAGGGTTTCTAAAGACAAGTCAAGGAGCTAAATAAATAAACAATATACTTCGAAATGTACATGTAATAAGATTTATTTAATAAATGTTAATGTGGTAAGAACAACATAAAAAGGTAATAGTCCATTAATATTCATATGCTGTTTATTTTCCTGGGGTGAAAATAGGCTTCTTCCACACCAGGGATAATCTAGTTATTATATTCGTGCTTTTAAATCAAATGCCTCTTGAAACACAAATAACCATATCTAATTTCACGTATAGAACAAATCTATTAAAGTTCGCAATATCAGTGCTTACTTCGGCATTATATGTTATATATTAATCATCTCTGTCTCCAACTTGTCTTTTGCGGTTTGGTTAAGCTTCAGTTAATTACATTTCACTCGTAATAACCTTTTTCAATACTCAAACAAAGTAACTGCTTTTTGCTTGCAACTGTTCCATTTTAGACTAAATCACTGCTAGTCGATCTACTAGTCTATCACGAATCATTCTTTACTGCTGATCTGTTATCACTTCAAGTCAACACTAACTTTAATCCAGTCTAAACCATTTTAGCTGCTTCTTCCCTCTTCTTCATTTAACGGGAGATAAATATATACGATCTAATTTGTATGCAACTAGCTTTATTTGCATACAAATTCTATTCTAATTTAATCCCTAATTTTGGGACGATCTCTTTAGCGAATTTCTAGAATAAATTTCCTCAATAAAGGGAATTTTGTTAAGTGAAGAAATCCGTGAATATTTACAAAATAAATAATCATTTATTTACATATACAAGTTTATACGCGAGGACATTTCTAGATTTTAGCTAGGTTTATATCATAAATCTGGATATAGGAAACTAATGTGTTAATGATTACTCATACAATTCTTAATTGATATTTATATAGTATGTGTAAATATTGACAATTTAATGGGATTTCTCAAAAAATAGACGTAGAAATCCTATTAAATTATCAATAATGAAATAAACAATTATATATAATTAAGCTAAAAATATTGATAAATTTTAATTATAGTTCTCAAAAGTTATAGTAATAGCCAGATTTCTACAAACAATAATTTAAACAATTTTCGTTATTTTTTTAACTTTGAATATAATTCAAAATTTGTAAGAAAATATTGTTTGTTAAAGGACAGCAATTAAAACTTTTGTGATTTATAATTCCAATTTATATTACTTTATTTAATTATAAATATATTATTGAAAAATAGATAGACTTATAGGTAAAGAGCTAGATAAACCGCTAGATAATCATCTACCGGTGACACACCACTCTCTCAATATCTTCTAAGAAGCAATAATGAAAAAGGCGTTATTAATAAGGCTTGTCAACTGCGAGTGAGAATTTTAAAGACTTTCCCTTTTTTGAATTGCCTTCTAACTAATTTATATATATAGAAATGACAAAAAGCATAAAACACATCATGTATCTACTTTTGACTATTTTGTAACTAATGTTATTCGCGTCATTGTTTTATGGAAAGATATTCAGAATATCTTTTCCCAATAATTGAATATTTAAAATTATTTATCTTTGCTTATATAAATATATATTAAGAAACTTGTGGTATGCTGTTTACAACCTATGATTATCTATGACTGAGCCAATTATACTTTGAATTTTTTTTTAAAGTTCCAAATCATTTTTTTACATTAATTAGTCTACATTCGATTTTTTCTAATCATCTAATATTGGTTGTAAGTGCACATTACTAGCTAAGAACTAAAACAATGGTGAAAAAAAAAAAATGCTGATTGTATAGTTGCTAAACATAGTTCGTATTTCCATCTCTTTGTTTATAATGAGCTGTTGAAAAAGTATTTTCTTGTGGCGAGATATTTACAACACTGTATATATATATATATATATGTGTGTGTGTGTTACATAAAACATTTAAAATAATATTCAGAAAAATAAAAAAAAAATGTATATTTTATTTTAACATATAAAAGTAAATATATTTTTAAAATAAATAAAAATCTGCTAGGAAATATATAAAAGGTATTCTAATCTGAAATTAATAAATAAAGTAATGGTATTTTAGCAAAAGGAAAAATATAATTCAAGCACATTGTAATGTAGAAAATTTTAAATTATTATTTTAAAAGATGGCATATCTACTCTTTTAAACAAGGCAAAACTCTCCATACAGTTGTGCCACCCTGTGCCAACCAGAGTAATCAATGGATGCCAGAAGACTTGTGCATAAAATCCCTATCTAATGCCTACTCATCCAATATCCCCAGACTAGTTTCTGGTTTGTGGCCTTCGTCAGTGAGGAGCTTTGAATCTGAGAGCACTGCACCTAGATTTTAGGATCTAATGCAACCCTCATAGGCTTTTATGCACAAGTCTTCTGGCATCCATTGCTTACTCTGGTTGGCACAGGGTGGCACTACTGTATGGAGAGTTTTGCCTTGTTTATAAACAATTATGTGTTAGTATAAGAGATGGTGCTCATGTGAGTCTACTCTTTTAACTAAAGAAAAAAAATCCAAAGTGCTAAGATGGAAATGAAGATAAAAGAATCTAAATTATAACTTTAAAGAATAATGTAAATTATTGTACACATCTATTTTGAAAGCTGCTTAATTAGAAAATTTATGATCCAATTAGGAATCAAAATAATTTTATAAATTGTCTAATCAGGAGGGAATTAGGTTTTACTAAAAATATTTCCAATTGATTAGATAATATTATAATTAAGAAAAAAAAAAAAGAGGATTAACTAATTAAAAAAAGAATTTGAAATTATTGACATGGGTGACCTCAAGAAATGAGTTTGTCAAAGGGTATAAAAGCTACAAAATTTTTGTTATATTGAGTCTGATAAGTTGTGCTGTTAAAAGTTGGTTCTCAATTTAGTCTGCTATTATTTCAATTTGCTTATATTAAAATAGTATGTTGTACTCACTCTACTGCCAACTAATAAAATAATGTTGCTGATTCCTTCATAAAAAACAAACAGTTCAGCTATTAGCAATGTATAGATATTTATGTGGACATCTTAACATCAACATCCATTGATAAGCTCGCTAAGGGTGTTTATTTCTATACATGAAATATATCTTTCTCCTTTTCAATAATTAGACACATACGTTACTTTGTATTAGTTTTGTGTTTCAAAAAAAATTAATTTTTATTAGTGTAGTACATGTCAAATATACATAAATTTTCAACAATTTAACTACATAGTCTGGTCTTTTCCCTTTACAATAGATTATAAGAGTTGGTATATAATTTCTCATAGGTCTCATTTACTGAACTGGGGGGTATTCTTAGGGTTTTATACTGAAAATATTTCATAATATAATAAAAATGTATAACTTCTTTTATAAACTTGTAATTCCAATCAGCAGCAAGGTAAATTCTTCTTTATATGACACATTTCCACTGCTTTACCATATATTTTGCATGTATAAAATTATGTTAATCTTCACTGAAAGGAAGCTGACTGTTGACTGCTTAACCATTTTTTCTGTCTGCCCTCTTACTTGATGTAGATTATCTTTTTTGTTTTCTATGACCCCTACCATAATGATGATTAATTTCAGACTCCTGAGAAAAAGTATTCTCTAGTATTCTTTATCAAAAGGAAGAAATAACAGTATGCTTTCTTTTGTTTATGCATTATAAAAAGAATTTTTTTTCCTGACATTTGTTACTTTATTCATAATAAAAAAATTGTTGTTAATTCATGATTCTTTTTCCTTTATTTGAAAGTACCATACTCTTTTCTATCAAAATCACTAAAATTTTAGTTTTAAAACAATTTGGAATTAGTTAAACTAAAAATCTCAAAGTACTGTTTTACTTATTAACTGCATGTTTTCTCAATCTTTATCATATATATGAATGTGTAAGTGCTCTCAGTCTCATACTATTCTTGAAATCTTATATAGCATTAACACTAGTGTTACTATGATTATAATATATATATATATATATATATATGTGTGTGTGTGTGTGTGTGTAAACCTTCACATATAATAAGTAGTCATTGTACTAATCTAGATAAAGTTTTAGTTATGATATAATAAGGCAACAACAAATTAAAATTTGGCAATACAAGCTAAAATCACTTGTTTTAGTAATAATATATATAATATAATATTATCACTGCTTTAATATATGTTGAGATGGTTATGTGTCTAATGGCATATAATAATAATAATAATAATAATAATAATAATAATAATAATAATAATAATAATAATAATAATAATAATAATAATAATAATAATAATAATAATAATAATAATAATAATAATAATAATAATAATAATAATAATAATAATAATAATAATAATAATAATAATAATAATAATAATAATAATAATAATAATAATAATAATAATAATAATAATATATATATATAATTGAAAGGAAAAGTAGAAATAAACAAAAAAAATTATAGATATTTTTTATATTATACTAGAATTAAATAATTAAAGGATTAAATAATTTTAAATTAAAAAAATTATTATAAACTGTAGTTTTAAATCAAACATTTAAAAAAAGTCTAGTTAATATTTTATTAATTGTGATTTTGATAATTAAAAAAAAGAAATCTAAAAACAAGCTTGTTTCTATGTTATAATAGATAGTACAGGTAATTATAAAATTCCTCAATCCATGTTATAATTAGATTAAGAAAGTTTTTAAATTAATGCTTGCACAATATATTTTGATAATATTTAGTATAACGTTCTCTGATGTTATTTAAAGAATTATAAAAATACTTTGAGGTAAAACTTTGGTTTTAACTAAGGTGAACTGAAAAGAGTCATTAACATTTTCAAGCAAGATAAAGAATTTACTTGGTTTTTGTTTTCAAATTTCATGATATAGTATAAAAAGGTGGATTTAAAAGATCATTAGAGAAAATTACAACATAGACAGCATTATTGAAGGCAAAAGATAGTGTATTCAAATGCTATTGCTAATGCAACAACAGTAGAGTTTGAATTCACATGGAATCAAGTCCCAGATTTTATGTACTTCCCAGTCCATATATATATATATGTGTGTGTGTGTGTGTGTGTGTGTGAATGTTTTAGACAATGTGACAAGTCTATAAAATTATAGAGACTGAACTGAGTTGACTGAATGTAAACACTTATCAAATTTATACCTTTCCTGAAAATATCAATAAGCCAGTCTATTGATTTAGTATGGACTAGCTTACTTATTATTTTTATTTACTCACCAACTAATATATGTTTGTGATTATATATATATAGACAATAAAAAAAAAAAAAATATATATATGCAAATTTCAATGGGTACTCTATGTATGGTAAAATCAGCCACAAGCTACATATATGTTAAAATTAATTATTATGCGTTCTAAAAATGAATTTTTATTATTAGTTTATGACAACTCAAAGATATTAATTTTAAATTATTATACATCACATCTGAGTGCATATATATGTCTGTGCTTTATGTAAACCTATTGAGATATATGTGAATTACAATGTATTAGTATAAATATATATATATATATAATAAGTGTAATAATGTTCATGGCTAAATGGGTTTGTAAGAATCATTGAAAATCAGTCAACACTTAGACAATCCCAATATCTGGTGTTTCAAACTGGTGTTAAAGCAAGAGTTTGAAATTGTTGATTGTTTTTGATATTGGGATTGTCTAATTGTTAACTGATTTTTAAGATATATATATATATATATATATATTTGATTTTTAAGATATATATATATATATATATATATTTGTTTGAGATATTCCAGTGAATTTATTCAGTCCTAAACTAACTTTAAATCATTATATGTTGGTAATACCTCTTGCTCACAGTAACAGTTCTAAAGCTCCCTGAGCTGGATTCATGCGTAATGGTCATTTATATAGATTGCTGTTTGTGTTTAGTGTTGTGGACATTCAATTGATGATGATTTTATTATTTCTCTAATGCTAGATGGCCCAAGGGTATATCCTTTAAAGTCCATGCACTACATTTTATTTTAGTATTAATTAGAAAGTAAGTTTATAGTTGGCTAGTACATTAATGGTACTAAGTGGCCAGAGCATTGATGATGATCAGCATGTTTCTGTATTTCCAGCATTATTTTTTTAATTGTTATATTTTGGTGGACTAGCACTTAAGTTAGTGCATCCAAGTTATTGTTTATATAATCTATCCCAGGTTTGGTAAGGGTTAAATAATTAGTCTGATCTATGGTGGACCACTTTCAAATTCAGTCACAAGATTGACTGTTGATTTTATTTATTGATCATTCATGATGATAAATGATTATAATTCTTCATTGTAATGCTGGTGAACTTATAGTTAGTCTTTGTGTTTACTGATCTTTCATTCTTGTATTCATTTATTACATTCCTTTATATTTTGTTGATTAACTGGGATTGATGATGATGAGTGCCATCATACCAGGTTCACCCCTTATTAATCTGTATTATTACAATATATATAATTTTTGAAATGAAGACTCATGCTTTTGTACAATAATTATTTTAAAATGGGGGTTGTCAACATATGGCCCATGTGCTAAGTATCACGTGCAGAATGAATATCAATGGAATTCTGAATAAATTGAAATAATAAAAATTATAAGTTCATGTGTTTGCACCAACATCTACATTTGGCATATGCAACTCACATGTAAACGGAAACCTTGATTCAGTATAACTTACTAATTATTTTGTACAATAAATGTGCACTCGATCTTTTCTATTTTTAATAAAGATAAAAGTTAAGTGGGATAAAAATATATATATTTTCTCTAATAGAACCAATTTTGTTTGGATTTTTTTTTTTGACGGTCAAGTAACCTTTAATACTTTTGTACGAAACTGTATGTTTAGAGTAAATTTATATTCAGGCAAAATATTATATCAATTAATTTATTTGAAAAACTTCTATTCATAATTATATAATAATACATTTTAAGTTTTGGCATGTATATTTAAAAATAGTTTTTTTTTTTTTTTAATATGTCAAAGCATTAACCGGGAAGTGAACTCAGGTCGGGCCAACTGCTTGGAAGGCAACTATGCTAACCGCTAGACCACCAACGCTTGATATGTGTGAACGAAGTTTGCAAATACACGGGACTTCATAATATCATTCAGATCTCAAAGAAGTTAAAAATCATTGTTTTTTTTAAATATCTATTGTATAATTAAATCAAATTTTTAACAGAGAAAAATTCCAAAGGTACAAAGTTTTCAAGAAAATAAGAATATATGAAAAACTTCCAATCTTGAGTTAATTTTTTATATCACAAAGATGGATTTTTTTTTTGAACATTTTGTTAAGAGTTGATTAATCAGATTTTTATATTAAACCATTAATACCTTGTACAGGCTTAAACCTGCATTTATATATGTAATATATGCGGGATTCGAACTCAGACTTTCACACGACCCACTACTCTCAGTGCCTTCTCATATTGCTGATCCACCTGATCACACACATGTTGAAAAGATAAATAATCACCCATATACGTATTTCATACTAAACCAGCAATCATCAGTTGGTCTAGATTACTATCCTCACACATATATATAATCAGTGCTCAGCTTTATTTTAAGATAGCCAATCTTCATACTTTAATGGACAGGCTTCCAACTATTTCAACTCACACCTCTTCAGCCTTCCATTTCATTGAAAATCTGATGGTGGAACATTCAAAGCCCTTGTTGTGAGTTGAAATAGTTCCCGCCTCTTACGAAGCTCCTCGTCGACATCTGACGTCACTCTAACTCTGCCAGTTCTTATGCTAAAATATTCGTTTGACAGGTATTGAATAGGTTTTTAAAAGTTCTGTAAGATGGTGCCCTCTTCCGAATTATTTTACAAGTAAAAAATAAAAAAAAACGCATTTAAACCTAAACAAAGAAAGAACATTAGTTGTGATTGGTTCTTAGCATGCTCTCAGCCAAAAAAGACATTCTGATTGGCTGGAAAGAACAAAGAAACCACCTGATCAAAGAAATAAAAAAAAACGCTGAGATTATCATTTCGAATATGATTTAAAGTATTATAAAAGAATATTTTGAGAAATTACAAATTATTTTCAGAGAGAATACTAAAAAAACAAAATTATTTTCGAAAAATAAATTGAAGATTTTAGTAAAAATATTTAAGATTTAGTAAAAAGAAATATTTACTTTTCTATAACGTAAAAGTCGACCTTTTTGTTTATATTATAGCTTTTATGTTGCCAAATTGAATATTTTAGAATAAATAAATAGCAATTTATTTTTGAAAAAACTTTCGTTCTCTTCATAACCTAAAAAATTAGTAATATACTTTTTATAAACGTATCTGAGTTGAATTTAATATTATAGGCGAATATGTTTTAACAATAGGCTTTGTCTTCAGTTTGTGAGTTGGCCAATTAAAAGATTTGATTTCTACCTCATACAACCAATAATATAATTAGCGGTTTAAGGGTTAAAGTATGAAGATTAGTTATTTAATATAAAGCTGAGCACTGATTATATATATATGTGTGAAGATAGTAATCTAGACCAACTGATGATTGCTGGTTTAGCATGAAATGCGTATATTGGTAATTATTTATCTTTTCAACATGTGTGTGATCAGGTGGGGCAGCAATACGAGATGGCACTGAGATTAAACCATTGAGCAACAACAGGATAAAATTTCTTCATGTCAAAAGAAATTTTAAGCATGTCTTTAAAATGCAATATAATTTAACAAAAATACTTTTTACGTATGTATTTATGAATTTTAAAATATTTAATGACAAATAATATAAGATCTGTTTATAATGGGCTTCCAAACGAATCCCATTATAACTGAACCAATTTTTATACTATGTATAATAGGATTGATAGAATCATGTTAGCACACAAAATAACATCGTAACATAGATTTACTAATCTCTGTTTTAAAATACTCTCTAACCCAGTGTAAGACAATAATTAAAAAGAAATAATCAGTTCTTTCTTCTTGTACCTCATTTATTAATTGTTGTTTTATGCTGGATTAGAGAGTTTTTAAAAATGTTTATTGACTTATGCTGGATTAGAAAATTTTAAAAATATTTATTACATTTATTCTGAGTTAGAGAGTTTTTAAAAATATTTATTGTACAGTGACATGAGGCTCAATGTTAAGCATTATCTATCTATCTATCTATCTATCTATCTATCTATATATATATCTATCGTTTTAACATATATATATATATGTAAATAAAGTGGAAAAAATCACATATATTTACGCGTTATGACTATGAGATTTGAATATATTTTATAAAGATTTTGTAAAATGTTCTTAAAAATATATTAGGTCTGAACAGATTAATATACCACTACTAAAATTTATATTAGTTATATATCTAATTATTTGGTTTTACATCGGATTAAGAATCTAAAAACAATATAGATAATTATCTTTTAAGATGACCTTTCCATCTACTGAATCTTATATTTAGTGATTTATTTTTTTTGAGATCACATCACAGATGCAAGTTTTTTTTTTATTTTTCCTATATAATTTCATAAATGTGACTGATCTATTTGAAATATTTTTTTTTTATGTTAAAATTATGAATCAAATTAAGATTGTCATTTTTGTCCATAATAAAAAAAAAATAAGATTAATATCTAAAAATATATAATGCTCAGAGATCAGTCATATTAATTGATAACTTTCATTTTCATTAAGACTCATTGGGAGTTTTTTTGACAAAAGCTGATTTTTCTGAAGCTTTAAAATGCACAGAGGATGTGATGTGATGTACTGTGGATTCTCCTTAAATGAAGTCAAGAATATCTCTCCATACAGTAGTGCCATCTAGTGCAATCCTGAGTAATCAATGGATGCATAAGGATTTGTGCATAAAATCCTTATCTAGTGTCTACTCAACTAATATCCCCAGACTAATTTCTAGCTTGTAGCTTTCATCAGCAACAAGCTTGTGAAGCATAATGAATGGTGATCATATGATGTTTAGTGGTTTAAGCTTTAGAATGTAGTTTTATCATTATCATAAGTAAAAATAACAGGATTTTTTGGTAATGTAGATTTTTCCATAATACTTTTATAGATTTTTTTAATTAAAAAAAGTCTGAAGAGATCAGTATTTTATCAACAGCAGGTATCTTCTAAGACTTGATCTTACTGTTTTCTAAAAAAAGATTTATTATAATGATATTAACTGAAACACAGGCTTGTTTATATGTGGATATATATATATGTAATATAGGGTATATGAGCACATACTGAAACACAGGCATATGTATATATGTGGATATATATATATGTAATATAGGGTATATGAGCACAGACTTTCACACCACCCACCTCTCTCCAATCTATCTAATAACACTGATACACCTAAACACATATATGCTGAAAAGATAAATAATCACCAATATACGTATTTCATGCTAAACCAGCAATCATCAGTTGGTCCAGACTATCATCTTTACAAACATATATAGTATAAGTGCTCAGATATATATTAAGATAGACTATCCTCATAGTTTAATGGACAGGCTTCAATCATCAGATTTTCAATTGGATGGATGGTTGAAGAGTTGGAGTGTGGAGTGGATTGAAGCCTGTCCATTAAACTATGAGGATAGTCTATCTTAATATATATCTGAGCACTTATACTATATATGTGTGTAAAGATGATAGTCTGGACCAACTGATGATTGCTGGTTTAGCATGAAATACGTATATTGGTGATTATTTATCTTTTCAGCATATATGTGTTTAGGTGTATCAGTTATTAGATAGATTGGAGAGAGGTGGGTGGTATGAGGGTCTGTGCTCATATACCCTATATTATAATGATATTCTATTCTTCTTGATGATGCTTCATGTGAAACCCATTACTAATATCACCATCTGTCAAAATTGACATAGTATTAGAATTTTTCCAAATATTTTAATAATTATAAAGTAAATATCAGATTTTAAATCAGAATTTGGTAGATTTATCATAAATTAACATTTCTTTGTTTGCATTAAAAAAATATAAAAGAAAAAAGAAAATGTTAATTTTTTGAAAGAGTGATTAGACAAACATCATAGATGACATTCAAGTAAGTTTTTTAATATTTAAAAAGCTTGACCATGATTTTTTAGAATATTATTCATTTATAAATTAAATTAAAAAGAAATCAAATGCAATATATTGAGTTTTAGTATAAATAAAGATTTTATAAAGAAATGAAAGATTGAGCAATTTCAAAAACTTCCACCAGGTGAAACAAAAAATAATGTCAAAATTTGTAAAGGTTAAGAAACAAATAAATAATTAATTAATTTCTTCTATTGGTTTGCTAATAGTTTTACAAATAACTAGACTTTATAAGTTTTTTTTTTTAAATTTACTATTAAGATAATTTTTAAAAAGAAATTATTTATTATATTTAATAAAGATATCTTCACAAAAAAATATTTGATAATTAACATTAATAATATAAAATTTAAAAAAAATATTGTAAATTCTAAAACTCTCTTGATTTGATTAATAACTCTTCTATATTTAATTATGTAAAAATTAATAAAAAAATATTATTTGTTTTATTTATTTATAATGTTTTTTTTATCAAGCAGAAGAAAATTTGATTTATAGATCATGAAATTACTTTCATGAGCAAAGCATGTTACTAACAATGCATAGTACAAAAAGGTTATTATCTGAAAAGTATTTTAGAAATCCAATTCTCATTTACAAACTACAATCTCCCAATCATCTTTAATTTACACTTCCAAGTTTTTTTTTTTATATGAAGTGATAACTATTTTATTTGCTTACTATTTGGCTATTTGATTTGCATTCATTATTCTTTATATACTATGATGAAATTGTTTTTTCCAATTTTTTTATGTAGAGTGTTTCAGTAAATTCAGTCCCTGAAGAGGTTTAAAAATAAATATAAAAATCTCAAAATAAAAAAAAAAGTCTTACTTGCAGAACTTTATTTCTATAACCACCATTATTCTTACAATACATATTTGAATATTTTATCCAGTCAATAACTATGTGATGTAGATACTAGTTTCTTAGGATTCACCATAAGTCTATTTAAACAGCACTATATTATTCTGGACATATTGTGATTGCCACAGCTTCTTTTTGATTTCAGTATTAAAAAATATATAATTATAATTCTTGATTCAGATTCATTATGATTGACAAGTGTTCAAAATCTCCAGTTACTTGATGAGGCTAAATACATGTACATTGTAAAAGAAGTGATTTTTAATTTTATATTGGATAATTTATAATCATAAACCTTATATGTGTCTTATGTTGGATAATTTATAATCTTAAAGCTTATATGTGACAATAAAATGGAAAAATAATTTGTATATCATATATTTTTTAATATATCCTAGTAGATGTTTATTTATTAGATATATATATAAATAATAAATATAACAGTAAGTAATATACAATCTTTCAATCAGCAGAAGTTCTTTCAGTTAATTCATTAAATCCTCCTCAACTGCCATGAAATTTAATGGCAGTTGAGGAGAGTTAAGGAATTAACTGAAAGTACTTCTGCAGATTGAAAGACTATATATAATAATTAATTACAACTATATTTATTATTACTACAATAGTTTTTAATTAACTGACATTTTATTTGTAATATATATATATATATATATATATAATTATTCAAAACAATACAATAATTAATACAGTAACAATATTTTAAACAAATATATACCAATTTAATAGAAGTACTTTCAACTATCTATGTAGTCGTTGTCAACTAGACTCAAATTGTATTAGAAAAAACCGTTACAAATGTAAACAAAAGCAATACGTCATACATCAATTTTCCCACAATTCATTAATTTTTATATTGGCTGTCTGTCTATTTATTAACTGTTGCTTTTCACTTTTTATTAACATAGCTTCTTTAATTTTGCGTTTATTATTATTTCTTTCAATACACAGAATTTTAACTTTATTAAAATCAAAATCAAAACCATAATTACATGTTACATTATGATCAGATCGGAAGAATACAGACGTGATACATCATCATTTCTACATTCTCTTGTCTTGATTTTTGCACTCGTTTATATAATAACAAATGCTCCCTTGATCTTTTCTCCAATGTACATCGAGATTCCCCAATATATGCCTTTCCACAAAAACATAGCCATTTATATATTGCACAACTTTGATTTAAAATACCACACCTATTTTTTGAATTATTTATTAATCTATTTAAATTAGGAGTAGTATAAAATGCAACTCGACATATATATATGGAAAGGCATATATTGGGAATCTCATTACATTGGTAATTATATAAAAAATCAAGACAAGAAGAATGTTAGAAATGATGATGTATCACCATCAGTATTTTGTTGTCAAACATGTAATTATGGTTTTGATTTTGATTTTAATAAAGTTAAAATTCTGTGTATTCAAAGAAATAATAATAAGCAAAATTAAGAAGCTATGTTAATAAAAAGTGAAAAGCAACAGTTGATAAATAGACGGACAGTAAAAATTAATGAGTGTGGAAAATTGATATGGCTTTGTTGTAGTAATACAATTTGAGTCTAGTTGAGACATAGTGTACTTCTTAAATTGGTATATATTTCTTTAAAATATTGTTACTGTATTAATTATTGTATTGTTTTGAATAATTATATATATTTTATTATAATTGGAATACAGACATTGATTAATAATTTACATATATATATATATATATATATATATATATATTGTTAAATGAAAGTTGCCTTCACAGCAATTAGAAATTGTTGATTGTTATTGGTATTGGGATTGTCTAAGTGTTGACTGATTTTTAATGATTATATATATATATATATATACATCCCATATATATATATATATATATATATATATATATATTGTAATGGGATGGGGTATTAGGGAGGGTTTGAAATGGGTGGTTGTCCCTGGGAGGAATGTGGTGTAATAAAAAATCATCATCAACCCCAGTCAATTTAAATATTTCAATTAAATTATTAATTAATGAACATTCAAAAATATATATAAGCAATTTTATATATTCAAGAGAGCATGAGATCATAAGATCTCTCAGAGATCAGCTTGTCTAACTCCTTAGAGACCAGCATTATAATTAAGTAAATGTAAGAAATACTCAAGTAATAAGAAACCATTCATCACCATGAAGATCCATCAATCAAACTACATCAACAGTCAATATTGTGACTGGGTTTGAATAGTAAAATATAAATCAATAGTCAGTCTGGTGATTGGATTTGAAGTGGGTCTTCTGTAAACCAGATCAACTATTGAGTCTTTGCTAGCTTGGGCAATTATTTAAATATTAATTTGGGTGCATTGACTTAGTGCTCATTCATCAGAACACATAATCACAAAAACAATAATGCTGGGACATTAAAACATGCTGATCATCATCAATGCTCTGGCCACTTATTGTTGGCCAATTATAAACTTTATTTCTAAGACTAAACTAAAATAAAATGTAGTGCAGAGGCTTTGAAGAAAATAATCCTCATGCCAATCCAGGATAATGTCATACTGGCTGCTCTTATAGCACTAAATATATCACCATTTACATATTCAGCCCATTATACTTGAATACAGCTCAGAGAACATAAACTCTAACAACTGTTACAGTGTTAAACCACTAAACGTCACATGATCACTATCTCATACTAGCACAATAATTGTTATTAAACAATCCAAAACAAAGCAAAACTATCCATATAGTAGTGCCATCTTGTGCTAACAAGAGCAATCAATGGATGCTAGAAGGCTTGTGCATAAAATACTTATCTAATGCCTACTCATCCAATATCCCCAGACTAGTTTCTGGCTTGTGGCCTTCATCAGTGAGTAGCTTTGGATCTGAGAGCACTGCACCTAGATCTTAGGATCTAATGCAACCCTCCAGCACCCACCTTTTAACTCTATTTAACTACAAAACTATGAGAATAAAATTGAAAACACTATTAATATTTTCAATCCAAGCTCAATAGCTTATATAGTCATATGGGTCTGAACTCAATTCTGTACCTATACATTTTGGTGTCTTTGGCTCTTTAACAACCATAGCCACCACTATCCTATTAGGCAGGATTGGTGTTAAACCACTAAACATCACATGATCACTATCTCATACTACCACAATAATTGTTATTAAACAATCCAAAACAAAGCAAAACTCTCCATATAGTAGTGCCATCTTGTGCTAACAAGAGCAATCAATGGATGCCAGAAGGCTTGTGCATAAAATACCTATCTAGTGCCTACTCATTCAATATCCCCAGACTAGTTTCTGGCTTGTGGCCTTCATCAGTGAGGAGCTTTGGATCTGAGAGCACTGCACCTAGATCTTAGGATCTAATGCAACCCTCCAGCACACACCTTTTAACTCCATTTAACTACAAAACTATGAGATAGTTTTTTGAAATGAAAGTGAAAACACTATTAATATTTTTAATCCAAGCTCAATAGCTTATATAGTCATATGGGTCTGAACTCAATTCTGTACCCATACATTTTGGTGTCTTTGGCTCTTTAACAACCATAGCCACCACTATCCTATTAGGCAGGATTGGTGTTAAACCACTAAACATCACACAATCACTATCTCATACTAGCACAATAATTGTTATTAAACAATCCAAAACAAAGCAAAACTCTCCATATAGTAGTGTCATCTTGTGCTAGTGCCTACTCATCCAAAGACACCAAAATGTATGGGTACAGAATTGAGTTCAGACCCATATGACTATATAAGCTATTGAGCTTGGATTGAAAATATTAATAGTGTTTTCAATTTCATTCTCATAGTTTTGTAGTTAAATAGAGTTAAAAGGTGGGTGCTGGAGGGTTGCATTAGATCCTAAGATCTAGGTGCAGTGCTCTCATATCCAAAGCTCCTCACTGATGAAGGCCACAAGCCAGAAACTAGTCTGGGGATATTGGATGAGTAGGCACTAGATAGGCATTTTATGCACAAGCCTTCTGGCATCCATTGATTGCTCATGTTAGCACAAGATGGCACTACTATATGGAGAGTTTTGCTTTGTTTTGGATTGTTTAACTGTTACAGTGACCAATAGATAATAATACAATATTGACAATTTAATTCAAGTTTATTAATAAGAATAAAAATATAAATTGAAATTAAGGTCTTTAGAATATGGCTATACACATAAATTAAACCATCTGATTTTGATCAATATACAATAAAAAATATCACATTTGTGATTTACAAAATTACTATACACAACTCAAGTTATTACATTATGATTTACACATATGTCCCATTAGGTTTACCTAAACTCCATTCAGCACACAGTCATGTGGCTTGAGACAAAATGAACACATTTGAATTGACATTTAATAATAAAATAAATGATTAAAATTTTACATATGTGTCCATATGACACACATTGGTATTTGCAATATAATTGACATATATATATATATTGTAACAAGTCCTACCTTTTACCTATTTTTTTTAACATACTCATCTTATGTGAGTATGAACGTGTATATATACATGTTTGAACAAAAATATAAGTCCTATACATATATAATTTTTTTCGATATCATACACAATATATTTATGGACATCTAACTAAAGACTCCAAGCACCAATCTCAGCCATAGGTAAGAATTATACTGGACAATATGACAGTATGTAATAGGATGATAAAATGACCTGGCCTGCAGCTAGATTTTCTCAGGGCGAGTGGTAAAATTACTGACAGTAGATCTAACCCTCTCTTTTTCCCCTTTAAAAAAAACTCATAACACAAAAAAACCATTCATCATTTTATACATATCTATTAGTAATAATATTTATGCATCTATCAAAAAGAAAAAAATATATTATTTACGTAAGTTAAATCAATGTTTTTTTTCTTTTTTATTAATCAAAGATTCCTATCAGTTTCCCTTTTGTTGGTTTGCTCTTTTCTCTCTTTACCAACCCCCCCACACACACACAAATATGCTACAATATGTATGTTGCAATGAAGATTTAATTATGGATGAATTAATATGCTAATAAAGACAGTAGGAAATAATTTGAACTCTCCGTGCAAAAGAAAAGAAATTTTAAGTTCATAATTGTGTCAAATAACAGTTTTCTGAATTATGTGGAGCAAGTTTACTAAGAGTTACATACATCTGCAAATAGAGAAAAAAGTACCTGCATTTCCCCAGGGAATTGATCGAATTCACCTGGTGAAAAAGAAATCTCTGGTCCTTTATCGATGAACAGACTTTTTTTTGAAGTTCGGATTCCATGGCTGAATTCTATTTATTTATTTATTTTTTTACATCTTATGATGATCCAACATAGTTACTTAATGAGGCAATTTTCCGGGCTTGACATCCCTTCTCCGATATTGACAGCTGCTATACATTCAGGGGAAGGATTCAAACACCTCGCACATTGAAGCTTCTACCCCAGCCTGACCATATTTTATCAATATATAATGTTGATTTCTGGATTCTTGTTTCCCTATATCTCTAAAGTCTGCTTTCTTCCACTCCCAAACTTATACCAATTAATTCATTTTTTTTTAATTATAAAATTTATCTTTCTTTTCATTCATTTTCAATTAACATTCATTGTGCCTTCATTGGAATGCACTGTAAAAGCTTTTAACATATTTTTTTTAGTATTTAATTAGAACTTGACATTCCAAGGTTTTTTTATAAGTCAATTTCATTGTTCTGCAAACCACTGTCTTCCATCTTGACTTTTATAGTTCTTTCTTTGACTTAATATGTATATATTTAGAAAGTTTATCAAACAAAATGTTTTTATTTTGTAAATTTTCATGTTTAATGATTCAAAAATGCACTCATACATATACATAGCGATGTGTATAGCTAGTCTTGGCAAAAGAAAAGAAATCTGAGCAAGTGTATACCACCATACCTCTTTTATGAGCTTTTTTTATTCAAATTACGTAAATCTATAATTCAATATGACCACACAAATAAGTAAATATTAGTTTTGTTAGTAAAGTAATATATATATATATATATACTATAATACGTTAGTAATAATATATATTTTTTTAATAATACGTTAAGTATACGAATACGTATTTGTCTAATTATCACAACAGTGTTTGATTATACCTGCCCTGTTGCAATACCACCTTCCCAGAAGCCTTTAATATGGTCTACATATTTGAATGGCTCCTGTCTAAACCAACGAAACTATCCGTCTGTCCTCAAATCAATTTTTTTCGACTTTCACCCTGTAGCTCTAAAAATATAAGAGTAAGCCACCACCAGCCTAACGATATACACTGGGTCTGACCACAACTCACGTGCATATGATGTGCTATGAATGAATACAACCAACTCTACCCTGGGTTACTTGGTTTGTCGACTACAAAATATCAAAAAAAAACATAAAAAAAAATTCTTTTTTTTTAAAGGGAAGGCATTTCCTAACCACACACTCTGCTGCTTCCAAGTCTTATGGGTGTGGGTAACTAGGGTAAATGCCCAATTCTTTTTCAGAATTTTCCAGCCATGTCGGGAATAAAAAGCAGCTATACACGGAATGTAACACACCACATGCCTGATCGAGCAGCCAACCCCATATTCCCCCATCAGACTTAGACCGCCTTTCTCTAAAGCTTCACAGCTACAACTTATTTACTCTCTATGCTGCTAGATTCTAAACCTCCAAACCCCCAAAGCATAGTGCTGCCCCCTTTATGGACTTCCTTACACCTTCAATATTTCTTAAGTATATATATTTATAATTTTACTGTGGACTGATAGATATTTCACTATGTTATTTTGACTTACTCTTGTTTTCCACTTTTATAAAACTTTGCTTTGAAAACTAGTACAGATAGACTATTTTTATTTCAAAACCTTTGTTTCAAAGTTAGTTTCAAATTCAGAAATTGTCAAAATGACTATAAAAGTAAAAAGTGTAAAATATATTAAAATCATAGCTACTGTTTGGGTGTAAATTAAATATAATTCATTACTCGAATTTCTTTTAAAACAACATTAATTTAATATATATATATATAAATTATTTTTATTTAGTTATGACATCTTATAGTAATAAGTGACAGAAACTCAAATAATTATTTTGTATCTAATTAAAATGGATTAATTATAAAGGTTAAACACTTAAAAACTCATTTACTTTTAAAAAAAAAAAAAAAATCTGTATTACTTTTTTTTTTAAAAAATCAATCGCGAACAGAAAAACATTTACGTTCGTTATTTACAAAAAAAAAAAAAAAATCCATAACAAACTGAAAGTTCTTTAAAACCAGTCTAACCTAAACTGATTACTTTATGAAAATGCCTTCATATTCTGCACTCAGTTGGTATTTTTCATATAGCCTAAAAAGTTTTTTTTTCTTATAAAACTCAATATTAACTACATCCAACTCTGCCAATATAATATAACTTCCGTTTTTCTAATTTTTTTCTTTTAGCTAAAGCAATAATGATCTGACAAAACCGATATGTATATATTTATTTATTTTCTCAAAAAAAAAATTCATGCTAATTTCTTTTATATTTTTCTTTCCCTCATTGACCTACTTCTTTTCAATGCCCTTTTGCTGGGTCGCCATTGTAATGAGTCCTACCTTTTACCTATTTCTCTTAACGTACTCGTCTTTACGCGTTTGAACAAAAATATAAGTCCTATACATATATAATTTTCTTCGATATCATACACAGTATATTTATGGATGTCTAACTAAAGACTCCAAGTGCCAATCTCACCTGTAGGTAAGTTATACTGGACAATATGGAAGTATGTAATAGGATGATAAAATGACCCAGCCTGTGGCTAGCTTTTCTCAGGGCATGTGGTAAAATTAGCGGCAGTAAATTTAACCCTCTCTTTTTTCCCTTTAAAAAAAAAAACTCATAACACATAAAAAAAATCATTCATCATTTTATACATATTTATTAGTAATAATATTTACGCATCTATCAAAAAGAAAAAATATATTATTTACAAAAGTTAAATCAATGTGTTTTTTTTTACTTTTTATTAATCAAAGATTCCTATCAGTTTCCCTTTTCTTGGTTTGCTCTTTTCTCTCTTTACCAAAACCCACACACACACAAATATGCTACAATATGTATGTTGCAACGAAGATTTAATTATGGATGAAGTAATATGCTAATAAAGACAGTAGGAAATAATTTGAACTCTCCGTGCAAAAGAAAAGAAATTTTAAATTCACAATTGTGTCAAACAACAGTTTTCTGAATTATGTGGAGCAAGTTTACTAAGAGTTACATACATCTGCAAATAGAGAAAAAAGTACCTCCATTTCCCCAGTGAATTGATCAAATTCACCTGGTGAAAAAGAAATCTTCGGTCCTTTGTCGGTGAATGGACTTTTTTTTTAAGTTCAGATTCCATGGCTGAATTCTATTTTTTTTTTTTTACATCTTATGATAATCCAACATAGTTACTTATTGAGGCAATTTTCCAGGCTTGACATTCTTTCTTTAATATTGGCAGCTGCTATACATTCAGGGGAAGGATTTGAACACCTCGCACATTGAAGTTTCTACCCCAGCCTGACCATATTTTATCAATATATAACGTTTATTTCTGGATTCTTGTTTCCCTATGTCTCTAAAGTCTGCTTTCTTCCACTCCCAAACTTATACTAATTAATTCCTTTTTTTTTTTAAATTATAAAATTTATCTTTCTTTTCATTCATTTTCAATTAACATTCATTGTGCCTTCATTGGAATGCACTGTAAAAGCTTTTAACACATTTTTTTTTAGTATTTAATTAGAACTTGAGATTCCAAGGTTTTTTTTTATCAATTTCATTGTTCTGCAAACCACTGTCTTCCATCTTGGCTTTTATAGTTCTTTCTTTGACTTAATATGTATATATTTAGAAAGTTTATCAAACAAAATGTTTTTATTTTGTGAATTTTCATGTTTAATGATTCAAAAATGCCCTCATACATATATATATATAGCGATGTGTATAGCTAGTCTTGGCAAAAGAAAAGAAATCCGAGCAAGTGTATACCACCATACCTCTTTTATGAGCTTTTTTTAATCAAATTACATAAATCTATAATTCAATACGACCACACAAATGAGTTAATATTAGTTTTGTTAGTAAAGTAATATATATATATTATAATATGTTAGTAATAATATATATTTTTTTAATAATACGTTAAGTATAAGAATACGTATTTGACTAATTATCGCAACAGAGTTTGATTATACCTGCCCTGTTGCAATATATATATGCACACATACATGTGTGTTCATATTGAATTGCAGTTGCAGACTGATGTCAAAACATATTTTATTTTTGTCAAAATAAAATTATTAATTGTACAATACATAATTAATTTCTGATTTAACATATATGTTGTGTGCGAAAAAATACATTGCAAACTGATGTTTATATTATTTTTTAATTTGTCATAATAATATTATATTTTTTCTAATTAATTCCATTTGAAAAAAACATATATAAATTTCACACATGTATGTGTGTATAAATAAAATATAGATATAATTTAAAATTAGTTATCAGTTGTTGTTTTTCTTTTTTAAAAAAATCAGTTTATAAATTCCTTTTTTTTTCTTTAAAAAAAGTATTATCAACTTTTTTTCTTTTACAAACATAACAGTCAATCTCGATTGGATTATTGTTGATTAAACAATTAGAAATGTCTTTAAATTTAAAAATATAGATTTTAAATATTTTCACTTATTCACTTGAAAAAAACAAATATAACAGCATTTATCAATTAAATCTTTATTATTAGACATTTAACTTAAGCAAAGCCATTTATTTGTTCTTTAAAATGTCATTTTAAATATATAATGTTACTCATCATCAGCTGTATATACATTTATCTGTGCTTTTCTGCCTTTAGTTACATCAGCATATGTTAATTTACTTCTTTTGCAACTGATGGTTTCTCTTAGAGACCAGTCCAGGTAATTGTCAGCATCAGGAAAGTATAATCAAGTATGTTGGCATTCCATGAGTTCTCTACTACCTAGGATCTGATGAGCTTCAGGCCAAAAAACTGTTTGTACACATTTAAGGCTATGAATTTCAACACAAAAAAGTGGTTAATTTCCTCCATGTGAATTCAAACTCAATCATTGATCTGTAGAGCAGCCACTTTCTTACATTCTTATATTCTCATGGCAGTTCTCTTTATAATTCTGCTAGCCATCTCTGCCGCTAGGTATTCTGCTACAGCTACCAACTACTGCAGCTATGTACATCACAAAAAAGTTTACTAACCAAAATAAAATAAAATTTTTATTCAAACCTTTTATAGTCTTAGATTGCTGAGGCAACAACAACATTCATTTAAAAACTGTCTTTTTTCTTATATATTTTGACTGGAAACAATTTTAATCCCTCCAAAAGCACTTTTAATTAAAAAGCTACATTTGGAAATCTTATCAAACATTTTTAAAAGTAGATAATAGAAATGTATACAAGCATTAATAAAAAAGATTTTCAAAAATAAATCATGCTTGTTTTTTTTTAAAATTCAAAATCATAATACAAAATTAATTTATTTAGACCTTTTAAAATGTTTTAATTTATAATAAAATTATATTTTAAATTTAGAACTATTTAATTCTTTTACTAGGATTACTTTATTCCAGAAAAGTAGAAAAATATCTGCAAAAATTTATGTCTCTCTTTATTTCTACTTTTATTTTAGCTTTATATATATTTGTGCACACATACTATATTATTGTGTGCCATATAACAGACCTGTTATAATATATAAACCAAAAATGCATAATGCAAAAGTGGAAGTACTATAATGATTTCTAATAAGATTTAAATAATTTAGTTAATCAATTTGCTATTAATAACTTTTACTAATGAACTAGATTATTTAAATGCTATTAGAATAAAAAGAAATCACTTAATTCTTTAACTTACACAACGTATGACATAACAAGAGTTGCCTCAAACTATAGAGTCATTTATAATAAGCTTGAGAGACTATGATTACTAGGTGATGGTGTATTTAAATACCTATTCTCTGACCAGTCTCTGCCTTTATCAATGAGTCTTAGCATGCCCAGTTTGAATTATTTATTGTACTTATGCAAATCCATTAATAAATATAAAAGCTAGAAACAAAATTGCAGATGCACAGCTATCTAGGAATCAATGATGATTCAAACATTCTATAGATGGTACTAGTATAAATAATCTGTTTTAGTTTTGTTGTATATTATATAATTTACAATATTAAGTGATTTGTTCTTGTTATTAACAGTCCTAGCCAGGTAAAAAGGTATTTGCAGTTAATAAAGAACTGTGTGTACTAAATTTTATAGTTACTGACCCAAAATAATTTCTATATAACTGTTTACAGATTGGCTTTGGTTAAAAACATTAGAACGTTTTAAATTTCATGTTTTTAGTTCCAATAGTAAATTGGTTTGATGCTAGTTGCTGGTTGAATAGTTGCTTTATTTTAAACTATAAATCCCAAGACTCATTGATAATGGCAGGGCCAAAAATTAAATACTGATTATTTAAAAGTTCTATCATAACAGCTAAAGTAAAGGGCTGTTCTTGCATCGTTATTAGGAGTACTTAATTTATATTATTTTTAGTTTAGCAATATGCATGTTTGATTTATAATTTAGTGGATTATAAATTAATATTTTTTTTCTAAAGCATTATAATATGCAGTTTTTCTCAAATCTGTCTTAGGCTAAGTTGCGATAAGGCTAAAATATTTAATAGTTAATGAGTGTTTTTATCCAAAGCTTTAAAATCTAACCAGCCTTTAGTTTAGTATTTAAAGTAACAAACTTGTGGTTTACATACTAACATATTAAGTCCATTGCCAGCTGATAAATGGTTTTTATTCTATGAAACAATTGTGTTGGGAGATCTGATTGGCTGCTTCTTTAGTATGACAGTTTAGTTTGCAAGTATAAATTAACAGTAAATTGATAGGCAGGAATATTTAAATGTTAATAGGAATCATTAATATATATATATGTGTGTGTGCGCGCGCGCGTGTAACGATAGAATGGATAGCGCCTAATTGCACATTACCACATATAAAGAAATGAAATTTTAAATTATAAATATGAGTGTTTTCTTATTCAAAAGTTCCCAAAAAAGGTATTGTTAATAATTAAAATTGGTAAATATATATATATATTTGTTAAAAAAATATGAAATTTGCTTAATGTTAAAAATATAAAAAATTATAATATTTTTTTAAGTCTATAAAATTAAAAATGAATTTAATAACTAACAAAATTGATTATTAATTTAAACCACATTCTTATCGATTTTTTAATTTAAAAACGGATTAAAATTTACTATTTTTTAGAATATAGTAAAGAATATATTAAGAAAAAGAAAAGAAAAAATATTTTTCAGTAGATAATACACTTGTTTTTTTAATCAATAGAAAATCTAGCACATTGTATTAGTCCAGTTGAATTAGGACAGGTAACATAATTAGATAATTATGGCTATAATGATGACATAAGATAAGAGACTATTTAAAATAGGTTTAAAATTATGTAAATCATTGGCATTTTTGTAATTTAGTTTTGTGTATCAAAATCTATATAAGTTGTGTTGTTAAAATTTGTCCCATAGTTCATGAAATAGTGGCCATCAAATAGAAAATCCTAATAAATCATATAAAAGACAAATTCATATTGTACAATTAGAACTTGAAAAATACTTCAACATGCAGCACTAGCCTTCAAGATGAACAACTAACTTCCCAGATTGTATAAGTTGCAATTAATCCACTTTAAATATAGTCTTATTGATCTTACATAGCATGTCTCCAATTATTTTAAACATGCATATCTCTCTTATGATAAGAATAACCAAATTTGAAAATCTAATAACCAAAATGTAAATATAAAAGTATAATAAATTTATCACTTATTACTTGAAGTAGAAACTACAAACAAAGAAAAGAAAAAAAGAATTTATAGCCTTAGGAAGATATATCTGTTTTCATAGTTCAGAATATTCACTCCAAGATACCTTGATCTTCTCAGAGTTTAAACTTGCCTACAAAAGTTAAAAGTTGTATGAAAATCCAAGAAATAATAGTAGAATTCAAATTCTAAAATCTCTCTAGGTTAGAATATTCATAACATTCATTAACCATTTTAGCAGTTCATAAATTTTGAGATTTTCTGGCAATTGTATGATTAAATTTTCAAACTTTTTATTTTTATCAAATTTACCTTTATTTTTTATTATATTTTTATATGGTTTGAATTATTTTTTAAAAATATAAGTTTACAAATGAAAATTATTCTTATAAAAAAGTATTTCAACATTGCAAATTTAGAAAACAAAAAGAAATAAACTTAATAAATCCAATTACACAATTAAACCATCTTTTTTAGCTAGTGGTTGCTATATCAGTATAAAATATTAAAATGAAAACATAAATTTGTGTAAACTTGCTTTTTAATCCTGAATAAAATTTTGTTTATATTACATAAAACTAATAAAAATGTATTTTAAATTTAATATTCTACCCCTAATTATTACAAAATGAAAAAAGAAAACCAAATAGGGTATAGTCAATATGACTCAGTTGTCTTTTCTTTACTTCAATGATGCAATAATATGTTCTTAAATTCTCTTGAATTGTCTTTTTTAAAAATAAACATTTTTGTTTAAAATCTGAATTTAATAACATTCTTTTAAAAGAATGAATATTACGCAAATATTTTGCAAAAATAATCATAAGTATGTAAAAAAAGTATGAAAAAAAAGTTTTCTTTTCAAAATCTAACAAAAAATGAATATGCTCAAAACCTTTTACAAGCAGTTATATGTTAGTGATTTCTCTTGTCTTCTTTTAAAAGTAAATATTTTTTAAATAAAATCTGAATCTAATCACATTATATTTCTAAAACAATAATTATTACACAAAAGAATGAATGTGCTCAAAAGCTGTTGCAATCTTTCAGTCAGAAAAAAAAAAACTACCAGTTTGTGATGTGGATATTTGTAATAGATTCATACATATAATACTAACATCTTGAAATTTTTTTAAATTAATAAATCAATATTATTTTAAATCCAGTTTTTGACATCAAATGAATGCAAGAAGGTAAATTAAAGATGAAGGAATACTAGTAGCACAGTGTTGACACAATTTAATATTACAGCTGGGTTTGAATTAAGTTTATTTGTAATATTTTTTGCATGATCACTAATTTTTAATATTTTAAATTGCTATTATTATTATTATTTATGCCATTAGCTATTTAATTATTTAGAATTTAAAATTTGTATAACATGTATGTTTTAACTTTAACACAATAAGTAGGTTATTTCATTTTCCCCCATGTAGCTACATTTTAATTTTAATAAATTAATTGTTTTGATAATATTTAACAATTGTCTTTAGTATGTCTTTATCCTCAATTCTATGCACTGTTTGTGTTATGTTATAGTGTGTAATATGTGTGAGCATTAAGGTTTATTTTTTATTAATTGGCTTATGGTAATTTAATTAGCCTTACAGTAATTAATTATTAACTTTACAAACTAGCATTATGGTTAACAATGAATCAAATTATAAGTTCATTATGGTCATTGCCCTATACATAAGTTATAGATGGCATCCACTTGTATACATTTAAATACAAGCCATCACTTATCACATTATTTTTAGTAAGACTTTTAGAAAGAGGCAGTTCTGTCATTCTTAGATGACTCAAGCAAGGCTTGGCATTATATAAACACCCCATTATTCTGTAATGTTACATTTAGTAGCCTAATGCAAAGCATCATAACTCTATATCATTACATACAGTTGTTACCTTGAAAGAAAGATAGTTTAATGCATATAATATTAGATATTAGAGGAGAAAAAAATGGAAAATAAAAAATAGGATGTGTTTAATAGAAAAGATTTTTTGAAGATATATAATGGGAAAGATAATTTTCCCTTTGGGTCTGAAACAATCAGTTCATATATAAAAACAAAATAATAATTCATATAAAAATAGTATCGATTAGAAAAAAAATAGAAAAGTTGATGATTATTAGATTAAAAACCAAAAATTGTGAGAATAAAGAAAACAGAAGCCAACAGAGCTAGAAGCTGAACAGCAAGTAAATACAAAACAGCCAACAGAGCAACAAGAACTAGCACAGATAATGACAAAACAAACAAAAAGAAAATTTTATTTAGATAAATTCCAAAAATGGATTATAAAAATCACATAAGAATACCGAAGGAAAATAGAAAGTCTATACAAAAATGCAGCATAAAAAGGCATAATATCACAAAAATACAGAAAAAATAAATAAATATAAAAATATGTAGCAAAAACATGAAGCAATATATCAACAAAATTGCAGCAAGAAAATAGAAAAGCTATATGAAAAATGCAGAAAACGAGAAAATAGAAAAACAGTACAAGTAAAACTATACAAGAGAAATAGAAAGTGATTCAAGAAGTGTTGATTATAAATAAGTAAAGAAATTAAAAGTTTATGCAAGAACTCATCAAAAGCATTAAAGAAAAATAGTATTTCAAAAACAAATGCAGAAGAAGACAGCTATAAAAAAGATAATTTCTACTCATGTAGAGTAAGTATTTGAAGGTATAGATGATAGCAAAGTAGAAAATTAAGAAGCTATTCAAAATGTTATAGGTAGAATTGAGAAATTTAATTGAAAAAAGGCATGCTCAGAATATGGCATTAATAAATAAAGAGCAGCAGCAATGTTATAAAGTCACTCAAGATAGCAAAAGGAATTCCCAAAAAAGATATGGCTCATAAATAAAAAAACTGAAAATAAATATAAAATACAGCAAAACATGAAAAGATATGATGTCAAAAGAAATCTCAATGAATACAGAATTATAGGGATGATACAGGTAAAAAAATGTTGATGTGTACTATGGCATTAAGCAATTTTTATAAATATACAGGTGATTTAAGGGTGACATCTATGATTCACCTTGACAGACTGGAAACTTATTTTTAACTCATCCCATTGAGAGAGGGGGCAAGCAGTTAGCATCACTACAAAACCATCTTCAAGGCCAAAGAAAGGAATTGTGCAACTCATGAATTTATTAAGCCCTTATCATACACAGATTATAAAGAGATGATATTAACCAACTTCTGGATAGAATAACAACAGGAATCTGTGTAGGAAAAAGTGCCAAGTCACAAAGCAGAGAATAATTATGGTATGCACCTTATCTAAAGATCATATAATAAAAACAGTTTATCACAACATGTCACTCTGGAAAGAACAAATGATTTTTGGAATTGATAAAAAGACCATCTGTCAATTAGTTGAGTTTCTTAATATGATTGATATGGTCAAACGAATTAAGGAGGGCATAAAAAAAATAAAGACACCATTTACACAAAACTTCCTACCAATATAGAAATGAAGCTAACATTGTCTGCAGTCATATGAAAAAATTGCACCAACCAACTTAAAAGATAGGAAGAGGCAAAAAGGTAACCACACCTCAAAATAAATTCCAATTAGACAACAATCATGAAGCCACTCAAACCTCAGGCAATAACATATTCCTCCTGCCAGATCTTATGAAGGATCACCATATCAATGGACTTATATTGATATAGAAATAAATAGAAAGAGGATCAGACAATGGAAAGAAAACAAATCAGTCTATGATAAAGAAATAATCAGTGATGTGGAGGATTGTTAAGAACATTCTAAATCAACAAGAAGTAAACAATCATTACTAAAAGATACATGGATAGATAGAAAGGTTGACCATTTATATGGATGATAAGAAATAATGACAGTTTTGGTGACCCTGTATCTGTAAAAAGAGTAAACTGATTGTTGGAAATATAAACCATAAAATAATATATTGTATAAAAAATTTTAATTGTACAGTACATGTTCTTCTGAAAAATAAACAAAATATTCAACAAATATCAAAAATAGCACTAAACATGTAAAGAGATTTAAATAAACTCAATAAAGATGGAAGTACAATCATCTTGATAGAAAACAAAAGTGACAAGAAGGATAAAAAGGACAAATAGATATATAAAGTTCAGAAAAAAAATGGTGTGTGTGTGTGGAGATTTTCAGATTCATTAGTGAGCAAAGGATTACAAATGTTGGTGGACGTTGCTCAGAAAATTTGAATCATTATACAGTGAGAGCTTTGGTTTCCAGCATAATTAAATATCACATGATCACCATTTCTTATGCTTGTTCATAACTGTTATTAAACAGGTAAAACTCTCCATACAGTAGTGCCACTCAGTGCAACCCAGAGTAATAAATGGATGCCAGAAGGCTTGTGCATAACATCCCTATCTAGTGCCTACTCATCCAATATCCTAAGATCTAGGTGCCATGCTCTCAAATCCAAGACTCCTCACTGACAATGGCCATAAGCCAGAAACTAGTCTGGTGATATTAGATGACTAGGCACTAGATAGGGATGTTATGCCTCTGGAATCCAATGATTACTCTGGCTTGCACTGAGTGGCACTACTGTATGGAGAGTTTTTCCTGTTTAATAATATAATTAAATATATTGAAAATGTTACAGTACTTTAAAAGGTGTAATTTAGATTGCACTAGATGGGAATCTACTGGGACATATTTTATACGATGAGAGTAACAATTAGTAACTGCAATGCTGTATCCAGTAAAGGAATTCCTGACTTTAGTGGATAACAAGTTGTAGGTAATTCTATCTGTAATCTGTATGTTGGTATGATTATTCTGTAGTATTGTAACTTTGCTGTAAAAGCATTGTCAGGTCACTGGATGGGTGAACATCAGTATGATTCAATTTGACGTTTTATAATGGTTCTGTAGATTGATACATATACAGAACACTGATATTTTAATGAAATTATTTATTTTTCTTTCTCTTGACGGAGAAAATTCTTTCCAATGAAAAAAAGTGAATGACAAAATAATTTGATGAATATGTCTGAAGTTAAATAGAAGCTGTGAAATGAATAGTCCGAGGAATAAAATTAGGATTTATCTCTATGACAATTTTTATATTTTATTCAAGACGCGCGGGGAGAGGGTATGCCACATATAAACAAATGAAATTTTAAGTTATAAATATTAATGAACATTTCCTTATTCAAAAACTTCTAAAATAAGTATTATTGATAATAAAATGTGATTAAAAAAATAGAGTAAAAATAGAAAGATTTATCTAGAATTAATTATTGTAAATTGTTACTCTATAAAGTTAAAATGGATTGTAATGATTAAGAAAGAATTATTTTTTTGATTTAATTAAATTACATTTTTATTCATTTTTAAATTTAAAAATGAATTAAAATTGATAATAAATTGTTTTTAGAATGTAGTAAAAATTATATATAAGAAGATAAACTATTTTAAGTAATAAACTTGGATTTTTTTTATGACTAGTAAAAACAAGCACTTTAAATTTAAATAATTGCAATTACTAAATTACTGAAAATGCACTTAATTAGATATATATGATTTTAATATTTGGATTTAGTGACGTCATAAAATGAGAAACTATTTAAACTAGGTTTAAAATCATTGTAAATCGTTAGCATTTCAGCATTAAATTCAGCTACCTTAAAAGTTTGTCCAGCACTTTGGAGATAGAAACCCTCAAGTAGGAAATCCTATTAATCTATAGGAAAGACAAAGTTATATCATACAATTTTAATGTGAAAAACTTCAAAATGGAGCAGTAATCTTTGAGAAGAGCAGTTAATTTTCCTGAGTATATCAGTTGTAACTAATCCATTCAAGATATATCTTGCCTGATCTTACAAAGTGAGTTTATGCCTGTCTTATAAATAAGACCAATAAAATATTAATGGCCTAACAGTCAAAATGCATATAAAGATGCATAAAGGAGATGAATAGATTCATCAGAATTAAGATGACTATCAGATTTGACAATTCAGAATATTCAGTCCAAGACATCTTGACCTGCTTATAAAGTTTGAACTTACCTGAAAAAGCTAAAAGTGGTGAGAAGTAATAGTAACTCTAATACCTCTCTAGCTAAGAACATTTGTATTCATTCACTAAACCCAAGTTCATAATTTTTTTGTTAACTACTAATTTTTTTTACATTGTTGATTATAATTATTTATGTTATTAGAATATGTCAGTTTTTAGCACTGCATATGTTTTGACACAAGAATAAGTAGATTATTCTATTTTTTTTACAAAATATAAGTGCTTTTTTTTTACTGTGTAGTTTTCTTAAACTGATTGTTAAGTTAATATTTAACATTTGTTTATATCATTTTAACCTCTTTATTTCTATGCACTGTTCAATGTTATACCACAATGTATAAAGCGTTGATCATAAAGGGCTTAAGTTGCTTTTTTATTGTCATGCAGTAATTAATTACCATATTAGAAAAGCTCGCATTATGGGTAATAATAACTCATATTGCAAGTGAATTATGTGATAGTCATGCCTCTATAATTTACATTATATGTGTCATCCAATGGCATTATTAACTAATAAAAAAGTCTCATTGTAAAATTACTTTTATGTAGATCTGTAGAGGACTGCAGTTCTCTTATAAACAGAATTAATAATATAACCCAAAACTGTTACCGTATAATCCAGTCATGGCCAGGGTGCACCTTGAAGACCCATTGCAGCAGCACATAAAGATACATTAAATAACCCAAAATAAATTACATAATGATTTAACTAAGCATCATTCTCACTAATGTCTGTATCTTAAAAACTACACTTCAAAACCGAAATTTAATATTTTTTTATATGAGACCTTATGGCTAACCATGAACAAGATGGTATGATCTATAAAACTACTAAAGATTGCACTTCCAGGATTAAGTTATGATCCATTACATCAATACCAACCATCATATGGTGACTATAGGCCATTTAACAAGACAGTAAAAGTTATAGTCAGCCTCATAATATGATTGACTATAATTCAGATATACTCAGGATTTTAGTATGGAAATGCTATATAGGGTTTTTGCTTTGCAATAAAAGGCAAGCATATAAACTTTAGGTTCTTTTATCATTAATTTAAATTTCTAATTAAATCAATAGCAATGAGACTCATATTGTCATATGCAAATCATAAATTATAATATTAGAAAATAGGTTCAATCATCATACTGGCTAGCAAACTTATTTATTAATTTAGGTTCTAATATCATCAACACCAATAGAAGTAACAAATTCTGGATTACATTCCAGAATTAATAAAGCAAAGCGGAGAAGATGTAGGAGGTAAATGAGATTTTATTATGCCCTAACTCCAGAACAAGAGCATTAAGATATTCTCTTAGAATTTCAGTAAACCTTATACATATTGTTTATACATTGTCAGTGACAATATATGCTCTAATATATGATCTATTTAATACATTGGATTTTCTTGTTTTTATGTATGAAAAATTACAAAATTAACATTTATTTACAACTCTATCAATACTAAATAAATAATTAATTAATACAATGTTCACAAAAATTAAATAAATAAATAAAATAAAAGACCATCACCTATACTTGTTTCTATACATGGATAATGCACTTGAAGTAGATAAATAAATAAATATAAGATTTTTTCACAAATGGATTTAATTTCAGCCCCTTATAGGAGAGAGGATCGGTTCAAATACCTAGTCAATAACTTCTCCAATATGTCACTACCAGAACCAATGCACCTATACTACAGATTTATAATAACAGTAATAACTGGCATTGGTGAACATGTAAAAGCTGGCCATGTGAAGATAATTTGCCAAAGAGAAAACTCAGCCTGGAATATCATACAAATTAATGTGTAATAAATTATAGAAATAATTTATCAAATGCACTTTTTTAATAGCTGGTAACTGAACATATGGGATCAATCTAAAATTAGGGAAACAACAACAACATCATAATGTATGGGGATTCTGCCTGAACACATTTATACAACAAATAACAATGGTATTCCTGCAGATGTATTCATCCACGTAAAGAAATAACAAAGCATTAAATGCCATTTGGATTTTCTAACCATCATCAGAGCAACAAGTACTACTACAGAATGTTCTGCAGATTAACCATTAGCACAGATATGAATATAAAGAATATAATTTTAAAAAAGGTATATGACTACTGTGGATTAGACCACCAGCACAAAATAAAGTCATATAACATTATACACGAGTGCAGATTAAACACAGGCTGTCTAACTCAGTGATTGGAAATAGGGCAAAACTAATATATGAGAAAAATATATATACAATAAGCCAAGCAAAAATGAAATTACATAATCTCATCATTGAGTTAATTTGAATACAAGTATCAAGTATATACAAAGTGCTAATTATGATAATCAAGTCATCTAGAAGAAGATAATTTTAAATCAGTTTCCCAAGCTTTATATTTTGTACCAAAATATAAGATTACAATATATTTTGCTAAAAAGAAGTTGCCTTGATAACAGTTTGAAATTGTTGATTGTTAATGATATTGGGATTGTTGAAGTGTTGACTGGTTTTTAATGATATATATCTGTAACTTGAACAAAAGAGCTATTATATGTATATAACCCATGCAAAAAAGCTATTATAGGTTAATGATAAAACTTGTTTACCTTAGGGATTGTCAGTCAGTATTAATTGATAATTTCTTAGCAATATCAAAGTTAAAGCAGTTATTTCTGTTTGCATGGATATAATCTCATTTCTATTCTTTATTATAATAACAATCCATGGAAATATTTAATTCAATATATTTGTATACTAGCAATAAAGGCTTGTTTATTTGTTGGCAGGAAAATTCAAAAAATTTCTGATGAACATAAAAAGAAGTTTTTAATTCTATATTATATAATATAATACACCATATACACCTTAAATGACATTCTACAATGCAGTTTAACATATGATTTATTTTATCTCCTCTTGCCTACAGTTTCAACTGTCCAGCAGTCATCATCAGAGCTACAACATTTAAACATATACAATTAATATATACAATTAAAACCTATCTATACATATACCAATAAATACACACACATACATATACAAATATACATATAAATATAAAAATAAAAAAACAACATTTCAATCACTCCAACTATTAGCTTAAATATGGATCTTTAATATCTCTACAATCTAAAATCTCTTTATCCCACACTTATATTCAATGAACTTCTTTTATATAAAATTTTATTTTATATTTTAACGTTTATTTCTTCACATTCTAATCATTTAAATTTTTAATTTGCCCTTTAATCTAATTTATTTCTTCTATTTTAATTACTTATATATTATACATTAATCAATAACAATAACATTAACATAATATCCTTATAATTTTATTTCCATTTAATTTTTTAACTAATTTTACCTTTTAAAAAAATTCAGCTCTCTTTCTCCTATAACAAAAATAACTTCAAAAATTTTTAATTTTTTTTTTATTTCTTTATTTTCTTCACCTCTACACCTTCTATGAACACATTCTGAAGCTATATCTTATGCTAATTCTTTAAAACCTACACATACCTATGCATTAACAAAAACATTCCTACAAAATTAATGTTTTCATTCTTATTAAGAGATGGCCTAATGCTTCTAATCAATATAGCCTCCTTTATTTTTCTATCCCTCTCATTTTAGTAAGATTTATCATTTTAATACTTCCCCTTTTAAACTTATGCCCTGTCTCTAATAAATGTAAATAAACAGGTGATCTCCTATCATATTGATGCTGAGTCAAACTTGTGTAAATTGAATTCTTTGTTTCACCCACATAACTATTCCTAATATTTTTTTTTATTGATTTACACTCTATTCTATATACTCCATTTATACAGAATAAAGTGTAAATCTGGTAAAGAAAATATATTAGGAATAGTTATGTGGGTGAAACAAAGACTTCAATTTACACAAGGTTGGCTCAGCATAGTTATGATAGATCACCTGTTTATTTACATTCATTATTTTATATAGAACAATGTTTATAAACTGTAATATTAATAATCAGCATTAAGCTATTGCACATGTGCTTTGTAGATTTAACAATAAATGAATACTCCCACTTCAAACACAAGATAAGTCTTTGGAAAAGATAGAATAAATCCATCTATCTTTTCAAACCCAAACATGTCGTAAATTCTAGTAAATTTCACCTGCGTCATTTATTCAAGCATATAAAAAGTAATTTAAAGTGATTGTTTAATATCTTCATGCTCTCACTTTCAAATACTTAAGATTTGCTCATACATAAGCGTTTGGTTAGAAAAGATAGATGGATTCATTCTATCTTTTCCAAAGAATCTTGTGTTTGAAGTGGGAGTATTCATTTATTGTTAAATCTACAAAGTGCATGTGCAATAGCTTAATGCTGATTATTAATATTACATTCATTATAGACAGGGCATAAGTTTAAAAATGGAAGTATTAAAATGATAAATCATACTAAAAATGGGAGGGATAGAAAGATAAAGGAGGCTTTATTGATTAGAAGCATTAAGCCATTTCTTAATAAGAATCATGGTTTGAAAACATTAATTTTGTATGAATATTTTTGTTAGTGCATAGGTATGTGTAGATTTTACAGAATTAGAATAAGATATAGTTTAAAATGTGTTCATAGAGGGTGTAGAAGTGAAGAAAATAAAGAAAAAAAAATAAAAAAATTGTTGAAGTTATTTGCTTATAGGAGAAAAAGAGCTGAGTGTTTTTTAAAAGGTAAAATTAGTTAAAAAATTAAAAAATTAAAAATTAAGAGGAAATAAAATTATAATGATATTATCTGTATTTTTATATTGGACTATTTCCATCATCTAATATGTGTGTTGAATGTCTTTAGAAAAGTTTTAATTTTTAGTTAAATATTCCAAATGCATTCAACTGTTAGTAATATCACAGCAAACAGGTTAGTATATGCACCAACTGTTAGTAATATCACAGCAAACAAATGTTAATAATATCACAGCAAACAGGTTAGTATATGCACTAACTGTTAGTAATATCACAGCAAACAGGTTAGTATATGCACAACGTTTCGAGAGGTATTTTTCTCCCCTCTTCTTCAGGTGTTGCTGGCCTGACCAGTGACAGTACTAGCATGGGATTCGAACCTGGGTCCTTAGATTCTTGATTATTGAAATTTAAGGTAACGCTCTAACCAACTGAGCCATCCTGCCAAAGGCAACAGTATGTAGTAATTTCATATACTTATCTATGAGGTTCCTCCTGATTTCTCCACTTTTTCCTCAGAGCAAAGTTGATTAGTGATTTCCATACATTATGTATAGTCACACTAGGTTGGCTTATGGGATTTTTTGCCATTGTCATGTGAGCAGCTTCTTTAAATTTTCTTCTTTGTACCTTTTCTTCTTTATCCAATATTTTTGTATTTTCCCAATTGAACATATGTTCATTGGTCCATACATGGTCTGCTACCTTAGACACATCTGTTTTCTCTCTTCTAATCATCAGTTTATGTTCTTGCAAGCACTTTTGAATGGGACGGCTGGTCTCACCAATATATGTTCTTCCACATTCACATGGTATTTCATAGATGCAGTTTTTTCTTTGCAGCATTTCAAGTTTAGGCTTTGTAGATGTTAGAATTCCTCGTAGTGTGGTATGGCTCTGGAAAGCTGTTCTGATGTTATACTGATTGCAGATTTTCCTTAATTTGTCTGCTATTTTTGGAATGTATGGATACACTACAGTACCAATAATTGTCTTTTCTCTTGATGGTTCTTTTTGTTGTCTATTTAATGTTTTCTTAATAACAGCTGATGGATAACCATTTTTCTTAAGAGTTTGTTCTATATAGATCTTTTCTTTTTCCAAATCAATGGTTTCTGAACAAACTTCTTTTGCTCTGTTCCATAGTGATAGTATAACTCCATGTTTTGTGTTTCTGGTGTGATTGGATGTATAGGCTAGGTATTTTCCTGTATGTGTGGGTTTTCGGTAAACTGTAGTTTTGATTTTGCCATGAGGGAGTCTTGTCACAAGAACATCTAAGAATGCCAATTTTTGTTCTTGTTCTGATTCTATTGTGAATTTAATTGAAGGGGATATGTTGTTGATGTGTGTCCAGAAAGTTTGTAGCAATGCTTCACCATGTGGCCATACAACAAATGTATCATCCACATAGTGAAGCCAAACTTTAGGTGGATATGGAGTAGTTTTTATGGCTGTGGTTTCAAGTTCTTCCATGTAAATATTGCTAATCAGGGGGAGACAATGGTGAGCCCATAGCCATTCCTTGATTTTGTTGGAAGAATTCTGTGTTATATTGAAAGTAGGTTGTTTTTATACAGAATGTTAATAGTTCCATTATGCTATCAATAGGAAGAGCTGTTCTGGTTTGTAAACTATTATCATCATTTAATCTTTTCCTTACAATAGACAATGCTTCTTCACATGGTACATTTGTGAATAAACTTTCCACATCAAAGCTTACCAGTAAGTCAGTTCTTTCAATTTTCATGTTCTTGATTAATTCTACAAAGTGTCTAGAATCCCTGACAAAGGATTGGGTCTTGTATGCCAAAGGACTTAGAACTTTGAGAAGAAATCTTGCCAAATTTTGGCAAGGTGAATCTCTAGAACTAACAATAGGTCTTAATGGAACATGATCCTTATGGATTTTAGGTAGACCATAAAGATGAGGAATTTTTCTGAAATATGAAGTTATTTTACTTTTTTCTGAATCAGTGAAGTACTTGCGATGCTTTCTGAGTAATGCTTGTAACTTTGTTTCCGTACTCTGGTATTGGATTTTTTGCCACTTTTCTATATTGGCCTGCTGTGAGGAGTTCTTGTATTTTGTTGTCATAATCAGTTGTATCCATTACAACTGTTGCATTGCCTTTGTCAGCAGGGAGAATAATTATAGATTTATCTGCTTTGAGAGATTTAATTGCTTTCCTCTCCCCATAGGATATGTTTGACTGCAATTTTTGTTGCTTGTCAAGTGTTCTTTTTATTCTCCAGCGTAATTCTGCTGCTTCTTCTAAAGGCAATTTTTGAGTGACTTCCTCAGTGGCTGCCATTATATCTAATAAGGGGATATTAGATGGTGTTATAACAAAGTTTAATCCTCTTTCAAGAACAGAAATTTCAGTATCTGTTAGATGTTTAGAACTGAGATTTTTAACAGATGAAGCTGTTACATTGCTTGGTACATTATGATTTTTGATATGCCCATGTAGGTTAGCAAGTTTCTTCTTTTGGCATTCTTTTATTTTTCCATGTAATATAGAATATGATTTTCTTACTGCTTGAGAAACTCTCATGTAGTCATCATCAGCAAGTTTATTTTTTAGAAGACATTCTACAGTATTAATGGAATGCATTGTTTGATACTTAAAAACCTTTGAGCATTTATTCTTTCTCTTAACAGAGCTTCACTTGCTCTCTGAGTAATTTTCTCAGCTCTCTGAGAGTGAATTGGAGGTTTTAGTTGCAAACCTTTAGGAATTATCCCTTCCGATTTACATTTGCATAGGAAAGTTAAATGATTTTCTACTTTGGCCAGCTTTAGACATAGTTTTTCATAATGTCTAAAGTTTGATATAGTATCGGGTCCATACCGAATACTTAGTGTTTTTCTGAAGGTTTGTGATGATGGTGTTCTAGCTGTATTTTTATATTGGACTATTTCCATCATCTAATATGTGTGTTGAATGTCTTTAGAAAAGTTTTAATTTTTAGTTAAATATTCCAAATGCATTCAACTGTTAGTAATATCACAGCAAACAGGTTAGTATATGCACCAACTGTTAGTAATATCACAGCAAACAAATGTTAATAATATCACAGCAAACAGGTTAGTATATGCACTAACTGTTAGTAATATCACAGCAAACAGGTTAGTATACGCACAACGTTTCGAGAGGTATTTTTCTCCCCTCTTCTTCAGATGTTGCTGGCCTGACCAGTGACAGTACTAGCATGGGATTCAAACCCGGGTCTTTAGATTCTTGATTATTGAAATTTAAGGTAATGCTCTAACCAACTGAGCCATCCTGCCAAAGGCAACAGTATGTAATAATTTCATATACTTATCTATGAGGTTCCTCCTGATTTCTCCACTTTTTCCTCAGAGCAAAGTTGATTAGTGATTTCCATACATTATGTATAGTCACACTAGGTTGGCTTATGGGATTTTTTGCCATTGTCATGTGAGCAGCTTCTTTAAATTTTCTTCTTTGTACCTTTTCTTCTTTATCCAATATTTTTGTATTTTCCCAATTGAACGTATGTTCATTGGTCCATACATGGTCTGCTACCTTAGACATATCTGTTTTCTCTTCTAATCATCAGTTTATGTTCTTGCAAGCGCTTTTGAATGGGACGGCTGGTCTCACCAATATATGTTCTTCCACATTCACATGGTATTTCATAGATGCAGTTTTTTCTTTGCAGCATTTCAAGTTTAGGCTTTGTAGATGTTAGAATTCCTCATAGTGTGGTATGGCTCTGAAAAGCTGTTCTGATGTTATACTGATTGCAGATTTTCCTTAATTTGTCTGCTATTTTTGGAATGTATGGATACACTACAGTACCAATAATTGTCTTTTCTCTTGATGGTTCTTTTTGTTGTCTGTTTAATGTTTTCTTAATAACAGCTGATGGATAACCATTTTTCTTAAGAGTTTGTTCTATATAGATCTTTTCCTTTTCCAAATCACCAGTTTCTGAACAAACTTGTTTTGCTCTGTTTTGAATGTCTTTAGAAAAGTTTAATTTTAGTTAAATATTCCAAATGCATTCAACTGTTAGTAATATCACAGCAAACAGGTTAGTATATGCACCAACTGTTAGTAATATCACAGCAAACAAATGTTAGTAATATCACAGCAAACGGGTTAGTATATGCACTAACTGTTAGTAATATCACAGCAAACAAATGTTACTAATATCACAGCAAATGGGTTAGTATATGCACTAACTGTTAATAATATCACAGCAAACAAATGTTAGTAATATCACAGCAAACGGGTTAGTATATACACTAACTGTTAGTAATATTATAGCAATTACTAACCTGTTTGCTGTGATATTACTAACAGTTAGTGCATATACTAACCTGTTTGCTGTGATATTACTAACAGTTGAATGCATTTGAAATATTTAACAAAAATTAAACTTTTCTAAAGACATTCAACACACATATTAGATGATGGAAATAGTCCAATATAAAAATACAGCTAGAACACCATCATCACAAACCTTCAGAAAAACATAATGATATTATGTTAATGGTATTGTTATTGATTAATGTATAATATATAAGTAATTAAAATAGAAGAAATAAATTAGATTAAAGGGCAAATTAAAAATTTAAATGATTAGAATGTGAAGAAATAAACGTTTAAAATATAAAATAAAATTTTATATAAAAGAAGTTCATTGAATATAAGTGTGGGATAAAGAGGTTTTAGATTATAGAGAGATTAAAGATCCATATTTAAGCTAATAGTTGGAGTCTTTGAAATGTTGTTTTTTATTTTTATATTTATATGTATATTTGTATATGTATATGTGTATATACATTGGTATATGTATAGATAGGTATTAATTGAATATATTAATTGTGTATGTTTAAATGTTGTAGCTCTGATGATGACTGCTGAACAGTTGAAACTGTAGTCAAGAGGAGATAAAATAAATCATGTGTTAAACTGCACTGTAGAGTGTCAATGAAGGTATATATGGTATTATATTGCATACAATTCAGCATTGCAAATAAGGAGAATGGAAGGAAATTTTAATAATTGTATATTACATTGTTTTACTTTTCCTATACAATTGTAATTGATATAAGCACTGAGAATGCTGAGTAAGAACAACTTAAGAATAAAAAGTTTTATTAAAGTATGCTGAACAGAATTTCTTGCAGCCAAACTAACTGCAGTGCTGTTTAATTTAGAGAATCCTGTGCCAGTCCTGCAACAAAATTATGACAACACCAAGTCAAGCGTTGTTAGCTGAGAGGTCATTGCAGCTGCCTTGCAAGAAAGTAGTTGGTTGCAGATGGTTGTGGGTTCGTGTCCCGGCTGATGCTATGACATATGGAAAAAAACACCAAATGTATAGAAATGAATGGTTCTAAACACTAGATAATGGAGGGTATGCATATCATCATCAATACTAACTTGATAAATAAAAAGGAATTCTGTCCACCCCCTCTAAAAATGTCCATTTAACTTATTTGCATATATTTACATAAAATTTATATTATATCTTTCATCGACAATCCTTCCATCCACTAGTCATTGCTATGAGTATGGTGTCCAGATTAAGATACCAAATGCTATTCAACATACTATAATATTTTTATTCTTAAGCTTTTCTTACTCACCTATCCTGGTACTTCTATCAATGAAAAGAGTTTTTAAAGATTACTTCTATTGATTTGATCAAAACATTTTATTCAAGTAATGGAATATGTCTATGGATTTGTTTGAATGAGTTGGATGTCCACCAAAGGTTATTCAAATACAGCTTTTACAAAATAGATTGAGAGAAAATGTTATTACTATACATGAAAAGTTCAAGACTTTTGAAATAAAAATGAGATTCAGACAAGAAGTATTCTTACTTTAACATTGTTTTCAACATCTATTACAGTTGTCTTTGGCATAACAAAATATGGATCAAGATACAATACAAATTTGATAATGGGATTTCACACTTAAATCAGTTAAAAAGGAAAGCAAAGACTTCATGGATTTATAGTATTTCGAAGATTGTGCTACTTTTGTCAGTTCAAAATAATAAGAAGTTGCTTAATATTTTGAAGGCAACATATGAAGACTTTGGTTTAATAATTAATGTTCAAAAACCCAAGTTCTTTATCAGCTAGTGATAGAAGCAAAATTCCTTAGCAATGTTTAGTTTGAATAGATATCAACCCATGAATATAAATCCAATTGAAATACCTTGGTGGTTTTATAAATAGAAAAATGGATTTAGGTATTGAAGTCTAACACAGATTTCAATGTGGTGCAGCTACTTTTAACAAATGAAAAGATAGATATTTTATCACAGAGAAATAACTACAATCATTATGTTAGTTCTATGTAGAGATGTTATTTTATCTGATCTAGTGTAAGAAAGCATGACTTTAACATGCTATTAGTGTAACATAAGGATGTTACAAAAGTTTCATCTAATGATGTTCTGCAAAGTTTTAAAAATACAATGGCAAGAAAGTAAAACTAATCCATATATCCAACAACTTACTGGATGTAATAATATAAAGTTTAATAAAATCACATCTTCATTGGATTAGATGGATAAAATAAATAAACACTACAAGTCTTCCTAAAAGCATGTTTTATGGTAAACTTGATCATAGTTTTTATAGAAGAGGCAAATCCATCTGTATTATAAGGATTATCTTAAAAATATTCTATAAAATACTTTGGAAAGCTTTAATTAGATATGGTGTTAAAATATTTCAGAAAGAAAAGTGGTATTCTGAAGAAATTGAAAAGCAGCATCACAAAGTATCAAATAAACAAAAATTGGTGAACACATTCTATAAATGGAAGTATTTCTGTTTCACAGACTGATTTATATAGTCATTGAAAGCCCATCTCTGGAGCAGTTTTTTTTTCTCTTTTTCTCCCTCTTATAATTAAAACCACCACACTGAGTGGCTGCAATATATATATATTCTGCTTCATTTATTAATATTTTGCATTTGAATGCCAGATAAATCAGTTAATATTGGGATCTAATTTGAAGTGTATGGCTGATAATCAAAATCTGGGTTGTAATTTGAATTAAAAATTTTTTGTACTAATCCTAAACATGCAACTTTAAAAAGATTCCAAAAATTAAAACTAAAGATTAATAATAAAAAAAATTGTTGTGGAAAGCAGTTAATTTAAAAAAATTATTAAGAAATAACTTCTTTAAAATGAATTAACACAGAATCTTTATGAGTATTAATTTACTGAAGATAAATTTGAAAATATAATTATTTAAATGAAACTTTCTGAAAACGTAGCTAAAGAATAGGTTTATTCCGTCTCTTTATTTATTAACAGTAGCTGGCTCTTCTAGCCGAAATCATGGCTCAGCTACTGTTAATAAATAAAGAAACGGAAAAACCTTCTCTTAGCTAACGTTAGAAACATTTTCGATGATTAATTACAAACAAGGTAACAAAAAGTAGAATAACTTCGAATATTAATTGAAACTAGTATATTCTTTTTAATCGAAGTAAAAAATTAATAAAATGTATATATTTCTAAATGTTGACTTTCTAAAGTAGTGTCAGGGCATGATAATTAAAGATTAATCTGCTTAGAGTTCTTCATTGTTTAGTTATGTCAGCCATCTTCGTGCCTAAAATCTAACATATATAAATTCATACTATTCATTAATTAACCAGTATTAGAATACAAAATATTTTCAAATTTACATAGCCTTTTATTAAATAAATGCTAAATGTTTCTAAATCTTTTATTAACTGAAATACAGGCTTATTATATACCTGTATCAATATATGTAATACATAGGGTATATGAGCACAGACTTTCACATGACCCACCACTCTCCACTTCATCTCATACCACTGATTCACTTGAACACATATTTGTCAAAAAGATAAATAATCACCAATAATAATATTTCATGCTAAACCAGCAATCATCAGTTGGTCCCGACTATCATCTCTCCACATATATGCAACATGGGTGTGACGAGAATTTCGGCCTCAAGATAGCCTTTGAGCATTCCATCATCAGATTTTCAATTGGATGGACGGTTGAAGAGTTGGAGTGTGGAGTGGATTGAAGCCTGTCCATTAAAGTACGAAGATTGGCTATCTTGATATATATCTGAGAACTTATTGCATATATGTGTAGAGATGATAGTCTGGACCAACTGATGATTGCTGGTTTAGCATGAAATACATATATTGGTGATTATTTATCCTTTCGACATATATGTGCTCAAGTGTATTAGTTGTATGAGATAGAGTGGAGAATGGTGGGGCATGTGAAAGGCTGTGCTCATATACCCTATATATTAAATCTTTTATTGTATTTATATCTTTGACTTATTTGTACTAAGATCAAAATTTAGTTACTGTTTAAATTCTATTATTGTGTTTGTGTATATTGTTTACTTAAATGTTTGCTTATTTCTTTTTTTTATTTTTAGATGTGCCAATAAAGTCGAAGTCCTATAGACTCTAGTAATGATATTTTCTTCTAATGAGATGACAAATGTATCCCTGTGTACAGTTGATGTAATTTGTATTTATTGTCTTTATTATTTTAAACTTTTTAAAGTATATTTATAAATAAATGATAGTTTTAATACTGTATTTAAAATTAGTAGTCATTCTACATTTCATTTACATTTTTTCCAATAAAAACATAAAAATGTATAGATGGCATTTTGTGTTTTTTTATCTTTTCTAACCCAAACTTTAGAAAAAATAATCCATGTTAAAAATTCATTAACTTGCATTTGATTGTGTGCTATAATATTTTTTTCTTCTGGTATCACAAAATCTTGTAAAAATTGTAACAGTCTACAATCTTATAATAAAACCTTAGATTGCAAAGATCCATAATTGATTGCTGTTACTGAATCACACTCTATGAATAAGATATTTTTTGTACCAAACAATGTCTATATGCTTTATATGTACATATTTTTGATTGTATTTATATAATGGACTATTTCCATCATCTAATATGAGTATTGAATGTCTTTAGAAAAATGTAACTTTATTTAAATATTCCAAATACATCCAACTGTTACTAATAGCACATTTAATAATCATATTACATTATGGAAATAGTCCAATATATAAATACAACTAAAACACCATCATCACAAACCTTCAGGAAAACACTAAGTATTCAGTATGGACCCAATATATTTTTGATATATTTAAAATTTTCTCTCCACACATTCTTGCAACATAAGAATAAAAATAACTCACAAAATGAATATCTAAGCTAGAAATGATATTATAATCTTCAGATAACTGTTTGTTATGAGTGAAGAAAATTTGACACTTATAAATCAAACTGTAATAAGAATAGTAAATATATGCATAAATAATTAATTAAACATAAGCATAACTATATAATATTAATGAAGAACTTAAAAATATTATAAACTTTTAATATTATTTATAATACTTCACTCATATACACTTTAATGCAATTAATTTTCTTAAAAACTTCTTTATTTAATTAAAGTTAAAACAACTATAAGGAAGATGGAGCTCTGAAAAAGACTGCTGGACAGTCGAAACTGTAAGAAAATAAAGAAGTTTTTAAGAAAATCAATTGCATTAAAGTGTATATGAGTGAAGTATTATAAATAATATATATGATTATATGAAGATATGCAAAAAAAGTGAAGGAGAAAAATAAGAGAATATAATCTTTTAACTGAGAATGTTTCATAAACCAATCAATAGAATGAGCATTTTTGAACTCTCATTATCTCTTCATACAGACTAATAATAAAACAATAAATAATGAGATCATAACCTGTAAATATTTTTTTTTCATGAATGTAAAGTCATGTAAGCTAATAACTTCACCTCTATGGAGGCCATGATTCTCAATTTCGTATGATCTATGATAAAATAGTTTAACTGTCTTGCCTATCAACTACAGTTTTTTCTTAAGAATACCCTTTTGATTTTTATTAAATTTTTTCCCATAATCTATCTCCTTAATGTTTGGAACATAAATATTTAATGTATGCTCTTTGCTAGATATCACACTCCTCTTCTATATTTAGATATATTTATATACCTGACATAAATACATCAAATCTTATATGCACAATATATACATAAAGTTTTATAAATATTTCAACTATAAACAATTTTTTTTTACTGGCAGTTCTACTTTTCACCTCAAAATCATTAATTGTCTTATCTTATGTTTTTTAAACAATTATAATTAAGGTTGGAACATATGAACTTTTAAAAAAAAAATTGTGTTTAAATAAAATTATATTTTTATTTTCCATTCATACATGATATCATTAACTCATTAATAAGATCCTGGGTCTTTAAGGATATAAAGCCATCTGAATTTATAGCAGTATTAGACTGGGATTAAGCTTTCCCTTTCTTTATAAAATTTTCATATATTTTCAGGGTTTCCAAGTGGTATAACAAGAAAATTTCTTTATCTATGTTACCATCTACAACATGGTCCTTTTCCACTGGAGCAAATATTTAATTAATTTTCTAGAGGCTTTATTTCCCTTTTTTTTTTTTTGCCATTATAGTTGCTACTCTTACTTTAACCCTTTCCTTTGCTCTATAAAGTATGGTATTATAAACTTGTGCTACACATTTATAATTAATCACTTGAATTTTAATTTTTTTATTCCTTCTGTATTATCATAAAGCAATAGATTAAACTCTGTTAGACATTTGCTTGATTTTGTAAAACTTTCTAGCAATCAAAGCTTTCTATCCCAATAAATCCTTTCATCATCAAAAATTTTGTGATACTTTAGACCACTGCTTTAGACTACATTTAAGTAAATTATATAGATCCATCTCATTAAAAATTCCCCTATCTCTGCTAAAACTCTAATAATTTTTCTCTCTAAGATAAACACTGCATGACACTAATCTATTTTGGTAGCTATTAAAAATTGGGGATATGTATCCATAAGAAATACTTCAAACTTATTCTTAATGTAAATATTATTTCACTGATAAACTCCCAGAAATTCTTCAAATTCATCTCTCACTGCTTCTACTTTATGATTAATAATAATGCCTTTAGCACTTAACTCCATTTTAGTTTTATAAATTCATCTTTTATACCACTATTATTTTCAGATTCTTTAATCTCAATTCCTTAAGTACTAATATTGACTTCAGACAACTTAAGTATGGTTTTGTGCATAGTCTCCCTATTAGAACTTAATTCCGCATTTCATTCATCAATTTTTTTATTAAAATGTCCATTTAATTCATCAATTATTTTATGAAAACACGCCTTTTGTTTATCTAATTTTTTTAAGTATTATTCCAAATATATTTGACACAGTCATATCAGGCCCTACTTTAATATTAGTTGTTCTCTATACTTAATAGCAACGACAACAAAAATTACATACAAAACTATTTCTATAATTAATTAATATTTATTATTGATGTCTACTCTCCAGGCAAACTTTATCAATTGAAGACGCTTAAGAAAAAAATTTTCAAGATTCAATATATATATATATTATTTTTACTTTGATAAGATTATATATTATTTAAAATAGCCAATAATATCTTATAAATATAAAAAAAAATTACTACATTATTGTCGTTATATGCAAAAATACTCATCGGCCATTGACACTAGTCTCATATAACAGTGGTTTATAATCATGCCATATAGCTGTGCACCAAAAACTGTTATGGTATAGATGGAAACATTGGCAATAACATGATTATATACTAAAATTAAGGTATCAAACTATCATATAAATAAAATGAAATGAAATGTAAAAATTAATGTAGTATGATGACCAATAGTTAGAGACTCTTCTAAAATCAAATCAAAATTTAGAAAGTAAAAAAAAAAATATTGAAATAAATTAAATGAAAGACTTTATTTATATGCCCTGGTTCTACATATGAAAACAAGCAGTATTATTTTGACAAAAAAAATTCTAATTTTTGATCAGTGATTTTTAAAAAACAAAATATTTAAAGCTTAATGTAACATATTAATAGAACTTTAGAGATGCATCCTCTTGAGATAAACAAATAATAAAAAAGGGGCTTCTACTTGATAACGTGAATTTATTTATACCCTTTCCCCATTGATATCATTATCTATATGCTCAAATATATTTGTTTAGTATTATTGAGTTAGCATTCAGATTATCTAAACACAAATCAGCATTTTTATATATTTTTCCTAGGCTTTATGTTAACAAACAAAATGATAACAATATTCTTTAAATGTCTTACCTTCAAAGAAATTATCATAAATAATATATTTTAAGTATCAAATATTATCCTTACAATATAAATTACAATTAGATATAATATCCCTTGATGATTTTAATAATTAACAATCTTACAAAATTATGATCTAAAATTCAAATAAATTTTTTATAGTATATATATATGCCTAAATATGTGGTCAGGATATACCAAGATAGTACAATATATAATAGATAAATTCTACCCAGAAAAATATATGAAAAATTTACATATATACTAGATAAATTCTATCCAGAAACACATGAAAAATTTTATTAAAATTTTTATTATTTACATCTACAAGTCTGGGAAAATCTTTTGAATATATATATATATATATATATATATATATATATATATATATATATATATATATATATATATATATATATATATATATATATATATATATAATATGTGATAATCACCAATTTTATTTAATTAATATTTAAACTTTCAAAATTTAAATTCCATATACAATAATGTATTACAGTAAGAAAATGAAATCATTTTCTAATGTATTTTAGATATTTTAATATAGAGCTGTCTAGAATAATACTGGCTAAAGAAAACTCTGAACCACAATTGCTACAAGAGTTATGTGATACCACTATACATTTTCAAATGACTCAATATTATACTATTTTTAAAATTGAATAGTTGCTCATTTCAGTCCAATGTATTTTCTATTTTGCAAAAATCAAATTGGTTTAAATTTAGCTTATGTAATAAAAAAATGTATGCCTCCCTTTTCTGATTAGTGGTTATGTCATACCTCTTGACTGTAAACAGTTATATATTTTTTACCTTTATCAAATGGTCACTTTTATTTTCTACATTTTAAAACTAATATTATAAAACTTATTGTAATTAATTCCAACATTAAGAAAAACAAAATTTATTTTATTATAACAACTGATTATAAGACAGCAACCAGATGAATCCAATTCAACAAAAATAATTTTATTTTTATATTCTTTTATGGCTATATTTATAAAAAAAATTATAATATTTTAATGTTTATTACAAATAATGCTTACATTTAAAAATTGAAATTTGAAATGATATTTATATAAAACAAATACTCTATGAAGAGCAATATGAGGTACCACTTGTTGTTTATACATTTCTAAATCCTTTATAGGCACTGTGGGCTAATCAACCTATACATATTAATGTAAATTGATTTTGAAAGAAATACACTTATAATCGGAATCATACATTATGAAATATACAAATTTATTAAAAATCTCTCCAATTACTACATAAATAATATTAAAATCTTTGAGAACCTTGTACATTTATATGTCAATTAAACAAAATGAGTTTCACTTTGTTTGACATCTAGATATATTAACTAAAAGAATAAAAGCTTACTTATTACAGATGTAAATTAAACCTTACTAAAAATGGCTTAACATAATATTGTTATGGCAAAAACAATACTTTTTAATGTTAATAGCATGCAAATTTTTGAAGTCTTCACAAATATATAATAATATTATAAGTTATGGCATTGCATAAAATCTTTTTTCATATGTTTTTGAAATCTCAGACAATTTGAGACTAATTTTGTTTAACTGGTAATTAGACATATATTTTCTATGGAATTTTAATTGTGATCATGTAATAGCAGACAGGGAGATCTTTGTTATTAGAAAATGTACATTATACATATATTAATACTTAAATATAGAGTTGGACTGTGACATATATATTTCTAGATGATATAATAACTTATGTAGAGTTAAAGTTTAAAAGACCTAGAAACAGACCATGTGTGATATAGATGAATGAAATAAAAGCAAATTCTGGTATGTTGTGAAGAAGAGATATGATCATCCTGCAATAAATTGATAATAACTAAAAGTGGTGATAATGGCATCATTTCATTATTGTTTTTAACTAATATAAATTATAACCATATTCACTAGCAGAATTTAAAATAAGGTTATTAGAAATCTTATTTATCTTCAGAATTCTTCATGATATTTTTATTAGTTAAATCTAAAAAAAAAATCAGCTAAATAAATAAATGAATTTTTAATTTTTACATAACCTACTATTTCTATTGAATATTTCCTTTTAATATTCATTAAATGTCTTTTCATTTCTGTTTGAATTTACATTATTATTTACTTAATTATCAATCTTCTTATTTTTTCATTTATATAATTTAAAAATAGTTATTGTATATTTCCTTTTTATACAGTACTTTTAAAATTTAATTTCAAATCTCCACTGTTAAAATAGAGTTTGAATGTACTGCCAGCTCAGGAATGGGATATAGTTAGTCAAAAATATGCTGCTTCTCAATTTATTCTGGAATCCATACATAACCTACCCTATGTGGTTTAGATCAGTGATAAAATAATATATTCTAGAACTAAAGATCCACAAACTGCAATTTAATTCTCTCACCTTCAATGCTCAAACTTGTCCTATTTATAAGTTTCTTATGATACCATGTAGCAATAATCTAGAAAGTATCTTTTAACATAACTATAACTATTCCAAACTTCAAACAGTCATAAAGAAATAAGATAATGGTGATGATATTGAACCCAAATTGGTTATATTTCCCAGTCATCTCCTCAAAATCAATTCTAGGGACTCAAAACAATAATTCCCATTCAGAAGTAGTTAATTATTATTTAACTAATGATCAAGAATGTGTTCATAGCATTTATTAGGGCACCATCTTTCTATGTGAAAAGAAATCTTTAGAAAGAAATAATCTCCCAGTCCATTACATCAACCTCAACTAACATTTGGCATTTTTCAGTGGTTAAGCATACTCTCTAGTTTTATATCAACACATAAATTATAAGTGCTATAGTCAGAATTTGAAATAAAATCTAATATATACAACAGAACTGACAATTTGAATTGTATATAATTATTAAAAAATAATTCATTTACATTATATAATTAATTCACATATACATAATAAATTATTTTAGAATGAAATAACAATATTAACCCACGTACATATATACACAAAATGAAATAAAATAACTACTACTATATAAAAAATAAATTAAATGAAACATAATAAATATAAACTCTTTAAGGCCTTTTCTTTTCTAATGTTTTAAAGGAAATGTCTTAACATTGTAGTTTGCTAACATTATATTAATTATATATTTACATAACTTTTTGAGTGATCCATATGGACACCTTGAGATAGTTATTTAGCTGGTAACTTGTTCTTTTTTTTTAGTGATGTTTTATTAAATATTTATATTACAGTCAGTGAGGGATACAATTTGATACTGATTTAGAATGTGCTGTCCACCAGTTTAAATTTTAAGGACCTCCCAAAACCACCACTGACATATCCAAATGATCTCGTGTGAATTATTCGATGTCATTTATCACTTAGATGTTTCATGTGGTTTGGGACAGTCCTTGGAATTTAAAATAAAGAGACCACACACTCTAAATCAGAATCCACAGTTTTTTCATAGACACACATGAACTATAAATTATTCAGATGTGGCATTTATATATCAAGTTCCCGATAGTCCAAAGAAATGGCTATATGTTCATGGGTACAGCTGATGCACTTTTAGGTCATATTAATACTACATATTTTGCAGCTTCTTCACAAAAACCCAGTCATGAATAAGGAGCTTTTATTTTTTTAGTCATGATTTACATTTAAAGACATATTCTTTCCAAAACAGCAATATATCTAACTATACAAGTTATAGTTAAAAAAACAACCTAAATCTAGAAGTTTAAAACTGAATTTCTATTGGCAGTCCTTTTTAAAGTTCAGTTTTCTTGATTGATAGCTTATAGACTGAATATAGCCTTTCTTAATCCCATGCCAGTACTTCCATTATTCTTTGACTTAATCTGTCAAAGAATTGTTTTAACATTATTTTGTTTGTTTGTTTTTTATTTTAATTAGTATATTAAATAATAGATTACTATTTTTTTTCCTTTCTTTTAGTTTAATTAATATAAAATAATAGATTTTTTATTTTTTTTATTTACAAAATCTAATCAAGGTCTTGTTTTTTAATGCTATTTTTTTTAATTAAAACAAAATTAGGATGGATTACATTTATTTTTATTATATTCATTTAAAAAAAATATTAGTTTTATCTTTTCTTTATTTATTTATTCCAAGTAAAGCAAGTCCATATACTTCACAACCATTTTTCATGATATATCCTAGGCATTATGATATATTGACATAGATAATAACTTATCTACTTCATGATCAGTCATGTGACATTATATATGAGAGCGAAAGCTGTCTAACTATAGTGGTGTTGTTAGCTAACAAAAGTAGTATTATACATTTTTAAAGAAAGTTACTAATAAAATTATAAGTGGTTAAATTTAAAAAAACTAAATAAATTTTTTTATAAAATATTAAAATAGTGTATATAGTTTTTCTTAACAGACATTTAAAATTTAAAATTAGAAAAGCATACTTAAAAAAATGTATGTTTGAATTTATATTGGCATAAGTGTTTACTGCAAAAACAATATAATTAGATATATTAATCTTTGCATTTTTAATTATGAAACTTTTTCAGGCTGGAAGTCAATAAATTGTATTTGCATTTTTATCTCTGCTGAGCAATTTTGTAACTCTTTTTTAAGTTTGAAAATTCATGTATATATTTTTTTCTAATATTTTAATTTAAAAAAAAAACCAAAAAGATGTCAGGATAATCAAATAAATGAATCATCAAAGTATATGATGATATGTGCCTATTATGTGTTTGGCAATCTCAAACTTTGCAAGATTACTTTGAGAAAATATTATGATGATCTAAAAACTTGATTTTTTGAAAAGTTTATCATCATTTTTGTATAGTAATTGGCTAATAATTATTAGAATTTAAAAATATATATTATTACATATTTATTTTTTACAGAAATGTTTTATTTTTAAATATAAAAGAATATATTCTTCTGAATATTGTTACCATAGAGATTATGGTCATAGGAAATACAACTGTCTACAAATGCTGACACTAAACAGACTGTTATAACATTTAGCAATATTGTAAAAGTTACAAAAATAACTTTAACTTTTAAAGCATAAATTGACAGATTTACTAGATATTAAAAATAGTTTGTTCAGATTTTTAAAACAAGCATCAAACAAAGAAAATTTTATTCATTTTGCAAATTGAATCTAATTTTGAAAACAATTCCAAAAGGCAAATGTGATTTTTAAAATTTATTTAATTTCTAAACAAAAATATTTGTCAAATGATGTCAAATTTATTATATTCTGATAAATAATAATGGTTTAATATTAAAGTGAAAGTTAAAAGCTTAAAGTAAATAAAAACAAAGAAATCTGTCAGAATTCTAGCATAGTACAAGAGGGTTAAGATAAAAGAAAAAATAATATAAAGATAAAGCTTAATCTTTCCGAAATGCAGCCTGATGCCCCTTACTTTTCAACATTTTCTGACATTTTCTTTATCTCACAAAACAACATAAAATATATGATAAAATGTTTATTACTTTTCAGAAAATAACAAATTTGACTTTATTTGATAGATATTTGTGTTTATTACTGAAATAAATTTTAAATGTTTACATTTTGTTTCTGTAAATTTTTAAAAAATTAGACCGTAATCAAAACAAAGAAGTTAGATCTCACATTTCTAGAAAGATTATTTTCAGTTTATAAAATCAATGAAATATTTCTTATTTTTTATTATTTTTAAACATTTGAAATATATAATTATTTATTTCTCTTATATCTAATGAATTATGCTTTAAATGTTTAAATTTTTTGAATATTTATTGCAAAATTATAATATTTTCTTTACTCATAAATAAAGTAGTTTGTTTACATCATAGCTTGTCTTCTAATTTGCTTCAGGCTATATTTGCATTAGCTGCTAATATAACATTATATTTTTGAAAATAAAGTATTTCAAATCAAAATAAGTTATTAAATAATTTATATTTTTTAATATCTAGTAAATATAGTGTAAATTATTTTTTTAAAATATCTAGAACCATAATAAATTCACAAATAAACATTTTTTTGCATCATTGGAAACTTCAATGTTGTAAAACACTGAATGTTTTACAGCCTGTTAACAGACAATGGCTGGACATGTCAGGGAGGGGCATATGTCTATTGTAAAAGTTGGAATTTTGAATTTTGCACTTTTTTCACTCTTTTTTTAGCCAATTTTTTTTTATAATAAAATATACTGTTTTACATGCATTTTAATGTATAATACTTACAAAAAAAATTCACCAGGAGTGAATTGGCCAAAAGACAAAATAATTTGTATGAATTGATTGAAAGGTTAATTAAAACATCTACATTTTGGTTTAAAGAAAAAATAATTAGATTAAAAAGATTAAGAATGATTTTAAATTTTAAAATTGCATTTTGGGTTAGAGACAGTAGAATTAGAAAACAAAGTATAATTAGATAGAAATAAAATAGCTTAATTCAAGGCAAAAGTTTAAGCAATTATTTAATTAAGGTATTTTCTGTAATTAAATGTGATTAAAGTATACTGACATTACCAAGATTGGTTATTGATGCTGAATTCTTTAATAAACTGTTATTATGCTAACTTGGTAAAACAAAGGAAAATGAACCACTGCTAATTACTGTGGATCCAGCATTAATAAACCTGAAATGCTATTTTTAAAGAAGTTCATACTCTAAACATAACTGAAAAAGAAGATGGCTAACAGCAAAAAAATAAAAAAAATTGTAATTTAAAGAAGAGAAAATCCTGCAGCCTGTCTAAGAAATATTAAATGATCACCATTTCTTATGCTTGTTCAAGCTGTTAAAACAGGAAAAACTCTCCATAAAGTAGTGCCACTCAATGCAATTCAGAGTCCATTGATTACTCTGGCTTGCCCCGAGTGGCATTACTGTATGGAGAGTTTTGCCTGTCTATGAAAGTGATAAAAGACAATGTATCTATGCCTTGGGAAAAAAAGTTATAATAAAACAAATTAACTACTACATATTGTCAAGTGAGAAATATCAGCTCCATTAAAAATCCTCACAATGAACTCCAGAAAAAACTCTGGTGCACAAATATCCACAACCTTAATAATTTAATGACCTATAATATTTTTGTAATTAATTAGATCATGTTATCTATAGACTATATATTTATTGTAAATTATTTAATTGATGATAAAAGAGGAAGTGAATGATAGCGTTTCTCATTATATAAGGATTTAAAAAAAGCATTACAGATTATCATTTAATTTATATAAGTTTATTATACTTTTCTAATTATGTTTAATCTTTTCATAATTTAAAATACCTATTGGTTGAGTGAATTAAGGTTCTAAACTTTTGATTGGTCAATTACAGAATCAGCAGTAAAAATATCTTCACGTTTTAATATTAGATTCCTTTTAGTTTTGTTTGTAAAAAGCAAATTAATAATTTGTCAGATTATGAAAGTGAACGAAACATTTTTCAAAAATAAATTTCTATTTATAACTATAATATTCTATAGCTAGAAAGCTAAAAAGAACATTAATAATCTTTTAGAAAATGCTTCATACATCATTGATTTCTTTCACAATTTACGTTCATCTAAAAATAAAGAATTTTTAGTAAAATCTTAATTATTTTTCTAAAATAATCATATTTTCAGCATATTTTATCAAAATAATTTATAATACATAAAAAAATATTAAAAAAAACCCCTCTAAAATATACATTTTAATTTTTTAAATCAAAACAAAGAACTTAGACCTGTCAAAATTGTTGGCAAGCACTCCCTTTTGGGTCAACATGAGAAACAAACTATTAGCACCTTGAAAAGTCTGCCTTCTCCCATTGTTAAAACTTTAAATTTAAATATTATTGTTTTTTTTTAAAAATTATTTTTAGGGAGGGAGAATTTTAATATTTATTTAAAATAAAAAAATTTTAAAAAATAAAAAATTTGGGGTTTTTTTTTTTTTTTTTTTTTTAATTTAAAAATTAAAAAATAAAAATTTTTTTTTTTTTTTTTAAATAAATTAAATTTTTTATAAAAAAAAAAAAAAAAAAATAAAAAAAATGAACGGAATATGTATATATGTGAAAATATTTGATACTAAGATTTCTAAATATTAGATATATGGCCACTTATAATAAACAACAAAGAAATGTGCAGTGTAACCACTGTAATTTTAAATTAAACTGACTATTATATTGAATATGATCACTCATCTTGTATGTGATTTGACACTCACTTTGAATGCCATGTAATTATTTTATGTGAGTTTAAACTAATGGTATAAATGCAGTTATTTAGATTATTAGTTGTATAATTAAATGTATATTCTATATCTATAGTATAAGGTTATTAATGATTTTGTATACTAAAGATTGAATTCAAAAGGATCCCTTCAGAGAATTAAGTTTAAGCTGTTGCTCAAAAGGAGTCAGAACTATAGAAATCACGTCTTAGAATTAGTATTATAAAGAGTAAATAAGTTTAGTAGAAGATAGATTTACAAAGATTTATATTAAAGATTAATTTCTTGGGTTCTTAATTTTATTTTAGATATATATGTGTGATTTGGCTATGAAGCTAAACATAGCTGAATGAATGAATTATATTTATGAGGGTCGGTAATGTAGAATTATATCTGTGGTGCATTAATGGCCGGGAGACTTATTTGATGGCAAAGGTACTCGATTTTATAATTATATTTATAGTATAATCTGTGATTAGAAAATTAACATTTTAAGATTAATCAGAATAAACTTAGCTTTTTTACTGAAAGTATGATTATTACTATAATTTGTTTCGCATTTGTTTTCCCACACATACTTGTGAAGCCTAAATTAAACAAGTTTTGAAGCGATTATCAGAGCAAATCAATACCAGTTAATCAGATTCCAATTAGATTAACAATTGGTAATGAAATTATGTTTATTGTAGAAGAAAATAATATATTTTATGATAATTGTATTACTAACAGCTGTAAATAAATGTTTTTGTTTTGTTTTTGTTTAAATAGTGTATGGTCTGTACATTAATTTCATGTTCATTGCATTCTGAGTAACTCATAATCTATATGATTTGACCTTGTATTATACATAATAGGATATGCATTAGTCGCTTTCATTATCACATAATTAAGGAAGAAATATTGCCTAATCACTAAAATAGAAATATGGAATGCAGTTAAGATAGAGCATTTAGATATTTCATGATAATGTTGTAAGGTGGCGACTAAGTCAATAAGCTGATGATTACAATATATGTATACTTTTTTTCAGATGTTTTTTCTTTAAAACAGACTATAGAATACAGTCAGAATGTTGGAAGTAAGTTTTTGTAAATTATTTATATGATGCAACAATTAAACAAATTTATGGAAGGAGAGATGTTATATTTTTTGATATTTAATTTTATGCACACATATATAATAAAAAATTTAAAATATTTAAGTTTGACAGAAATTATATCTTCTGTTTATAATAATTAATTATTTGCCATTTACTTAAAACTAAAAGTTTGTTATTCGCTGTGCTGGAATAGATATCAGTTTACATGTTTACTTCTAAAAAAACTTAACTTTAGATTTTAAAATAATCAAAAATTTAAAGAGACATCGAATTTCGATACATAATATAAAAATAGTAATGATATATCATGTTATATGGCAATTTTCGGCTTTATTACTTTTCATGCTTTTTAAATTATATTTATATTTATCAACATTTTAATTGATTAGAAATCGTCTTCAGGGCTAAAAAAACAACGATGTATTAATTTAATATTAGAATAATAAACAATTTTGTAAAGCACAAAATAAAATCCTTTATAGGATATATTTATGAATTTTAAATTACCTAAAGGACAAATAAGTTTATCTATGTATGAATTAAATTTATTCACGAAGCAAGTAATTCGAACATGTAATTAGTATTTATTACAAATACTTATGTATACATGTGTATAATTATAAATTACCCTCTAAAAATATACTATACGTAACAGTTTTAAATCTATTGATGAAGTGTGTGATTACATAGTTTATATAAGTTTAAGTGTATAGTACCCATTACATATATAATTATTATACTTCAGTTGGTATCAAGGAAGTTAATAATGCATATCTATATACATATATTTATTATTTATATCAGATTCAAAGAGAATTATATACAAGTAACGGAGAATTAATTAGGATATCAACTGTGGTGTTACATTTAAATTGTTTTTATGAGTTAGTATTTCATTGGGTGTCTGATTTATTATAAACTAATTTTGAAACGAGGAAATTATAAGTTAGTGATAGATATTGGGTATTAAAGCAAAGATCATATTCTAATTTTAATGACCAATCGTTACAGTTGTGTGGGTAAGATTATTAAGCTCCATATGATTGCATATATATCTTGAGATGTGAGGGTTTGATATGCAAACATAAACAATAATAAACTAGCTACAAATTTTTTTGCATGCTTGTGAGCAGTTTTATTAATCAACTTTATTACAGATTTATACACAATAATAATAATAATAATAATAATAATAATAATAATAATAATAATAATAATAATAATAATAATAATAATAATAATAATAATAATAAGAAGAAGAAGAAGAAGAAGAATAAGAATAATAATAATAATAATAATAATAATAATAATAATAATAATAATAATAATAATAATAATAATAATAATAATAATAATAATAATAATAAGAAGAAGAAGAAGAAGAAGAAGAAGAAGAAGATGAAGAAGAAGAAGAAGAGAAAGAGGAGGAAGAAGAAGAAGCAGAAGAAATAGTAGAAGAAGAAGAAGGTGATGAAGATGATGAAGAAGAAGAATAGGAGGAGGAAGTTATTCTATATTATTATTTTGTAATTGTGCGTATGTATATATATATAACAAAAATGGCTAATAAAACTGCACATAAACATGCAAATAATTAGTAGATAGTAATTCAAATATTGCATAGAGAGAAAGGATCAACTATTTTATCATTGTACTGATCAAATATTGCATAGAGAGAAAGGATCAACTATTTTATCACTGTACTGAATTTTGTTTTGAATAAGAAAATCATCTGGTGACCTAAGCAATATAACATCACTCTCAATTAATTATGCATCAACAAGGTAATGTATATTTTATTTTTTAAAAATAAAAATGGTTATTTTTTTAAAATGTTCCAGTCATTTTAGCACTGATAGTGACAAGATGAGCATTTATCTAAGAATCATTAGCTCTCAGATCTGTCAATCTACAACTATAGTAAACTTTCTAAGACTGTGTATATATTCATATCTTTATTTACATTAACTTACAATTTTTATTTCTGCTATTTGGTGTTGCTATTAAATTGTAATTTAACTAATAAAAATGAATGGTAATGCATAAGCAGATTTCTTCTTATAGAATAGACTTTGATAGCCAATCATAGCCGACTTCACTAACCATTTTATTATTGGTCAGTAAATAGGTATCTAGATTTTTCTAGATAAAGAATAAAACAAAGTTGGAATTCAAATGAAAACTTTTGCTACGTGATAAATTTTGTTTTCTTCATTGCTATATTAATTGCCACGTTCAAATATATTATTTTTAAATGGCAATTATACATTTGATTATTTTCAATACTTTTTAGTTGATATCTTTTTCAGGATTTCACTTGGCTTTTTTGCACTGATTAAATTTTTATACATCAGCTTTTCTTTGATTAATCAAAAATTAGAAAATGCATTTAATGAATGCAAATTTTAACCTCCATCTTCTTTTACTTTTATTTCTGCATAACCTGTTTCTCCAGATTATAGAAAGCAATATTCATATTGTTGTTTTCCATTGATATTTTATTACCAGCTCCTTTTCTATTGATATCTAATTTGAATTTAAGGTCTTTAAGAATATATTGATGTTATATGGTAATAATGCATCTATATAATAATATCTAATAGAATAATATTGCACTGTAGTATATACCAGAAGTATAGTCTTCTATTGCTGCCCTAACAATATAAGTAAATTGTTTACATTAATTTCAAATAATTGTGATTTTTTTTTTATATTTTTATAGAGAGCATCTGGATTGAGAAATGTTTTTATTTGCAACAGACTTATGATTTCAGAATATTTAATTATCACCAAAATTATGATGAATGAAGTCATGGTAAAGGAGTTTATCCCATACAATGTTTTGTTATGAAAAAGTTAGAATGCTTTTTACTTATATTAGATTTGCATAGATGAAGTTGAGGTACAATCATTTTCAATTGATTATCAATGCCTATTCACTGGGGTTTGAATACTGCCAATTGAACTTTGTTTTTTTCAAATCATAAAAAAATATTTTATATGCAAATATAAAAAAAATAACTGAAGACAATGAAATGGCTGCAAGTTTTGCCTTTAAAAATAACTGATGTTGAGAAGAGTTAGAATAACTTTTTTAGATACCTTATCCAATCTTATCAGCTATTCAACAGCAATCAATAAATAGTAATTAACAATTCTCAGCTACAAGATAAAGATCTCTGGTTAATCTGGATTAGTTAACAGAATGATAATGTCCTTAATGTAAAGAAAATGTGACAGCAATATAATGCTGGTCAGAAATACAATGAGTTTCTACAAATGTTTGAGCCAATGACTAACTTTATTTAAACTGAAATAGTATTTTTTTTAAATATCTGTATTAACATTTAGAATAGATATTGCATGATATTCAAATATAAGTAATATTTTAGTGTTATCTAGATGACAGAATATAATATGGTATGTATCCAATAAGCATTCATTGACTGAAGAATATAGCTTTTGCAAGAGTAACCTTAGAATAATATAGGTCTAGAATATGAAAAAGTGAGTACATTCTCTACTAGAAAGATACCAATATTGGACATAATAGGGGAATGGGGTTCATTATAAATATAAAGTTGAGCACTATTCTAAAGATTGGTAGTCTATCAGAGAAAGTGAAAGAATATTAATAGAAGATACTAAATGCAGTTAATTCAGTTTTACATAATTCAATATTTACAAATGCTTATTGTTGTAGAGATATAATCCAATCTAACTAAAAGCAAGCAGTTGTATTCCAAACTGATGAAAATAATCTGATATGGATAGTTATGATAATAAACACAATTATTTGCACAAATAGAGGGAATTAATGTATTCATTTTGTGTCATAGTATTATTTTCACATATAAAAGAGAGTGATAGTTAAGAATATGTCTTAATGTTACTTCAACACTCACAAGATCTGATTTCTGAGAATTAAAGTGACAGGTGTAGCTTTGGCTAAGAAATATTTAGCTCTCATATGCATCCTACTAGCACTGCATTAAATTTCACATGATTTTTAAATATATATTCTTAGATTAGAAATGCATGGTTATCCATTACAGATTAAATACACACAGTTGCAAACAAGTATATAAAATATCCATTGGCATTTGAACTTAACAAAGGCTTTTAATAATCAGTTATGATTGTTAACTTTATAACTTTTTTGAATAATAACTACTACAAAAAAATGCTAAATGTAATTTTAATTAATCCATTTTGATTAATGATGAATAAGTTTCATGTAACTGATGCTGCTTGATTTCTGTATGGTTATTAATTGAAGGATGATAAAATATAATCTTAGCTAAATCTATATTAATATGTGATATGTGTAAATATAATTTAGTTAACATTTAATTTATTTGCATATCCAATTTATGCAATATTATATGACAAAGAGAGTTTCAATTCTAAAGAACACTTTCATCTCATTCTCCACTCAATATCTAATTAAATCATATTTAGCTTATCCATTGTTGAATTCGTCTCTTCACTTCATATTAATTTGTGTAATTTAGATCATTCCTCTTAAGATTTTGGAATTTTCTACTGAATAATAGTTCATTCATAATTTTTTTTTTTATTATAAATTATCAGTTTGCAACAACATGTATTGCTATGGGAGATTATCACATTATATAGAAAGAAAATAATAATGCTGATAATTATTTTAACAACAAATCTTGCCTGACATGTGTAACATGCACAATATATATATATATGTCTGTGCCAATAAAGGAGCAACATAATGATTGCAGATCACATATTAAAATGTTGTAGATATATTTCAGGGATAATAGTGCAGGATTAAAAATAAAGTATATGATTAGAAATATTAAGAACTAAGAAATCGAAATACAACTGGGTTATATCAACAGTATAATACATTTAAAAGACCTAGAAACAGACCACATATGAGCTACATTATGAGATAAGAAAGCTTACTTTAGAGATGTAAAAAAGAGGCAATGGGGGGGGGGTCGGACCAAAGAATTGAACTAATATGTCTATAATGTACTTTTCATGTATTATTTACACTCTACATATGATTTTAAGCTGCCTTAACATGATCCCTGCAGAATAAAGGTCTCTCTAAAAAGTTTTTTTTAAAAAAAATACTATTCCAGTTTAACCACTAAACATCACATGATCACCATCTCTTATGCTAGCACATAACTATTATTAAACAGACAAAACTCTCCCTACAGTAGTGCCACCCTGTGTCAACCAGAGTAATCAATGGATGCATCCATTGATTGATTACTCTGGTTGTCACAGGGTGGCACTACTGTATGGAGAGTTTTGCCTGTTTATTCCAGTTTATAAAAATTCAGTACACTATCATAGTGTTGAATTTCAAATCATATATATATAGGACAGAGAAGACTGTCTAAATTAGAATATAAAACCACTGAAAAAATCATTTGAAACTTCATCATTTGAATTCCATTTCTTGGAACCAAATTTACTATTATATATTGTCAACGACTTTTTTCAATTAAATGTAAATATTGGAATAAGCAATAACCACACTTGGTCTGCATTAACTCTTCCCCCCCTCCGCCCAACTTACACCTCTCACTCCCCATTTTTATAAATTATTTTAAAAATTATTTTTTTTATAGGGGGGTTTTTTTTTTAAAAAAAAAAAAAAAAAAAAAAATTGAAAAAAAAAAAAAAAAAAAAAAAAAAAAAAATTAAAGCAGTACTTTTGAAGTTGAATGCTGAAATATTAATAAACGTAATCACATAGCATCAAGATATATGCTGCATATCAATACTAGTAATAGTAAAAATCTAAGTCTCAGTTATATACATGGTTTTTGCCTTGAGATAATCTAATTCTATCAACAAAAACATTTGTATACATTGCTTTTGACTTGAGGTAATCTCATACTATTGGCAAAAGCATTTGTATACATCATAATGTTCTTGCGAACACTGTTATTAATACTTTTTTTTTTCAAAATAAATAATCAAATGAATATCGGTAAACCACATGGAAAAACCTGATTAGAAGTCATAAAATTTCATTGGCTATTCCAAATACCAATTATCGTTCAAAAGTGTTAAATATATATATATGACTGATTTATTTTTTTAATTAAATAAAAAAAAAAATAACATAACTCTAATGACATTTTCCAGTGACACATTTTAAAATCTACTTTATAATGTTTAATAAACTGTGAAATTAAAAGAACTTTAGAATCATTTATTTTTAACAGCTAGAGTTCATTAACTCTGAAATAACTGCTCAAATAAGAGTGTTATATCACATGATCAAAGTGTTACAATAATGTTAATGGATCTGAAATGTCAAAATAACAGATATTATTTATTATCTCTAATATTTAACATGCACGCGTAAACAAAGAAAATATATAAATGTTTAGATAAGGCTTCTTTGTATTAAAAGACAATAGAGATATTAAAGGGAAGTGCGAATAATTTAAAAACATCATTAAAAAACGATTTGAACATTTATTTAAAATATTCGCTGAAGTGAAAAAAATTAATATATATATATATTTTAAACTGATTGAATTTTTTTTTAATAACAGATTGAAAAATTATTGTTTAGATGAACAAATTTTGACAAAGGTTATGATTTTTCTAATAATTCAATAACATTTTCAACATTAAAAATAATAAAACAACGTTTAAACATCCCGTTTCAGAGCGAATACTTTTATAACAGACTGTCATAGAAGATAAAAAGTCAAAGTCTCATAGTATATAACATTCTTCTTTTCCCAATCCATCTAATATATAGGGTATATGAGTACAGACTTTCACACCACCCACCACTCTCCACACTATCTCATAACACTGATACACTCGAACAAATATATGTTTAAAAGATAAATAATCACCAATATACGTACGTATTTCATGCTAAACTAGCAATCATCAGTTAGTCCAGATTACCATCTCTACACATATATGCTATAAGTGCTCAGATATATATATTAAGATAACCAAACCTCATACTTTAATGGTTAGGCTTCAATCCATTCCACACTCAAACTCTTCAACCGTCCATCCAATTGAAAATCTGATGATGGAATGCTCAAAGGCCACCCCGAGGCTGAGATTCTTGTCACACTCATGTTGAACTAAAGTCAATCTGACCCCTCACGTACTGGATATAATCCATTTAACACATATATAGATATATATTTTAAATTTTAATATGGAAAATTTATCCATTACACTAAACAATGGAAGTTAATAATTATATTGTGGTTCTAATACATATATACAATTATGACAGACAAAAATAAAGCATGGCCCTTATTCCCAGGAGGCTGTAAAGTCACCAACCAAGGCAGTGGTTGGTGGCCGAAGGCAGAGGGTGCTAAGAATCCCCTGATTGCGGACCCAGGCTGCCATTTGATGACGACTTTTTATTTAGGTACTTACAACTGCAGATCACTTTCAAGTGAAGGAAGATTGCAAGAATTAGAAGAAGAACTCTCTTATATTAAATGGGACATTATTGGACTTTGTGAAGTTAGAAGAAAAGGTGAAGAGACAATTGATTTAAAAAGTGGACATATACTCTATTATAAAGGCACAAATATTGGAAATACAAGTGGAGTAGGATTCATTATAAATAAAAAGTGGAAGAACAATATTGTGGAGATTGATGGTGTATCAGACAGAGTGGCAAGATTAGTTATACAACTTAATAGCAGATATCAAATGCAGATAATTCAGGTTTATGCCCCAACAAGTTCTCATAGTGATGAAGTAGTAGAAGATTTTTATATGGATGTACAAAAGGCTTTTGATCAGAGTAAACAACATTTTAAAATCGTTATGGGAGACTTTAATGCTAGAATTGGTAAACAAATGAAAGATGAAAGTGCTGTAGGTAATTTTGGTTATGGTAATAGAAATGAGAGAGGACATAGACCTGTGGAGTTTGCAGAAAAAGAAAAACTTTATATTATGAATTCTTTTTTTGAGAAAAATGTTAAAAGGAAATGGACATGGAAGCATCCAAATGAAGGTACAGCAGAATTGGATTATATTTTGACTAATAGGAAATACATATTTCAAGATTGTAATGTTCTTAATAAATTTAACACAGGAAGTGATCATTGATTAGTAAGGTGTAAGATACGTGTTAATGTGAAATTGGGGGAGACAGAAATTGTTAAGAAAAACAATATTTACAGTTGATATTCCTAATCTTCAGAAACATTCTAATGAATTTAAATTAGAACTTAGAAATCGGTTTCAAGTATTAGTAGATTTTGAGCATAATTCAGATTTGAATGAAATTAATATGAAAATAACTGATACACTTTTAAAAACTACAACAAAGATAGCTGGTAGAAAAAAGCAGCAATTGACCAATAAAATTTTTACTGAGACTAGAGAATTTATGAAGAAAAGAAGGAATATGATGATATACAAAAATGATGCATTAAAAAGAATTGAATATCTCGAATTTTGTAAAATGGTGCAGAAAAGAGTTGAAAATGATATAAGAAAGTATAATTGTGAACTAGCAAGGAAAGCTGTAGAAGAAAATAAAAGTCTTAAGAATGTAAAACAACATTTTGGTATTGGTAGGAAATTTATATCTGCAATAAGAAAAAAAGATGGAATTGTTACTAAAAAGAGAGATGACATCATGAAATTGGTAGAAGATTTTTATCAAGAATTATATAGTAATAAAGAACAAGTACCTCCTATATCTATTACATCTTCCAAATTGCCCAGAATTTTAAATGAAGAAGTGAGACACGCAATTAAATGTATGAAGAAGGGAAAGGCTCCAGGTAATGATGGAATTATAATTGATATATTAAAAGAAGCAGGTGAAGAAATAGAAAAATTTTTAGCAAAGTTATATACCAAATGTCTAAATGATAAAGATGTACTGGATGATTGGAAGAATGCAGTAATAATATTAATATTTAAAAAAGGTGATAAAGAAGATATTAGAAATTACAGACCTATCAACCTTTTATCAGTTTTATATAAAAATTTTACCAAGATAATTACAATTTGTCTGCAAAGAACATTGGATTTCCACCAACCAAGAGAACAAGCTGGATTTAAAAGTGGTTTTAGTACAGTAGATCATATCCAGGTGTTGAGAGAAGTTATAGAAAGGTCAAATGAATATGAGTTGTCATTATGTTTTGGATTTGTAGATTATGAAAAGGCATTTGATTCTATAAACATTTCTTCAGTGATTAAAGCATTGGATCATCAAGGTATAGATCCAGGATATTGTCATATTTTGAAGAATATTTATAAAAATGCAACAGCAACAATTAGATTACATAATGATACTGGGAAAGTCAACATTGAGAAAGGTGTAAGACAAGGTGACTCCATATCTCCAAAACTTTTTACAGCAGTGCTGCAAGAAGTATTTTGTGGATTAAAATGGGAAACTAAAGGAGTGAAAGTAAATGGAGATTATTTAAGTCATTTAGATTTCGCAGATGATGTAGTTGTTTTTGCAAATAATGCTTCAGAGCTGCAGGATATGTTGCAGAAATTATCAGATGAAAGTAGGAAAGTAGGACTAAAGATAAATGTTAAAAAGACTAAAGTAATGTTTAATCGATTTGCTCAAAATATGAAAATAAAGATTGATTATGATGAATTAGAAGAAGTTAACAGTTACAAATACTTTGGTCAGATTATTAATACAGATGGAAACATAATGGAAGAAATTAATCATAGAATTAAACTTGGTTGGAGTGCTTTTGGTAGAAATAACTTGATACTAAAAGGAAATATGCCTATGTGTTTAAAAAGGAAGGTTTTTAACAAATGTGTTTTACCAGTTCTTACTTGTGGATCTGAGACTTGGACACTTAATAGAAGAGCAATACAGAGACTTCAGACCACTCAAAGAAGTATGGAGAGATGTATGTTGGGAGTAACAAGAAGAGATCGAAAACGCAATGTATGGGTAAGAGAACAAACGGGTGTTAGTGACCTCATTGAAAAAATTAAAAGATTGAAGTGGAGTTGGGCTGGACATATTGCTAGAAGAGATGATAATAGATGGACAATTGAAATTTTAAACTGGATTCCAAGAGATTGCAAAAGACCCAGAAAGAGACCACATGTGAGATGGATGGATGAAATAAGAAAGTGTGCAGGGGTGATGTGGAGAACAGAAGCTGAAGATCAGAGAAGATGGATTAAACTTGGAGAGACCTTCATCTTGCAGTGGATTGATAATGGTTGATAATGATGATGATGACCATTCTACATGATCTACATGGCTATCTACATCCCATTTTCTCTTTGTTTCATTAAAACACTGTCTATGTCACCAAATAATTCTCCAACAACTAAGTGATAAATTTAAGACTCAACATAAATCATTTATTTAAAATCAAGATGTAAAGAGTTAATAAAAAACAACAACAGAAAACTAAAAGATAAACAAAAAATATTTCACTACCACCATGAATTACAATAGATTTTTTTCTTTAACTTCTTAGAATTTAATGTAAAAATAAAGTTTGTGTTCTTCATTGATCATATTGTTAAAATGATTATATTCGAAAAGCACTTAGAAACTTTAGATTTGTAAGTGTTTATTTAAATTATTTTTATTTAGTTTTTAATTTAATAAAGAGTAAAAATAAACCTCCTTACATTCTTCATTTAGAGATCTCATGTTGTCTATGATGAAAAAAAGAAATGTAAGGAGGAATGGGATTTTGCATGGTTCATGCATGCTGCCAATAAATTACTTTATTCAAAGCAAAGGTGGCAATGTCTTTTAGTTTTGGATTTTTGTAAAGTCAACAACTAAAAAAAAGTAACAGGTGAGTGGTGGAAATTCCAATCAATGAGAAAGAAGTTTTATTTTTTAAGCTTTTTTTAAGTTAATTTGTTGTTGTTTCAAAGCCAGTCATTTCATTTTTTATTTAGATTTTTAGTTTGATTTATACTTGGTGTAGACTATAGCTTATAGTTCTTGTTTTCATCAAAGTTGACACAATATCTACAATTTGCCATCTTTCTTCACCTCTCTACCACCCTCTCCTACCTTTTTAAAAAGCAAATAAGAAAGAATAAATTTAAAAATTTTAAAGATAAGTAATTAAAAATAAAAATTTCCAAAACAAATCCATCAATTGCAAATTCTAAAGAAGTTGTTTGAAATTGAACATCAATTAATTTTGTAAGGCAATATTAGATAATATTATACAGAAAATCAAAATCAATCTTGAAAACTTAGAAATTACCATATTTTTTACTCTCTCTTCCCCTCCCTCCCTTCAGTAAACAAGTTTTAGATTCAACCTTAAATTTATAAATTACATAGTAATTTAAAAGAAGGGATTTACAACCTAGGCACATGTCCTGTAATATTGTTACAATAGCTTAATGATTTCTTGTTGAATACTAAGAGTACTCTCAAAGTGATAAATCCCTATTTCAAATCAAAAGAATTTGCAATGATTGACTAGTCATTCCAGTATTCTTTTATAATATTAAAGCAGTGTTAAAGAATTAAAGAGAAAATGGAATGTAGATAGCAGATGAGATCAGTACCCATTGTGTTTATTTTACAATTCATATACATGAGCTCTATAAATATGATGGGAGGGATAGTTTTATTTAGACATTTTACTAGTTTTATCTTTGAAATGAGTACTAGGGCATTTGATAATATTTCATTAAAAATGTATCCTTCAGGTAAATAAATGGCTAATAAAATTACCAATGTATTTGTAGAGGTCAAGGTAATTAAAGCACTAAAGAACCTGAGTTGCACAGGGCAATGTCTCATATTTTACCAAAACATGAAAAAGTTTCCTCATTGTTATGAACATCATATGACAAGACATAGAAAACATCATGGAAAAAAATCATAAATATGATTCTTCTTACTTAAAATATGGATTTACCTTCATATAATGGTCCACACAAACCTATGTGTATAGTTTCCCAGAAATAGTTGTCAAATGATTGTATGAGATCTGGAAAAAAAAATCATTATTTAGATACTGAGCATGCATTTAAGAGTAAGGCAATTATTTTTTTTAAGAAATGGCCAGAAATTAAAATAATAGGTTAAGATTTTTTCCCAAGCATATTAAATTAAATGAAAAATTAGTAAAATCTTCATTCAAAATTGCTTTATTAATTACTAAAACAAAAAATCTTATATAATTGGTGAAGATCTCATCTTATCAGTAGCCATAAGAATTTATGAAACTATCCATGGTTCTAAAATATCAAAATTTTTAAAACATTTCTGTCTCCAATGACACAATTACAAGAAGAATGAATAGCACTGCTGGCAATATCAATTATTATTATGAATTAAGAAAATTACTATATTTGCCATACATCTTGAAGAATCAACTGACAATATGATTAATGGGTTTTGTCAGATACAGAAATTTAAACCATTAAACATCACATGATCACCATTCTTTATGCTTATACAAGCTGTTTAAACAGAGGCAAAACTCTCCATATAATAGTGTCATTCAGGGCTAGCCAGAGTAATCATTGGATGCAAGAAGGTTTGTGTACAAAATCCCCATCTGGTGATATTGTAGTAGGCACTAGATGAAGATTTTATGTACAAACTTTCTTGCATCCATTGATTACTCTGGCATGCACTGAATGGCACTACTGTATGGAGAGTTTTGCCACTGTTTATAAAATTTCTCAGCACAACTAAAGGAAGAGATATAAAAGGTGAATAACTTTTTTTTATAGAAAATGAGTATTTTAACAAATGGAAGATTCACTCAGTAATGTGTTATCAAATGTTTTCACAAGAATTAATTATATAATATGTAACACCACTAATATGTCTCTTTTAAATTTTATGCCAATAAATAAGCTTCAGTATGAATCACTTTTATATCAAAAAGAAGTAACATAGCTATCCCATAGTACACTTCTATAAAAAGTTTTGATGTTAAAAGATGAATTATGAATTTTTCTTTTCAGTAAAGATCGCTTATTGATATCTTATTTTTCTAATCAAAAATGGCTGTTTGCTTTCTTACCTGATGGATTTTTTTGTTGAAGGAAATGAATTGAATCTTTCTCTGCAAAAAAAATATACTAATATATTAATTTTAAACACAAAATTTCAAACATTTCAAAATAACTGCATGGTTAAAACGTTTTGAAAATAATGATACAAAAATATTTGTTTTTTTTTCCATTAATTTTTCGAAGTAACATTTTAGTAACATCAGAACATAAAAGATTAATAATTAGCCATATAAATTTGATGATTTTTTTGCAAAATATTTTCAGAACTTAAATAGAAGTAAATAATATGACAGGATAAGAAAGCCATCTTCTCCATCCCTGCAATTTAGCAATATCTCATGGTCATCTCTAGAAGAAAAAATTGCTTGAGAACAGATTCAAGCACTGAATCAGAATTTTGTAACAAGGATTTATCAAAATTTTGGATTTCATGATAAAAAATACACTTTGTTGATAAATACAGCCTTAAATATTTTAATGCCATATACATCCACCTATTTTTGTGAAACCTAACTTTCAATGCTTTTAGTAATTAAAAGTAAGCACAGATCTTAATCTGAACAGAACCATTCAGAAAAAATCTAAGAAATGCTATATCAAATATTTCACCAGATATTACTTTTTTGTGTAGCAATATTCAATCATATCTATCACATTAAATTGTTATTAAAATATTTTTGTTGTATTATTTAACATTTATTCTAATAATTATTAATGAGTTTTATGTTTTATATTTCATGATGTTTGTAATATTTGTATTTGTCAATTTAATAACAACATAATTTGCAAGCACAGTATTCATTAGTAATTCTTAATCAAAAGGTGATCAGCCTTCAACATGTGTTGTTTATGTATGTTACTAATTCATCAATATTATAGTGAATATGCAGTGCAGAACACTCTCAAACCCAGTGCAAGATAGAGACTTTTAATGGTTAAAAATGGCTGTCTTATCTTTGTACCTAAATGCAATTATATAGGCTAATCTAAAGCATTTTGGAATGAGAGTGAGAAGATATAATCTTCATAACTTTACATCCATTATGTTATTAATTTATAGTTAAAGTTAAGTAAATTTTTAAATTTATAGCTGGTAAATATTAGATATGTTAGAATCACTTTAGTAACAATATAATTTACAAGCACAATTTTCATTAATAATTCTTAATCAGAAGGTAATCAACATTTAAACTTGTGCTGTTTTCTCATAGCATATTTAATGAAAATTTAAATTAGAACATTATATAAATTAAATAAATATAGATATAGGTAAATTTTATGTAATAGCATAATATGCCTCTATTAAGAATTTTTTCAGGCCCATGAATGTTTCTTGATATTTCAGGGAAGCCTTTATATAATGAGTTTGAGAAGCACTGTTTTAACATGCAATCTGATCATTTACAAAATGAACAAGGTTGGCTTCTATTCAATAAATTATCTCATAAACATTGTAGTCACAGTTGTAGCTATGAAAAATTAAGATATACTTCTAATAATTCACCAGAGCACAAAGGCTACTGTAACAATATTAAAGATTGTTGAAAAAGTAAAAGTCATTGTCTTGTTCAAAATAATAATGAGACCACATAATAATTGCAGTGGTGATAGAAATAGATGAAGCAAAGATGAAAACAGTTGCAACAAAGATTAACATGCCAGCATAGATTGACTAAGTAGAAGTTAAAATCCTCATGATAGAAGGAGAGACCAAGATAAGAGGATTATAGATCAATAAAGTAGCAAGACTGATCTGAAAAATAGGAGTAACTATCAGTTAACCAGACGCTTTTAATTTAGATTTTATTTATTTTAATTTAATTGTATAAAAATAATTTATTCGTGATTTAATAAAAACAACATTTAATAAACTAAAATTGTGATTGAAGAGGGCTATATTGTATTGTTATGAAAGGATATAGAAATAGTCAATCTCTCATTCTTCTTCTACCTCTCATTGCTGGACAGTATTGGTCACATTGCAAAAGACAATTTTGGAGCAACCATAGCTAAAAAAACCGTTTTTGCATGAGTGATTGAAGGCATCAGCATTTGGGGCGAATAATAGTTGACTGTTCATGATTGCAATCAAAGTTTACTAAATTTCTTAGTAAAATGAAAACCACAAGAATGTACTGTTAAAAATCAGTGCATGCCAATCAGACTCTGGAAAACATAGTCCTCCTATAAATGATCATCTGTTGCCTGCGTGAAATGAGAAAAGACATGCTTGAATCATAAATGCTGTTATCCTGTCATAATAAAAAGTATCTCTACCTGTCATTATGACTCTAAAACTAAGCAGTAATAAATAATTCCACTGATATGTATTTATATTAATAAAATATAGACATCTTACCATGAGTTTATAAAGACTGTCCTCATTATTTTAGTGGTTGGATAAAATTTTTTTTTTTTATCAATAAAAACTGCTAATATAAATCCTTACATATTTAAATTTTAATTAATTAGATCTAGAATGTATATTTTTTTCTTTGTATTTAATCTCAATTTATATTTGTATATAAATGTATGTTTATATATTTGTAGTAAAGTGTTTGGTTAAATAAATTTATTTTTACTTACTGTTAAAATCCATTATATATGGTTTGATCTCATTCCACACAAGTAGTTTTAAACTTTATAACCATCACTTACAATTCATGCTTTGTGTTGAGAAAGTATTGGGGCATGAAGAAGCAATCAACAAAGGATGGGACTATATAAAATTTTCTTGAGTTGAAGTACATCATTTTCTTAATTGAAATGATGTTTAGGTGTAGTAATTCATTAAGCTATAAAGATCACATGATAACCATCTCTTATGCTAGCATATAACTGTTATTAAACAGGCAAAACTCTCTATACACCAATCCTGCTAAATAGGATAATGGTGGCTATGACTGTTAAAGGGCCAAAGACACCAAAATGTCTGGATGCTAAACTGAGTTAGATTAAAAATATTATTGTGGAATTTCATTCTCATAGTTTTGTAGTTAAGTAGACATAAAAGGTGGTTGCTGGAGGGTTGCATTAGATCCTAAGATCTAGGTGCAGTAATCTCAGATCCAAGGCTCCTCACTGACTAAGACAACAAGCCAGAAACTAGTCTGGAGATATTGGATTAGTAGGTACTAGATGGGGATTTTATACACAAGCCTTCTGGCATCCATTGTTACTCTGGTTGGCTCAGGGTGGCACTACTGTATGGAGAGTTTTGCCTGTTTAAACTATAAGATGTTGTTTGTCTAATGAAATATACTAGTTTTAGATTCATTAAAAGAGAAATGGTCAACATCAGTGATCTGTGTAACTATCATAATCAAAATGGCCACATGATATTGTGTATTTAAAATTATGTTATTTAAAATTGTAGATATAATTCATTTATGTATTAAGATACAACAGGTTTAGAACTTTGGATTGACGTAGTGGGTGTCAATAATTGTATGATGGTGGTTGTTTCAGGTTCTCCCACAAAATGTATGCAAAGAAATATGTAAAGTGTTGAATAAATAAAGTATATATTGTATTCAAATGAGCAACCCTAACCCTAACCCTAACCCTAAGCTCCACTTCCTGTTGTTGGTGGCATTCCATCATATAATGGCTACTCAAGTGTGGCTCCATCATGTAATGTACTGCTTTCTCTTACAATATTTTAATAAATATTTTTAATAATTTAATGTATGCTTTAATAAAATATGTCTTAAAAACAGATTTTATGGTTACTATACTTCTTTTGTTTAATACACTTTTTAGCTTGAAAACTAAAATAAAAATCTTGATTTGATTTTTATTTTCATTTATTATTCTTTTACAGGTTGAATCTTTGTACCATGATGTTTTGAGCTAACAGCAGCTGATTCGTTAAAATTTTGTCTTCTTTTTTAAATTGCATGAAAACTATAAGCATAACATCAACATAAATTCTCAGCATTCGTTGCTACTTAACCCTTGTGCGGGTCACTTCTTTATTGGCCAACTGAGGCAAAACTCAGAAACTTTTAATTGGCCAATTGACAAACTCTTTGATAGAAATATTTTCATCATTTAATATATATTAATTTATAGTTTTGTTTTCAAAAAGTATATTAATTATTTGTAATATTAGGAAAGTAAATGAAAGTTTTTTCAAAAATATGTTTTTATTTGTATTTTATAGAAATATTCAAAAGCGGAAATCAAAAAAAAACATTACGAGCAAATTACAAGCAATGCAAATGTCATTTATATCCCTCCCAAATTTAAACATTGCAAATTTTTTAAGAATTTTTTAGTAAAATCTCAGCATTTTTCTAAAAATAATTATATTTTCAGCATTTTTTAACCAAAATACATTATGATATTTAAATAAATGCCAGAAAAATATTCTAAAACATTAATCTTTGTTTGAAAATTAAATAAACAGCTTGGGGCAATCTAAACTCTTGACAGGATGTACAAATTATTGCTATCGCTGGTTTATTTTTCAATTTACAATCGTGTAAAGTATACAATTTTTTAATAAAACCTTACTACTTTTGTAAAATAAATATATTTTCAGCAGATTTTATAAAGATAATCTATAATATGTATGAAAAACAATTAAAAAAACACTCTAAAACATATATTTTCATTTTCAGCGGTGAAAAAATATTTATCGAAATCATCAGCCAATAAGCATCAAGAATGGATGGCCCAACCAATAAGAACTGGCCTTATTTTTTTGTTAAATTTAAAACACTCCTAGTATTGATTTTTTTACTTGTAAAATAATTCAAGAGACGGCAGCATCTTACAGGACTTTTTCTAAAGTTTCCAACAAGTATATATAGTCACCATAGCTCAAAAAATAGCTGATTTAGAATGATCCAAAGCCTTTGATGCAACAATGCATTGAACTCCATACAAGGGTTAATTCCATCTTTAAAATGATGTATCACAATTTGAAATTGGATAAAATTTGAATTCTTATTAATTTTTTTTTTAAATAGACACATTTAATTTTTTTTTATTTTGGTCAATTTTCTAGTTTACATGAGGACAATAAAGGCAAAAATTTTTTATCGGCCTCATTATCTAATTCAAGTGGATTAAAAATATGCTGATATTCACATTCAAAGCCTACAATGGGATGTAAATATAATCATGAAATATCATAAGTATACAGTTTTAATTTTATTAATTTTTTTAATTATTTGATAAATGGTATAATTTATTAATTTGCATTTGTATTGGCATGTGCATGTAGTATATAAATTATATAATATTAAATCATTTATGCTCTTTATTATACAGTTTATAAATTTGTATTCAAATATAACAAAGGTGGTTTTGGTACAGTGTAATTTTGTGTCTCTGATCCAAGTTTGAGGCAACATTATTTTATAAACATAATAATTCTCAAAAGGTTTAAGAATTTATTAGTATGTTTATATTTGTATTGGTGTGTTTGTGTTTCCTCTTGCATGTTTGTATAACAAGTAATATTTAGTTATATAGAGCAGTGCAATGTAAATTTTAAAAACTGATAATCAAATATTCAGAAAGGTTGCAGATTGCAGTTAATAAAGCAATCACAAAATTTACTAGACATAGTACCATATAAAAATATAAACACGTAAAACCAATAAAGAGATTTCAAATGGTGTATGTATAGTGGTAGCCACAATGGTTATGCACATACCACATGGAATTGTATGCAGGCATATAATCAAATTCTGATTCTTGCCTATGCCTTGATAGTCATGCTGTGGAGTCAGTAGTTTTGCTACATCTTGCATCACATTATTTTCAAGTCTATACTTAGCAAATGAACTATATGCAAATAAATTATATCTATGTGGGATAATAAATATAACAAGATAGCATCACTGGTGTGCATAAAGAATATAAACATCACTGATGTACACAAAAAATATAAAATGAAGAGATGAAACTCATTTGATCAGTAATACAGAGAGTAGCCTAAAATTTTTAGTTTTAGATAGACAAGAAGCCAATTGCTATGATGACAAATGAATATCCATCTTCTAGAAATGATTGGTCTTGCATCTTTTATTAGGATAAAATCTTTTTCTTATAAATGCCTTTGACATTTGGTAACTTTTGGGGTACAAGATAAAAATGAAGAATTCATATGTGATTTGTTTTGGTAATTCTGAAGCTATAGATTATCTCAGATAAGAAGTATTATATATGGTTTGAAAGATAATTTTGTGAGAAATACAAAGAATGTATCAGAGAAGATGTCATTTAAACATAGTTAATGATAAATTAGAAATTATGAACAATAAAGTAATAATTATGTCAGATATTGAAATGTCCTTTTTTTCATATTTTTAAATGGTTATCACTATTTGTTCTAGACTTATTGTTTTCCTTAGTTTTTCTAGTTTCTATCAATGTAAAGTTTTTTGCTCTAACATTATTAAAACTGAAGTTATTGTGAAAATTGTATCTCAAGTTAGTGTTTTTAAAAATTCAATATGGGGCCTGGAAGCATACCAGTTGAATGCACAAAGTTAAGATTTTTAATACTATTTTTAGTTTTTTGAATTTATTCTTTTAATAAAATTTGTCAAAAAACTAAAGCTAAAATAAAGAATATGTTCTTTTTAATTAAAAAATACATCTAAAGTTAAACACAAAAAGTGATATTGATTAGGTTCATGGGTATGTTTAATATATAAAACTCAGAATTAATATAAAATTATATTGCAACTTTTGAGTAATGTGATGCACAATGTATGAATACACACACACATATATATATATATATATATATTAACAAACAATGTTGCTAATTGAACTCGCATCTTTAGATTCTTGAATATCGAATTTAAGAAAAACGCTGTACCAACTGAGCTATTCTGTCAAAGGCTAATGTTTGTATTTTACAATTATTAGATTGAAACATACCAAAAATCATTTTTACTTTTAATGATAGTCATGAGTTTTAGCTTTAAAAAAATATCAAACATTATCTTATTAATAATCTACCATATAACACATCATTGTCTTAACCACACATTAAATCAGTACTTGTAGTGATTGTAAGAGAAGCATCACAACACATGCACTGTATGAATTTATAAAGTTGAGGAATACATTCTAAACACAAGATAGGGTCATTGAAAAAATAAGAATGAATCCACCTTATCTTTTTTATCTAAATTTATATATATATAAGCCAATCTAAAACATTTAGAAATGAGAGTGTTGGGTATTTCTCAGCTTTATAAATTCATGTTAGTGTGAATAGTTCATTATATAACATTTGTAGTACAAGCTTATTAAATTAAGTCATGTGATGTATGACTTGATTTCCTTGCAATTATACATTCATATAGCACATGTGTTGAAGTGATATCCTATGACAATTATAAATAAAACACAGTGCTAGATAAATAAATAATTAGTTATATAAATCAATATTCGTATTAAAAATATAACAGCCCAAAATCTGTTGCTAAACAACATTCATCGATAAGTATTATATAATTATAAATTTCTAGCCTGATATATACAAACAAAATAGAAATATTAATTTTAAGTTTAATATGCTAACCTAATGAAAATATGTTATTTAAAAGTTTAATGGTGTTTTTAAAATAAGGATATGTCAGTGAGAATAATAAATATCAGCTTTTAATAAGCCTATTTTTATTTTAGATTATAATGTTTAGTACTATATACATGTACACATACACACATTAGATAATGTATTCTACACTTTAACCAAAAGCATATTAAAAGATGACACCCATTATTTTTATTTACACGTAATGCTTTTGAAAATATTTCAAATAATAAAATTTATACAGTAAAGAAAAATGTCTTTAATTTTGTGATGTGCTGTGATGCACTGTGACTTCTTCTTATACAGAATCAGGAATCTCTCAACACCTATGCCCAGAGAAACCTGTTAGTCACTTTACCTTTCCTTTCCATTCCCTGTGCTATGTTTTCCCATATCCTGCTCCATCCCATTTCCATAACATAATCTTTGTCAACTCCATGGCCTTTATATCTAAATCTGCATTATCTTTTCCCAAACCCAGCATAAAACCAATAATCTATTTTCTGAATAATCACTTTCTTAATATTTATTCTTCCACAACTTCATTATTTGCACCCTTTCTGCTTTCAGGCAATTATATTCAACTAACAAATGCCTAATATTTTCTATGGCTTACTTACACAACTTGCATACTAAATCACCCACATACCATTCAAGCCTTAAACAATAAACTACTTCCCTTGCTATTATCATAAATTAACTCGCACCCAATATTCCTTTTATTTCTATATATATTTAAACACTTTTTACTCTCTATACTAGTTCTCCATATCTCCAACTCCATATTCTTTATTAATGCATTTATTCTTCTATCCCATTCCTTACTACTATAACACTCAACAATTCTCTTAACACAATCATCTCACCTTTTGTATAAGTATACTGACATAAATTATTTATCCAAATCTTCTACATACCATATTACCTTTCTTAACTACCATGTTGCCTGCCCTTTATTCATACCCAATTTTTAGCAAACTCTCAAACAGTAATGCCATCTGGTACAAACCTTAAGAATAAATGGATGCAAAATGGTCTATGCATAAAATCCCTATCTAGTGCCTACTCATTCAATACCCCAGGAAATAGGAAATAGTGATTATATGAGGATTTGTTTTATTTATTCACTAATTAATTAAAAAAATTACTATCTTATATTTTTATTTTTGCAATCCATTACAGTTAATTCTAATTCCCTCAATAACATATGAAGGGTTAACATAAACTTTAAAATGCAGCAAAAAACTTATATAAACAGTTAGACTGTTATTAGTCAAATCCCTAATTCCAGTGCTTTTTTGAATTTATAAATTATTCAGATTTCAATAACATTGCTGCATCCTGCTGAAAGTTTAAATAACTATTTTTTATATATTTATAGAATGTTTGCTTTGAAATATATTTTGCATACTGTAAAAATGTATTGTATTAATGACAATATAATTCTTTAAAACACATACAATTAAAACAAACAGTCAAAACAATATTTTGTAATTTGTCTGGATAATAGTACTTGAATTTGTAAGACTTTGATTAATAATAATAGTCTTTTTTGTATATAATGAAAAAAACATGCTGTCATTTTAATGTTTACCTTACTCACAATTTATAGTGGTGCTTCAATCACTCACTCAGATTATTGGTTTTTATGCTGGGTTTGGGAAAAGATAAGGGGGATTTAGATATGAAGGTCATGGAGTTGACAAAGATTATGTTGTGGAAATGGGATGGAGCAGATTATGGGAAAACTTAGGGGATGGAAAGGGAAGATAAAGTGGCTAACAGGTTTCTCTGGACATAGTTGCTGAGAAGTTCCTGACTCCATAGAAGGAGAAGTCACAGTGCATCACATCACATCTATTAATAAAAAATAGGGGGTTGGAGATATGGAGAACTATTATGGAGAGTAAAAAGAGTTTATATATATATAGAAAAAAACAGAATATTGGATGTGAGTTAATTTATGGTGATAGCAAGGAAAGTAGCTTACTGCTTAAGGCTTAAACAGGATTGTTATCAATAAGGGAATATATATATATATAAATGGAGAATTGTGGGTCATTTAGTCTGCAAGTTATATAATGAAGGCATAGAAAATGATTGGGCATGAAGTATAATGAATAAATATAGAAAATGATTGTACAGAATGTAGGTTTCTGATTTTTATGTTGGGTATGAAAAAAGATAAGGGGATTTAGATATAAGGCCATAGAGTGAGCAAAGACAATGTTGTGGAAATGGAAGGAACTGGATAGAGAAGAATATGGGAAAAACTTAGAATGGGGAATAGTAAGGGAAGGTAAAGTGACTAACAGGTTTCTCTAAGCATAGTTACTGAGAGATTCCTGACTCCAAGAAAGGAGAAGCCATAGTACATCACATTGCATTATTCTCTTCCAGCTATCAGTTGTATTCATTTGCTAGTATAAACTGAAATGAATATATATATATATATATATATATATATTGATTTATTAATTATGAAATTCTCAATATGTTAGTATTATACAGAGAACCTAATATAAGCAAGCTGAAAATGCTGGTGATTGTTAGGTTTTGTTTTCAGAGTAGTCACCATGTTTATGAGAGCTCATCTTTTACTCAAATATCTAAATAAAAAATAAAAACCATATATTTTTCATAGTTTGTTTTTATATTAATAATTATTTTTGCAATATGAAGTATTTTTTTTAGAAGAATATAATGATAGATTCAGATTTTATTCACAAATATTTGTTTATGAGTATAAATCAAGAAAAATGTAGTAATGTAAAACAAGATGTTGTGATTGGCTGAAAAAATACCTCTATAGTCAGCATAACTGAAATAATATGGAAGGAATGAAAACCCCCAGTGACTGACTATATTTACACTAATTGTCAGCAATGTAAAATGTCAAATGAGCTTACCTACATTTTAGTTTGATTATATGTAAGCATAACATTTACTGACATTCATGCATGCAGACCATGAATTATAAGACAAGTATACACTATTCTGAAATCAACATAACTAATCAGAGGGAAAGAATAAACTAAAGTGTAGGTAAACTTATTCTATATTTTATATTTCCTGACATTTAGTTTATATATAGTCCATTATTGGTTTTTAGTACTTCCATATTATTTTATCAATTTCTGGCTATCAAGTTCTATCTACATCTATTAACTGAAGATTAATTTAACATTAAGAAATTGTTAAATATGCAGCTTTTCTCTCTGGTCAGTTATAGTGATTTTAGAATAGTTTATAGTTGTCTTGAAACTATGGTGGTATAAATAATGCTCTGCATACATGAATGTCAGTAAATATTAAGCTTATATAAGACAAAAGTTAAAGTGTAGATGGGTTCATTACTATATTTTATGTCTATTGATAGTTAGTGTACACATAGATTGTTGGAGGCTTTCAGTATGTCTGCATTATTTGATCTTTTTCAGACTATTAAAAAGTTATATTTGAATCAACATAAGTGTTAATACTTACAAATGCAATTTTAAATTTTAAGATAGAATTCATTGTTTTATGTAGTAATTACAAAAATTTATTTGGATGTGAGAAACAGAGTTCAAATGAATTTTATTTCACTCCAAATATATTTTCATGAAGTAGTAAAAATTTTTGTTCTGATTGTGGAATTCAGTTTATTTTTTTCAGTGCTAATATAATACATGCTCGACACCATTTTGAATTTTAAAACACTTCCACAAATACTGCTGACACATACAAGTCATAAATGACATCAGCTAGAAGCACATACTTGAAAAAAATGGTGTAAAAAAAAATTAACCTAAAAAATGGTGGCAAAATAAAATTAACATATGTTAAGGCTAAGTATGATATTGACTAGAAGCTTGTAGTTTCAAAAATGGTGGGAAAAAAATTATCCTAAAAAATGTCGATAAAAAGTATTTACATGAATTGCACTGCATTTTTTCAAAAATGGTGGGAAAAATAAAATTAATTTATCTTAAAGCAAAGTAGTCACATAAATTGCACTACATTTTTAAAAAAAAATTTCACCTGTGACCAATATATATATATATATATATATATATATATATATATGATGAAATGTTTATGCAACTATTTATCAGTTTTTAAATTTTAAAACAGTTCTTATTAAAAGAAATCATGCCATATGCACCTGTTTAAAATTGCATGTAAGTTAAATGTTAATTTTAAAAATAAAAAATTGCAGGAAAAATGAATTGCACTACATTTAAAAAAATATTCTTGACTTTCAACACTATTTCATGGAGTATCAAAAAATAAAAAACCTAATTAATCTACTTTTCAATATATATAAAAAATATAATACTAAATTTCATCAATATTTAAAAAATAAAAGACGTTCAATAGTAGCTTTGGGTAGGTTTTGCAAAAACAAAAAAAAATTGGGACAAATCTGATATAGTACATGGTGAAAGAAATTGACCTATATAATGGATTTAACTAGATAGTGCATAATATACATGAATAAGGATTGGGAGTTTCATTTTCCTGTAACTACTTTGACCCAGTTCTCAAATAGCATATCATAACGATGCTAAAAAAGGATTAATTAATAGCAATCTAGTTAGATATATTGAATCTGTATATATTTCTTTATAGTGAAACAAGGGAGGAAAAGCATATTTCAGGCATTATACATTTACAAATATGTATGTGGGATCATCCCTGGCCATTATGTAACTAAGAGATATAGTAATAATTTGCAAACCTTAATAACAGACTAATACATATTAAGTAATTAAAAAATAGATAAAAGATGCATAGTAATCTGTTATCTCTTAGAATAGATTTCAAAGCAGCGATTTCTATCAGCTAAAAAGCAATGAGAACATTACACCAGAGAGCTTCTAATTGACTCTCTCAAAATTTATTAATTAATTCTCTGCTTTGAAATTATGGCATATTATAGCATATGAATTTAGAAATGAAATAATATATTTAGAATAGAAAATAGGCATGCCCACAGATTATAGAAAGGTTAAAAAATAGCTGATTACAGTTACAGGAAAAATGATTAAAGGTACATTTATAGGCGAGACTATTGCAGTTACCATTTAGAGATGTTATTTAAATAAGAATTTTAAATAATTGAGAATTTATAATTTAATGAACATTCATTATAACAAGCTCCATTTCAATATTATAAGATTTTAAAATAGATTTATAGAGGTCTGTGGTGAAGAAATATTACCATTTTTCTTCCAGGCTGAGTTGTCCTGCATTTGGAATAAGCACTAACACTTATATGGATGGGTTGCTTATCTGCAATGTTCTTTATTGGTGCAGGTGGGTTGAACTTCTCAATCCTAGTGATGATTATGATTACCATGGTGATTATGATTACCATGGCAATGTGCAGGATGAGCTGAAGGTCATCATTCTTTTATAGGAAGATGGCAAAGTTGGACCTTCCTAGACATCTATATCAAAATTCTGACAGGCATAGCTTCCTGTGGCAACTTGCTTGAATTATATAGTACATCTCTCCATTAGTGACAAAATATGGGGTTTATATATTAAATTTTACCCCTCTATTGCCTATAATCTAGGTTTGCAGCATAAAAATCCATTAACTTGTTTATAACTCTTCTTTAAAATTATAAAATATAGCTTTTTATTGTTAAATTTCTTAACTTAGCACTTTCATCTTAGTTAACAAATGTGATCCCCAAGTGAAAAGAAAATAGGGATGCATGATCATGTTCACTGTCACTAAGGTGTATCTTAATATTTGTTATTTTAATTAGTAACATTTCACCTACCTGCAATTTTAAACAGGTACATATGGTGTGATTTCTTTTAATAAGAACTGTTTAAAATTTAAAAGCTGATAAATAGTTGCATAAACATTTCATTATATGTGTATGTTGGTCATATGCAATTGTTAGAAAAATAATGAATTAAATTGATACATCTCAATTTATAATAAATTAAAGATTTAAAAATAGAAATATAATCACACTGAAACATAATTAAATCAGTTTGTACTCATATATATATATATATATATATATATATGTGTGTGTGTGTGTGTATGTATATATATATAACTATGCCACTACATATATAACAATGTTTACACAGATATACCTTTAATTAAATATACAGGTATATATATGTGCACTTGATAGGGTTTAAAGCCAGTACAAATACTACAATGGGATGTAGTAGGTGAAACAGGATATTCACTCAACACCATTTTGAATTTTAAAACACCTCCAAAACAATAAAAAACACAATAAACCTGCATTTCATTAATATTTAAAAAATAAAAAAACAAAAATGTAAGGGGCTGCTTCATGTGATCATATGATTTGAAAATGTATATAAAAGACAAATTTCAATCCAAAATCTTTGGTGTTAGGTAGCCAAATTTCTTGCACTGTCAGAGACATATATTGAATCTCATAGCCATGGCTTTGAAGTCATATTATTTACATGTCATCTCTAGCAAGAATCAGGCTATTATTTTTCTGAAGGACAATAATTTTTTAAATGATGAAGACAGTAAGAGGCCATGTGAAAAGTGTGGTAAAAACATGTTAGAGAAGCAGAGAAAAAACTGCAAAGGGGACTACCTGGTCTATTCATATATGCAACCCATTTTTACATTGCATGGATGCAAATGACAGGGTTAATAGCAGATTGACAGTTGTCAGATTTTCAGACTCATTTACTTTTTCATCTTACATTTGATGACAAGAATAGTGGCAAAGATGTCCAGCAAAGTTGAATACAGTTGTGGACTGGTTCAATTTCTGCAGGCAAAGTCTGTTCCTGAGCCATTAAGAAAAAAGCACAATTAAAAGGGACTGAAGAAGAACCACTTCAAATAGATGAGACAAGATTTTCTGGTCAAAAAAGTACATAAGGAAAGAATGTTAAGTGGCAATTAGCCATCTACAAGTAAAGACAAGTCCATAACAGTAATTAATAAAAGACTATGTGGCCCAAATTGATGGACTCTGGGTATTTGGACCGAAAAAAGTTCCAATTGTCACTTATTTGCAGTTCAATGTTGAGATAAAGCTAGGTTGATTCCCATTATTGAAAGGAAATGCGTGGCTGTCATTCACTCAGACAAGTGGACAGCTTATGCATACCTCAATGATAGAGGGTTTCAACATTCAACCATTAACCATCAACAAATCTATGTGAATCCAGTGACAGGAATTCATGCACAATTCATGACTGGAAGCCAAATGTAAAATATTTAAAAAAATGAGAGAGACTTCACCGGATTTACTGCAATCACATTTAGATTCAAAATGTTGGCAGATGGACAAAAAACATCTTAATGATCAAGATTTATTTATTACATTTCTAAAAGATGTTAAAGATATATGCTGATAGTGATAAGGTTAGTGTTTAATCTTATTTGAAAGTCAATACCTTTTACATTTAAAATACTCAACAAATTTTAATTTATTTATGTTACTATTCTTTAGATTTTCTATTGTGTGTATTTCAATGTAGACTTTCACCATGTTAATTACCATCTACAATATTTTGGATCAGCACTAATAAAATGTAATTATTTTCTTTAAACATATTTGCCTGTTCACTTATTGTTGCTATGCAATTCTTTTAAAGCATTTTAACATTTTAAACTACCCTCAAGTATACAGAATTATTAAATAGTCTGCACAGAAATATCCCGGTGCCCTCTGAAGTAAATTGAAAAGTACATTTGTAACTGGTGATTTTGGAAGGTAACATAATCAAATTTTGTTTAATACTCTTAAATTAAAATATTGTTGAAAGTCTTCCATTTTTTCAATATTGATGATAGTTAGTATTATAGTTTTTACATATTAGTTTTTTTAATTTTTTATACTCCACACAATACTGTTGAAAGAGTTTCATTTGTTAAAACTAGATAATGTAAATAGCCTTTTGATTTATTTCATAGGTTTTTGAAAATACCATTTGTGATGTTTCTAATTATCACTGAAATTTTTGTTTTTAGTTTTGAAAGTCACGAGTATTTTTTTAATGTAGTGCAATTCATGTGAATACTTTGCAGTAACATATGTTAATTTTATTTTTCCTTCCATTTTTGAAACTACGTGCTTCTAGTCAATGTCACAATTTGCCTTAACATACATTAATTTTACCCCCCCCCCCTATTTTTTAGGTTAATTTTTTTCATACCATTTTTTGAAACTTTGTGCTTCAGGTTGATGTCATTTATCACTTGTATGTGTCAGAAGTGTTTTTGGAGGTGTTTTAAAATTCAAAATGGCATCAAGAATGTGTTACATCAGCATCAATGAAACTCCTGTCTTACAACAGTATTGTGTGGAATATTAAAAATAAAATTAACATATGTTAAGGCAAAGTATTTACATAAATTGCACTACTTTTTTTTAAAAAAAAAAACTCTTAACTTTTAATACTAAAAAAAAATTAACGTAATAAATGGCACGAAAAATAAAATTAAAAAAAAAGTCCTGACTTTCAACACTAAAAAAAAAAACAATTTTCAGCAATAATAAGAAAAATTAAAAATGATATTTATTCAACTATAGTCAGAAAAATCATAATGCTATTTTCAAAAGCCTAAGAAATAAATCAAAGAGCTATTTGCATTATCTAGTTTTAACAAATGAAACTCCTGTCTTTCAACAGTATTGTGTGGAGTATAAAAAAATTAAAAAAACTAATATTTAAAAACTATAATTTTAAATCTCGTCAATACTGAAAAAAAAAAAAACAAGACAAAAATATTGGGCAATATCCGCCATTATTACTCATGGCAAAACTCTCCATACAGTAGTGCCAACCTGTACCAACCAGAGCAATCAATGGATGCCAGAAGGCTTGTGCATAAAATTCCTATCTAGTGCCTACTTATCCAATATCCCTAGACTAGTTTCTGGCTTGTAGCATTCATCAGTGAGGAGCCTTGGATCTGAGAGCACTGCACCTAGATCTTAGGATCTAATGCAACCACCAGCGGCCACCTTTTATCTCTACTTAACTACAATCTATGAGAATAAAATTGAAAACAATAATATTTTCAATCTAAGCCCAATAGCCTATATATTCATATGGGTCTGAATTCAGTTCAGTACCCATATATTTTGGTGTCTTTGACTCTTTAACAACCATAGCCACCACTATCCTATTAAACATTACATGATCACCATCTTTTATACTAGCACATAATTGTCATTGAACAAGATAAAACTCTCCATACAGTAGTGCCACCCTGTGCCAACCAGAATAATCAATGGATTCCAAAAGGTTTGTGCATAAAATTCCTATCTAGTGCCTACCCATCCAATATCCTCAGACTAGCCAAAGACATCAACATGTATGGGTTGTGAATTGAGTTCAGACCCATATGATTCTATAGGCTGTTGAGCTTAGATTGAAAATATTATTGTGTTTTCAATTTCATTCTCATAGTTTTGTAGTTAAGTAGAGATAAAAGGTGGTTTCTGGAGGATTGCATTAGATCCTAAGATCTAGGTGCAGTGCTCTCAGATCCATGGCTCCTCACTGACAAAGGCTACAAGCCAGAAACTAGTCTGATGATATAGGATGAGTAGGCACTAGATAGGGATTTTATGCACAAGCCTTCTGGCATCCATTGATTACTCTGCTTGGCACAGAGTAGCACTACTGTATGGAGAGCTTTGCCTTGTTTAATAACAATTATGTGCTAGTACAAAAAGATGGTGATCATGTGACATTATTACACATGTGATAAAAAACATTTTTCAGTGATAATTAGAAAAACCAAAAATGCTATTTATTCTGTGACAATTAGAAAATCATAAATGCTATTTTCAAAAGCCTATGAAATGAATAAAAAGGCTATTTATGTTATATAGTTTTAACAAATGAAATTCCAGTCTTTCAACAGTATTTTGTGGAGTATAAACAATTAAAAAAAATTAATATTTAAAAACTATAATACTACATATCATCAATATTGAAAAAATAGAAGAGTTTCAACAATATTTTAATTTAAGAATATTAAACAAAATTTGATTACATTACCTTTCAAAACTGCCATTTACAGACTTACTTTTCAATTTACTTCAGATGGTGCCAGTTTATTTCTGCACAGACTTTTTACTAATTCTGTATACTTGAGGGTAGTTTCGAATGTTAAAATACTTTAAAAGAATTGCATGGTAACAATAAAAAGAACCCTTAAACATGTTTCAAGAATATAATTACATTTTATTAGTGCTGATTTAAAATACTGTAGATGGTAAATAACCTGGTAAAGATCTATATTGAAATATATGCACTAGAAGATAAAAAGAATGGTAACAGAAATAAATTGAAATTTGTTGAGTATTTCAAATATAAAAAGTATTGACTTTTAAATAAGAGGAAACATTATTGTCCTTCAGAAAGGTAATCTCCCCATTCTCGCTAGAGATGAAATTTAAGTAATATGATTTCAAAGCCATGGTTAAGAGATTCAATATATGTCTCCAAGAGTCAAGAAATTTGGTTACTGAAGACCAAAGATTTTGGACCAAAATTTGTCTTTTATACCCATTTCAACTCATATGATCATATGAAACATCCCCTTACATAATAGTTTTTTTAGTTTTTAAATATTAATGAAAAGAAGGTTAATAAAGTTTTTTATTGTTTTTAGTAGTGTTTTAAAATTCAAAATGGCATGGATTGTGAATTCCATTTCACCTACTATATACCATAGTAGTATTTATATTGGCTTTAAACCCTGTTGAGTGCATGTATATCTATGTATATTTAATTAAAGGTATATCTTTGTAAACATCGTTATATATGTATCGGCACACCCTACATATATGCTAGTATAAACTGTGATGTGTAATAGATTTAATTATATTACAGTGTGATTACATTTATATTTTTAATCTTTAATTTATACATTTAGGTAAATCAATTTAATTCATTATTTTCTTAAGAATTGCAGATATATGTAAAATTTCATCTGTGACCAACATACATATGTATTAAAATGTTTACAAACTGTTTGTCAGTTTTTAAATTTTAAAACAGTTCTTATTAAAAGAAATCATGCTACACATACCTGTTTAAAATTTCATGTAAGTTAAATGTTCATTTTAAAAATAACAAATTTTAAGATACATCTTAGTGAAAGCATATGTGATCATGCATCACTATTTTCTAGTCACTTGGGGATTGCATTTGTTTTACTAAGATGAAAGTGCTAAGTTAAGAACACTATATTTATAATTTTAAAGAAGTGTTCTAAACAAGCTATTGGATTTTTTTTAAATGTCATAGCATCGGCCAGGACACAAACCTTCAACCTGGGCAACTGCCTGCAAGTGCAAGGCAGTCGTGCTGACCTTAAAGGCAATAGAGAAGTAAAATTTAATATATAAACCCCATATTTTTTCACTAATGGAGAGATGTATGATATAATTGAAACAAGATGTCACAGGAAGCTATGCTTGTCAGAATGTTGACATGAGTGTCTAGGAAGGCCCAAGTTTGCCATCTTCCTATGAAAAATCGTGACCTTAAGCCCATTCTACATGCTGCCATGGTAATCACCATCATCACCAGAATGGAGAAGTTCAACACACCTGCACCAAGAAATGACATCATGGATGAGCAACCATCCAGAGAAGTGGCAGTGTTTACTCCAAATGCTGGACAACAGCCTGGAAGAAAATTGGTAATATTTATTTACCACAGAGCTCTATAAATCTATTTTAAAAACTTATAATATTTAAATGAAGCTAGCTATAATGAACATTCATTAAATTATAAATTCTCAATTAGTTAAAATTCTTATTTAAATAAAATATGTAAGTCATAACTGTACTAGTCTTGCCTATAAATGTAACTTTAATAATTTTTCTTGTAACACTAATTAGTTATTGTTTAATCTTTCTATAATCTGTGGTCATGCCTATTTTGTATTCTAATTATTTTATTTCATTTCTAAATTCATAAGTTATGGTATGCCATAATTCAAAGCAGAGAATAAATTAACTTAATAAATTTTTGGGAGAGACAATTATAAACTCTCTGGTGTAATGTTTTCATTGCTTTTTAGCTGATAGAAATTGCTGCTTTACAGCAGATCTGTTGTAATGAAAAAATACATATATGCCCTTTTCATTTTTTAACTTTAATTTAAAGCTAGCTGTCATCAGAAAATTACATCCACCTGAACTAATCCTTACAATTATAATTAATTTTTTTCTCTTCCAGTAGGAGAATTTATATATACGTACATTTTATCAGACAGCCCCCTTTCCTCATGAAGTTTTCCCATGTTATGAGTCATTCCCCCTTTTGAGAAAGTTTTCCCTATTGTGGGTCATTCTAAGGTTTAGAGACAAGAACTGATCACATAGCGCTATAAAATAAATGCTTAAAAACACCATATATATATTGGAAATTTTGAATAATTCTATTCCTCCCAGTTTTAACTTTCTTTCTTCATAGATTTCTACATTTAAGGTCAATGTTTTTTTTTGTCTGTTACCAAGTGCCAATCCTGCTCTTTAGCAAGAATTGTAGGGTCTATTAGTAATTTGTCTGACTCAGCAACATTATCTTATGCCCATCTTAAAACTAACTTATGCTCAGGGCATGGTAGCGCAATACATCAGAAAAGATGCAGCGAATAAACTAGCTTTCCAAATGAACACTCTTTTTCACTTTTCTCTCACTTTCTAAATTCCTATCTACTTTAATTCCCACTATAGTTTGAAATAACACTTTTAAAATCCCCATGTAACTTTCTATCTAATCTGTTCTACCTCAAATATTTATTGGAGGCACAACAACACATACACAAATATATTACTCAGTCAATGATCAAGGACACAAGTAATTGCACACTCATAAGTTAAAATGAATTAGATGATTTAATTGGAAATCTATTAGCATTTATTATAAGAGAAAAAAACAAAATAGCACAAATCATGTATACAACAAAATATTATTATTATTTTTATAAATTATCATTAGAGAGATAGAAAAACTCAAAAAATATATACATAAAGTGTTATATTATCATGTGGCTTGATTGGATTGGATATATGAGCTAGAAATTATGTAAATTTACATTTACCAGTATTTATTAATCAGAAGAACCTACATATATGTCTCTGAGTGCACCCATTGCCTGATAATTCCAGGATTAGCATTGAAAAAACTTAGCGTCCATCTTTTCTACTTGGGCATTCCAATTATTGAGTCCATCTCTTGACAACATATTTGTTTTTATTTATTTTGCACAATTTCCAGTGATAGTGGATGTGATGCACTAGATCCAGTTGTGATTCCTGATTGCAAGTGGTATGCTTAGGGCAATGGATATCATAATGGTTTCTTGTGGCACAGATGGCAAAAGAAGCTAAAGCTTGAACATGGTCCCTGATATGATTATAACTTTATCCCATGTGATCCATTTTCCGTTTTTGCAAACAAATTCCTTTGTCCAGCAATAAAAAAACAGTGAACACTGTTTATTCCATGTCTTCCTTTTTTTTTACTTTTCATGGTAGATTTATTATAAGCATATGGCCAACTAATTAATCATCCCAAAAACAAAAAGAAAATTATTTTTTTTCTTATTTCTGGCATTCTTCTTTGTTCTGAAAACATATTTTTGAAAAAAATGCACAATAAAAGAAACTGCTTAGCAGTATTGATTTTCACTTATCTTAGTTTTTTAACCTTTAGAGACACTCTTTCCTGTAATTAAAACTATTTTGACAAAGTTCGAATATTTAAAGTAAATCAATTTATTAAACTAGAATGAAACAGCAAAAATTAGTTCCATCTGTTTCTAGAACAATAAGAAAAACATTTGGCTGATTAATTTGTGAGATCATAACAGCAAAAAGAAACTTTTTACATGCTTTAAATTCTCTCTTAATCTTCCTTTTTTTTCTTTTAAAAACAACATTTATCTATATACATGTATGACAAATATGATATTAACTCATAACCACCATCATTCTTTCATTACCCCAGTAAGTACACATGTGCTTGTCTGTGCAACTTCTCCAATAACTAAATAAAAAAATAATATATGTAACAATAGTAATAACACACAAAGAAAACAAAAAAAACCTTCTACCCTCTTTCTTTTTTTTTGTAACGAGTTTGAACTCAGTTCTTGTTACAATATATTAGTCTGTTATTAAGGTTTGTGAATTATTATATATCTTAATTACATAATGGACAGGGACAATCCCACAGGCTTATCTGTAAATGTATAATGCCCGAAATATGCTTTCTCCTCCCTAGTTTTATTATAAAGAAATATATACAGATTCAATATATCTAACTAGATTGCTATTAATTAACCCTTTCTTAGCATCATTATGATATTCTATCTGAGAACTGGATGAGATAGTTTCAGCAGAATGAAAATCCCCAGTCCTTATTTATGTATATTATGCACTATCTAGTTAAGTTCATTACATAGATCTTTTTTTTTTCTTGCATACTATATCCGATTTTTCCCCATTTTTTTTTTTTAAATATTGATGAAATTTAGTATTAAATTTTTGAAAAGTAGGTTAATTAGGTTTTTTATTTGTTGATACTCCATGAAATAATGTTAAAAGTTAGGAGGGTTTTTTTTTTAATGTAGTGCAATTCATTTTTTCTGCCATTTTTTATTTTAAAAATTAACATTTAACCTTTGTAGCCACCAGTATTTTATTGGTTGAGTGAGGTAAAAATATAAACTTTTAATTGGTCAAAATCACACTCAAGCCTCAAAATATATTTGTCTTTTAATATTGTATTCTCTTTAGTTTCATTTGTAAAATGTATATTAATAATTTGTCAGGTTATCAAAGTGAACAAAAGTTTTTTCAAAAATAAATTTCTATTTATTTATTATAGAAATATTCAATAGCGGAAAATTTAAAAATGAAAGTTAGTGACCAATTAAAAAGAGTTGCTGACGTAGTTGATTTCTTTCTCAGTTTTACGCTGAGGAAAAGTAAATATTTTTTTGCTAAAATCTTAAATATTTTTACTAAAATCTTAAATATTTTTCTAAAATAATTTTATTTTTTAGCATATTTTATCAAAATAATATATAATTTGTCAAAAAATACTTTTAAAATGGTCTAAAACATTTGTTTATCATTTACAAAATGAACCAAAAAAGATCGTAGCATTTTTCTTTGATTAGGCAGTTTTCTTTGTCCTTAACAGCAAATCAAAATGTTTTTGATGGCTAAGAGCCAATCAGCACTAAGCTCTCTTCTTTGTTAGAACTTTAGTGGCAGTTTTATTGACTTTTTACTTGTAAAATAATTCAAGAGAGGGCAGCATCTTACAGAACTTTAAGTGTAAAATGTCTAAAATAGCGTTAAAAATGACGGAATTTCAAACAATTTGAAACTTGCTTCAAGTCAACTCATAAGGGCCATCTGAAAGATTAAACTACACACAATTTTAAACAGGTGCATGTAGCATGATTTCTTTTAATAAGAACTGTTTTAAAATTTACAAACTGATAAATAGTTGCATAAACATTGTATTATATATGTATGTTAGTCACAGGTGAATTTTTTTTTTTTTTAATGTAGTGCAATTCATTTGAATACTTTGCCTTAACATACATTAATTTTATTTTTCCGCCATTTTCTAGGCAATGTCATTTATCGCGTATATGTATCAGCAGTGTTTTGGGAGGTGTTTTAACCCTTCCGAGGGTCACTTCATTATTGGCCAAGTGAAGTAAAACTCTGAAAGTTTTAATTGGTCAATTGACAAACTCTTTGATAGAAATATTTTCATCTTTTAATATATATTAATTTTAGTTTCATTTTCAAAAAGTATATTAATTATTTGTAATGTTAGGGAAGTAAACGAATGTTTTTTCAAATATATATTTTTATTTGCATTTTATAAAAATATTCAAAAGTGGAAAAATCAAAGCAAATATTACGAGCAAATTACAAGCAATGCAAACATCATTTATATTCCCTCCCAGATTTATATCAAGGAATTTTTAAAGAATTTTTTAGTAAAATCTTAGTGTTTTTCTAAAAATAATTATATTTTCAGCATATTTTAACCAAAATACATTATAATATGTATATAAATGCTAGAAAAATATTCTAAAACATTAATCTTTGTTTGAAAATTAAATAAACAGTTTGTAGCAATCTAAACTCTTGACAGGATGTCAAAATTATTGCTATTTCTGGTTTCTTTTTCAATTTACAATTGTGTAAAGTATACAATTTTTTAATAAAACCTTACTACTTTTGTAAAATATCTATATTTTCAGCAGATTTTATGAAAATAATTTATGACATGTACAAAAAGTAATAATAATAATAACACTCTAAAACATATATTTTTATTTTCAGTGGTGAAAAAATATTTATCGGAATCATGAGTCAATAAGCATCGAGAATGGATGTCCCAACCAATCAGCATTGGCCTTGTTCTCATGTTCAACTTAAAACACTCCTAGTATTGATTTTTTACTTGTAGAATAATTCAAGAGAGGGCATCATCTTGCGGGACTTTTTCTAAACTTTCCAATGAGTATAAATACGTCACCATAGCTCAAAAAATGCCTGATTTAGAGCGATCCAAAGCCTTTGACGCAACAATGCGTTGAACCCCATTGAAAGGTTAAAATCCAAAATGGTGTCAAGAACATACTATATCAGCATCTTTTTTTTCTATATTTGTAAAATTAAAATATTGTTTTAAAAAATGATTTTTATTCACAAACATATTTTTAAGAAATAATTTTTCAAAAGTGTGGAAAAATTATGCATAAAAAAATTGACTCATTAAAATATAAAGTTGGAAATTTAATCTGACACCCTCTAAGGTGTGCCTAAAATAGAAAAAATATTAAAGAGCTAACATTTTGTAAAAGTAAAATAACAAAACAATCTTTAAATAATCCATTCATTGACAAAGTATTCTTTAACAGCTCCGCCTTCCCCAAAAAATAAGCTCTGCTCAGTAATAGTCATACTGCTTCAGATATGCCTCTAAACAAAATATTATTGTCTTTTACCAAATAATAAACATATATATTATTATTAAATATAGAAAAAATATGAAGTATATATATCCAATGATACATTTATTTAAAATTATAGTTTAATTCTAGTTTTTATTTATTTACCCAAATATTTTATTACATGACTATATCACTGAAAAAAGATTTCAATAGATTACAGACTAACACTATCCTACCCATGATCTATTTTTTTCTTTAGGAATGTGATCTGAAGATCTACTTCTATATGGGGAATGCTAAAATCTGATAAATGTTATCAAAAAGTGGACCCATATATATAGTTATTAATCAGATTTTTGATATTATGCCAACTTAACAATTTTTCAAAATCAGAATTGTAAAAGAAAGAATAAGAGAGAACATTAATTTATTAATCAAGGAGTCTAAAATTGCTGATTCTACATTGATTAGCACTGAAGCCCAACAGCTGCCTTACAAGCAGTTGTCCTGAGTGGTAGTTCATGGTTGATGAATTGAGTACCATTGTAATAGATAATATTGTGCATGCCTACTGCAGGATACTACTGCTTATTTATGTTTTTAATTTCAATTTGATGATATACAGTAGAAAAAAAATAGTTTTTTTTATGTAGGGAACTTCAAGAAATTGCTTAGTCATGCCTATATTCAAATCTTATATTATTTTCTCAGCTTGCTAACCACTGAACAGTGAAGGGCTTAGTAATTTTTTTTATCATTGTTTAATCCATTAACTAATTTGTAAAATATCCATTTTCTGATCAATAACTGGATGTCTAGCTAGATAGACTGCAATTTTACAGCCTAAAAATATAATCATAAGTTGGTTTAGAACTTCAAAAAAATTTTAGTTTACCTGACCCAGATTTAAACCGTAGATTCTGGGCTTGGCAAATGGATATATACTATAAGATACATTATAGATTTAAAAAAATATAAAATAAATCTGAAAAATTATTAAAGAGAGACTTTGGAACTCCTACTACATAGATTAAAAATGGCAACCATTGTACTTTTACTAGTTGATCTGTTTTTAATGATTCACTGCATATTTTCAGTTATTACAGTTAGGGTATTAGTATGAGGGGTTATCAGCTTATAATCTGAACACAATCTGTTACATTTTGTGACACTTGTTTTGTTCATTTTCAGATCTGTTAAGATTCAAATTATTTTTATAAAAATTAAATTAAAATATATAAAACAGTTAATCTTATGGCATACTCCTTATTACTTATTATTACTGAGGCATAGATTAAGATGGGTCCCATCTTTTTCTAATAGTTCTGGCTTGTGTTTTAGAATTTAGAGTCCCATGTGATGCCATTATTCCATCTGATTGGCTGTCACGTAAGCATTTTTAAAGCGTATCTGTTTGAAGGTGTTTAGCTTTCACGTTATTATTACTATTAAAATAAATAAATGCTTACTGATATCAAAATATAGGAATACTATCATATTGATTAATATATCCATCTACCATGATATTGGGATGAATTTAAATCTGAATAGAATTTGTAAATTTTGATAGTTTGCAGAGGATTTTCACACAAGATATTTTCGGTCGTGTAACCATCCAATTAATGGTAAGTTATTGGGTATTTATCTATATTCTAGCAGGCGAATGACTAGCATGGAAAATATTATTTTTCCCTCTATGATTTCTTATTAGAGAGATAATGAAGAAGCTTTTGCCCTCCAAAAACTATTTTAGACTTAACTTTTATTGTCCTCAATTTTTTTTAAAAAGGAAAATAATAAAATAATTATTAAAATATATTTGTGATAATCCCTTAATACATAGTTCATAAACATATAATAATTGTTTTGGATTATATAAACAATTTATTCATTTAAAAAATAACAAAAAACAAATAAACAATAAAATAAGAAAACTAATCTAATTTTTATTCAATTATTTATATTTTATTCATTGTATTTAGCTTTCTATTCCAGAAATTGATAAGAATGCTCTGACACCTAGTGGAAGATAAAAGAACTAATGCATCGGAATTATAAATAATACAGATATTTAGCTACAAAATAAAATAATGGGGGGGGGGGAAGAATAGCATATTTGGTTGAATTAAAAATTCATGACTCTTTTCATAAATTATAAATCACATCATTAATTAACTTATTAAATTCTTTTACTTAAATCTAGTAAATATAAATCAAATTAATTTCCTGGTGAGTAAATTGTTAAATAAGTAAGATAATATCAAAACAAATACAAAAAAACAAAATAGATCGTAGAAATTAATCTATAACACAATAACATAAATAATACAGTCGTAGCTTCTTTTTTTTTAACAAATTATATCTTGATAGATATCCGATTATTATAAAACTAATGTTTTCTCAAATATAAGTCAAATATTATATTTTATAAAGATTACGGAATACATGTATTTAATATATAGAATATGTGAGCACAGACTTTCACATGACCCACCACTCTCCACTCTATCTTATAACACTCATACACTTGAACACATATATGTCGAAAAGATAAATAGTCACCAATATACGTATTTCATGCTAAACCAGCAATCATCAGTTGGTCCAATTTATCATCTCTACATATAAATGCAATAAGTGCTCAGATATATATCAAGATAGCCATTCTTCATACTTTAATGGACAGGCTGCAATCCACTCCACCCTCCAACTCTTAAACCATCCATCCAATTGAAAATCTGATGATGTAACGCTCAAAGGCTACCTTAAAGCCGAAATTTCTCGTCACACCCATGTTAACCTAATGTCAATCTGACCCTTCATGTATAGGACATAATCCATTTTAATACATATATGAGGAATAGGCAGACATCTCTACTATGTAATAACTAAAATACAGGCTTATTATATACCTGTGATCAATATATGTAATATATAGTGTATATAAGCACGGACTTTCACATGACTCATCACTCTCCACTCTCTCTCATAACACTCATGCTAAACCAGCAATCATCAGTTCGTCCAGATTATCATCTCTACACATATATGCAATAAGTTTTCAAATATATATTGATATCCAATCTTCATACTTTAATGAGCAGGCTGCAATCCACTCCACACTCCAACCCTTCATATATGTGTATGGATTATGTCCTGTACATGGGGGGTCAGATTGACTTTAGATCAACATGGGTGTTATGAGAATCTTAGCTTCAGGGTGACTTTTGAGCATTCTTTCATCAAATTTTTTAATTGGATGGATGGTTGAAGAGTTGGATTGTGGAGTGGATTGCAGCCTGTCCATTAAAGTATGAAGATTGGCTATCTTAATATATATCTAAGCACTTATTGCATATATGTGTAGAGATAATAATCTGGACCAACTGATTATTGCTGGTTTAGCATGAAATATATATTTTGATGATTATTTATCTTTTTGACATATATGTGTGTTCAAGTGTATCAGGATTATGAGATAGAGTGGAGGAGAGTGGTTGGTCATGTGAAAGTCTGTGCTCATATACTCTATATATTACATATATTAATATACATATATAATAAACCTGTATTTCAGTTAATATTTGTATTATAAATTAGATTTACTTAAAATATTTTGTATTATCATAAAAATGAAAAAAATACCATGACTCAGTACATACAACACGTGTGTATCAAAAAACACCTGATTTTTATAATACAATAAATTGAATTGTATTGTATAAAAAAGTAAAGTAATGAATTCATTTGTTCTAAATGCTGTTTATAAATTGATAATAAAAGTAAAACAGTCTTTTTAAGGTAAGAGTGTAAGTCAAATATTTTTTTAACAATCTTCATAGAGGAACAATGAAGATCAGAGTCATTATGTCAAGTGATAAGATTTTGAATAATTTTCTATCTATCCTTAGTTCATCTTCAAAATTAAAATAGATATGGATAAATACCCGCTTACTGACCAATATTGGATAATTAAGTTTCAGATATTCACCTATTTGTGAAAAGAATTTCACTTCACCTGAATTTGAGTCCCAGCTTGTAATACTAGTAAAAAAAACATACTACACTTCATGTTACATCAATGTAATAATGTTACATTCATATAAGAATGTTTTAAATATAGGGAATATATAGAAAAGATAATCACCAATATACGTATTTCATGCTGAACCACCACTCATCAGTTGGTCCAGGTTATCATCTTCCACACTCACACATATATAATAAGTGCTCAGTTTATATTAAGATAGCAAGTTTTTATAATTTAATGGACAGGCTTCGGTGTATTCCAACCTCCAACTCTTCAGCTATCGATACCATTGAAAATCTGATGATAGAATACCCGAATCCCATGCTGGTGCCAATATTGTTGTAATGCCCATGTTGATCTCAAGTCACTCTGATCCCTCTGGTATAAGACAGCATCCATTTAAATACATAAAAGATTGATGGGCATAATGCAGGTTTAATGTGTAAGATTTGAAATACTGGCATTCTTATACCTGAAACTTAATTGTAAGTATAGGGAATTTGAACTCAGACTTTCAAGAAACCTTTAACTATCCACACTATCTCAAGCTACTGATACACATGATCACACACATGTAGAAATAAGAATGTTTTGTAGGATAAAATTGTGTAAAATTCTAAATATATCTGGAATAATGTATTCAATAATTATTTGCTACTTTAAAAAATTTACATGCTCACAAGTCTGCATTATTTATCTATACATATAGTAAAGTGACTTTAAAGTAGACATATCTATAATTTGTAAAAATTCAGCTTTCGATGATGCAATGAGTTAAAAAAGAATAAAAGAAAATATTTTGAAAAGTAAGTAAACTTTTAGTAATATTAAAGATGGGCAGAGATATTTAAAATAATTTATAATGTCATCTATCTTCACTTCAATAAGTAATTATATACTATTAGCAATAGTGATGAAAAAATATTTTTATATCAGTTTGAATTTGATGCAATATGACATCTATTTCCAAATTATAAATACTTAAAAGTTCCTCATCTTCATCATTGTAATTGATTGGGAGATGAAAGTCTCTCTAACTTTAATACAATTTCTCCCATCCCTAGCCTTTCTTCTCCACATTACATCAACAAACTTTCTTATTCCATCTATCATATTGTATGCAGTCTCTTTCTAAGTCTTTTACAGTTTTTTGGAATGCAATTTAAAACTTTGATACACATCTATTATCATTTTTTTAGCAATAAGTTCAATCCAGTTTCAATTCAGATTTTTAATTCTTTCATGATGTCAGTGATATATGTTTCTTGTCTCACCCATATACTTCAGTTTTGATTACTCCCTGCTTCTCTCCACACTTTGCTGAATGGTCTGAAGTCTTTGTATTACTCTTTTATTAAATGTCTATGCCTTAGATCAATATGTAATAAATGATAAAATATATCTATTAATAATATTTGCCTGAAAAATTTGTGCTGATAGTATGTTAGATGTGATAATATATTGGACTATTTCTATTATCAATTATTAAATATTGAATGTCTAGAAAATTTTAAACTTTATTTAAATTCCTATGCTAATATTATCACTGGTCTGGCCAGCAATACATGAAGAAGAACAGAGATTAATACCAATATGTAATAAATGATAAAATATATCTATTAATAATATTTGCCTGAAAAATTTGTGCTGATAGTATGTTAGATGTGATAATATATTGGACTATTTCTATTATCAATTATTAAATATTGAATGTCTAGAAAATTTTAAACTTTATTTAAATTCCTATGCTAATATTATCACTGGTCTGGCCAGCAATACATGAAGAAGAACAGAGATTAATACCACTTGTAACATTATGTAATTTACTAACTTGTGTTGTTTATTTGTGTGTTATTACTAACAATTGTTTGTATTTGAAAAGTTTAAAATATTCTAGACATTCAACATTTAATGATAAATAATGAAAATAGTTCATTATATTATCACTTATCTATTAATAACTTTTCCTTTCAAAGGCATAAGCATATTTCTTTAGGTTAATTCTATGATTGATTTCATCTATTATATCTTCACTTATATTAACCACGTGACTAAGATATAAGTAGTTGTTAAATTCTTGTAATTCCTGATTATCAATCTTTATTTTCTGAGAAAATTTACTGAACATTATTTTACATTTTTTAGCATTTACCTTTAGTCCTATTTTTTTTATAATGCTAAAACATTTCATACTATTAATCGTAACTTCTGCAAAATTTAGATAATTTGAATAAGACTCATATATTTTATTCTATTAGCTTTCAATTTTAACCAATTAAATACACCATTAAAACTATTAAACATTTTAAATATTATTATTTATATATAAATTGCAAATTCTCATTTATTTCCAAGAAACTTTCACATTTCATATGATAGTAATGTGATGTGATTTGATGTGATACACTGTGACTTCTCTATGCCCAAAGAAACCTGTTAGCCATTTTACCTTTCCTTTACATTCCCCAACCTAAGTTTTCCCATAATCTGCTCCATCCCATTTCCACAACATAATTTTTGTCAACTCTATGACCTTTATATCTAAATCCCCCTTATCTTTTCCCAAACCCAGCATAAAAATCAATAACCCATTTTCTGTATAATCACTTTGTTCATGTTTATACTTCCATAACTTCATTATTGTAACCTTTCTGCTTTCAAGCATTTACATTCAATTAACAAATGGCTAATATTTTCTATGGGATGTGATGTGATGTATTTTTGGCTTCTCCTTAAACGAAGTCGAATATCTCAGCAATTATGCCCAGATAAACCTGTTAGTCATTTTATTCTCCATTCCCCACTCTTAAGTCTTCCCATATTCTGCCCCATCCCATTTCCACAACATAATCTTTGTTAACTCTATGGCCTTTATATCTAAACCCCCCTTATCTCTTTGCAAACCCAACATAAAAACTAATAACTCACTTTCTGTATAGTCACTTTGTTCATGTCTATTCTCCCATAACTTCATTATCTGTACCCTTTCTGCTTTCAAGCATTTACATTCAATCAACATGTGCCTAATATTTTCTATACCTTCCTTACACAATTTGCACCCTAAATTATCCATGGTTTAACATTTACATGTATATTCTCTTGTTGCTAAAGATCCCATTTGAGCCTTAAATAATAAACTACTTTCCTTACTATTATCATAAATTAACTCGCATGCAATATTCCGTTTACTTCTATATATATTTAAACTCTTCTTACCCTCCATACTAGTTCTCCATCTCTCCAACTCCCTATTTTTTATTAATGCTTCTATTCTTTTCTCCCATTCCTTACCACTATAACACTCAAAAATCCTCCTAACACAATCATCCCATCTTTTATACAAGTATATTGATATAAATTCTTTATCCAAATCTTTCACATACCACATTACCTTTCTCACCCATCTTGTTGCCTGCCCTTTACTCATAACCCAATTGAACACTATTTTTGCTATTCTTTTACTATCCATAAACTGCAACCTACCAAACATTTTCATTTTACTTTTTGCATCTCTCATATAAAAACGTGACCATCCCCTTTCTCCTTGAATTGCCTCTTTTGCTGTCCACATCTCTGCATCTAATGCATGTCTTCCTACTTCCCTTTTTACTTTCTCTAAATAATCTAAAACTCTTTTACTAACCCATAATGCATCATTACCATATGTTAACCCTGCTACTGCAACTCCCTTCCATACTATTCTAGCTACATCATATTTATTATATGAAAATACTGTTAGTTTCTTTACCAAACCCTTTCTTTTCTTTGCTTCATTTACCAAGTTTTTCTCCCATTTATCGAAGCAATTTTCCTGATTACATAAGATGATTCCCAAATACCTATATCTATCCATCACACTTAACTTTATATCCCCCAATAAAAATTCTACATCTTCTCTTTCCCCAGTATTAACCATCATTATATTTGATTTTTTTTCACTAAATTTAATCCACATCTCTTTACCCACCCTTGCACATGTCCTCAACATAATTTCCATATCTTCTCTTCTTTCTGCACACAAAAAGATATCATCTTCAAAAAAAAAAAAAGAGGCGACAAAATATATACTCCCTTACCATCTATTAATGGTATCTCCACCCCTCTTCCTAGTCTTTCTATTGCTTTCTCCATTTCACTCAAAAACAACAAAAACAAAATAGGTGACATAGGGCATCCTTGCCTTAATCCCACTCCATTTTTAACTTTAACTGATTCTATATCCCCTAACTGGTAAGTATAATAATTATTTTCATATAATTTCTTAATAATATTTACTAAAGCTTCATCCATTCCCAAATTGGCTAACCTTACCCATAATCTATTTCTATTTACTTTATCATATGCTTTCTCTCTATCTATAAAACTCATATATAATGATCTACCTGAATTCCTACTCATCTCTATAAGCTGGGTAACTACAAACAAACTATCTCCTATATGTCTATCTGACCTAAAACCTCCTTGCATTTCCTCCACTACATTATTCTCTTCCATCCATTTTACAACTCTTCCAGGTATCATATATGAGAAAACATTATATAAAACTGATGTTACCGCTATTGGTCTATAATTATTTAACTTTCTATGATCCTTACCCTTTCCTTTAAATAATAATCTTATTCTTGTATTACTCCAACTAACCGGAAAAACTGTCTTCTGTGCCATTTTATTAAAACATGGTAATAACTTTGCTTTTGCTCTATGCCCTAAATTCATTACCATCTCTGTTGCCCATCCATCTAAACCTCTCACCTTTCCACTTTTCAATCTCTTCCCTGCCTCATTCAATTCATTTTTTGTGAACCTAATATTCCCATTACTAACTGCTTTCATTTTTTCTATCACTACTTCCTTCACATCTAACATCTTTTCTATATCCATTACATATCTATTTAAGATTCTCTCTACCTCTTCTCTAGAGCTACATTCTATTCCCTCATCATCTATTAATACTATCTCTCTTTCCCCTACATTTCTCCTTTTAATGTAATTCCAAATTTTTTTACTCCCATCTCTTCCACTTTTATTAAAATATCCTCTAACAATTTACTATTTAACTTCATCCTCTCTCTATAATTATCCATTTTAGCCAACTTCTTCTTTTCTAAGTACTTTCCCCATTTAGTATTAATATCATTTTCACTTTCTTTGTTCTTAATAGCACACTTATATTCTCTGCATGCTTCTTTCCTCTCTTTTACACTTTTACTAACTCTCATTTTTATTACTTTTGTTCTTCTGCATATTCTCATCCAAAACCCTATTTGCCACTTTTTCTATTTCACCACACCAGTCCTTATATTCATCCCCATCCATCTGCTCCATGATTTCTTCAACTTTTATTTTATATTCTTCCAACTTATTCTTATCATTCACTCTCCATCCACATCTTTCACTATTATTTCTACCTTTATTTCTAACCTCCATCACATTACTAACCATTTCTATTACAATAAAATTATGATCACTATTACATACCCTCTTCATTATCAAACACCTTAATTTTCTGTATTTTATTCATTCCCTCTTTCTCTACCAGTACATAATCTATTGTGTGAAATACATTATTCCCAGACCATGTGTATTGTCCCTCATACATTATTGATAAATTCCCAATGCTCAAATTTACTCTTTGACAAAATTCCTTCAAAAACTGACCATTCTTATTATCTACATCATTAATTTCTTCAACATGTCCATTCATATCTTCTATAACCATTATTCTCTTCCCCTTTTCTTTAAAAATTTGTATATCCTTAACTAGGCATTCATATATACTACTGTTCCACTCCATTACAGTTTGACATTCTCCAGTAGCTATATACACTACAGCCACCATCCATTCTTGTCTACCCAACCTTATTTCAAACCACAAATGCTCTTGACACTTAACAATATTTAAATATTTCCTTGATATAACACCTATACCACCACCCCGTTTTTCTTTTTTCTTTTCTGTTTACACCCTTACATACAGTGGTGCCACCAAGTAGAAGCCTTAGTCACCAAGTGATGTTTTGATGGGTAAACATTTATATGATTTTCCATTTATTATAAAACATTACATTTTTCTTTTTTAAAAAGTGGAAAAGTTTTTAATAACAATAATATAAGAAGAAGAAAAATATGTAATTTTTATAATTTACATTGCTTGTATAGGAATCTAAATTGATTTCAAATCTGCATATACAAACTTATACTTTATTAATTTAATAATTCGGTAAACAACCAATGTCCATGATATTGATTATTGCTTCAGAAATATTATTATAAATATGCATATAACTAAAGTACTTTAAATTATATTTATTCACTAGAAAAATTAGCTGGTCAAATACTTTCAATATCAATGTACTAATCTCCTTATTGAACATAAAATGGCTACCTATATCTGCTTTCTTGGTTTTTAGAGATATGGAAATCTGACAAATTTATACTATTGGGGTCAAGCTTCAAGTCAAACCCAGATCGCTTTTTTCAACACAGCCAAACATTAAACCTCACTAGTTAGATATACTCTATAACAATGCTTACATATAGTTTAAAAAGTTCTATTTGTTAGCTGTTACATATTCATTATTAGATTATTAATGTATAAAGGTTTCATGAATGAATAGAAATTAATTTATTTTGTGAAGTTTAATTTTCAACTAAGTTGGAAAAAAATGCATTTACATCTGAGTTTTATTTGAAGGACAACTCTATAAGAAATAAGAAATCAAACAGTCACCATCATTTTACATTTTTTGGCTATCTTTTTAAAAGGTTGGTGTTGTTATATTAATAGTATTTGGAAAGTTGATTTTTTAGTGAATACATATATAAGTATTAAGTTAACAAGAGTGATTTTGCCCAAATCTAAATAATACATAAATGTAAACCATATGAAGACTGCCCATGTTTTTCAACATCACGAATCTTCAGTCTGTTGTCAAGACAACTCTTTATTTATAAGAAAAACCTAATCTCCCTTTCTTTCTGATTTAAGATGTTATATAGTATTTAAAATGTAACCCAATGATATTTTTATTTCATAAAAATTAAAATAAACTTCTATAAATTATATTTGTCTGGTTAATAGGGTTGATTTAAACTTCTATAAACTAAAATTCTCACTTTGTTATAATCCAAATGTCAATTTTTATTTATATAAACATCTTGAATCAGAGAAAAAGTTGGGATCACTATCTTATAAATAAAAGTAAAAGGTTGTTTTAGTCGATTTAATATTTTTAGTATTGATAACTATGAAGTTCTTTATTTGTTTATGTAACCTTTGAATATACTACAAAAGAATAAAACCTCTCTTCAAAATGTTCTCATAATAGTAGTATTACTCCCAAGGCTTGCCCACTTCTGGCATAAGAATTTGAGTATTTTTTCCCTCTTGATTTTCCTGCTAACTATGAATATAACTAAAACTTGCTAGATTGTCTATGGGCCATATGTAAAAAAAAAATACTAAACTGGGGAGAGTCTCAAAAACAACCAGCTTTTCTAACTTGAATTTAAACCCAAAATCATAAGCATGGGGAACAGATTCTGTATTAATGGATCATAGTGTTATATGTGTGTGTACATATGTTTGTGTAATGATTTTTGAACAGTGTATGTCAATAATTTTTTGAATTATTGATAAATGTATTTTATTCAATCTCTAATATATAAGTACAGATATGAAAAAACTTGTACTGTAGAAAAAAATCATATTTCAATCTCTAATGGTAAATTTAGTAAGTATTCATGGTATAAAAAAATGTCTGAGAGAGGTATAAATAATCAACATAGGAAAGGCTAAACATTTTTTATTGCATGCTACTAGGGACTCCAACCCTATGACTTCAGTGCTGACTAAATCTTGTCATTCATTTTTTTCAAAAAGAAAAACATTGATTATATTTTTTTTAACATATATTTAATATGCCTTAACCACATTTTATTCTTCTATTAAATGGGGCAGAAAATATTTATTATTAAATAAACAATTATTATTAGTTGTTTTTTTTTTACTACAGATACTGTATTTCAGCTTAAAAGTTTTATTTTAGCCACACTTAGTTCTGAAATTGTATATATTAGACTTGCAAAAGTGTTACCAAAAATGTTGATAAAATACTGTTTGTCTATGAAGAGAAATTCAACTTCTATTTTCTCCAGTTGAATATATAATAGTAATTTGTTTCAGAGCAAATTTATTGTTAAATAAATAATCATTAATACATTTTCAAAATACTCTATTTTTTTACTATAGATGCTCTTCTCTGCCACATTTTTAACAAGAGTTTGTTCTTTTTTATAAGGTTGGCCATTTTAGTTGCTTATTAACAATTTACATTTGAGATTTTTAGTGAACTATATTACTTGGTATTGCTTTCAGTTTATCTTATCATTTTGGACACATAGAATAGATTAATAAGTTAATTTAATTTTAGTTTATGTGTTTTTAAATTATATAGCAGGGATGGCCAACTTTGTGTTTGTAAGTTCTACTTTTTATTTTTAAAATGTGTTGCGATCGACTTGCTGTCATAGGCGTAGTCTAAGTAGAGGGAGGTGTGAAATACATACTATTTTTATATATCTACCTAGTAAAAAATAACAATTATTTAAGGAGCCAAAAACTCATGTCTGGGGAAATTAAATCAACATGAGTATTAACAATATTTATTGATTCAAATTAGCTACATTAAGTCAAGATTAAAAATATTATTATTAATAATAATACGACTTAGTGGACTTCACCTATCTAGAATTGAAAAAAAAATTATAACAAAAAAAACTTGAAAATCTTGACTTAATTTGTTTCACTCATTACCCAACTTGCCAGATTGGCCTCGCGATCGACCAAAATTGGCTTTGCGATCGACCGGTGGATCACAATGGACTTGTTGGACACCTCTGTTATATAGGATGATTGGTCTAATTTAAGAAATAAATATTAAATGCTGATAATTCGGAATGGATTCAGGAATGCCCATATTTATATTAGTTTGTTTATTGCATATACTTTTAAGACAAAAGCTTTGCGTGAGTTCACATTATAGACAAAAAAATGTGAAATTGATTCAGTTCAAGCTGAACCTACAAAGTAATTCTAACGCAGACAATAATAATAACTGTGTAAAAGAGAAAAAAATCTCTCATTTTATAATTATCAATATGAATGCTTTGTAATACATTGAACTGAAAAAATACATCTACTTGAGTATCTTTCTGGGCATCAACTTATTAATAGTATCATCATCATCATCACTAGAAATGCCTCATAACAAAGAAGTTAAAGATAGGCAAAAGAGAAAGAAACATGAATAGCCACATAAGGTAATATCCATGAATCACAAATGCTTTCATATATAGCCCATGTGTTTGTCTTTTAATCCTTTTGTTTGATATTTTACAGCATGTTTTTTTTTTTATTTTCTTCTGCAAGAAACATAACTCTTTGAAATACTTCATTATCTCTACCAATTGTAGCTCTCTATTATATTATATTATCAGCCATATATTATCAATGACATCAATAATTTCAGATTTTTTAAAAATATTGTTTAGACAATCTTTATGCTGTAAATAAATCTGATTAATCCACATAAACCATGCCTTCATTTTCTAATATACCTTTAAAAAAGTCTATTATTTTTCTTTGTGTATCATTATATTGGTGAAGGTATATTAGAAAAACATGGTACTTTTGATTTAATCCTAAGAAAACTCATTAAGAGTCAGAAATGGTGAATAAATGAGTGTATTGTAAAAAAGACTTCCATGTTTTTGAATGAATTATTCATCACATGGCAATTGTATGTTTGACATATCTTAACTATGATAATAACAAGTATTAGAATTATTAACTGAGTCTGCTTATTGTCTTGAATAATGTAAGGATAAATTTTAAGATCATTACAAAATTGTTTACATCTTTTATAGAAGTTCTACTCTATAGCCATAAAACCAAAAAAGGATATTTTATTAGGTATGATCAGATCAAAGTCATCAATGTTAGGAGGGGGGTGTTTAACTATTATTAATATATTTGTTGATTAATTTATAGTTTTAGAACAATTAATTAAGTGCAAAATACAAATTAATTTTATTATTTAATTACATTTATTGATTTTGAAATTTTTTTGAATATTTATATTTTGCAGAAAGTTCATAACAGTTGTGACTTCTTTATAACAGCTTTAAAAATGGCGACTGTGTTGTTAAATAATTTTTCTGCTGAACTTTAAAGATGAATATTTATCATAGATTTGCAATAAAAAAATAAATAAAAATAAACTAATCAATATATATTAAGGCTATAACCTTAAGATTATATGATGTGATGTACTGTAGTTTCTCCTTAAACAAGGTCAAGAATCTCTCAACAATTATGCCCAGAGAAACCTGTTAGCTACTTTATGTTCCATTCCCCATTCTAAATTTTCCCTTATTCAGCTCCATACCATTTCCACAACATAATCTTTGTCAACTCTATAGCTTTTATATCTAATTCCCCCTTATTTTTCCCAAACCCAGCATAAAAACCAATAATTCACTTTCTGTATAATCACTTTTTTCATATTTATTTTTCCATAACTTCATTATATGTACCCCTTCTGTTTTCAAGCATTTACATTCAATTAACAGATGCATAATATTTTCTATTCATTCCTTACACAATTTACAAACTAAATCACCCATATTTTTCCATTTACATGTATATTCTCTTATTGCTAAAGATCCCGTTCAAGCCTTAAACAATAAACTACTTTCCTTACTACTATCATATATTAACTCACACCTAATATTCTGTTTACTTCTATATATATTTAAACTCTTTTTACTCTCCATGCTAGTTCTCCATCTCTCTTTTATCCCATTCATTACCACTATCATGTGCCTAGATGTGACAGTAGGGACCTCTATTAATCTTAACACAAGATTAAACTTTAAAAGAGAAGATCTTAAGATTATAGCCTTAATATATATTATTTACATAATGAATATGCGATTTATAAATTATTAATTACAACTTTAAAAATAAACTAATATGAGTTTTTAACAACTTAATTTTAAAAATAAACAAGGAATTACAACGAATATGAATATTCTGAGTACTTGTTTGCTGTATCAAATTATAGTTACGTAACCATGATTGGATTTACCATATATCGATTTATTTAGCAATATTGTGTTGAAATAAAATTTTAATGCAGTAACATAGACCTGCAAAATAACACACATTTATGGAACTTATGAATAAATTAAATTAACTTATTCATTCAGTATACTAAATCCTCACTATAATAAACAGAATGATTTGAACTTATGATTTTCAGTATATATTCATCATCCATTCTATCTCAAATAACCTAAACACATGACCACACACATGTGAAAAAAATAAACAATTTCTAATATGCATATTTTATATAGAACCAGCACTTATCGGTTTGGCCAGAGCATAATCTCCACAAAATTAGTTGTTCAGCTTATATTATGACAGCAATTTCTTAAGAATGATCATAGATTAAAAATCCTAAGTTCAAATCCCTCTATTTACTATAGTAAACATTCAGTATACTGAATAAATAAGTTAATTACATATTGCCTTGGAAATAGATTACATCATAGTATAAGTCCAGACCATCCCTTTTTTATTAATATAAATGAATACATAATGGTTCACTAGTAAGAGGGATTAGATTGGCATAATGTCTACATAGGTATGGCTATAATATCAAATCCAATAAAGACTTTGAGCAGCCCATCATTGATTTTTCAATGAAATGGGTGATTGAATTGTTGGAAGAGTAAAAAGAGTGATGTCTATCCATTAAATGTTAAGGAATTTCTATCTTATTATAAGTCAAGCACTGGCTGCACATCTGTGTGAGAGATTATGTCTGTTCCAATTGATGAGTTCTAGTTTTATACCAAATACATACATTAGACATCTTTTTTTTTCACATGTGTAATCATGGGTAATGATTGTTTGAGATGGAATGGAGAATAAATATAGGCTGAAAATCCTAAGTTCAAATTCCTCTATTTACTAGAATAAATTAAATGTTTCCAAATGTCATGGATAAGATACTGATTGGCCACATTGTATTATATCGAGTGGTCAACATAATCTTATATCACCATTAATAAAGTGATTATCAACTGGGTAATATTATAAAGTACCTTGATGGTCATGTGCGCTTTAGCTTTAAATCATTCTCTTGACCCATCCTTATTGCTAGTTTTATACTTTTATATTTATTTGACAGTAAAAATTGAAAATAAAGTAAATATTAATTTATTAGTTGAAAAAATCTTGAAGATGTCAATAATCCACAATGAAAACTACAAATGAATGACAAAAACCTAGTTAATTGACTGGTAGATTTTTTGATCATGACTAAATAAACAAATTTGTAAACTTCTTTTCAATTGTCAGCAGTGAGCAAAAAATGTATATTTTTGTAGTTTATTTGAATATTTATGATATTTTTAAAAGGAAATATATTCAGGTTTATACTTACATTTTTAAAAAAATATATTTCACTTTTAAAAATACAAATTTAGTAATTTGAAGTAGTGATAAAAAGGAAACTATGATGATTACATTCTGTCAAACACTGTAGAATAAAACTTTATAATATTTTAATAATTATAAATGTAATTTTAAATTTTGGAATAGAATTGTATAGCTTTAAATCAACAAAGAGTTTTTAAATTTACTTTTTTTAAAAGCATTACTAAAATCAGCCAATAAAAAACAGTCATTGTTTTTGTTACATATTTCATTTTATTTCACATTTGTTTTTCTATATTTGGGAAATTCAAATATGTTTTAGGATAATTTTTGTTTATAAATTTATATTTTTAATAAATCAAATACAATTTATGAGTCATAATATTGAATATAGGTTTTAATACTAAAATAAAAAATAGAATTATTAACTCTAATGGTCACCAGGGGATGATGGAAAAATGTTAAAATGCAGAAGGGTTTAAATTGCTACCATATTTCATCATTTTTTTAATGATCTTTTAATGTAGAATTGCAAGTTTCCTTTTCAACTGTCATCCAGTTATGAATTTATATATTGCCAACACACCTCATGAAGATAATAAATTTCTTGATCAAAGACTGTTTGTAGATATTATATTTTTTACTACATATTTTTTTATATCTTTCCTAGAATGATGCAGTAGTGTTATGACTTTAAATTATCAATACATTTGTTTTTGTAGTTTTGATTTTATATGGCAGAAACAGTGAAGAATTCATATGTATTAAAAATACATACTTAATACTATAAATACTTTTTTCTTTTTCTGTATTGATTGTAATATACATAGCATATAGATAATCACATTTTGATTTGGTGTTATTAATTATTGAATTTTTTCTTAATGAATTCTAGTCTTTATATATGTTTTTATGACACCATGTTTGCTAATGTAAAAGTGCTTATGAAAATAGATTTCAAACTCATGTAGCTTGAAATATTGGCAGTATATCTTCATACATATATTTTTTTCATTTGCTTTTTAATTTTCTCAATTAAAAACTTTTTTCAGTACTTTCACATGCTTTTTTTACAAATTCCTCCTATTAACACTTTCAATTTTTTTTATATATCTAAATCCATATCTCTAAAGTATCCAATATTATTTTTCATTGTCTTTTTTTTTATACAAAAAAAAATTTTACACACAAAATATTATCTTACTCATTTTAAAATTTAACTAATGCAATTTTTATTATTATTGTTATTGCTTCAACTTAGATTGATCTATCTTTCATTTGAAATCACTTTATCTGGAAACAGTATGTACTACTCAAATTTAACACAAAAATTAATTTACATCCTCTGTTAAATCAATGTTTATCAAGATAATATTTATTTATAGAAAGTCATCTAAATAAATATTAATAATAGCTATAATTAAACTATATCTCTAATTTACATTCATTATTTTTATTTTATCATTCTAACAGTTTAATCTTAAACCAATATGATAACATCTGCCCAAAAAACATCAAATCATATTTGCTTACACATTTTGATATCTACTAGCAATTGTCTTCCAATATCATAATGTTTTGTCATCTGGCATAAACTTTAGAAATCAGTAAATACCAAATGCTAGTCTTTAATAAATCCTTATGCAGTGTTACCTTTAGACCAGTTTCTATCTTATGACTTGCATCTGTGAATAGCTTTTGGATTTTTGATAAGTGCATTTGGATCTTTTAAATCTAATGCAGAATTCCTTTTAGTAGTTACTATTTATTTCTTTGTGACATTATCAAGCTATCAGCCCAAATTGATAAATCAGTAAAATTTTATCAATCAAAGTTAATTTGCTTGCATAATTATGTTGTCTAGAACCAATTCAGTTTCTATATATTATAATAACCTGTTTTATTGAGTTTGAAAGAAAATTGCCAGCAGATAGAAAAATGTGCAAGAAAAGATCATGCAATGTTTAGTAGGTCAGGTGATGTATTATTGATTTAACACTAATTTTGGCTAAATAATAAATATGTCTAAAGCTATTAAAATTTGAGGTCAACATTATATATAAAAACTGATCTTAATTTAGATCTACATAATTATGCATGTAAATTGGCTTTGATTGAAAAGATTTACAAGTTTTTCAATTTAACCTAATAGCTTGATAGTATTAAAAAGGAGTAAAAAGTGTCTGATAGTGAAATAATGCATTACAGCCAAAAATCCAAGTGCAGTCTTCAAAAATTCAAAAGCCATGAACTATCTGAGTGCTTCTATCAGTGATCTATTGATTATTAAAGTGCTTACACCAGAAAGCATAAATGTGAAGAGATCAGAAACGATGTGCTAATAAATTTAATCTTAAAAATGTTTTTCTATGTGTACAATGTTAAACAAAAGAAACAAGTGCACAACTCAGTAATTCAATTTTAGCTTCTTATCTTTTTTTTTAAATCAGTATCTACTCTATTCTTTACTTTTGTTCTCAGAGTTTAACCATCTTCATTCAATAAATTCATCCAACTTATTTTTTTTACCTTTCCACTTTGTTTTCTAAGAGTTCTACTATAGCAATTTTATGTTTTATTTACACTACATACCTTAATTTTCCTATTATATTTTGATTTATTTCTATTTCTGAATGGAAAATATACATTTTAAAAAATAAGCTGTAGCCATTTAATAGTGACAGTGTCTTTTAGAAGCATTCAGGTCTAAATATACATACTACAGAATACATTTGTATCTTATTCATCCATATAATATCCTATGAGAGGATGAGACCATGTAAAACAAATAAAAAATTCATATTAAAACTTAAATGAGTGTTAATTATGAATGTTTACTCAAACAGTGAGTAATCAAGTACATCAAATTTTGTTCAAAGACCAGGCATAAAGGACAAAGACAAAACTCCACAATCAACATAAAATTAAAACTTAAAAACTGAAAGCAAACTACATAATCAAACATCAGTGCAATTAGGGATGGTAAAGAAGACAAATTTAAATAGCAAAACAAACAATTTAATTAATAGTTATGATAAAACGGTTAGTTATTCAGAAGAACAGCTAATCATCAAAAGAAATTGACTGAGCTTAATGAAAAGTCTTTTTGTTCTCAAGTCTGTTATTCTGCAACTGTACTAAATCACACAGAAATTAAAGTATTGATTAATAATATATATTACGTCTATAATCTTAAGACTATATATCTAGATGCGACAGTAGGGACCTCTACAAATCTTAACACAAGATTAATCTTTAAAAGACAGGAGGATTCACAATAATCAGAAAAAAATTGTCTCAATTTCATTTTTTTTTCTCATGTGTCATAGCATCAGCCGGGAAGCAAACCCATTAACCTGGGACAACTGCTTGTAAGGCAGTCGCGCTGACCTCTCGACCATCAATGCAAGACTCAATTTCATTTTTAATAGAATTCTACTACAAAAATAGCATAATATAATAAAAAGAATGATGATAATCATAAGAATTTAAGCGATCTAATTACTATGGTTGTAATAAATAAAATTAATATTATTACTTGAAATCAAATTTTTATCTAACCCTGATGCTCCTGTGAATAGCATTTTTCTGGAATGCCCTTTCATCGGTTTGGTTTCTGAAGATATGTAGTTATTATTGGAAATTTGATTGTTTTTTGTATTAAATCTTTTTCTGTACCATAAACCTTCATTCTAGATCTTTATACACCAATCAAAAATATCATGTATAATCTGATCAAAAATTCAGTAGATTATTTGATTTTCTATTTTAATATTCATAAAAGATTTCGGGAACATTTCAGGAAAAGAGTATACTTTTTTACCTTTAATATGTATAAAAGACTACAGTTATTATCACAGAAGAATAAGGTCGATGAAAATAATCTAAACATCAGGATATAAGATTACTTATCATTGATGAGATATATGGGTGTGTAACAAACGTATATATAATTTTCAAACTAACTTTGGAATTGTACATGTCACCATCATCATCATCATCAACCATTATCAATCCACTGTAGGATGAAGGTCTCTCCAAGTTCAATCCATCTTTTTCTATCTTTAGCTTCTCTTCTCCACATCACCCCTGCACACTTTCTTATTTCATCTATCCATCTCACGTGTGGTCTCTTTCTGGGTCTTTTACAATCTCTTGGAATCCAGTTTAAAATTTCAATTGTCCATCTGTTATCATTATTATTATTAAAATTAAATTAACCTGAAAAGAGTCAGCAGTAATAAAAAGGCAGATGACTTTAATGATTGGGAATTCATAAAAAGTTCGTATGCCAGAATCTACCCTGAGACCTCCCGGATTCGCAGTCGGACGCATTACCAATTGCACCAAACCGCTCTAGGCCCAGCAATAATTGTATAAAGAACAACTACATACACATATATTTAATCAGATAAAATAACTGTTTTTTTTTTCATGTATATTAATAATTCAATGATCTGATAAAAATTTAAATAGATGAATCAATAGAAAAACGTAATAGCACCACAGATATTTTAAAATAAAGAACAACTTTAATTATCATAATTATCATTCTTGAAGATTGAAATAAATGAAAAGATTGAAAATCTGGCATTTTATGTCGACAGCGAAATGAAACACTAGACACAATAAAATATAATTAAATTTTAAAAATTAATCAAGTAATAAATCTCGCTGAGGCACGCAGAAACACATATTTAGTTAATTATATCCTATTAATGCTAGGAAAAAATAAAACAAATATGATGAAAGGGAGAATTTCAAAGTTAACCAAACTCATCCTATATATATAACAAACACAAACAGTGTATGTGTAATATTCAATGCTCGGCTCTTCATTATAATAGCGAAATAAAAATACTGGAATTGAGATATAATTTATCTATGAAATTCTCAATGATGGCGAAAGCAGAGAAGTAGATAAATTTAAATATTAACACCATGAAATAAAATGTCTATCTAGAGTGGAAATATTTTACTAAATATTATTTTTCAATATTATGTGTGTGTGTGTGTGCAATAAATAAAAAAAATAATTAAAAAATTCTCTAATAATGATTTAAATATCATTAACTTTTAATATCGTCATTGTCTATTGTAAAATAAAGGGACTGATATCCTACACTACACATATTTTGGTACAACCTAGCCTACTTCACTAGACACAACAATCTCATCAGATATAATAGAAAACTAAATACCTTTCACTAGCATCTGAATAGGAACAACTTTTTATAAAATAAATTTAATTGTAAATATATTATTTCATGAATAGAGTTTTTTAATCGTATAGTTATTGTATAATATTAAATACTCAATACACAATACAAAAACAATTATGATTTTATTTAAAATCTTATTTGAATTGGTAATTATCATATATACCAAATGATTATATAATATTCATAATAGGGTATTATTAAATTAAATGTAATATAAATGGAACTGACCTTTCCTCATGTGCACCCCTCTTTAATTTATCCACACACCCTAGGTCTGCTGATTAGTGATATAATTCAGAAATTAAATTCAACCCCAAAACAAATGTAAACATGAAATCATATAGTCAGACAATAAATTCACAGGTAAGAGCTCTTTCTTCAGCCAAATATAAGTCAATAAAGATATAGCACTGTTAAATTAAATGTAATACAAACAGAACTGTCTTCCTTTTCCAATATAACAACATTTTTATTTGTCAGAAAAGCAGCTCCAGAATGAAACATTCATTTATTCTAAGTTCATAAATTTTATGAGTTAATTCAAGTAAAATTCAAACTCAAGCCAAATATAAACATGGTCTCAGTTATCAAATCTCATTAGCAATAAACTATAGATAAAAAACATTTCTTTTAATTTTAATAACATTATGATTATTCACAAGAAATCAATAACCAATATTTAATAATGCTATTAAATGTAATACAATAATTACTGAAGTCATTTAATATAACATTCTTTATGGTATTAAACCACTAAACATCACATGATCACCATGTCTTATGCTAACTCATAACTGTTATTAAAACAGGCACTCTCCATACAGTAGTACCACTCACTGCAAGCTAGAGTAATCAGTGGATGCCAGAGGGCTTGTGCATAAAATTCCTATCTAGTGCCTACTCTATCTTGCACTGAGTAGCACTACTGTATGGAGAATTTTGCCTGTTTTTACTTGTTATGGTCAGAAAGACACTATAAAAATAAGATATTCATTTATTTTTAGAACTTCAGTTTTTAGAGTGTAGATTTTTTTGACTTGTGATAATAAAACAGGCAAAACTCTCTATATGTATTGCACTCAGTGCAAGCCAGAATAATCAATTGATGCCAGAAGGCATGTGCATAAAATCCTCCATCTAGTGTCTATTCATCCAATATCCTGAGACTAGTTCCTGGCTTATGGCTTTCTGAAAGCACTGCACCTAAATCTTAGGATCTAATGCAACTCTCCATCAGCCACATTTTACCTCTACTCAACTACAAAACTATGAGCTTAAATTGAACACCCTATAATATTTACAATCTAAGCTCATTAGCTTATATAGTCATATAGGTCTGAACTCAGTTCAGTACCTATACATTTTGGTGACTTTGGTTCTTTAATAACCATAGACACCACTATACTATTAGACGGATGGGTTTTAAGCCAATAAACACCAAAATGTATAAATACTGAACTAAGTTCAGACCTATATGACTATATAAGCTATTGAGCTTGGATTGAAAATATTATAGTGTTTTCAATTTAAGACTCATAGTTTTGTAGTTAAGTAGAGATAAAAGGTGGCTGCTGGAGGGCTGCATTAGATCCTAAGATCTAGGTGCAGTGCTCTCAGATCCAAGGCTCCTCTCTGACGAAGTCCACAAGGCAGAAACTAGTCTGGGGATATTGGATGAGTAGACACTAGATGGGGATTTTATGCACAAGCCATCTGGCAGCCATTTATTATTCTGACTTGCACTGAGTGCAATAACTATAATGAGTTTTGCTGGTTTTAATAACAGTTATAAGCAAGCATAAGACATAGTTATCATGTGATATTTATTGGCTTAAAACTTGTGATAATAATTAACAAACAAAATAAGTCCTATAGTCATGATGGAATACATTATTTAAAATGCTTAATAGATTAAGAAATATAATAAATCATTCCTGAGTAGCTACTGGACTGAAAAGTGCTAAAAAGGAATTATATATCATTTGTCCTAATAAAAATACATACACATCCTTTTTTGTAAGCCAATAATAAATTTAAAAACTCTAGTAGCACAATTCTTATCCAAAAAAATCAAATTATTTATAATATGTAATGCTATTTTCTAGGAAAGCTGGAATAAATACTTATTTGACCAGATTGATAAACCATTGAGGAGAAAGTAAAGTTACTTAACAAATTGGTTGTAAGATTACAATACACAGTTGTTTGTACATGCATAGAGACTTAAATCAACATACAATGTTGGAAAAGGCAGTATGTAAATGATATAAACATAAAAAAGAAAATTTATTGAAAAATGAACATATATATTCAAGTAAAGGAATCCAAAGTTCTATACTAGTTACAAATCAAGTAGTCTGAGAATATAAATAATTATAATCAAATCCAGGGTGAGAAAAATGGGATTGAATTTGAACTTACTGAAAGATCTTTTGGATCAACTAGAGCTAAAATGCCATATTTCTGAGCAAATATCTAGTTTCATGCAAAAACTGACTTGCATATGAATACAAAATGTATGTTAGAAACTTAAAAACTATTCATTTGTTAAATGAATTTGAATTTAAAAAACTCACCAAGTTTGGGTCAATATTTCTCCAAATAATTCAAAAACTTCTGGTACAAAACCCATCCAAAATTGTTGGATGGAAGTCTGGGTGGATGATAGGAAAAGAGTCACATACATTTACAGAGGCAATATCTTAAAACCTCTTTTTAAAAAAAGCCTGAATGAAAGGGGAAAGATGCCAGTAGAAATTTCCATGCTCATTAGGAAGATATATTTCTGATGTATCAGTTTTTTAATATTGTGAAATCTTATATGCATAATGGGCTTGTAATTTCTAGATCAATCAGCTTTTAGTACCAAAAAAGTTCACCCATTGTTCCTAAAATGTCACATTAATGGAAAGATACTGAATATATCTATTCATTAGTCAATAAATTCTCAGTATTGTCGAACTTTTTTATATGATTGCATTAATCACATATGACTTGGTGAGTATCTGTAAATAATTATATCCATTCATATATATCAAAAAAAGATTGTGTATTGTTATGATAGTGCATAAAGTTTTTATGTGATCTGGATAGGATAAAGACACCAAACTTGTTTTTTTTTCTGATGAAGAAGAGTAAGAATGGAAATAAACTTGCAGGGAAACTTAAAAATTACCCACTTGTCAGTTCAATTCTTGTTGGTTCAAATAGAATATGAAATTCACTGTATTAGTTTTAAAAATTATAAGTGTTGCTAGTAAAGAATATGAGGATAATATTGTGTATATTTAATAAAAAGAACATTAGCACAAATTTTTAAGATAATTTGTAAATAGTGGATGAACAAATATCAGGTAATAAGACTGTAAAATATTAATAATAAATCAGTATAGCATACAAATAATGACAATAAAGAATGAAAATATATAAATACATTTTATTTCTTCATTTCATTTAAAGAACATATTGTTATTAATAAATTTAATTATAAAATGTATCGCTAGAGGGCTGGAATTAAATAACAAATAGTAAATGTGTTAAAGTCATTTTATAGGAAAGTAACTCTGAAAGAATAAATAGAAAAATGTGTCTGGTGGAGTGTTTAAAAGTATTTCCTCACAGTAACACAGAAAGGAAAATTTAAAAAAAAGAGAGAGGAATATAAAAATGTAGCATGGGTTGTGTCTCAGCAGTTTATCTTTAAAGGTGTTAAACACAATAAGTTTAAGAAGGGGAAGAGGTTATTCTCTCTGACAGACTCCGAATAGAATACAATAGTTTATTTAAATCAGATATCAATTTTTTTTTAATAATATAAATTATATTTAAAGGTGAGTACATATAAAATTGTAATAAATATATAACTTTATAAGAAGTGAATATTATAAGCAGATCTCATGACATGGAATTTTAATTTTGAATGTGGGGTCAGTTTGTGGATGCAAACTGTATATCAATTTAAATAATAAATAATTAATCAAAATGCACTAAATAATTATAAGACTTTTGAAAGTAAAAAAAAAAAACAATGCTATTTTAACAAAATAGGGTTTGAATTTATGTCAATTAAATAGTGAATCTGTAAATCAAATTGTAAAAAAATTCTGAAATCTGATATTTTTTCTTCTTCCAATTAAATAAAATAAAACAACAATTAATAAACTCAAATAATTATTTTTCAAAAACAACAATAACCATAAGATTTAAAAGAAAATGAAAGATATCATGTGGAAAAAAGCAACAAAATGGAAAGAGTGACTTTCAACATAACAAAAAATGTATTTTTGGCTGATCAATATAAATAGAAGACATCATTTCTAATCACTATATAATAATATGGAGATATAAAGATAGAAACAGAAACAAGAAGAGATTATATTTAATCAGATTAAAATTATTACAGCAGAAAATTCTCCATAGTGCCACTGAGTTCAAGCCAGAGTAATCATTGGATGCAAGAAGGTATAATTCTTACTTAGTGTTCACTCGCCCAATATCTCCAGACTAGTTTCTAACTTGTATAAGTATAAAAATGGTGATTATATGATGTTTCATGATTTAAAATATTACTATCAGACAGGAAAGAGCGGAATATTGAGCAAGAAGCTAATCAATATGTCTTCATATTAATGCTATATATTATTTACATTTTTACAATGAAACAAAGTAGTACTGAAAGGAATTTTAAGTATTCAATAAATTCTCTTATAATGAAAATTGATAAACTATGGTAACTCAAGGTATTTATATGTTTAATGTCTGGTAGATGTTATTTATCACTATCATCATATAGTTCCTCAGAGATGAGTAGATAATGTTTTCAGTCCAGAAGGTAATGCTCTAAAAAATTTAGTCTAATACTGTTTGATGACTGCCTACAAAATGAGATTAAATATTAACTACTAAACTGAATAACAGCATTTGGACACATATCTGATTTTATATCAGCATAAAAACAGAATACACAGAATTTAGTAGCTCTTTGTCACATACCAATGATTATGAATATGTTTATTATTATTACTATTATTGTTGTTGTTGTTGTTACTATTATAAGATAAACTAATTGAAGAATATGGACTGATATGTTGAAAAAAGCTAGAAATAATACTGCCTTTTAAAATTAAACTTGTAATTTGTATTTAAAAGCATTTATTAGTATCTTTTGTGTGCATTAGTTCAGTCATTCATTATATATGCATGAAATCATGTGTGATATTTATTAATCTGTGCCATTTAATAAACATTGTTATAATTACATAAAAAGCAAGTCAATAATTTGTAACCATACTTAGTTAAGTTTGTTGTCTTATTTTAGCACTTATTTAATATCAATGACCATTGTTGTCAATGTCTGTGCTTAAAGCTATGATACTGTTGGAAATATTAGCAAAGAAAAAATAAAATAACTGTAGTCAAAAGCACTCATAACATTATTATTGGTGACTCTTCCATTATACCTGAGAATATATTAATTGTATTACCATATTAAAAAGCTATCAATGTAAGTGACTTTAATATGGCCATCATAGAGGTGATTTTCACATAGATGATGAACAGAAAATATATCCAGTAGCCTTAGCAAAAGCATTTGTATGACTTTCAAACAACCTTATATATGGTTTAATCATTATCAGCAATCTTAATTATTATCAATCTTTTAATAATAATAGTAAATCAGTGGCATTCATGCCAGTCAGTATTTTGACAACTGAAAAACATCCAATGAATGATGAACATGTTACTTGGTTATCAGATAATGATCTATTTTCCTAAGGAGTGAATATAAATAAGTGACCAACAGGTGGCTTGCTTGTTAGTAGATGACTTAGTACCAGTTTATTGCCATTACGAGATATATATATATATTTAAAAACATTATCCTTGTGATTACAACTGTTTTAAAAATTATTATTTAGTTACCTTTTGTAATATCCATAGCAAATTGCTTTCAAGTTCAAGCTGATATATAACCTTCACAGGCCTAAAAAATATCAAGAAAAATCCTTCATGTTGGCTTGACCGAAGCAAACAGAACTTTTGATGAAACATTAGCCTAATAAACAATCTTTTGAATCATAAATAAAAAAGATGTATAAATCTCACCATTGATTCATTACTGCTAAAAACTTCAATGCATCTTTTAAAAAGTGATAAGCCAGTAAACTGAGTTAAGATTAATAAAATTTAGTGTTTTTTTAAAGCATATAACAACATACTTAATGTTGCTTTTAATTTCGCTTTGAGAAAATTACTTTATTTTGTTTATAGTAAAAATAACAGGAAATCTCTAATGTAGCTAAAACAGGAATGATTAAGAATCAGACCTGATAAATGAGGATTTTATCAAAGAAATGTTGATTCCATCTTCAGTAAGTCTGAAAAAGGTCTTTGCTGAATTTTGAAACAGATTATTAATCTGATCATGAAAATACTTTAACTATAATTGTGAAAGTATTTAAATATTCTATAGCATTTGTCATTACTACAATTTAATCTACAAGGGTCAATAATTCTGAACTCACTCCTTTGATGCCATCTACTTTAGATGTAAACTTTAAATAGTAACTACCAGAAACTCAAAATTTTTAGCAACAATAATTTGCAACACAAAATTGGTTTAATTCAATTGTGAATGTTTTGATGAATTCCAATTTAAAATACCATTTTATTATCAAAGCAGTGAAATGCTTGGATTATTATTCACAAGCATTTAATAATTATTCCCCATAAACAAACCATTCAGCTTCTTGTAAATCACAGTGGAAGAATTATATAAATATTTGAATGCTTTGAAAGGTTAATCCATAAGTTCCAAATAGTATGCATTTGTTTAGATATATAAGAACAATAACAATAGAATATTGCATAATGTAGAGAACTAAAGATCACCTGAATGAAATTGATTTTAATATAAAAATAGATTTTGGGAGTTACAAAGTAAAAGATATTCTGTAAGATCTTATTTTAAAAATATATTTGTTAAAAGAATGTTAAGGTATGAGGAATATTAGAACACTGAAAATTTTTTACAAATGTAAAATTAAATAAAATGGTACTAAAATAAAATAAAAAAATTCTAAAGTTAAAAAAAAATATATTTGGGTATTAAATAAAAATTTCTATGAACATAAATAATATGTTTAAACTAACTGTTACATTTGCAAAAACAATGTCTCCAAAAATAATTAATGCATTTTGAAATAATAAATGAATGCTTCTAGAACTAATTATGATGTTTGGATACAAAAGAAACTGTTTCCAAACAAATTGACATTATTTTTGACTTTTACTTTAATCCATTTTAAAAAAGTAATTGGATTAAGTATCTAATATTATGTCAATGAACAATTTCTACGACAGAATATTAAAAAGAAAGGCAGATACAAAAAGCGAAGTCTTTTTGGAGTGAACAATACAATGAGAAGCCATGAAAGAAGTATTGAAGAACATTAAAATACGAGGAATTATCACCTGAAGGGTAAGCTAGCAAATTAGGAAAATCCTGATAGATCTCATGGACCTTATTATTATTTTAAAACACTATCTGTAATGGCAGCAAAAATCTAAAATTATAGAGATAAACTCAGATAACTAGAATTACTAAAATGTTTGATTATTAATGTGTATATATTGAAACATGCATTGTAAATCTATTAGTCTTTCTTATATTGTTAAAAATTGTGGTGCTCATTATCTTTTTTTTATTAATTTTAATTTGCCTTGAATTTATATCATTTATCTTTTATTTATATAAAAGTAGTACTATATATATATATATATATATATATATAGTACTACTTATATATATATATTATTCATATATATATATATATATATATATATATATGTAATAATATTATTCAATGTTTGTATTTTTAAAGCAATATACTGTAATGGTCAAATATGTACATTCGCATAACAAAATCTAGAACTCTGATAAATCATCCTAAGGCCGACCAGTTTTACAGTGGTGGAAGCCACGACTCTGGCCTAACCCTAGTTCCTCTACCATTGCTCTGAGATTTACCTCCTTGCGGATGACACAGTTGAGGTCACAGCAGTACTTCCCTTCTTCACGTGCCGGTAGTAGCACATTAGTCGAGCAAAAGATTGGGAGGTGGTTGGCATTCTATCTAGTATAGTTATATAGGTATCATGTGGCTAGTATATGATTATTAAACATTAAAAAGATTTTAATAACTAATAATAAAATAATTATTAAATGATAAATAATTATGAGTCAGTGAGCAAGACTAAGACATGAAGCAAGATTACATTTAAAATTAATTTAATGAAGTTAAAATATTAAAACAATTAGAAACAATATTACAATAGCTAGGTCTCTGATCTCACACGCAGGTGATTATGGGATGTTTACATTAATTTGGGTTCACACGCAAGTGATGGGTTTAGATATATATAATTTCTTATGGCTGAGGTATATAAACTTGGTTTACATATATAGGATATAGATAAAATCACTCGCAGGTGATTATAAATTTCTAGTTACAATTATTAGAGTTTTTTAAGGTTTATGCACTTCCCGTTTATATATATAGCATCAAATCACTTGCAGGTGATTGTAGTTTTAGGTTACACTTAATTTATTTAGCTATATATATATGTATGAATCTATCACTCGCAGGTGATGAAATTATAATACAATTAAATTGACCTTTTCATGAGCTTTAATATTAATTTTATGACTAAATGAATATGCTCATGCTTATCTATGCCTAGTTTATGCTATAATAGGATTTAGATTTGCTTTATAGTTAGTGGAAGTGATTATAAATTTTAATAAAGAACATATTTTACCAAGCGCGAATAATTAATATATTCTCTACATAGCTAATATACATTTTAAATTGGATTCTAATTCAGATCAAAGCTGAAAATAACAAATATAATGGAGGGATGAACTGATTATTGGCAGCTAGACTTCAGATACTAGGCATATATAAAACATATAATTCTGAGTCTTTTTGCATCTTGTATATGTACCTTATTCACGGGATTTTTACCAAGTAACGGTTCTCTTCAACCGACCTCATTGCTGTGAAATAGGAGTCCTTTAGTCCAGAAGATCGAGCAATTTATTTAAGTGGGAGTCTCATACTGTGTGGGAGTCTCATGCTCCATTTCTAGGGATGCAGAATGGGTTGGCACATAACAATCACCATCTGAAGAAGAAAATTTCCCAAACTAAGAGTAATGGTGCAGCGCGACCACATACCACCATTAAAGAAGCAGCAACAAGTGAATACGCTGTGGCGTTTCTTAAGGACACATACACACGGCTGACAACATTATTATATCATAAAATTAAGATGCTAAATAATAGCTTCATTCATGAAATTACCCTGTTTCAATTCATATGATAGTATTTATAGTTATACTATTTAGGAAAACTTAAGAATCCAATTTCTAAAGTTATCTATATAGGCTTTTATTTCTCTAAGGAGGATTACAGCATACGGGGAAATTACAACATAGAGCTATAGATTTATGCTGCATTTTATCACTTCAACTGAATATTGGTAAAATATTATATTTAAAATCAAATCTATTTAAGAATAATTAAGAATAATTGTACGCTTGTAATTATATCTTAATTAAGATATTTTATCTATTGCAAACAGAGCTTTTTAGTTTGTGCATTATTACACATATTATATATATATATATACGCGAAATGACATATATATGCGTGAGAATCTATATTTAAGTCTCGCTAATTGTTTAATTATGAATAAAACTTGGTTTTGAATACATATAGCATAAACAATATAACATAATTAAAAATAATAAGATTTGGCATAGATTTAATTAAAAAATGCAAGATTTAAAATACGATAAGATTTCATGTATGTGAAATCTAAAATTTGGCTTTGTTCTAAAATAGAACTAATGTGACATTCGCTGAAATATGATTGATTCAGTTTCGATAATTTGAAGTTTATAAGATTAATGATGCCAAATATTATCATTAACTTAAATTATATTAAAATATTTAAATTATAGATTTTAGAAATTTAGAATTGAATAGCATTTAATTACTTAAAATAAAACTAATACGTAACTAAATCAATCATATATAATTTCTACAAGTAAACCACTAATAAAGAAATCATAAAATCAAGTTAATAAATGAAATGTGTTTTCAATGCAAATAATGCAGATTTTGAAATAATATGATAGATCAATCAGCCAATTAATTATTCAACAACTCACAAGAATAAATGAGTTTATAACTCACAAGAATAAATGAGTTTATAAATCAGGCAAGATTTTAAGGTTAAAATAAAGTTATGAAATCATTTATAATTTAGGCAATATTTTAGGATTGGAATAAAAGAAAATAAAATTTATATTTACGTAAGTTTAGTTTACATTATTATTATGGCCATTAGATTAAGATTTAAGCTAGCATTTTAGAGTTGAGTTTAGTGGAAAGCTTTAGAATTGAAGGAATATTTACCATTGCTTCTCTTTTCTGCTGATAAGTTATTTCTTCATCATGGGACCTCTTTAAGTGTTACGGTGGTTACTTCATCTTTCTCTGCTTCAGATAGCTTTTCATCGGAGGCAGAAGGCAAGATTTTAGGCCTTTACCCTGACATGATCATCATCAATGCTATCTAAAAACTTTGTTAAGGTTATCTTAGAGAGTTTTAGTTTCCAAATCCTCTAAAGATGGCTGCTATCGCTTATATATCAATACACCCCCCCCTCTCCTTCATTATATTAATTTTAGATCTGTTTTCTAAGCTTACTCACTTATTGCCAGTAATCGTGGAAGCCTGCTGTGTCAAACTTTTAATTAGGTCAAATTAACCTCCATGACATGCTGTAATTTATGCAATCTTTTTAATTTAAATCTAATTTTAATTCTATATATAAACTGGGTCAATTTTCAGTGACCAGGATTAACTTTTCTGGTGTCACTTTGACTAGCAAAACAAATCTAAACTTTGGAAAAACATTTTGTTATATATGTAACTCGACTGTTTAATTTAGCGATATATGCAGAAATATATATATAATTTCAAATATTAATAATTTAATAAATATTTTAAAATAAAGAAATCTTTAATGTTTTAAATCCTATTAACATCATTCTTCTAGCATATATGTAGTCTTAAGTTACACATACAACTCATTTTTCATTTAATTATTATTAGAAATATATACATGCATATTTTTAGAGATTTATGAATATCAATGCAATTTTCTATATATATGTAGAGATATACGCACACATATATAGTTAAAGTATTTAGGTTTACATGTAGTCAGATTTTTATAATAATATTAGCATAATATATGAGAATTTGGTGGTAGTTATATATAAAAGAATACTACTATAGAATATAGTAGGTGAAACAGTTGGATTGTAAAAGCTGACTGTTTTAATACGTAATTATATAACTGAATATTTATAAATACAGTAACTAAATAATTAAAATTTTTATTCACTTAGGAGCGCTTTCAATTATCCCAGCAATCTTTGTCAACTAAAGCTTTGAAATGCTAACTTTCCCACAATTCTGTGATCTTAACATTTGCTGCTTGCCTGTTAATTAAGTCATGTTTATATTTGTATATTAGCATAGCTTTCTTTATATATTTTTTATTGTTATTTTTTTCAATTTGCAATATTTTTACAGTGTTAAAATTGAAGTCAAAACCATAAATACATGATTTATTATGGTCCTAAAAAACAGATGCTGAAATATTATTATCTACTATGCAATTTTGTTTCAATTTCTGAACTTGTTTTAATAATAGTAAGTGTTCTTTAGTTCTTTTTTCCAATGTACATCTAGATTCACCCATACATCCACTGCCACACTTCCATATCCATTTATAAATGACACAATTTTTATTTATAAATAATAATAATAATAATAATAATAATAATAATAATAATAATAATAATAATAATAATAATAATAATAATAATAATAATAATAATAATAATAATAATAATAATAATAATAATAATAATAATAATAATAATAATAATAATAATAATAATAATAATAAAATAATAATAAAAATTTTAATAATAATATTGATTCTCCTGCTAATAAAAAAAATATGGATATCAATCCCATATATTTCAAATGATCAAGTAAATTTTATAAGGAAAATTTATAAAGGTATATGTGACATTGCATTTTACACACCTCCTACATTAAACAAATTAATAAATAACTCCAAAGATAAAACCTCATTTATAAATAAAAATTGTGTTATTTATAAATGGATATGTAGGTGTGATAGTGTATATATAGGTGAATCTAGATGTATGTTGGAAAAAAGGACTAAAGAACACTTGCTATTATTAAAACGAGTTCAGAAATCAAAACAAAATTACATAGTAGATAATATTTCAGCATCTGTTTTTTACAACCATAATAAATCGTGTATTTATGGTTTTGACTTCAATTTTAACGGTGTAAAAATATTGCAAATTGAAAAAAATAACAATAAAAGAAAAATAAAGGAAGCTATGCTAATATACAAATATAAACATGACTTTATTAATAGGCAAGCAGAAAACGTTAAGATCATGGAATTGTGGGAAAGTTAGCATTTCAAAGCTTTAGTTGAGAAAGATTACTGGGATAATCGAAAGCGCTCCTAAGTGGATAAAAATTTTAATTATTTAGTTACTGTATTTATAAATATTCAGTTATATAATACACACACACCCATATATATATGTGAAAATATTTTAATAGGTGAAAATTTCCATTTATAGTTTTATTTAGGAAAAAACCCAGATGTTAATAAGACAGTAACAAATGAAAATAGTAAGCTGTTAAGGTTTTTTTGCTTACCTTTCAGTTGATGAATTTTTTGGGGAAAACAGGGAATTAATTTTATTGGTCAATTACCTAAATGTCTGAAGTAATGTTATTCACCAATTTCATTTAGAGTATCCTGCTATTCAAAAAATTAAAACCTTAATAAACAAAACTGTTTTAATTTAGCTTATAAAAATCCACTTATTTCAAATTGGTTAAATATAATGAAAAATTTAAAATAATGTTAATAATTGAAGAAAAATATAAGAAAACATTTGAAAAAGAACCTCCAACAAAACAAAAGAATTCTATATCAACAAATCATTACATGACATAGCTAATGATTTTTTTTTTTTTGTAAAACTCTAAGAGTGATTTTTTTTCCTCTTAGAAATTATGATTTTTGATTATTGCTCATTGCTATTTGATGCCAATTGTATGACCCTTGGCAAAATCTATTAAAAAAATTGAAAACAATGAAGGACAGGGATATGAGGTTGACACCTGCATTTACCTACAAGACAACATGGGAGTTAATATACTTTGAAAGATCTTCTGACTCCTAAGAAACTTTAACCTAACTGAAATTTTTTGAATAGTATTCATATCTGTAATTTTTTGTTATTCATTTTAATATTTTATATATGAACATATTGGCTCATACATTGTAGATCTCATGATAAAACATTGTATAAATAAATCTGCTTTGATAAAAAAAATCCAATTATTTCACATTCAAATTGGTAAAATGTAATGAAAAATTAAAAATAATGTTAAACAAGGCAAAACTCTCCATACAGTAGTGACACCCTGTGCCAACCAGAGTAATCAATGGATGCCAGAAGGCTTGTGCATAAAATCCTTATCTCCAGGCTTGTGACCTTCTTCAGTGAGGAGCTTTGAATCTGAGAGCACTGCACCTAGATCTTAGGATCTAATGCAACCCTCCAGCAGCCACATTTTATCTCTACTTAACTACAAAACTATGAAAGGAAATTGAAAACACAATAATATTTTCAATCTAAGCTCAATAGCTTATGTAGTCATATGGGTCTGAACTCAGTTCAGCACCCATACATTTTGGTGTCTTTGGCTCTTTAACAACAATAGCCACCATTATCCTATTAGGCAGGATTGGTGTTAAACCACTAAACATCATACGATCACCATCTCTTATACTAGCACATAATTGTTATTAAACAAGGCAAAACTCTCCATCTGGCATCCATTGATTACTCTGGTTGGCACAGACTGGCACTACTGTATGGAGAGTTTTGCCTTGATTAATAACAATTATGTGCTAGTATAAGATATGGTGATCTTGTGATGTTTAGTGGTTTAAAATTAATGTTAATAACTGAAGAAAAATATAAAAAAAACATTTGAAGAATAGCCAGCAATAAAACAAAAGAATTATATTTTAATCAATCATTACATGACAATGTGGGTTATTTTTTTTGTCTTAGAAATTACGATCTCTAATTATTCATTTTTGTTGTTTTTTCTTTATCTAAAATTCAATATTTTAAATAAAAATCTAAATCTAAACATATCTTTAATGAATATAATCACATAATTAGTCAATATACTGTAAGAACTAATCATAAAATACTTAAATATTTATGAAAAATAGTTACATTTTTTAAACAATTGAATCTCATTGATATGCAAATAGCAGTCACTTGTCTTGAATAATGGTCAAAAGCTATTCTCTTTCCCTTGATTATTTTTCTTCTAAAATTTAAAAATTTTCAAATCAAAGTTTATATTTCAGTAAATGAATGTAAAAACGTAATTATCAATGTAAAAAATTACTAGAAATATATTTATTTATGTTCAAAATGCATAACAAAAGTATAAAACATTTTTGTTTGATTTTTGACATTGACACTTAGTGATACCTAGTGGACAATGGCCAAAGCTCACAATCAGTGCTTACCAGCACCTTATAAGGGTAAAAAGATTGTACTATATAACAATAGACAGCAAAGAAAAATTGATTTTTTTTTCAAAAATTACTGCCAAAAGTGGATTTTTTGGGGAACTAAAATTTTTAATATGCATTTTTTTATAAAATAAGCATAAAATGATGGTTTTGCAGCCAAAACTGGCTGAGATATGGCACAAGGATGGTTTCTAGGCATAATAAACAGTTAAAAGGTTTTAAAAGGAATTCTCTTTTAAGTGTTACTCTGGTTATTATAATATTTAAAATAGTTTAATCAGTTACATTACATCGTTAAAATTATTAAATTGTAATATATATTAGGTTGATAAATATATCTACTAGGGCACATGATTGAAAAAAGAAAGTGAATGTATATATTTATAAAAATGTCTATATAATATATTTAATCTTTAAATTAAATAAAAATGCTTGTTTCAAGTTGAAAAGTTGAATAATTTAATGGTAGGAGAAATCATTTATAATGTCTGTGTATAATAGCTCAATTACATTAACATCTTAACATTTAGATGCATTTGAAGTTAATTCAACAATATTTTAAATTTGTTTAGATATATAATTATGACTGTGCTAAAACATTGGGTAATGTACAAGGGCAAATAACTATCTTAATAAACTGATTTTGGTAGAAACATAGATAATGAGCTAATTTGCATTTTTCTAATGTCTGCCAATGACTGATTATGAAGTAAAGATGAGTCTTTGCAATTGTAACTTTTTTAAATGTTTAGGGAATACTGATCTTAAAAAGATAGTAAATTGCATTGAAAGTAATCTTCGTCAACTGTGTAGGACATTGAGGGCACATAAATAGGCTTCGAGTCTATAGCTTACTTTTACTTTATAGAAATACATGTTTGCAGTTTTCGACATTAAAAGTTTAGTTCAAAGTTAATTTATATAATAACTATTGATCTTCGGAAGCCATAACGTATACCTAATTATCTCTAAAGAAACCTTAAAAGGGTCTCAATATTTCAAAACTTCCTTTATAACTTGATCTTTTTCTGTTGCATTTAACTGTTCTCTAATTAAGTAAAAGTAACCATGACAACAATTAATTTATTCATAAATTAACTCAAGCGCTTCTTTTCTTAACTCAAACATTCCACAACCAGCAATAACAATAGTTTGTCTTATTTAATTGATAAATAAATATAAAAAATAAAGAAAATCTTATAATTATGATTCTTTTTTAAAAAAAAAAAAGTTTTCCAAATGTGTTAATATTTCTATTAATAAAGTAGACATTTGCTTTTTATTTTGCTAATCGGAGTCTATTTTTTATCTTATAAGCAGCTTTTTTTTAAAAAAAAAAAAAAGCAGCCCTTATCATTTTCTTTATGTAAGAGTTCTTCATAAATATTATCTCCAGTGTTTTTAATATCAAATGCTACCATCTTCACAAGATAAAATATGAATATTTTTCAATGCATTTAACCAATAAAAGAGTTTATTAAGTTTTCATTTTGCTTAAATATATTTTTAGAAATATATGAAAAAAGCACAACTAGATTTTCATTTTTTAAAAGATTGTATACTATATATTCCGTTATATGCTTTTGCGAATAATTCTCGCAATCCTAAACACATCATTGCTATACTCCACCCACCCACCCCAAGTAAATGCAAAATGTTGCTCAGATATAAATATATGTAAATTAAATTATCACTTGTTTCTTTTACCTTATTACAGTAAAAAAAAAGAAACTAGTAAAATTAAAAATTATAGGCAATTTATTTTTTATATGCAATACTAGGAAAATGGCAGGCAAATGCTAATTCAGTATTCAATCTATTCTTCTTGGAGATGTATATTTGTTTTGTATATATCCACAAACTTTTTGATCGTGGTTTTAAACCGTTCTACTTATTACAACTTTACTGGGCTATTATTTTTTTTATGAATTTAAAAAAATTCAATTCTTTCTTATTTAATAAATCTCAATACAGTATATTGTTCAATATTGGACAAGTTAGATATTCATGAGTCTTCATAAAACCGGATTTTCTAAATTTTATTACAGAACATATATTATTGATAATGAACTACTCTCATTTATGATTATAGTTTTATTTTATATATCATTTCTAATACATAATTATTTCATATATATATAAGAAAATATTCCAATGCATATTGCTAGCTGAAAATTCAAATACATATTGTTCAAATCACCCTACCAAATGTTATGGGTTTTCAGCAGTGCCAACTATGACTAAATATGAAGTCTGTTTGAACTTCAGGTTTTATATTTAGTTACAGAGGGTGTTGCTAAAAAATAATGTTTGGAAGAGTGATTCAGCATTATATATACATAATAGTTTAAATTAGATAGAACTAAATAATATGTATAATTACTGAATTTAAAATATCATCTACACAGTTTTCTTTTAAAAATAGTTCATAATTTTCCATATATGTCAATGAATATATCAAACTTCTTTATAAAACTTGTTTTATATGACTATAATAAAAATAAAATATATCCAATATTTCGACTATTTTATATAGTCTTTTTCGAGGAACACTAAAAAATAAAAATACAAATATATAATAATATCAAATATTCAAAACAAATGCAAAAATATTTAAAAATACTTAATTAATAAAACAGGTCATAAATTTTGTAACTTGCTTTTAAGCTTGCATACACATAAAGAAAGTGACTTTGAACTCAGATTTTCAAGCTCCCTATAGCTATTCACTTCATCTTATACAATTGATACACATGACTACATACACATGAAAAAGGTACATGAATGTTTTATCCATGGATTTTCAATGACATGGATGGCTGAAGAGTTGGAAGGCAGAAAAAAATTGAAGCCTGTCCATTAAAGTTTGAATATTTGCTATCTTAATGTAAACCGAGCACTGATTTTTTATATATATATGGAAGATGGTGATCGGGACCAACTGATGAGTGCTGGTTCAGCATGAAATACATATATAGGAGATCATTTATCTTTTTCACATGTATGTGGTCATGTGTTTCAGTTGTATAAGATGGAATGATAGCTGTAGGGGGCTTAAAAATCTGAGTTCAAGTCCTTTCTAATTACATTGCTTAGTATAGACAATATAAATGTATTTAAATATTATATATATATATATAAATCACATTATCATATCCAATGCTTAAACTAAATCAATAGAATATTAGCAATCTGTTGTCAAGACAATAATCAGATAATTAATGGAAATTTGAATTTCTATTAACTACCTGAATATTGCCTTGATAACAGATTGCTAATATATAATTGGTTTAGTTTAAGCAGTGGATGTCATAATGTGATTTACATATAAAAATAAATACACAAACACGCGCGCACATATATATATATATATGTGTGTGTGTGTGTGTGTGTAAATACATAGGGTAAAAAAGACTACAGACTTAGTGATGATAGCTAAGTCATATTTTTATTTATACAATCATTGCATTAATAATTATCTGATTAATCGAATTATTTGAAAACCATACATGTATATCATCAGATCTGTATATTATCAAATCTGATTATTCAAATTATTTGAAAACCATACATATATATTATCAAATCTGTATGTCATCAAATGAAAATGATTTCCTCATATAGTTTAGCTTAGATGCTGAAATCAAGAGATAGAGTTTTTTTTTACTGATTTCAACTGAGAAACATCAGTTTGGGCAACTGAATGACAATTGCCCTACAAGTTTAGTACTTGAAGTGCATAACCTGTTAGAAAATACATTAGTCTCACAAATCTTTCTTTATAATGATATATATCAATCACAAACTTAGAGTTAATGAATAATGTATTTCTTAATATATGTGTGTGAATGATCTCTAGGTTGGACCTTCAATTAAGCAGGGATTATTAATCTTTATTGTTGTTTTTAAGTATTTATATATGCTAAACCATTATATCCCAATTTTGGCCAAGTAAAATAACATTTAACTGCTTGTTCAACTTATAATGTGGCCACTCATGCTTGTTTTTGTTTTTCTTATAATTTTCAAACTTTTGTTTCCTTCTTGAATTATATTGCATTGCTGGGTTAGATATGTATATTTTTATTAATTTATATGTTATGTTCTTCAAGAAAACATTCATCCCTGCTTTGGGGAAATGATTTTCTGGATATTTCTCTTTGGATATGATTATGCTAAAGAGTGGCATATCTCTCATATTTTCACAGTTGAAGGATCTTTTCCATTATTCATATTATTATCATTGCAGGCACTCATTCCAACTTGAAAGTAATAATTTCATTATTGGTTGTAGAAGCAGATGTTCATTCCTGCTTTATATGATCCTCTGATCTGAGAAAATCCTTTGATATAGTTTAGCCAAGGCAAGCATACCTCTTCTCTTTTTCATCTTCAGATATATTATTCTGCTGTTCATAATCTAGTATAATGCTCAGTATATTTTAATGTATTTTAAAGTCAGATATTCCAAGCATGTTATCTGTCATAATTCTAAGTCTATGGCAGTCATCTATTCATGATTGTAATTTTAATATAGTTATGTACATATTTCCATCTTAACTCTGCTTCATTATTCATTAATGAATCATTAAACCACCATAAAATGTCTAGCCTGGATATTATTAAGTCATATAAAGCCTATAGTGCCCCCCTTCATGTAAATTAGTGATAATTAATTGTTTAGTCACTAATTAAATGTATTGGGAACAAGTTCAGAGTAATATGTAAATCTAGCCATATAAACTTTTAATTGGCTTTTGCTTTTATTGTTACTAATAAATTTTTATATACACATTACCTCTTACATTTTGTGTCTTGTTTACTACAGTTGGTTTTTTTTTTAAGTATAATTTTAAGCATCTCTTTTGCCTTCCTGACCTCAGTGGGATATAAAAAACATATGCTAATATAAGATGCATTATCCACATGAAAACTGTCTGGGGTAATGAGGTTCAATTTTGTATTGTTTGGTGGTAATGTTTATATGATGTCATACACAGATATGCAAGCTAATGATTATTGCTTAATTCCTATGGTTAGTTTTGTTGACAATATAAATATGTCCATTTGTGTATTTTCTATTACATCTCATTAAAAAATGAATATTTTAAAAACACTTTTTGATGTTTTTTTTATATTGCTTTACTTTTGGACATTTCAACTTTCTTACACATTTCAGGAACCGATTAGGCACAAAAGTTGAGGACCGCTTGTAATATTTAATTTAAAACAACAATATGATCGATAATGAAACTTTCTGCAAATGATGCCAAGATACACACATTTTCAGTGCTTTCCCCCCAAAATTTAGGTTAGTGAGAGTTAAAACTTCAGTAAATCATTTTAAATTAAAAAGTCTGTGGGTGATATATGATATGAAAAGCTAAGCAATAAATTGCAATATGTTTTCATGCTGCAGTCTTTTATCTTAATTTCAACTTGAGTAAAAATTTATTGAGTGATTGCATATGAGTGCAAGAAGGGATTTTAAACAGCTGCAATTGTAAATTATGTAGGATATAATATATAAATTTTTTTATTCTTCTTTATGGTACACAATGAAAATGCAAACAAGCTGAAAAAGCCTTATTGAAGATCAAAATTTAAAAATAATAAAGCCTCAATATATGCCATTGGTGAAACATTTAATACATTTATAACAAAAACTGGATTTAGTAAGATTTTGCTGACATATCTAATACTACAAATAGCAACAGAAGAGCAGGATTTTGTTTAAAAAGTACTTTAAAAGTTTTTGTAAAATTTCAAGATTTGAAGAAGAATCTACTAGAAAAATATGTTTTAACATATAGTAACAAATGGTATTTTGACTAGAAAATAAACTATTTTAAAAAGGCAGCAATATAGCATATGCTGTCTGCTATTTTGGACATTGAGGGGAACCCCAAAACAAGTACTGACACAAGCAAGTGACAATGGTTGTCATATAATACCTCTGATATATTGCAATTTTTATCAAAAATTTTAAAAAATGCATAAATTTCATAGAAATAAAAAAATCAAAATTATAAAAATATTATGTAACAGACATTAATAATTAGCAAATAAAAAATAGCACCATAATTATGTGACCAAAAAATCAAATTAGTATCACAATCAAATATGAAAAATAATATTTAGCAAATACAAAAATAACCAAAGAGAAGTTAGCATTATCACATGAACAAATCAAATATCAAAAATATTAGTAATTAAGAAATGACCAAAAAAATTAATCAAAATTTTAAAAACAATATTTAGCAAATATTACTAATTAGTAAATAATCAAAAATATGTGTGCAATCACACTACCACATAAAAAATAAAATTACTTGCATTATAAAAAATGAAATACAATATTAAAGTATTTTACTTTTAAAATATGGTGACAGAACATGAACATGAGCTGTCATTAATGCAGGTATGGCAGCAGAAAAAATTTGCATAAACTACGAAAAGTAATAAAAGTATTTTAATGTTACAATAAAAAGCAATAAATCCACATTATCAAAATTAGTAAATTTTAAAATCAAAACACAAATGATATTATATTACATAAAAAAATTAAAAAAGTTTTAGAGTTTAACAAAGTATTTTAGTTTCATAATCAATGATCCCCATATTTTAAATGTTATCAAAAATGAAGTGGCATAATACAGAAAAAAGTATGTAACTAATAAATTCAGTTATAAAAAAAATGGCTGAAATGAAAGTATTTTAATTTTACAATTAACAAGCATCATATTTTAAATGTCATCAAATATTTATTTATGTGAGATATATTAAAATCCTAAGATAAAATGATGGAATACAGAAAAAAGTGCAAAAGTAATGAATTCAATTACAAAAAATGGCTCAAGTAAAAATATTTTAATTTTATAATTAATAAGATCACATTTTAAATGCCATAAATGTTTAATTACAAGAGCAGTATTAGCAATAAATGTAAGCTATGCATAATAAATATAAAAAATAATAAATACAACTATGAAAACATTACACATGGTTAAAAAATAAACAAATTACTAAACCAACATTAAAATCAAATGTATATTTTATAGTAACTCAATGTTATGCAAGTGGTGTTTTACTCCAACATGAAAGGCAGAAATTTTTTTATTAGAGTTGACTTCTTATTTTTAGATCAGTAAAAAAATATCCAATTAAAAAATTAAAACAAACATTTTTTAAATGTTTAAAATCTTGTATTTTTGGATGGACAAAATCCTTATAAGGATTACTTGGAAATACTTCATGTTGATTGTTTTTATCAATATATGGATTATTCTCATTACATGAGGAATTTTAAAAGTTGACACTTAAAAACATACAAAAAAATAACAATGTTTTGTCCATCTAATAAAATTGAAGTTGGATTTTTTTAAGAATCTATAAATGTTGTTTTCTGTTAATTTAGTTTGTTTTATTTGATGTCATTGTTTATTTTTTATTAATAGTAATAAATACTTGTTATATTTTTTTTAAAAGTATACTCTTATTCTTCTCCTTTACTTTGTTTGCATTTCTTCATATATTCATATATATTGCTTATAATAACTTCTTTCATATACACTTTAATGCAAAAAAATTCTTTAATAAAACTTCTTTATTTTCCTGACAGTTTCAACTGTCCAGTAGTCTTCACCAGAGCTTTCTCAAACTTTCTGTGCTTGAAATTTGAGAAAGCTCTGTTGAAGACTGCTGAACACTGTCAGGAAAATAAAGAAGTTTTATTTTAAATTTTTTTTTGCATTAAAGGGTATAGAAAAGAAGTTATTATAAGCAATATATAATATTGTTTTGTCAATATGTTTTTATTTTTATTACTTTAATATTTGCTAATTGATTTTATTTTTGATGCCATGGCAAATAAATGATTTTATTTTTGACGTCATGGCAAAATAAAAGTGATGTCAATCTCTGTTCTTCTATTTAACTATCTATGTATCTGTCTTTCTATTTACATGTTTTTTTCTCTACCATTTTACAATTATCTCTCTACAGCTACGTCACTGCTATTTTGATCTCACATCAAAAATAAAAAACAATAAGTACTAAAATTTATACAAAATAAAAACAAATTTTCAAAAAACATTAAAAAGTGTTTAATACTATTAGTAACAAATGAAAGAAGGACATCAAATTAAAACAAAATCAACTAACAAATAAACACTTATAAATATAAATAAAAACTTTTGTTTTAATTGTGTTGATGGACAAAAGATTGCAAGAGACAAGAAGAAACATTCCATCATGTAATGTTCAACTGAACAGGGCTGGGAAATATCAGGAAAATTATCTATGAACACTCAAAAATTGATTGCTACTCTCGATATTCTTAACATATGCTATTTGGACAGTTAGGTGCATGAAAATTTTCACAATACCACACGTGAATGAGGACACATTTCATACAAAACTAATCAAAATGAAGAAAAGAGATGAAATCCTCACATCAAAAGCCCAGTATGAAGACACATGGAATCTATTCACTATGCCACAACTGCCTAGAACCTAAAGCTCCAAGTTCAACTCATCACACAAGACACTCTAGGAAAATATCAACACAACAAGCAACAAAATATGCTCAGGCTCTACAATATAGATACACAACCATTGAAACAAAGAATCTCCACCATTCTAACACCCTTCTAATCAACATGTAACCGTAGTAGCAATAATCAATTTATATTTTAGAATAAAAACACAGTGTTATTTTTCCCAGCTTGACATTTGCATGTCAAATCTTTGAAGCCACTGATGTGATGAGAACAATCCCAAAACCAGTCTTTCTATTTTCCTGCTCAGATATTTGCTAGTAATATTACATCTATACACTGATCAAAAATAATCAGCATAGAGTAGTTCCCATATAAACATTGTTGAGATTTCATTCTTGTAAGTATTTGAATCTTTTTAGGATTTTAAATATTTTAAAAAGTTTGTTTTAATTTTTTAGTCAGGTATTATTTTGTTACCACTCTAAATAAATAAGACATCAAACCTTACTTCTTTCTGATGACAAAGAGACCCCCAACAAATTTTTTTTCTGATCTGCCATGTGAAGTAGGGCACTAGATTACACATTATTGAGGTAATATCTATTTTAATTTTCATATTGGTTTAATAATTTATTTATTAATTATGTGTAATATATTTTTATTGTTTTATTTATTATTTTTAATATATATCATAAATGGCTTACATTTGTTATTAATATATTTTTCATAATTAAACATTTGTTACTATTTAAAATGTGATGCTTGTCAATTATAAAATTAAAATACTTTCATTTGAGATATTTTTTGTAATTGAATTTGATAGTTATGTATTTTATTGATATTCTGCTGCTTTATTTTAGGATTTTAATATATATCTCATAATTAAATATTTGATCATCTTTAAAATGTAAAACTTGTTAATTGTAAAACTGAAATACTTTCATTTCAGGCCATTTTCTTTCATAATTAAATTTATTTTATGTGTATTTCACAGCACAATAATCAAAGCTTGTTAAAACAAAAGAATATTCACAATCTGTTCTTAAAACAACCTCTGAAGACAATTAATGGATTATATCTTTTAATGAAGTCTAAGTTCTTTAAAGGGACAAAGAGTGCTGATATATGATTATAACATATTTAAAGTTTTATCTGTATATGTAAACCCCATTTATATCAATAAATTACTTAAAGGTAGATTTATAAATAATCATTATTACAACTCTACTTTGTCCTGAAAGGGTAATAAAACTTCTTTTATAGATGTTACCATGACAACATATTGTGAATATTCTGTTGATTTATTGAGTTTTGATTTTTATACTGTGAAGTGCATTTGGGTATTAAATTAGTTATTGGCAATATATATATATATATAATACATCTAGATTAATACTCCAAAAGTGGATTATTAAGTAAATGAAATACTCTGAATCCAAAGCACAAGATAAAATTTTTAAGCAAAATATTAATCTGTTTTTTCTCTTTTATTTCAAATTCATTTATAGTGGACTAATCTGAAGAACTATGGAAAGAAAGCATGAAGATGGTAACTCAATATTATTACTTTTTTAAGTTATATTTCAAATTATATTATTTTAATTGAAATTTGCAAAAATTTTCAATTTACAGCTTGTCAATACCAAATCAAATAATGATATATATATATAAACTTTCCCAGCAGTTAATACCAAATCAAATAATGATATATATATATAAACTTTCCCAGCAGTTAATATTATGTAATCCACCTAGATTACTACTTCAACACTAGTTTATTAAGTAATTGATTGGCCTTTATAAGTGAATTAAGTTAAAAGAGAGCAAACAGAACAATGTTTTCTCTTAAAAGTTTTTTTCTTGTGTTTTGTATTGAGAGTATTTCATTTACTTTATAAACCAGTGTTGGAATATTAATATAGATGTATTACATAACATTATTCACTGAGAAAGTTTATATGTATATAATGGGTTAATTGGACTATGAAGATGGAGTCATATTGCTTTACAAATTGTGCTTCTTGAAGAAAAGAACAGATATGAATATAAAAAGTCAGACTGAGAGACTAATTTAAATATTTAATTATCCTTAAGTGTATATGTATTATGAATTGATTTAATGCTAAATTTAAAAATATGTACTAAAAAATTAATATTGGGTGTTATTCTTTCATAATAATTAGATTTATAAATTTAAAAAAAATTCTGAAGGTTTGTGATGATGATATTTTAGTTGTGTTAAGTACTGAATCTCTTTAAAAAATTAACTTTATTTAAATATTGCAATTAATTCAACTGTTAATAATAGCACATAGAATAGTATATTTATGATGTTTCAAGAGGCATTATTCTTTCTTCTTCAGGTGTTGATGGCCTGATCAGTGATGATACTAGCATGGAAATTGAACATACATCTTTACATTATTTCATATTGAATTTTAAATTAACGCTTTAACCAACTGAGCTATTCTGCCAAAGGCAACAGTCAGTAGAAATTTCATATACTTATATATGAGGAGCCTCTTGATTTCTCCACTTTCTTTTAAGTGCAAAATTGATTAGTGGTTTCCATACATTATGTATAGCCACATTAGATTGACTTATGGGAATGTTTGCCATTGTCATGTGAGCAGCTTCTTTGAATTTTATGCTTTGTTTCTTTTTCTGTCTATCCAATAATTTGTATTTCCCAAATAAACAAATGTTTGTTGGTACATACATGGTCTGCTATGTTAGACATCTTTTTTCTTTCAATTCTCATCTTGTGTTCTTGCAATCACTTTTCAATGGGATAACTTGTCTTACCAATATAGTATTTCATAAATGCAGTTTTTGATTTTCAGCACTTAAGTTTAGGCTTTGTAGACGTTAGAATTCCTCATAGTTTGATATAGCTCTGAAAACTGTTCTGATGTTTTATTGATAGCAGATTTTTCTTAAGTTGTCTGCTATTTTTTGATATGCATGGATACAATACAGTGCCAGTAATTATTTTTCTTTGATAGTTCTCTTTGTTGTCTATTTAAGGTTTTTGTTGTCTGTTAAAGTTTTCTTATTTTTTCTAAAACTTTATTCTATGTAGATCTTTTCTTTTGCAATTAGAAAAGATTTGAACTCAGAATTTTAAGCTTCTTACATCTACCCACTCTATTCTATACAACTGATCCACATGACCACATACATGTAAAAAATAAATGATCTTCAATATTCATATAGTCCAGGTCATCATATCCTACACATATATAAGCAGGGCTCAGTTTATATCAAGATAGCAAATCTTCAAACTTTAATAGATAAGCTTCAATCTTCTTTAACCTCCAATTCTTCAGCCATCCATATCATTGAAAATCTGATAATATAACACTCAAAACACTTGTTGATGCCAATATTAACTTTAAGCTACTCTGACTACTCTTGTATAGGACTTTAATATATCTATTTAAATACTCAGAAGGATGGACAGAAGACATATTAAATATGTAATAATTAAATACATATTGTTTATACTGACTTTAATATAGTTAGAAGGAATTTGAACTCAGACTTACAAACTTCTTTCATCTATCCACTTCATCCTATAAAAACTATGTACATGATCACATACATGTGAAAAAGGTAAATAATCTCCAATATACCTATTTTGTGCTGAACCAGATATAATCAGTGTTCAGTTTATATTAAGATAAAAAATTTCAAACTTTAATGGATAGGCTTCAATCTTCTCTACTCTTCTACTCTTCAGTCATTCATATCATTAAAAACCTGATGATGGAATGCTCAAGCCCTTGTTGATGCCAATATTATTGTCATACCCATGATGACTGTAAGTCACTCTGACCCCTTACATATAGGACCTTAATATGCCCATTTAAGTATCCAGAAGAGAGATGGGCAGAATACAGGCTGAATATGTAATACTTAAATATTACGTATATTGTTTATACTAAACTTAATATAATTAGACAGGATTTATTAACTCAGAATTTCAAGCTCTCTACATCCATTCACTCCATCCTATACAATTGATACACATGACCATATACATGTGAAAAAGGTAAATGATTTCCTATATACATATTTCATGCTGAATCAGAATTTATCAATTGGTCCAGATTATCATTTCCCACACACATATATAATTATTGTTCACTTTACACTAAGATAGCAAATCTTCAAACTTTAACAGATAGGCTTGAATCATCTCTACCCTCCAACTCTTCAGCCATCCATATCATTTAAAATATGATGATTTTCTTTTCAAATTTTTGGTTTTAGCTCAGTTCCATAGTGATAGTATAACTCCATTGTTTAAGTTTCTGGTGTGATTGGGTGGATATGCTAAGTATTTTCATGCATGTGTGGATTTTCTCTAAACTGTACTTTTAATTTTGCCATGAGAGAGTTAGTCACAAAAAACATCTAATGTCAATTCTTGTTTTTGTTCTGGTTTTATTGTGAATTTCATTGAAAGGATTATGTTGTGTTTCCCAAAAGATTGTAAGAGTGCACCAACATGTGGTCATAAAACAAATGTATCAACAACATAGTGAAGCCAAAATTTAGGTGGATATAGAGTAGTCTTTATGGTTGTGGTTTCAAGTTCTTCTATTTAAATATTGCTTATCATGGGTGACAAAGGTGAGCTCATAGTCACTTCTTGATTTCGTTGGAAAAATTCCATGTTGTAGGTTGCTCCTACATGGAATGTTAATAGCTCCATTATATTATCAATAGGAAGAGTTGTTTTGGTTTGTAAGCTATTATTATTCTTTAAATCTTTTTCACAATAAACAATGCTTCTTCATATGACATAATCACTTCTTGATTTTGTTGGAAAAATTCTGTGTTGTAGGTTGCTCTTACACAGAATATTAATAGCTCCATTATATTAACAATAGGAAGAGTTGTTTTGGTTTGTAAGCTATTATTATTTTTTAAATCTTTTTCACAATAAACAATGCTTCTTCACATGCTACATTTGTGAATAAATGTTCCACATTACAAATGTAAAGAAACATTGTCTATTGTAAAACAAATATTAAATGGTGATAATAGCTTATGAACTGGAACAACTTTTCCTATTGGTAGTATAAAGGCACTATTAACATTCTGGATAACAACAACCTACTTTCAATACATCACAGAATTCTTTCCAACAATATCATGGAATGGTTATGAGCTCATTTTTGTCACCTTTGATTAGCAATATTTAAATAGAAAAACTTGAAACTACAGCCATAAAGACTACTCTATATTCACCAAAAGTTTAGCTTTCCTATGTACATATCTAATCCCCTTTAATTAATTCACAATAGAATCAGAAGAAAATCAAAAATTGAAATTCTTAAAAGTTCTTGTGACAAGACTCCCTCATGCCAAATCAAAACTATAATTTACAGAAAACCCACACAGGAAAGTACTTAGCATATACATTCAATCACATCAGAAACACAAAAGATGGAGTTATAATATTATTATGGAACAGAAGAAAAGAAGTTTGTTCAGAAAGCAGCAGTTTGAAAAAAGAAAAAAATTATATAAAACAAACTCTTATAAAAAATGTTTATTTATCAGCTGTTATTAAGAAAATTTTAAATAGACGTAAAAAAACAACATCAAAAATAAAATCAATTATTGGTGCTGTAGTGTATCCATACAAATCAAAAATAGCAGACTTATTAATAGAAATCTGCAATCAGTATAACATCAGAAAAGCTATCCAGAGCCATACCTCCCACTATTAGCAATTCTAGTGTCTACAAAGCCTAAACTTAAAATGCTAAAAAGCAAAAACTGCAGCTATGAATACCATGGGAATGTGGAAGTCTGTCTATTAGTAAGACCAGATGTCCATTGAAAAGTGATGCAAGAATACAAACTAATGATTAGAAAAGAGAAACCAGAGATATCTAAGATAGCAAACCATTTATGTACCAATGAATATATCTTCAGGTGTGAAAATACAAAAATATTGAATAAAGAAGAAAAGGTACAAAGAGGAAAATTCTAAGAAGCTGCTCACATAACAATAACAAATAACTGCAGAAACCAACATAGTGTGATTGTACATATTGTATCAAAACCACGAATCAATTTTGCACAAGGAAAAAGTGGAGAAATTAGAAGGAACCTCATAAATAAGTATATAAAATTTCCACTGACTGTTGCCTTTGATAGGATGGCTCAGTTGGTTAGAGCATTATCTTAAAATTCTTTATTCAAGAATCTATGGACCCAGATTTGATTTCCATGCTAATAAAAAGGCCAGCAACACATGAAAAAGAGAGAATAATACTTCTTGAAACATTGTGCACATACTAACCTGTATGCTACTATAACAGTTGAATATAATTGGAATACTTAAATAAAGTAAAAATTTTCTAAAGACAGCCAATACTTAACATTAGATGATGGAAATAGTCTAATATGTAAACACACCTAAAAAGTAAACTATTTGCATTTTAGTATCAATCATCCAAACATTTTAAGAATCAAAAACAATAAGGATAACAGATATAATTAAATGTTTGCTAACTAGATCACAATACTTTCAAATATTCATATGAAGTATTATCAACTTATCCTTCTTTTTGCATTGATAGAATTTTAAAAAAATAAACAAATTCACCTTTCTTATTACTGTTATAATTAATCAATCTCACACTTTCAATACATAAGCAATATGCTTCAGAGCTATAAGATATATAAATAAAACAATAAATACACAAATAATTTGTCATATAAACAAACAACTTAACATTATATATTCTTATAAACTGATTCATTTGTTATATATTATTACATATATAGAAACATAAATGGCAAAAAGAACACTGGTGCTATAAACTAAATAGGACTTTGCAGAAAAAATTCTTGCTATGAGGCCCTATTGCTAAATAAATAGGAAGCAGTATAATGTGATTGAGTAATAGCATAGATCTTGATATTGATTATTTAGAAACCTATAAAGTGAATGAGCCACCTATATTATATTGCTGCCCATTTATTAGGGTTACTGTTGCAGGGATTATTATAGATGCTTTATTAGATTCAATAAGACAGGCATCTATATTGTGTGAGGAAACTTACTTAAAAATTAGTAATGTTGACCAGACAACTCCAACCCTGACAATTAAGGTGATACAAGTAATGCTGGAAAATAGAAAGAAAAAAATGTTTAACAAACAAGTTTCTATCGCATTAGAAATTGGTTCTTCAAAGTTTGAACATGTCATTTTAATAATGTCAGGTCTATTTCATGAAGCTATAATCGGTTCCAACTTTATTATTCTTAATCAGTGTTTGTCAATTATCAAAACCAAACTTTTAAATGTCAAAAGGAAATTTGTCCTTTTATAGACAATTCAGTGAGTCAGTTTAATCAATTAATATATATACAGGAAACTACAATTGATGTAAATATTAAGATTGTTAGCCAATTTATGTATTATAGGTACAGAATACTATGAACAATTCTACCAATTGTTGCTTCTGTTTGGGAGTATTTTCTCCTAAAGACCAAGTATATTTAAAGGCTATATACATGGAATTAGATTGAAAAGTGATGAACCTTTCTAACAGCATATATATCTGATACCATATCAGTATCAGGTAGAGGTCCAGCAACAGATCAAGAAAATGATAGAGTGACATATCAGAAAAAGTCCTTCATCCTATGTTAATTTTCTAATGGTAGTAAAGAAAAAAGATGGTTCAATAAGGATTTGGCAAAATTCCCACATGCTTAATCAGCATACTATTCTAAAGTATGACATTCCCTCATCCATACAAGAATTATTAACAAAGTTTTAAGGTAAGAGCATATTCTCAACATTTGACATAATAACCAGCTATTGGCAAATACCACTCCACAATGATGATCAAAAATATATATCATTCTGTTATCAGAACCAATCTTATATATTTGAAAAAATGCCCTTTGGTTTAGTAAATAGTTGAGCTGGTCTAATCAGATGTCTGAATATGGTCTTTTCAAAACAAAGGAATTGTTGGTTATGTATGCAAATGATATTGTCAGCACTTTTAAAGATCTAAAAGGTCATTTACAATATCTCAGTCTATTCCTTCATGAGTGTTCTGTCAATAACATTAAGATGAATTTTGAAAAATACATAATATCTGCAAGAGAGATTACCTTTCTTGGCAATGTGGTCAATGATGATTCCCTGTATCTAAAACAAGGAAGCAATTGAGATCGTTTTGGGAACTTTGCAACTACTAACATCATTTTAACAAAAACTTCTCTTTTGACATAATACATTTATCTGTATTACTCAAAAAATGTGAAATATGGAAGTGGACCCAGGAACATACATTAGTATTTCAGAAAATTAAAATAAATTTCTTAAAATATATAGTATTAGCCTATCCAGATTTTTTTTAAAAAGGTTTTATCTGAAGATGGACAGCAATGGATTTGGCTTTGATTTTATATCAGATTAGTGACAATAATGAACCTAGGGTATTATATTTTTAAATAGGCATCTAAGGGACCAGAGTTAAATTATATTATGACTGAAAAAGAAGCATTGGCTGTGGTGTGGAGGTTTCAGAAGCTAAGGCAAATATTACTGGGATCTGAAGTGATAGTTTTGTCTGATCAACATAGCCAGGAATTTATAGACAGGAGCTATTTAAATAATGAAAGTTTAATTAGATGGAATTTTTATTTTCAATAGTTTAATTATAGGGTTATTTAGTGCAAGGATAATCATAATCCCATCACAGTTAGTTATAATAATCCAGGTTCAGAAAATAATATAATTTGCAATATATCTGTCTTATTAAAAAATGAGATTGTTAGGGATTATAGAAACTTAGAAGTATTGCAATCACAAGGTTTATCCATTTTCAGAGGCCTCTGATATGCATGATTAGCAGCTATGGTATTTAATATTTCTTTTTATTTATTTTTTTTGTAATATTAATTTAAAAATACAAGAAATTACACCAAAGTGTGAGATTTGATTGCAATTAAAATAAATTCAATACAATTTAAAGTGTAATAAACAAAATTAAAAAAGTGAGGAAACAAAGTAACAAACATGGGTTATTCATACCGGCAGATGGAAATTTCTAATAGCCTGCAACATTGCCAAATGCTTCATGCACTCATCGATACATAAATTCTTGTAAATAGGAATCCATGGGTTGTCACACAGTTCTCCAGTGCATGTTCTTCTGTCAATGGAAGATCACAAATTTTAATCATTTTGGCCAAATGTTTCAAAAAAAATATGCTCATCGTCAGTCTTAAGCTAAACATAAAAAAATCAGAACAATATTCTCAACATATTAACATTTCTATGTTATAATCTGAATATAAAACAAAAAAAATAATTAAATCTTGTGTGTGGACTTTTATAAAAGATTTAGTAATGTTTTTTTTTTTTTTTACTTAAAAGAAATTTAAAATGGCTTTCTTAATATTTTTTGAACTTAACAAGTAACACATGTTCGACAAAATAATTTTGAGAAAAAAACATAAACAAATACTTTGATGCTCCTGAAAAGTGGTAATTAAAAAAAAAAAATCACTGACAAACTTCCAGGTTATGGTATTATACATAAGTGCCATTATTTTTATAAAAAAACATTAAAGGAAGTCATAAAATGACAAAAATAAAGAAATAAAATTATTTTTATTAACTGAATTTATGGTTAATATTGCCCTTAGACACAAATGATTTTATTGTATTTGTCTTCAAAAGTAGAGAAAATGTAACAATTTTTTTAAAAAGGTTTGAATTTTTCAGCCTGCCTAGATAGTTGTTTTTATAAATTCAGTTTTTACTTTCTCAAAATCAATTATTGTATTGAAATAAATTTAATTATTACTGTTGTTGCCCTTAATTACAAATAATTTTATTGTATTTGTTTTAAAAAAATATATATATAAAAGAGCAATTTGGGGGGTGGGGGTGAAAATTTAAACTTTCTGCTTGTCTAGGCAGTTTTTTTTAATAATATCAGTTTTTTTTTCAAAATCAGTTATTTTACTGAAATATATTTGATTAGCTCTCAATTATAATTAATTTTATTGTATTTGTTTTAAAAAGTACAAGAAGTAATTTTTTGAAAAACAATAAATTTTCAGACTCCAGATTGCAATGGTATGAGATACCATAGAATGAGGTAAGGGGAGTATAAAATTTAAAGTAAGCAAACTAAATTTAAACTAATATGATTTTTTGTAAAATGGAGATATAATTCTGAAGGTACACAGAGACAAAACTCTTCATACAGTAGTGCCACTCAGTGAAAGCTAAAGTAATCAATGGATGCAGGAATTGATTTTCATAATCATCTACCATTAAATAAAGTCAGGATTCTTAGATAAACTTGAAAATAATTACATGACATAACTTATATACTTTTTATATTAGCAGGCAAATTACACAAAAACATGAAGAAAAGAATAGCACATGTTCTTCATGTAGCAAAAAATCCCTATCTAGTACCTACTCATCCAATATCACCAGATTAGTTTCTAGCTTGTGGCTTTCATCAGTGAGAAGTTTTGAATCTCAGAGCAGTAAGATCTAGTTGCAATGCACTCAGATCCAAGACTCCTCACTAATGAAAACCACAAGCTAAAAACTAGTCTGGGGATATTGGATGAGAAGGCACTAGATAAGACATTTTATGCAGAACCTTCCTGCATCTATTGATTGCTTGTAAGTTATAAAGAACGGTGATCATGTGATGTTTAGTCTTCTATTCTGAAGATACTGAGGCACACACCTGTATATCTAAAAATAGGGTTCCATCTATAAAGAACATGAGATATGGTTTAAGCTACATTATTATTTATAAAAATTGTGAGGGTACATTTTTTATATATTTTTTTTAAATCCCATTAAAAAACAATTTATCACTTATTACTTATACATCATAGAATATTATTCACTTAACCTTCCCAGTTATGTTAACATTTATAGACTGGAAGATCAATTTGTAAAATCACTACAAAAAAAAATACATTTTTGTTGTTACAGAACAATTCAATACATCATTTTTCATATTAAACTAACTATCATGGTGTTAATTTTAATCAAATACAAATTGTTTATAAACTAATTGTTTTAAATAACATTTTATATACTGTCTATGTGACGATATAAACTTAAAACAAATTTAAAATTATCAGATTCAAGAAAAAATAATTTATTTATTTTTATAACTAAATGAAATTTTGTTTGAAAAAATCGAAAATCTTCGTTTAAAATAATCTTTTCCAAAACTCTTTTTACAGTTCTGTATATTATAAACAAAAACAAAGGACAAGAAATAATATACATAATTCATTTTGCAAAAAAGTCTCGTAAATAATCAAAAAAAAAAAAAGAAAAAAAAGAAGCCATTTATTCCCTCTCAAACACAAAATTTTTGCTAACCAACTTTCATCTGTGCAGTAAGTTTTGTATTGATTTCATTAATCAGTCGTAAATTTAATAGAAAATAAACTTTTCATGTTAAAATAACTAATAGAAAGCTCATTGGTAAATTTTCTTGATATTTTCTAAAAAAGAAATATATATTATTTAGAAGTCGAAACAATACCCTAAGACCTAACAAAAATAATAAACTACTAACAATTTCTCTCTATCTGCCAATCAATCTGTCTGTCACTTTGTTTTTGCAATTTTCTTTATCTATCTGTGTAGCTTCCTATCTGTCTAATTTTCTGATTGTTTTTGTCTGTCTTTCCATTTGTCTGCATATTTATCTATTAATTTACCTATCTATCTCTGTACATCTCTCTATCTATTATCTGTATATCTATTTGTCTATCTATCTATCCATCCATTTATCTATAAATGTACCTGTTTATTAATCTATCCATCCGTCTGTCTATTTGTTTATCTGTGTTTCTGAAGTCTATATATTCATTCATCCATCAATCCCTCAATTGGTCTATCTAACTATATAACCATTTACCTGTTTAAATGTGTTCTATATTCTTAAGTATGTATATGTTTATATTCATCTACTATCTACCTAACTATATATTTTATTTACCTATGTAAATTTGTATAAAAAATAGACTTTTTTTTTTTCAGTTTGTTATTGTTTTGAATATTGATTGCCGTTGGCAAGAATGCTCAACAACAGAGATGCATTAAGATTGAACTTTATGTTTACAGTGTTTTCTGCATAAGATATTACTATTGACTTAATTTTTAAAAATAAATACAATAATCATAAGTAGCTAAATTGATCACATATGTTATAATTATCAAAGCGTGATTATATTAGATTTGGATTGATTTTTACACACACTCACATATCTATATGTAAAATATCATGTTATAAATATATGTAAATTTTAAATTATAATAATGGTAGACAATAATATATATATATTAAACAGAAGTACTTTTAAGTTGTAAAAAGTGTAGACAAAAAAAGAGGCAGACATCACATGAATTTCCAAGAATTGTGTATATCAATATCAGCAGATTGTCTATTTATTATACAATCTTTAAATTGATTTATAAAGAATACCTCTTTAATTTTTGTCTTTTTATGATTATAGTGTAATTAAAAGTATTTTTGTTTAATTAATATATATATATTGAACCGTTTTCGAATGTGTGAATTCGAAACACCGGTCTCTTAGGCAGAGAAGAACATACTCGGAGAGTATGTATACCCAAATGATAGCTATAAAGTATATAACTAGTGTTATATTTCCAGGACATAGATTCTTCTCAGCTGCTAAGTTCAACACCACATCCAAAGCACTTTTATTTGTGTTTAATCATGGGCACCAGCTGTTTTCTAGGACATCTGGGCTGGAGATAAACGTGCATTCCTAAGATCTTCTCAACACTGCATTTTGTTTGTTAACTGCTCAATTAATTTCTGAACTGCACTCACTCAATAAATTTGTGAACTGATTACTGTCCGATAAAAAAAAAAGTCTATTTATATCTGCAATGTGTTGTCGAAATATTCCCGGCAAAGATCTGTTGTCGAATTCCAGTGATAATCATTTGATAAACGTGTTTTGAAAGATTGCTTAATTAGCAATAGCCATGCACAAACGTTGTTTTATATCAATTAATAACCATTGCCATGTTTTTTAATGATAATCTTCTTTAACTTTCATTTATTTATAATAACATTTATTCTATTGTTGACACTTGCACATGTATACACACATATATTAGTTTTAACATTATTTTTTCTTGAATGAAGAGAGATTGGTATGGTTTTTTTTAACGAAAGATTATTTTAATAATATAATTTTAGATAAAATTATATGTGCCTATATCAATATAGGTACATTACACTGCCCTTCCTTTTGAGAGTAAAATGCGTCATTTTTGACCATTTTATCTCTGACCATATTAAATCTTAATTTATTATTTTTTCTAAGTTTGCTTTTTGGTATCTTTTCCTTTCCATGCTAAGGGCAATCTCCAATTATGCTTTTTTTCTTTCTATACTGGTAACATTGCTTACAATGTTCGTCCTGGATAATGACCACGAGGACAAACTAAATTTGTGGCACAGGGATCTTTTATAAACGAAGCTTCAGCTTCCAATTCTCTTGATCGGACTTTGACTAAGAAAAGGTGGCTGCAAATGGCAGGAATTTCAACTGTCCATTTCCGACTTATGCCCTGGAAAACGATTGCCAATTCTCTTGATCGGACTTTGACTAAGCAGCTGCAATGGCAGGAATTTTCAACTGTCCATTTCTGACTTACGCTTTGGAAAACGAGGTATGAGATATGGGGATTCTCCCCTGAAAAGTGACTTATGACTTACTCTGGTTGTTGCCAGTGTGCTTTTTTAAAAGAGGAATGACCCCGGCCAATCTGTTGTGAGTACTAGAATTTATCCAGTCGAAAGCTTTAAACTTAATCCTTATCTAACTTATTTCAATACTACCCTCATCCCTTTAGATTCAAACTCTTATAAGCTCCTAATACAACTTAGATTGACTTTCATTTATATTATTTTTAAATTCATTATGAACATTATTTAAATATTTAGTTTTACGATACTTATTTTAAACCCATATGAACATTATCCATATTTATTTATGCTACAATATTATTTTGAAACTATCACGGACACATATTTATTTATATTACAATATTACTTTAACCCATTACTTTAACTTATATATTATCATGCGTATATTCAAAAACTATCTTATTTTACTGCTCTTTATTATTATACAAAGATTTTATTGAACTTGATTACTTTAAACCATTTATTTACTTCCTTTTATTAACTTACGTATTCAAAACTATTTTATTTTAATGTGCGTGTACTCAAAAAAACCTGTTTTACTTTATTGCGATTCATTATCATACAAATATCTATTTGACTAACTTAATTTTATTCTAGAAATTCCGTTATCTTTTCATTTATTTAAACCTACAACTTTACTTTTACATCATTAACTTGACCCATTTATTTAACTTGATTTTATTGATTGATTTTTTTTTTTATTTGAGCTGTTTGTTTACGAGCCTTTCTTCTTAATTAATATGTGCATGGAGGAAAAAAAAATCTTTTATTTTGCGAAGCCTATGTTATTATTATTACTTGCAACATTTCATTTATTATTATTCATTCATTTTTAAATTTGTCTTAAGTTTTAAATAGAAGTTTCAGATTTAATTTATTAGATTTATTTACTTTAGAATAATCATATTCGTGCTCATTGTCCATTTCCAGTCCTTTTTGTTTATTTCCTTTACTATTCCGCCCATTTACTAACTCTTAAACTATGTCCGGTGGCTCCTTTTTTCTTTCTACAAATTCTATAATATAAACTAACTTTCCTCTCTTATCGGTTCCGCTTTTATATTTTATTGCTTTATCTCTTTCTCTTTCCATTCTGTTTTCGACTTCGTAACTCAGAAAACCTTTATACCTAGACAAACTCTGAATTACTTCAATCTGGGAATATTTTTTTCTACGCTTTCTCTTTGTTTTAAATCTATGACTACAGCGAATGCGAACGTTTACTTTAACCTTTTTAAATTCTTGTAAAAACTTTTCTACACTATCTACTACCTTGAACTTATGTTTTTCTTCTATTTCTTGATCTACATTTGTGTCTACTTTATTTATCACAATGCTATCTGATTCTAATTCAATTTCTATGTCTTTTATCACCTCAACTTCCTTTTCAACTTCCTGAGTTTCTTTAATTAAATCTAACTCTATAACTTCTTGGTTCTTCTCTACCTTTACAGTTATCTCACATCTTATTTCTCTTACTTCTGCTCTGAGTTCTTTAATTTCTGTTTTAACCTGACTAATTTCTTCCTTCCATTCTGCTTTGAGTTCTAACTGACTTTGTTCAAATTTCTGGCACAATTCTTGTTGACTTTGTTTAAATTCTTGATGCATTTCTTCCATCATATTCATCATCATTTGCATCATCATTCACATCTCAGATACTTCTTCTTTCTCCTTTTCTACTAACTGGGGATTTTTAAAATATATTGGGCTTTCTTTCCGATCCATTTCTTTATTCATAGTTACGCTATTACTTTGTATTTTTTAAATTATATTTTGCAAAATCAAATTGTTTATTTATTTTTCTTACTAAGATGGAAACTCACGCTAACTCCACCCTTTTGTCCTTTTTACTACCCGTTCTAACGCTTTAACTCCGCCCAAATATCAACTGTCTCTGATTTGATAGCATACATGTCAAAATCTCTTTTCATTTAAAGAAAAAAAAACAGTCAATTGTTTTTTTTTTTTAAAAAAAAAATTAAAACACTTTCACAAATGTAATTTAGCTTTTTATAAAAAAATTTTAAACAAGAACCATAGTATTTCGTTACTATTGTTTCTTAGGTTCAGCCCAACAGTTGGGTATTGTCATTTGAAATGTTTTCAAATGTGTGAATTCGAAACACCGGTCTCTTAGGCAGAGAAGAACATACTCAGAGAGTATGTATGCCCAAACGATAGCTATAAAGTATATAACTAGCGTTACATTTCCAGGACATAGCTTCTTCTCGGCTGTTAAGTTCAACACCACGTCCAAAGCACTTTTATTTGTGTTTAATCACGGGTGCCAGCTGTTTTCTAGAACATCTGGGCTGGAGATAAACGTGCGTTCCTAAGATCTTCTCAACACTGCATTTTGTTTGATAACTGCTCAATTAATTCTGAACTGCACTCACTTAATAAATTTGTGAACTGATTATTGTCCGATAAAAAAGTTTATTTATATCTGCAACGTGTTGTCGAAATATTCCCGGCAAAGATCTGTTGTCGAATTCCAGCGATAATCATTTGATAAATGTGTTTTGAAAGATTGCTTAATTAGCAATAGCCATGCACAAACGTTGTTTTATATCAATTAATAACCATTGCCGTGTTTTTTAATGATAATATTCTTTAACTTTCATTTATTTATAATAACATTTATTCTATTGTTGACACTCGCACATATATACACACATATATTAGTTTTAACATTATTTTTTCTTGAATGAAAAGAGATTGGTATGTTTTTCTTTAATGAAAGATTATTTTAATATTATAATTTTAGATAAAATTATGTGCCTATATCAATATAGGTACAATATATATATATATTGTCTATAATTTAAAATTTATATATAGACATATGTATAGTAAAACCTTGATTAATGCTACATTTTGTTCCAAGCCTCCCCACATATATTGTATATCATACATAATAGCTCATTTTTATTGATAAACATTGAATTAGAATGGAATACATATTATTTATAGTAATTTTCAACAAATGTGTTTTTTATATGCATAACATGCATATATAAATTAAAATTATAGTATAAGAAATTTTTTTAACAAATAAGGGTAGTTATTAATAATAAATTAAGGAGACACATTTACACATATTTTACTAACTGTGAGTTCACTCATTCATACAATAAAAAATATGAATAAGAAAAATAATCTAATGTATTGCATAACAAAATGACTGACTCATTGCAATCAAAGGGGCTCTGAGTGATATTCTTTATTTTCATGATATTTTTTTTGTTTTATGAAAACAATAAACTATATCCTTTTATTATTTTGATGTATTTAAATTAGTATCAATTTCAAGAATGTTCTAAAGTTTTGAAAATCAAAATTTTAGCATCACATTCAGAAAATATTTTTATTTGGCAAAATTGCACATCAAATTCAAAAAGAAATAATTAAATCTATATGAAACTGAAGAAATTAATGTTAATAAACATAATTATACACAGTGCTTTGAGATAAAAAAATGACTACTGGCATATTATAAACTTTATTTATAAACTGTTTTTAATGTGATAGCATATAGAGTTAAAAAAAATTGTATGCTCAAATGCTGTAAAATTTATTGTTTATGAAGTTTAATGTGTGTTTTTTTAATTTACATTTTTGTTTGTTTATATTTTTGGATAGTGCATAATTAAAGTCATAAGTAGATACAATGTAATTCCAGCTACATAGTGTTTGCATATTTTCTCAGACATCAAGCTGTAAATATTGTATTCAATGGGATTTTTTAAATCTTATTTCAACTGTGATGTCACCAGATAAACCACCAATTAAATCCTCATATTACAAACTGATGTCATGTCATTTAGATCAGCCAGTCACTTACTAATACTAGATGATATGTATTTATATATTGAACTATTTATATAAGTATTGAATGTCTTTAGAAAAAATTATCTTTATTTAAATATTCCAAAGGCATTAAACTATTAGTAATAGCACACAGGTTAGGATATGCATAATGTTTCAAGAGGTATTAGTCTCCCTTTTTCTTCAGGTGTTGCTGACCTGACCAATGACAGTACTAGCATGAGAATTGAACCTGGACCTTTAGATTCTTGAATATTGAAATTTTAAGGTAACACTCTATCCAAGTGAGCTATCCTGCAAAGGCAAATAACATAATCATAAACCTTCTGGAAAACACTAGCTGGTATGATTTCATTTTGCAGTGCTGGTTTTTAATTGGTATTTTACGTACTACATCATAAATGAAATACATGGAGCTCTAGTGTTAATGTGCATTAATGAAGTTAATAATTATTTCTTGGCATAAGAACTTATTTTAATTACTTCAAATTGAATTTGGGTGTAACATAATTATGACTGCACATGAAAGTGCTAATTATAGTACACTACTGAAAATTAATTCACTTTAAATGGTTAAAATAAGAAATAATTATAATAGGGAATATGTAATAAACAATACACACCTATGCACAACTGGCTATGTATAAAGAATAGTATTTATTTGTTTCTATGACAATGTATGAGTGATAAAACATCTCTTCTAGAAATTGTATATCCTAACTTGCAACCATTTCCAATTCATGAGTGTATCAGGATACTTACACAGTGCATAATAATGTTATAGCTTTTTACCTTATTATGCAATCATAGCTAATATGTCAAAGCTATAGATCATGAGACAAATTGTATTTATACGTTGGTAATAATAAATGATAAAAATGAACTATAAACCCATCAGAATATTCCAAAATAAAATAAATGAATAAGAGAGAATAAGAATGAGGATAATAACCACTTAATAAACCAGTGTTGGAATATACATATTTTAGCTGCTGGGAAAGGTTATATATAACAATATTCTGATGATAGTTTTAAGATAATTCATGTTTAAAATGTTATCATCAGTTCATATTGGCATCCATTGTGATACATGTAAATATACTAAGTACATTTGACTAAAAAGCAACAAAATGCTTCAAACTGCAATTCCAAAAATATTGAGTTACCATTAAGCTGAGTTTGAAATATTGCAACTCTATAATACTGCGATTAATCCAGGCAAGTTATTTGAATTGTTCCCATGTCAAAAGCAGCAGCATTCTAAAATATAAAATTTTGTTAACCTCTTGTATAGATTAAGCACTACCTTCTAGAATCACAATATTTAGAATATCTTTACCGACATATTTAAAGTGGTCTCTATAAATGTAGTTTCTCTCCATTCCTAAGATAATATAATCATGTTTTTTTTTTTAATTTACATGGGTTCAATTAAAGATCTAAGGCTAAAAATCATAAGTCCGAATTAATAGATAGCTACTAATTCTCTCACAATTCGTTGCTTTTTATTAATAGTATTTTATCTCATCATTATAAGTACTTCTTTAGAAAATTATTAACAAAGTTCATTTTATTGATTGTATATAAATATTTTATATGGAAGATAATGATGGCTTCACTATTCATTGAGCTTAGTAGATTTTGAAACTAGGACGCGTCGCATTTATTTAATTAGCACATCTTTGATTTAACTCTCTAAGTATTATATATTTGTCTGCATTAAAATATTCTTTCTATATATATATATATCTTTAATTATCTATACGTTTTTGCAATTAAAGTTTTTTAAAACAAGCAAAAAAATTTTCAATTTGATTTATTTTATTAAAACATCATTTAAAATTTGTGAAAATTGTTCAAATTTATGTATACATTCACACATACATTTATATATTATTACTAACGTTAATTATTGAACTTTCTGCATGAATATATAACTTTCTTTGGTTAATCACTAACAGGATTGGAATACCATTTCTACAATGTTTTTTTTTCCTAATTATTCTTTTCGTTTAATATACAGTTCATTAGCAAAACCGTCCAATCTAATATCATCATTTACATATTTTTCCTGTATATCTTCAATTATTGCATTTCCCATTCTAAAATACTTCAAGAATAATTTATTTGTTCAATGAAATAACGTGTTCGCCATATTCAGCGATAACGTTTTTCTCTGCTATTGGTTATTCCTTCGAGATCGAAAATGGTAAAGTTTTTACCTATGGAACAGTCATTAGTTTTAGAGCTTAGGTTAGGAAAATTATTAACAATCCATTTAGAACGGTACTTGGGTATTTTTCCTGCAACCAAGGAAAGATAGGAGGACTTTTCACATTCGTATCAATACACTGCTAACTTTTTAATGTTGTTATTTTGGCAACATCAAATATTAGAAAAACATTAGAAAGTTAGCAATGCTTTGATACGAATGTGAAAAGTCATCCTATTTTTCCTTGGTTGCAGAAATAATACTCAATACAGTTTTACAAAGACAAAAAAAAATAAAAAATATTACATGAGATAAACACGTATTTATGAATTCTACACGGACGCAAGCTAACTTTTGACACTTACTTATTTTGATCAATTTCAACAAAAAAATATGTGGTCCGTGTTGCAGGAGAAAAAAAAAGCCAACATAAATATATATTTTTATAAAAATAAATATACTCTATGAAATATATATTTACGCAGACGATTCTTGCATACAAAATGGTGATGGTCAGTAGCACCCCCCCCCCCCAACGTACTTCCTCCTTCTCCGAAAAAGTGGTCGAACAAGTGATTGACCAGTACATGCTCTAAATAGAATACTGCCAGGCAATCTAATTTTTCGAATAAACAAATAAGTCCTTCTATCTTTCCTTGATGGCAGAAATAATATTCAATATAGTTTTACAAAAACAAAAAAAAATTTATATAATGAGATATACCCGTACTTTTACAAATTGTACACGGACACAAACTAACTTTTGATGTTTACTTAATTCGATCAATTTAAAAAAAAAAAAATACGTGGTCTGTAAAAAAAAAAAAAGCCAACATAAATATATTTTTATAAAAGTAAAAAAGAAAAAATATTCTATGAAATATACACTTATGCAGACGATTTTTGCATACAAAATGGCGATTGTCAGTAGTACCCCCCCCCTCCTACCGTCCTTCCTATTTCTCCGAAAGATTTGTGGAACAAATGATTACCCAGTACATGCTCTAAATGGAATTCTGCCAGGCAATCTAATTTTTGGAATAAACAAATAACAAAGTCAACGTCTTCATTCAATTACAATTAAATAATAAACTTTTAATTCAAAGATTCACAAACGCAGAAGTCAGTCAATAACCAAGTTGAAATTGGAAAAAAAAAACACAGAAGTAAATAATGCATTTGAAATTAAAAATGTTGAACCAAATTCACAATAATAACAAATGGTAAGTTTAAAATGTATAAACAACAAAATTTTGAATCAGAAAAAAATACCAAAATGTCCAAAAAAGCACATATATAATAGTTTCGGTTGACACGTTTCAAAGCACGTTTTGTGCCCGTTCAAAAACACGTTTTTTGACGAGGAAAAAAACTCAAATCGCAAGGGTTTATTTAATGTTCGCAACATTATGCCTTTATCGCATATGTAAAAAGTCGTCCCATCTTTCCTAGGTTGCAGGAATAATAAACATAATTTTACAATACAAATTTATAAATTGTAAAAAAAAAATATGGATGTTATTTATGGCTAATACCTAATTGTTTAGATAATAAAGTTTTTTTTTATTATTATAGCAAAACAGTAAAGAAAGCATGGTTAGGCGTTCACCGAATAATATGCTCCTACAGTCATTTATTGTGATATTTTGCTACGTTTTTTGTTTTCTAATATCTTCATTAGTAATTAAAAGTTTGAAAAATAACACCTAGAAAAAAGTTGTATATTTGATTATTCCACATTTTTGTTTTCAAATAATAACTTTATTATTCAGATTAAATATATTATTTTAAAGATATTATCGAAGATGCTTAAAAAATTGTTTTGCCACAATTGTTAAAACTTTTAAAGTGTAAGGGAAAATACTGGTACTTATTATTTCATTAATGAACATTTAAAAAAAACTTATTTAAAAAAAAGTAAATTAAAGATACAGGTATAAAACAACCTAATTATACAAACTTTATTGATATATCCTTTCAATTAAATGAAAATTATCCACTATATTTGATTAGAGAAGCATTACTCATGACTAAACTTTTTTAAATCATCTTAAAATATTGTCTGAGGTAAGAAGTGAATTCTTTTGAGATTTTTTACATATATAACTTAATGATTAGAATATCTACTCATACATTGTTAAAGCTGAACACTATGGTGCATATCTGGATCTAAAAGAAAAAAAATTAAGGCTGCATGCTTGTTATTAATCTAAGTTCTAAATTGACCTCAGGTTAATTTGGGAGAATTCTAATTAATAACTATATTTTAAATATCTGTAATATATCATTTTTTTAAAATAATACTTTATATATGAATAATAAGTCATATTAATTTAGCTAAATCGATTTTTTATTACAAATATTAACATTTATTAATGGACTCAATAATTAAAAAAAGCTATTATTTTGTTTTGTTTTTTTTAAATTTGAATTTATTAGTCAAGTAGAAATACAAGTTGAATACAATATGTTTCTTTCGTCATTAAGCATTGCTATCCATGGTTTATCTTGTGTTTAATACTCCAGCAATACCTGGTTAAGCTTGAAGCTAGGAAGAATTGTTCATACTTGAGAGTTCTTGAATTTTCTGGGGATGGAATATTTGGAATTCTATAATTACCCATAGGAGGAATTGTTCATACTTGAGAGTTCTTGAATTTTCTGGGGATGGAATATTTGGAATTCTATAATTACCCACCATGATCGATGTTTAGATTATCATTATTGATTTCATTGGATTGAAATTGTATTACTGCAATGACTGTCATGATTGATAGGATGTTTTCATTCAAGTCTGCAAACTTCATTGGATGGCCTTCATTGTCAGAGAATTGGTAATCACCCCCTTCTATTAATGTCAATGTTTTTTTTTCCATTTTTTGTCCTTTTTATTTCTTGTTTTTGTTAGATTTTGATTTAACATGGTAGCTTTAATTTGATTATGACTAGCATCCGAAGGTGATGCATTATTATTGTCCTGGTGAGAACTACTTGAGTTTATTGTTTTCCTCTTTATGGCTTTAGTTCCATGGAGAATTGAAGGATAATTTTTTCCCATTGGATTATGGTTTATTTGTATTGGTTCTACCTCACTGGTTACTTTGCCATCAGAGGACTTAACATCTAATATAAGGTTTTCCCCTGTTGTCTCCATTTGCTCAATCACATTTCCAAATTTGATCTTCCTGAATAGGGTGAGGAGGCTTGTCTTTGTTGGGTTCATCTCCTTTCCATAAGTTGCATTTGTGATTTTTCCTGTTGATGTTTTTGCACTTTTCATAAATACATGTTGGACATTGTTTAATGAGGTGATGTCTGTCCCCACAGAGAAAACACTGTGGTGGAATGCCATGAAATGATATGTAAATTGGGCATTCCTTCTTTACAAGGACTTAAGGGATATCAAATGGTGATATATTTTTGTGAGGGGTTAATATAAAAGAAGCATAATTACATAAGATTTCTATTTCTGAACATTTTTTCTATAGGAATTTGAAAATTTCCATCTTCCCAAATTGATCTAGGAAGCATTGAAGATCATGTTGTGAGAATTGAACATGACAATTTCTTACCAGTCCATTCAGCTTAGATTGTCTGCTCATATCAGTGTTAATGAGTAATTTTTCATTTAAAATATGGTGGTTGTTTCTAAAAGCTTGTCTTTGAAATTGATTCACAAATTCCACAATGAAATAGCATTTTTTTTGGGTGATAGAGAATTCAGTTATGTTACTAAGGTTTTGTTCTTTATCATAGCAAAGAATTCATTTACTGGAAAAGTGAAGAGTTGACATTTTCTCATTTGTGGTAGTTAATATCAGTGAGAACTCATTGTGAAAATGAGAAAAAGATTTACAGAGGTTGTGCAGTATTCTGTTATTGAATTGTTCACTAATATTTTCATAATCATTTAAATTACAATTGTCGTGTGTAAGATTTGGGTTTATATTATTGTTTTCATTGTGATCATCTATTGGATAAAAATCTTGGTCTTCATGAATGTCAATGGTGTTTAAGTAAGCTGGTTGCTTTTCCTTGGATAAGGTATTGATTTTATTTAGTTTTTTTTTTTGCAGTTATATTAGCATAAGTTTGCTTATTATCGTGGGATTGTGAATTTAGAACAGTGTGCCTTGATGTTTCAAAGTGAATCACTTGGTTTTGTGGTGAACTAGTCTTGACCTTGGTTGAGTTAATCCTTCTAGTTAGAGATATCTGGAACTTCGATTTCCCTACAATTCACATTTAACCTAAATTGGAGCTTTGAATAATTGTACCTTGATTATAACTTTTATGAATAGCTTGACCAACCAATTCCCCCTTGTTTCTAGGTTGTGTGAGCTTATCATTATCAACATCCATGTGAAACATTATTTTATTATTATTTATATTATTAATTTTCCCTTTTGTGATGTTATCACTTAATTTTGGACCAAATTTAGGCTTGTTTAAGGTAACATCATTGTTTTCCCTTGGAGCGCCCTCTGTGTTAAAAAATTATTGTGATATTTATTTAGAGAGTAAGAATTTTCAGTGGAATTTTTAGAATTATTTGAATTGTGTTCTTCATGAGAGATTTTCATTTATTTATTTTGATTTTGACTAGTTTTAAACCTTGATTGGTTGATTTCAGTTATTTCTGGTGCAGCGCCCTCTACCCCAATGGAATTATTATTGTAATAATCTTGGGAGTGTGAATTTTCAATGGAATCTTCAGATTTACATGAATTTTGGTCTTTAAGAGTAATTTCCATTGATTTTTCATCATTTTGATTAGTTGTCAATATTGATTGATGATCTTAGGGTCTTTAATTTTTTCCATGTTTTAGGCTTGGGTTTCATTTTTGTTTCTTTTGGTTCTTGTAATTCTTGTGCTTTTTGATTAATATATTCAAAATGCTTACTTATATTTTTAAAGAAACTATACCTTACACTCCTAACTCCTTTTTTTCCCCTAACTTCCTCAAGAAAACTGATAATATCTTGGTTTTTCAGGAGAATGAACTGAAGAGTGTTTCACCTGCAAGTGACTAGCTATTATTTTGTTGACTGTTTTTTTATGTTTGAATTTGATGTGGAAAATTTATTAAAGAGAGAATGAAAAATCTTAGAAGGAAAACCTTAATTGAATTATTTATTTCATTGTCATAAGTGCTACTTCAAAAAAATATACTGCAATCTTTGTTTATATGTTCAATGTTTATTTCAGCCAAAACCATCTTATATGCACATGTTAGATATTTAAGCATAATAATCATAATTTGATTTTTTAAATTGTAATTCAAGACTAAAAATTGCCTCTAATTATTTTGAATTTGTAATTTAAGATAGCTGTCTGTTGTAAGTCAAATGGCAGTTTTGAATGGTGTCTTTTGGAACACTTTAGATATAAATATATAATCTCCTTGAAGAACTGACGACTTGTGCCAATGGGAAATTCTAAAATGAATTCTATCTCCTCCCCCACTTATAACACAATTAATTACCCATGACTGACAAATTATTTGCTGTTCTGGTAATTTTAATAATATAATTAGGAAATAAATGTTTATATTGTTTTAGATGGAATATAAATCACAAATGTAATTGTTTTAGGTGGAATATAAATCGCTTAAAATTCTGAAAGGACTTGTCCATCAGACATTGTAAATACTTAATATATATATATTCAAAAACTAAAAGACTTGATAAAAGCAAAAACTAAAATGGCCACCATTATAAAAAAGATTAAACTGTTGAAAAAACTGGTAGCAACGATCACTTATAGTAAAAAAAAAAAAAGTACATCTGAGTCTCGTTTTATGCAGATTATTTTAATGCGATTTTGAAGTTATGTGATTTATGTTTCTTCTTAATATCTTTCATATTTCACTATATTTATTAGATATCAAGAAATTTAAATTATTAATAACTTATTTTGACTTGAAATACTTTTTTTTTTCAAAAATATAACGTTATATTGGCAGCTAATGTGAATATGACCTGAAGCTGTATTTAGAATCTTAGCTTCTATGTAAATAACCTACTTATACTAATGAGTAAATAATAATAATAATAGATTTATACATATGTATAAAAATTTCACAATAAATATTCAAAAATTTTAAACTTTTAAAATGTATTTTGTTAGATATTAACAAAAATAAATATTTTTTTAGATTTTTAAAATAAATAATAACGAAGATTTTATTGATTTTACAAACTGAAAATAACCTTTCTAATGATAATGTATAATCTTTTTGTTTTGATTGCAATCTCATTTTTTTAATATAGAAACAGAAAACCATTAACACAGCACAAGACTGAAAGTGGCGCTAGTTGTACATCACATCATGAATCTGATTTCTTACTAGTTCACAAATGAATGCATATTGTCAAATAATGGTAATGATTAAAATATATATGAAAAATGTAAAATTAAATACTGTAATTAATAAAAAAAGTAAAAAAAGTTTGTCTTGTATTAATTTTTTTCAAATATTTGAAATTTTTTATTAGTCATACTTTATTTCCTTATTTTTTTAATGCAAATTTTAAAGTAATTTTTCCTTGTTGCTTTGCTTTTATGCTACTTTCTGAAAATTACCGAACCTATCTCCCATTTTTCATGATAAGTTACGTTTATTTTTGTGCGATTTCTTTTGTGTGTGTTTTCTGAGGAAGCTATCTACTGCATAAAATGAGACTCAGGTATATTCTGGATAAATGTTATTTATTTATTTAACAATGAACTTGCTCTGGCATAATTAAATATATATTAAAGAAAAATAATTGCATTTTATGAAATACTAGTAGACTTATTTAACGCGTGAAAAATAAAATGTTGATGGCCTAGTGGTTAACATAGCTGCCTTCCAAGCAGCTGGACCAGTTTCACTTTCCAGTCAATGTATTTGACATATGAAAAAAAAAACTTATTTTTTTTTTTTTTATAAAAATAAAACTTGAATTTTTACTCATACATAAACAATACTTTGTTATAAATACTTTTGGCAATTTTTTTTATAATATTCTAATATACATATGATTCAGAATTAAGTGTGGGTGAAAGAAAACTTTTAAGCAGAAATATAGTATAGTAAAAAAAACTCTTAATTATTTACTTAATGGTAAATTTGTTCTGATCTAATTAATAAAGGAACAAAATGTAGTGTGTCCATGTTAACATTAAAAAAGAATAAAATCTGAATCAACATTTGTAAAAATATTTTTTGACTTTGGGAAAAAAGGATCATTGAAGTTAGTCAGTGCTAAAGGCTTAAAAACTTGTGTTTTCTAATTTATATATAATAAAAATATTACTATAAATTGCCCTGCAAACATGTTATGTATGCTTGTGTGGATTTGGATATAAATGTAAAATACCACGGACTCTCTGCTAAAAATAGGTATGTAACTCACCTTTATCATATTATTAGTTATCAAATCATTATTGATTTATTTTAATAAACAGAAATTTAAAAAAAAAGTAGAATTTTAAATGTATACTGACTCACTTTCATAGTTTAGATCTGACATCAGACTTGTTTGTATATATTTTACAGATCTCAGTTTTATGCCAATTGTAGATTTCTTCTTATCATTGTCCAGAAAAGTTACTACCAACAACATCTTATGATTTACTCATACACTTAATCATATGCTTCTAATATCAGTTCTTTTCAACATATCCTGTTAACATCTATTGTAAATTTTAGCAATCTTTGGATGTGATATAAAAGAGTTATAATATCAATATTTCAAACTAGTTTCTAACAGTATATATGAATTGTACAATGCCATCTTGTGTCTATTTTATTGATTAAAAAGACCTAAAGTAGACTAATTCAGTTGCTTTCGAGTGTGTAACAGTACACATGAAAAAGTCATTTGGTGTCACTATTATTAGCCAATGGTAAGGCATATGTAGTAGGCATAAATTTTTGGTCTCTAAACAGATAGAAGTTGAACTGGTGTCAGATGTAGATAACTATGCAAGTCAGTTGGCTTGGGTTTAAATCTAATTTTTTTTAAATTTATGGCTATTAACTTGAACATTGTAAAGGAATAAAAGGTGATTGCAGCTGTATAAATTCCATTTCCTAAATATTTGCTGTCAAAGGCAAAAGTTAGAAACTGGCATGGTAATGTGAATATTATAGCCTTTTTGATTTCTATTGATTACTCAAGCTTGCCATAAATTATCAAATGCATAAGCATATGAATAATATCATGAAACATTATTGGAGCTTTTCTGCTGAATTATATTAAGATGAAATAAGAAAATCTAACCTGAGTAGTTGTCCACTTGCTCATTTTTATTTTGATGTTCTTAGCATTCTCAATAATGTTTGCCAGCACCACAGTGCAAAAATATGATCACTTTTTTTCCAATTTTTTTTCAATGTTCAAATTTGACATCCACAAAGTGTCACAATAAATGTCATAGCTTAAATAATTCTGTCCTTTATTTCTAAAAATGTTCCTACATCTAAAAATCTTTTTCAGGTTTTTTAATCCAACTTTATCATTAATCTATATGAAATCTCTTGATCCGTATATTTTATTGTTGTTGATGAATAATCCAAAAAAGATTTTTCTTTCTGATTTCAATACCTGTGCATGTTGTCACAAAATATTAAGCTATAATTTATGCTTTCATTTTATTTTACCTTTCTAATAAATGTTACATCTTGTCCTCATCTTGTTAAATTTGTTAATGTTTTTTCTTAGTTATGAATCCAATTTTGTCTCAATCCAATCAGATTTATTTCATTATTTATTCAATATACACACTGAATAGGTATGGCAATTATGTTCTGAAAAACAATAGACATATTATTTCATTATTTATTCAATATACACACTGAATAGGTATGGCAATTATGTTCTGAAAAACAATAGACATATTTTTCATTATAACTTCTAAACCCATTAATTCTTATTAGCAACTTTTCAAAGACTCATCTACTAAGTGTCTTTTGTATTTTAGTACAGTCAACTATATTAATGAGTTTTTAAATATATTTCTTAATCTTTTCAATTATTCAGTGGCCAAAACATTATGTTTAGTGTTTCAACTTTCTTAAAATCGGCTTGTAAATTCTAGGATGTTTTTCCCATTATAATGATCTGATGTGTGCTAAAAGGTTTTTCAGAATAATGTTACAAACATTATTGTATTACAATTTCTCAACTTGTCAAAACTAAAATCACCACATGATTTTCTTAGTTTCTACGATCCAAGAGAAGTTGTATTAACTTTGCTTTATAATCATCTACTATAACTGTAGACAATCCATAGATATTAGAAGAATATATAACTCTCTATACAGTAGTACCACCAAGTGCAAGCCTTTATAATTAATGGATGCAGGAAGGTTTTCATATAAAATTTCTATCTAGTGCCTACTCATCCAACATCTCCAGGCTAGTATTAACAGCATGTGGAAGCATTTAAATGGTAATTATATAATGTTTTGATGGTTTTATCTCTATCCTTCCTATAGGATAATGGGACTATGATTTTTGTAAAATCAAAGACACCAAAATATATGGATGCTGAACTGAGTTCAGATCTATATGACTACAAGAAAATGAGCTTGGGTTGAAAACCTTGTGGTGTTTTCATCTTCTTCTAGCTTTATAGTGAAGTAAATAGTTTAAAAGGTGGCTTCTGAAGGGTTGCATTAGATTCTAAGGTCTGGATAAAGTGCTCTCAAATCCAATGCTTCTCACTGATGAAAACAACAAGCTAGAAACTAATCTGGTGATGTTAAGATGAGTGGCCACTAGATAGAGATTTGATGCAAAAACCTTCCTAAATTCATTGATTACAAAGGCTTGCACTTGTTTGTACTACTGTATGGAGTGTGTGGTACTCTTATTAATTACATGTATAAGCATATGAAATGGTGATCACATAAGATATTGGATGATGTATTGTCATGATATATCATTACTTACTCAGTTTTTGGCTTATGTATCTGCCAGTAAGAACTTAAAACTCAAAGATGATTTCTGTTGGTATATGAACTGATGGGTCTGTTGCAGTGCTTCTAGATAATGCATGATTTTACCTCAAATAGCTTTTTTCTTCTTTTATTTCCAGGCATTCTCTAAGTGCCTCACTGGATGACTGATATACTTTCATCAGCACAATCATATTTAAACAGATTTCTGTAAGTGTTGTATTATGTGTAATTATCATATATTTCATTTGCAAGAGCTAAAATTTTGTAGTTGGTATTGCAGTCATTCTATGTATAAAATCAATTTTTAGTAAAGCAATAATTGTGGAATGATCTTATAGTGAGGTATATTTGAATGATAGGCTAATCATGTGTGTAATTCTCTTGTATTTCATCTGTAAAAGCTAAAGTTTTGAGGTTGAAAATGCAGTCCTTATTATGAAATTAAACATATGATGACATGAAGGCAATCCATGCTTGTACTTGATCCAAAAGTATTAAAAAAAGAGATATATTTCTGAATATATTGTTAAAAGTACTCTGTTTTTCCTATGGTTGTTAGTGGTCTATGAGTAAAAAACAAGGTCAATTAGTGAGAAAAAATTGTCATTATTATATGAGATCAAGTTTTAGAGGAGATAGCCTTCTACACTCATAAAGTTGTCAATTGTAATCATCATCTTCATCATTTTTAAGCATTATTGCTCCATAGCAGGATGAATGTCTCTCCAAGTTCAATCCAACTTCTCTGATCTTTAACCTGTCTTCTCTTCATCACCCCAGCACACTTTTTTATTTCATCCATCCATCTCATGTGTGGTCTCTTTCTAGTTATTTTATATGATTTACTAAAGTCACCAAGTAAATTTAATTTATGTGGGAAGAATGTAAATTTTGAAATTTAAGGTTTGGATAATTTTGTTAATTATTTTATAACTTAAATCACTAAACACCATATGATCGCCATTCTTTATGCTTACACAAGCTGTATTTTATGACAGGGGAGTATATAAACAAATGCTACGTTTAATGTTAATATTTTATGATATAAAGTTATAATTAAAATATGTGCATCTATGTATATTAATTTAAATGAATTAACTAATCTATTTAATTTTATGCTATATCTTGTTAAAAGAAATTTATATGTAAATATTAGTTCATGAAAGATACATAAATTTTATTTGCGTAGTATATAGATTTAGCTAAATTTAGCAAACGTTTAATATTTAATTAGATTTTACATTTTTATTATCTTGTTAAAGATTAATCCACTTATTTTCTAGAAATAAATAGTGTGATATATGTGAAGTAATAGTTCGTTATTTATTTGAAGAATTTGTTTCTTATCATAATAATATTTAAATTATTTTAAAACTGACCGAAAATAAGTTTAAAAAATATATAAGGGCGAGAATATTGTAACTAAGTTTGCTTAAAATTTTGTTTAGCTTATTCAGAAGTTTATGTTAATAGAAATTCTTATCTTTAAGAAAGTATATAAATATAATTATTCTCAGGATCGCCGTGAAGATTATTAAGTGCTGGAACAAGCCTAATGTCCTCTTCACCTACACATGGACACAATCAATAATACTTGCAAATATATTAAAAAGAGGACAGGTACTTCTGTAAAAGATAATAAAACAATAATGCACATTAGTATATAAACAACGATGAAACAATATACATAAGCAATGAATTTAATACTAGATTGATTACAAACTCATAACAGTTATTATAATTGAGTTGTCATCATCATCATCAGCAGCAGCAGCCATTACTAATCAACTGCAAGATGAAGGTCTCTCCAATTTCAGTCTATTTTTTATCTCCATCATCTCCTGCACACTTTGTTCATCCATCCATCTCACATGTAGTCTCTTACTGTGTCTTTTACAATTTTTTAGAATCCAGTTTAAGATTTCGATTATCCATCTATTATCATCTTTTCTAGAAATATGCCCAGTTTCAGTCTTTTAAATCTTTCAATGATGTGAGTAACACTTGTTTGTTCTCTTATCCATGTATTGAATTTTTGATCTCTTTTTGTTATTCCTAGTGTGTATCTCTCCATACTCCTTTAATGGTCTGAATTCTTCGTATTGCTCTTCTATTAAGTATCCAAATCTCAGATCTATAAGTAAGAACTGATAAAACACTTTTATTAAAACCTTACTTTTCAAACACATAGGCATATTTCTTTTTTAAGTTATTTTTACCAAAAAGCACTCTAACCAAGTTTAATTCTATGATTAATTTCATCCATTATGTTTCCATCTGTAGTAATAATCTGACCAAGGTATTTGTAGTTGTTAACTTCTTCTAATTCATCATATCATTCTATATTTTTATATTTTGAGAAAATCCATTGAACATTACTTTAGTCTTTTCAATGTTTACCTTTAGTCCTACTTTGTTATATAGATCTGATAACTCTTGCTACACTTTGTGAAACTCTGAAGCATTATTTGCAAAAACAACTATATCATCTGCAAAATCTAAATGTCTTAAATAATCTCTATTTACTCTTACTCCATTAGCTTCCCATTTAATTCACAAAAAACTTTTTCAGCACTGCTATAAAAAGTTTTGGAGATATGGAATCACCCTGTCTTACACTCTTCTCAATATTAACTTTGCTACCACCATTATGTAATCTAATTGTTGTTGTTGTATTTTTATAAATATTCTTCAAAATATGAGCATATACTGGGTCTATACCTTGATGATACAATGCTTTAATCACTCACTGGAAAAATGCTCATAGAATCAAATGCCTTTTTATAATCTACAAATCCAAAGCATAATGACAACTCATATTCATTGAAATTTAATGGTATTTATATTCTTCTAAACAAAGATGTTTTTCCTAACCTTTTCCTGGAAAAATTGTCAATCACATCATCAAATCAATTATTTTTGCAAGATCAGACTCAATATAGTGTCTTGCAAAATCTACCAGTCACCCTTGTGACATAGTTAATCTTAGATATTTTTATCAGCTTTAGTTTGCTGAGTAAGTAGTCTCCAGAGGCAACAGTGGCAGAAAATGTTAATAGAATATGGAAGCAGACACATATATTTGGAAAGAGTCCTTCAAGCTTATATCTTTTCAAGCAATTCAGTAGCTTTGCTTGATGAATAAATGAAAAATGACCTATCTCCATTACAAGATCTTCATTGATATCAGCAGGATATTGATCTGCTAATAATTGTGATTTTTCTTTCAGTTCATCTTGAGGAATTGATAGATACAGCTGAACTTCCCAGAAATGTTCACTGGAGTATTGAAGTGAACAGTCAGTTCACCAATAACATTATCCAATATTAGTATTCCTTAAAAAAAGCATTCAAGGAAATATAATGTATTGCATTATATATATTTTTATTGTTTTATTCAAATACTGATACCTTTATGTTTCACAAATTACTACTTGTAATGTATAAATAATTACTTATTCATTATTATTTGTAAATTATAAATACATCTTTGTACAATTTTATTGACTCAATATTTGAAAAATCTTAATAAAATACCTTAATGCTTTATAAGTAAAGTTAAATCTCCAGTTGTCTGATTGTTTAATATTTTTTTAAAAAAAAATTTCTTCAATAAATTAATTTCTGTATTAAGACAACTTGTAATGGCTTGATATTCAAATATTAATGTCTTCTATAAACTATTTTGTAAGAGCTTTCATAAATACAATTGCTTTAAAAGTTATTTTTAATATTTCAATGTTTTAAATTTGTAGATAGTTGTAGATAACTTTCAATTGCCTAGTTTAGGGAAATTCTTACCTTAAATAGTAATGATCTAATGTTAGAAAAATATTAAGACTCAAAACCATTTTAATAAAGGTACTAGCATGTAAAAATCAATGTTAGAGTTAAACATTAAAGCTCAGTTTGAATCTCTAACATTCATTATTAATATTTAAATAACTTGCTTTTAAAAATATGTTTTATTTGTTTGCTAATAAAAAGCATATTTTCCTTAATGCCAGTTGTAATGAAGATTAAGTCAAATAAATAAGTTTTAGTTAGTTGATTAAAGAAGAGAAAGAATTAATTTATTAGTAAAAGCTATTAATTTTAAATAAAAGGAAGCCTTGGCAAACATCTGTGAGGGTGCTTGGATTATAAATTTCACTTTATTCTTAAATATTTATTTTAAAAAGTATTATTTAAAATCTATTTTGGAAACTTTATCTTTATTAAATATTGTATAAGTAATTAAAAATAATAATATAAATTAATGGTTTATTTAAAAAATAATGTAATTTATTATACAATATTTTATTTTATTTTCATTGTAATAATTTTTAGTTTTATAAATAATTGTTTTAAAATGAATATTTTAGTTAAAGTCTACACAATTATATAAATGAGTTTATGTTTTAGCAATGTCTCCCAGGATACTAGTTAATCTTTAAACTGTAATGAATTAAGGTCAAGGAAATGATTAATCTAAATCTCAATTCCAACAAACAAAATCAGTCACATGATCAGAAATATAAATCGATGGGAAGTTGCACATATGTGCTTACTTTTTTAATATTGTATACTCAACTTGAGTAATTTTTCCTGGAGAAATTTATTTCATTAATAATTAATTTTATTCAGTTTGTTTCTAACACATTTTTATTTTGCTTAAAATTAAACATATAGTACTAACTATTTTTCTCTAGGCACTGAAGTTCTAATCTGAAATTATTAAAAGAAGTTTAAAATCTATATAGCCAGAAAACATGATGGAAATTTTACCTAAATATTTAACAATAATTGGCAAGTTATTTCTATATAAAATGTACACTTTGAAGAAATTTTCTGTGGTTCATCATTATTACATAAGAACTTTTATTGATTTTTATTTTCACATTAGTAGTACTCAATATCATTGTTTGAATGCTTTGTACACTGGAATATTAAGACTATTGTTGGTATTTTAAAGCAATTCTTAATAGTGTAGAAATGTTTTTGCTCATAACTTTATGACATACTAAGAATAAAAAGTTTGTTAAAATCTTTAAATGTTTGAATATTCTTCAGTAACATACATTTAAAAAAACTGATTTTATTTTAAAATTTTTCACAAAAATTATTTTTTTGCAATTATTCATCTTTTGCACGAATAGCCTATTTAATTCCAGATAGAAGAACCTGCTGAATGATAATGGAAATTCTATAAATTTCTTACCAGATTTTTAAAATGACATCTCTTTGCTTATTGTTAGTGTAGCAGTGGGATAGAAATTGCTCATTCACAAAAACTTCATTTTATATCTATTTTAGACTAGTGTTAGGAAAGATATTTCTTAATTCAGTGAAATTAAGATTATAGATTTATTCTATTGTTCTGAAAATTTATCATATAACTATGTACTTTTCAAATAATATTTTAAAATATTAATAGAATATTTATTCTAAGTCATTACTATTATTCTTAAATTATCACTTGTATTGAATAACTGAGATGAGTCACATCCTGTGTGAATAAAACATAAATGCTCCTGAATTATGAATTTGATTGAAGTTCACCATAGCTCACCTGTTTCATTATAAATCTGCTTTTCTGCATCTTGTCTTTATTAGTAGTTTTAATATGAAATCTGTTCTACAATGGAATTTGTGTTATGTCAAGAAAATAAATGCTCCTCATAAAACCGCACAAACGATTCATTGACTGATTGTTTATCTTTTTTAAAACATTATTTTTTAAAAAAAATGCCTAGAATGCATATTTAATCTGGTTAATTTAAAAATTAGATCATTTCAATGGAGATTAAATGTGTTAACATTGAATATGCAGGGATTTTTATTTAATTAAAGAATTTTTTTTATATAAATCGTTATTAAAGTAATTTTTAAAATAAAAACGGGGAAAGGGGTATTTTAAATTTTTCTTGAGAATTCTGGAGTGAGAATATACATATATAAAAATTCTCAATTTCTCAAGAATGAAAATAAGTTGAGAATTATTGATAACTATTCCTGAAACGTCTGTTGAAAGACAACTACAACTTCAAATAGCTCAATTAATTTGTCAAAATCAGTGATATTATAATTTAAAAATATATTTTAAAAAATGAATTGGAATCCAAGATTTCACCAATTTACTATGATGAATATGATAAACCTGGATCTTGTTGCTGATGTGCAAGATCTTTCAACCTTGAAAAATAAGGAAAAATGGATAGAATATCCATGTTTCAACAAAATAGCATTTGTCCTCAATTGGAGTGTTATAACATGGTTACTGCAAAGATACAGGATGGTGTAAGTAATTGAGGTCTATAGAAAGATGTATCATGTGAATCATAATAGAAATTAAAGCTAGAACTATTAAAAAGAATTGCACTACTTTTGTTTTATTGAATTCAGAACATAAATTCAAAAATCCATGCTCAAAAATATCTAATAATCTAAATTTTGCATGCATTTTTTATCAATTTCAATAATAAAAAAAGCTTTTTTATATAATTGATAGTTTGGTTATTTATTGATATACTCAATTTTCTTGACTATTCTCAATTTGTTTTGATGCTAATTAATACTTGGGATTTGGTTTTGGAGAAATATATCTGGCTACCAGTATAGTATGACATGGAGAGAAAATATCAATGTTTTGAATGATATTTCACTGCATTATTCTGCTCACCTCTTTCTGACAATAATATGACAGTTATCCAACAATATATATTCTATTTGAAAAAACATTAGAATATTAAAACACCTCTTAACAATATAAAATCATCAATGACTGATTTCTCTAAAGTCTAAATCTGCAATTGTTCCAATCTTCACTTCCTAAAATAATATCATACAAAAAAGTATTGGTTATTAAAAGATGCATTTATAATAATGTTTTCTGATGATAAGGATAATGTCACTATTGTCATAGTCTTTATTATCTTATAAAAATAAAATTTAGATTTGCTAAATAATAAAGTCTACATTAAAACAGAGATCATATTACTTATTGTAAGACAACAATTAAGGTGCTTATTGATAAACTTTCTATTAATGATAATATAGCAAATAATATTATTCCAATATAAAACCCTTCTGTATATATTTAAATTATATAGACTTCCAAAAATATATAAGATAAACATTTCATTCTGTCCCATTATTAGTATCCTAAACATTTACTCAGGCTTTAACAAGATTTATGGCAAATGTAATATAACAATAATAACATCAATGAAATTCTCTATTAAGAAACTCATCTCACCTTATTTCTCTTCTTAATAATTTGAAAATCATTTCAAATGATAATTCTGTAAGATTTATTGTTGCCTGCTGTTTAGAAACATACAATTATTAAGAGCTAAGACATAGTTCCTCACCATAATAATTTTCCAAGTCATGCTGACGCACTAGTTAAAGGCAACCAAAGATACCAAAATCTATAGGTACTGAACTGAGTTCAGACCTATATGACTATATAAGCTGATGAGCTTGGACTGAAAATATTATAATGTTTTCAATTTAAGTCTCATAGTTTTGTAATTAAGTAGAGAGAAAAGGTGGCTTCTGGAGGGTTGCATTAGATCTTAAGATTTAGGGGTAGTGCTCTCAGATCTAAGGCTCCTCACTGATGAAGGCCACAAGCCTGAAACTAATCTGGAGATATTGGATGAGTAGCACTAGATGGGGATTTTAAGCACAAGCCTTCTGGTATCCATTGATTACCCTGGCTTGCACTGAGTGACAATATGTATAAAGAGTTTTGCCTGTTTTAATGCTAGTTAAACACAATCTTACAATATTTTATTTTGTTTGCAATGGATAGCAAGAAAAGTAATGACCAGTACTTTGATGACATCTCTGATCTTTAATATTTCTGCCATTTATGGATGAGTCTGAGATATTGACTTTGGGAATCGGCATTGCACAAACTCAATCAGGGTCACATACATTGATAACACATTCCAGAGGAAATAGTAATAATGTAAAATTTTCCATATGTAAAAATGTACACATTCTTATAGATATTTGGAGACATTCCCCATTACATACTCAGATTTTTTTCTATAACTATGTCCCTCTTTATGAGAGCCTTTTTTTAAATGCCACTATTGTGAATAAAAGAGATCAAATGTATACATGATATTTTATTACTGAATGGTTTTTAGTTCAGTACTAAACACAGAGCAATTCACTAATATACAAGATAGAATTGAAAGGTACTAAGATATTACAATGTTAAGAGAATATTTTTTAATAAACAAAAGATTATTGATATTCAGAGAAAACCTCAGGATGTGATCCAGTAAAAGTCAAAAAATATTTATAAAACTTCCTATGAGAATGCCAAGCAATATATATATATATATAAAACCAGGCACTCTGCACAAACCTGGGAGCCCATTTGTAAGTATAGAGAATTTGAACTCAGATTTTCAAGCACCCTTCAACTATCCACACTATCTCATACAACTGAAACACATGACCACACACATGTAGAAAAGATTAACAATCACCAATATATGGATTTCATGCTAAACCAGCACTCATCAGTTGGTCCAGACTATCATCTCCCACATATATATATATATATATATATATATTGTAAATATCGATAAGTCTATCTATATTTTAAAAATTGTCATTTGTTATTAAAAAAAAAATCTCTTTGAGTTGATGTTTATATATGAAGTATTATTGTTTATGGTTATTAAGTATAGTTATTGTTTGAAGTTATTATTTTATTTATATGTTGATGGTACATCGTTATGAATATTTAATTATTATAAATAAATAAAGACATATAAATTGTTGATTATATAAAAAAATTATTTTATTTGCAGTGATTATTAAAAAAATGCAATATTATTATTTATGTATATTTTTAAAGCTGTCAAATAAATTTTCAATTTAATATTTTTTATATATATATGCTTGATATTTTTTTTTTTTAAATGTTAATTGTTTAAAAGAAAACATGTGTAACGAGGGTTTTAAAAACAGCATTTGCTAGCACGTGGAACAACAGCAACAACAATAAAAAGAAGCCATTATTATTATTATTAAGATAGTAATAAAACCAACTGAAGGATAAAATTTTGTTGTACTTTATTTCTTTGAAATTACCATTCTTCAGAATATCGGAATAAGATAGATTTCTATGGTAAATACATAAATCATGGCCTGCTAATAGGGATATATCGCAGCCAAGAGGCTGCACCGTTTCTTTCATTTATTCCAAAGCAGTTTAAAAAGAAAAAACTAAGAAAATTTCAATACATATATTTCATCGCGTCTGAAGCTGAAATTTGACATAGCTATCTGGAATCTATAATGGTCAATCTAATAATAATCTGGAGATAACTAGAATTAATATATTGGATTTAACATTTCAATTTATTTATTTATTTTTCAAGGAAAGAAATTTTAGAAGGATAAAAATATACATATATCCAAGAATTGACAATTTTCTCTAACGTGATAGTTTCCTCACCTTCACTAGAATGCATTCTAATATTAAACGGATAAAGAAATAAAACAAAGGAATAAGTTGACTTTTGAAGGAAAACTGGACATGTGAACTTTGAAAGGTAGTTAATAATTTTATATGTATAAATGATATATAAATATATTTTTGAGATTGATATTTTTGTTTACTTTTATTTTTCATTATAAAAATATAACGTTTTATAAATAGTCAATTCAAGCGTCTTGTTTTCTAACAGCAATTAACCTTTTGACAGGTGTTAAAATTAATACTTAAGTAATTTAAAATCTTAAAGTATGGCTTATAGGTTTGGGTTGTATATGAGTTGTTATATATATTTTAATAAGTAAATTTATATTCGTAAATTTTTTTTTATTATAAAATTTTTATCATTAATTTATTTATTTTCATTTTTTTTTTAAACTTCGTATAATAATTCTTATGCATGCCAAAACAATAATTATATGTATTTGCTGTATGTAATATTTTTTTTTTATTATTTTAAATATCTGAAAAGTATAAGTATGGATTTGTATTTATATTCATATCTACTTGTTAAGCATAGATATGTCTTTATATATTTAATATATATACTTATTGCAAGTATATATGTATGTTTATTATTTGGGTTTGTATTTAAAACATTGATATTACCTAAAATTAAACCATAATATATAATAAAGGATGTACTATTTGTTTTATAAGTAACGTCTTTGTAATTTATTTGAAAGAGCGGTAATATATTATTCTTATTTTTCTTTTAATGCTAGAGTCATTATGAAATTAATTGAATTCACAATTTATTTATATATAACCGGGATAATTTTGTCTTTCTTCAATTTAAATGGAATGCAGCAAGTACGTTCCATTACATTTGGTGCAACAACTAGGGCTCGAAATAAGCTAATTAGGGCTTGAAATACCCCACATACCTGAGAGATGTGTAGTATATATATTTATGTGAGATATATAGTTTAAAGAAAGAGAAGCATTTTTGTGTGTTTAATTTTTTTTATATAAATGGAAATATTTTGGCCTTATGTTTAGATGGTGATTGTTACTGTTATTGTATTTTTTTAATGATGAAAGATAAATATAGTCATGAAGCAGTTTAATTTCAATTTAAAAATTATATTGATGGTGTTAAATTATAGCATAATAATTTTGTCCATATTTGGAAAGTTTATGTTGTAGAAAATCTATAATTTTGAAGGTTGGATTGGATATTTGATTGTTGGAGTTTGGTTGGTTCTGTTGCAAGAATTGATGTTGGATGGGGAATTTTTGTCATTGTCTTGAGGATGTGATGCATTCATGTCACTTGTGATTGATTGATCTCATTTATTGCTCCAACCCAAATTTTGATGTTTATTATTATTTATCATGAAGCAGTTAACAGTAGTCCTGCCATGATTTTACCTCTAAAACTCCAGAGAGAGTAAGGTATAATTATTTTGATATATGTATAATATTTGCCTCTAAGTCTCCCAAAGATGAGCAAGGAAATATTTTATAAATAATAGCCCCTAAGACTTGGATGTAAGGAGGGCAGTGTAATAGTGTTTTCAGAAAATTATTATGGGTTGTAGTAGCTTAAATAGAATGAAATGTGATGGTCATCTAAGTGTTCATGAAACATTGTATGCTTTAGGAGTAATGATTGAATTCTTTTATCTATATCAAGGTTGTGAAGTGCTAATCAATCTTTTGGCTGTCAGTATCTGTCGGATCTTTGGAGGAATAGATAAGTATATAACTTAAATATATAACACCAAACTTAAGGGCTTGATTAATTGATTATTGTTTGTAACAAATAATCTATTACATTGATTATCAATTAGGGTTTGAAAACAAACATATCAATGTTTTATTTTCTATTATAAGTGACTTTAAACATGAAGTTCAATTAGTGAATGTTTGTTGATGATAAACTGCACTAGTACAATTTTTAGTAAAATAGTGTTTTGGGCATAAAAGCTAATAATTAGTGAAGTTAATTTTTTTTTTTTTTATGTATATAAAATGTTATTAAGTTTTAAGGTCCAGAAAATTTATAGGCATCAATTTAAGCATTTTATATTTAACTACCATTATTTTGAATGAGAAAGTTGTCTCACTATATTATCAAATTAGTTATTTTTAAGGCATGCAAACATTTAGTTGTATTTTAAATATTTCAAGGTTATATTGAATTTGATATGAAGTTTCCACATTTCAATATTGTATAAGTGTGGAATATTTATTATCATTAAATATAAGTAAATGTTATTTAGTGATATCAGTTGTTACTCTCTACATATATATATATTTTAGAGAAATTTGTTGATGTTATGGTGATAGATGAGATTTTTTTTTTTTTTAAGCCAAGAAGTTCATGAGTTCGAATAACTGAAATTTAGATTGTCGGATAGCTATTATGTATTATAAAATTAAAAAGGCTTGTACTTTGCTTAGTTGAATAATTGCTTGTTGGAATAATGATTGGAGATGGTGAGCCCTTGATCTGTGGTAATTACTATATAGAAATATATATATATCTTAGATTTTTTTTTATGAGTATATAATATTGTAATTCTAATAATAATGGACAACAGTAGTGAAATGCCAGTTAGTGGTGATTTTGACTTAAGAGATTTTATGGAAAAATTTGAATCTAGATTAAATACCAAATATGAGAGACTAGAGTCTAAATATGATAAACTAGAATCTAGATTAAAAACAAATTCTGATGATCTTAGAGCTGAGATGAAAACGAATTCTGATGAACTTTCCCAGAAACTAGAATCTAGATTAAAAACAAATTCTGATGAACTTTCCCAGAAACTAGAGTCTAGATATGATAAACTAGAATCTAGATTAAAAACAAATTCTGATGAACTTTCCCAGAAATTAGAGACTAGTTTAAAAAATAACTCTGATGAACTAAAAGAGGAACTTAGAACTGAGATGAAAGTCAATTCTAATAAATTTTATAAGGAAATAAAAGATGAATTAAAAGCTCTGGTAGATAATAGTGTTAGAAGAGTAGAAGTAAAATTTGATGAAAAGATGGAAAAATACAGAGAAGAGACAATGGTTGAAGCTAATTCTTTAAAAGCAAAATTTGAGGAAATAAGTAGTGAAATGAGGGAAGAAAATCAAGGAATTATAGCCAGATTAGAAGTAGTTGAAAGAAAGACTATAAAGAAACCTAAAATTTTTGATGAATACTATAGTGAGGATAAAAGAATTGATGAATCTGTAGAAATAAAATTAAATTCTTTAGGTGAAAAATATCTAAAGTTATTAGACAATGAATTACCAAAGATTACGGATAATACCAGTAATAAATTTAAAGATAAAATGCAAAATCTAGTTCAAAAATGTACCATTAATTGTGGAAACGTTTATACAAAAATTAATATTTACAAAGAAATATTCTTTACAAGAATTAACAATATAATATGTAATGTAAATTTTATGAAAGTAGAAATTGATCCAAATAGAGATTTAGGCAAAGCCAAAATAAAACTTAAATTCAGAAGTAAGGAGAAAATTAAAATAGATTTTCTTAAAGAGATAATTTATCCCAATAAAAATATGAAGAAAATTAAAGTAAAATTCAAAGAGATGAGTAGAGAAAAGTTTAAAATAAATTATCTTAAAGGAAGTATAGATTTTATAAAAGATATTGGAAAAGCCAAAGTTAGACTTAAAGTTATAGATGGAAAAATAAATAATATTGATTTTCTTAGAGAGAATATTGACAAGGAAAGAGATGTAGGGAAAGCAAAGGTAAAATTTAAAAGAATAAGTGAAAAGATATTTAATTTAATTCTTGACAGAAAGATTATTGATAAAGAAAAAGAAATTGGCAAAGCCAAAATTAAACTTAAAATGAGAAGTGATGATGTGATTAGTAAAGATTTTCTTCGAGAAAATATAGCTAAGGAAAGAGATTTAAATAAACCTAAAGTTAAACTGAAAAGACTTAATATAGAACAGAATGATTTTCAAAATGATTTTCAGAAATTTTTTAATGCTGAAGTTGTATTACATCAATCTGATTTGCAATTTTTAAAGGATTATTTGGAAAATTTGAATGAATACCATTCAAAATTGTCCAGAGAATTATTTTTAATTGAACGTAGAACAAGTGAAGTAAAATAAAGACTTACTCAAGTTGACGATGTTTATAAAGATAGTCAAAGGAAAAGTAAGATTATCTGATAAAATAGCAACTGTTATTGATAAAGTTAAGAATTATGTTGGCGCTTATGATCAAGTTACTATTTATGTAAAGAATATAGATGCAGAATCTAAGGAATTCATAGCAAAATCTTTAGGTACTTATCTCAAAATTATTCAAAAGCAATTGAATTATACCAAAATGCTATATGAAAATCTTGTAAATTAAAGCAAACTTCTTCACAAAGTTCAACATACTGGAAATTCTTTACAAGAAGAATTAAAAAGGCACTTTTGATTATTATTATTATTTTTTTTTAAGAAAACTTGGACAAATATCTAGATGATCTGAAAGATAGATATAAATAAATGAATATGGTTATTAATAAGAAAAATAATATTCTTTAAACCATGTTAGTCCTTAGAAAGATTACAAATTTGAGAAGTTTTTCGATATCTCATAATTCATTAGTTATCTGCAAAGACATTTTTTTTTCGGTGGATTAGAGGGTATTGTAAATATCGATAAGTCTATCTATATTTTAAAAATTGTCATTTGTTATTAAAAAAAAATCTCTTTGAGTTGATGTTTATATATGAAGTATTATTGTTTATGGTTATTAAGTATAGTTATTGTTTGAAGTTATTATTTTATTTATATGTTGATGGTACATCGTTATGAATATTTAATTATTATAAATAAATAAAGACATATAAATTGTTGATTATATAAAAAAATTATTTTATTTGCAGTGATTATTAAAAAAATGCAATATTATTATTTATGTATATTTTTAAAGCTGTCAAATAAATTTTCAATTTAATATTTTTTATATATATATGCTTGATATTTTTTTTTTTAATGTTAATTGTTTAAAAGAAAACATGTGTAACGAGGGTTTTAAAAACAGCATTTGCTAGCACGTGAAACAACAGCAACAACAAAAAAAAGAAGCCATTATTATTATTATTAAGATAGTAATAAAACCAACTGAAGGATAAAATTTTGTTGTACTTTATTTCTTTGAAATTACCATTCTTCAGAATATCGGAATAAGATAGATTTCTATGGTAAATACATAAATCATGGCCTGCTAATAGGGATATATCGCAGCCAAGAGGCTGCACCGTTTCTTTCATTTATTCCAAAGCAGTTTAAAAAGAAAAAACTAAGAAAATTTCAATACATATATTTCATCGCGTCTGAAGCCGAAATTTGACATAGCTATCTGGAATCTATAATGGTCAATCTAATAATAATCTGGAGATAACTAGAATTAATATATTGGATTTAACATTTCAATTTATTTATTTATTTTTCAAGGAAAGAAATTTTAGAAGGATAAAAATATACATATATCCAAGAATTGACAATTTTCTCTAACGTGATAGTTTCCTCACCTTCACTAGAATGCATTCTAATATTAAACGGATAAAGAAATAAAACAAAGGAATAAGTTGACTTTTGAAGGAAAACTGGACATGTGAACTTTGAAAGGTAGTTAATAATTTTATATGTATAAATGATATATAAATATATTTTTGAGATTGATATTTTTGTTTACTTTTATTTTTCATTATAAAAATATAACGTTTTATAAATAGTCAATTCAAGCGTCTTGTTTTCTAACAGCAATTAACCGTTTAACAGGTGTTAAAATTAATACTTAAGTAATTTAAAATCTTAAAGTATGGCTTATAGGTTTGGGTTGTATATGAGTTGTTATATATATTTTAATAAGTAAATTTATATTCGTAAATTTTTTTTTTATTATAAAATTTTTATCATTAATTTATTTATTTTCATTTTTTTTTTAAACTTCGTATAATAATTCTTATGCATGCCAAAACAATAATTATATGTATTTGCTGTATGTAATATTTTTTTTTATTATTTTAAATATCTGAAAAGTATAAGTATGGATTTGTATTTATATTCATATCTACTTGTTAAGCATAGATATGTCTTTATATATTTAATATATATACTTATTGCAAGTATATATGTATGTTTATTATTTGGGTTTGTATTTAAAACATTGATATTACCTAAAATTAAACCATAATATATAATAAAGGATGTACTATTTGTTTTATAAGTAACGTCTTTGTAATTTATTTGAAAGAGCGGTAATATATTATTCTTATTTTTCTTTTAATGCTAGAGTCATTATGAAATTAATTGAATTCACAATTTATTTATATATAACCGGGATAATTTTGTCTTTCTTCAATTTAAATGGAATGCAGCAAGTACGTTCCATTACAATATATATATATAATCAATGCTCAGTTTATATTAAGATAGCAAATCTTCATTCCTTAATAGTCAGGCTTCAATCCACTGCAACGTCCAACTTTTCAGCCATCTATATCATTGAAAATCTGATGATGAAAACTCAAATCCCATGCCAATGCTAATATTATTGCCATGCCCATGTTGACCTGAAGTCATTCTGACTTCTCATGAATAGGACAGTATCCATTAAATACATATATCCTGTCCATCCCTCTTATATGTATTTAATGGATTCTGTCCTATACATGAGGGATCAGAATGACTTCAGGTCAACATGGGCATGGCAATAATATTAGCATTGGCATGGGATTTGAGTTTTCATCAACAGATTTTCAATGATATGGATGGCTGAAAAGTTGGACGTTGCAGTGGATTGAAGCCTGTCCATTAAAGAATGAAGATTTGCTATCTTAATATAAACTGAGCATTGATTATATATATATATATATATATATATATGTGTGTGTGTGTGGGAGATGATAGTCTGGACCAACTGATGAGTGCTGGTTTAGCATGAAATCTGTATATTGGTAATTATTAATCTTTTCTACATGTGTGTGGTCATGTGTTTCAGTTGTATGAGATAGTGTGGATAGTTGAAGGGTGCTTGAAAATCTGAGTTCAAATTCTCTATACTTTATATATATATATATATATATATATATATATATATTTGGGCACATACGCTGTTACACTATATTTTGTTTATAAACAGGTATATGTGAGAAATTTATGTATGTTTTCCAAATGGAATCAATTAGGAAAATATATAACTTTATTATTGTAGCAAATTAAAATATGTAACTGTTTGTCAGTGTGTGAATATCTGCACACACACATATGTAAATTTTTAAACATTTATAGTATTTTTTTTATATATATTATTTTATATTACGATTGTAAAATAAGTCAATTGTATTCCATATTTATGTGTATGCTTATATGTCAATGCTTGTCAAATAGGACATACATGCAAATTTTAATCATTTTTTGTTATTGAATATTAATTGTTTATTATAAATTGCACGTCTGTGCACATATATATGTAAACCATAGTAATAACTTGGATTGTGTATTGTAATTTGGTAAATCATAAATGTGATAATTTTTTATTGTATAGTAATCAAAATCAGAAGGCTTAATTGATATGTGAAGAACCATAATACCATTTTTTTATTGTTATTAATAAACTTATTTAATTGTTAAAAATTGTTTCCATCATCTCTTGATCACATACAGTAATACAGCTTGTGTTCTCTGAGCTAGATTTGTGCATGGGATGAATATATAAATGGGGATGTATATTTAGTGCTTTTGGGCATTCAGAGATGATCAATCATCATCCTGGTTGGCACAAAAGAGAATAATCTTTAAAGCCCATGCACTATATTTTATTTTAGTTTAGTCTTATTAGAAGTTAAGTTTATAGTTGGCCAGTACATTAATGGTACTTAAATGGCCAGAGCATTGATGATGATCAGCATTTTAAAGGTCCCAGCATTATTGTTTTAATTTCTGATTATTGTGTATTCTAATGGATGTGTACTAAGTTGGTGCATCCAAGTGATGTGTAAATAATTGCACAAGCTGGAAAAGGCTCAATAGTTAGCCTAGTCTATAGAAGACCCATTTCCAATCCAGTCACAAGGTTGACTGTTGATTTTAATTTTTTATTGTTCAAATCCAGTCACAATATGGGCTGTTGATTTATTCTGATTTAGCTGATATTATTGATCATTCATGATGATGAATGATTTGTTTTGGTATTTTCTTTTGAGTAGTACTTATTTATAATTAATTTATTATAATGCTGGTTGATATATAATTAGGCTTTTAGTTGCTGGCTGATCTTTCAATGATCTCTTGGAGATTCTCAATTCTCATGCTCTCTTTAGTATATAACATTACTTATATATACTTTTGTAAAGTATTGATATTTTATTTTAATGTGGCTGGGTATGATGATGATTTTTCTATCACTCAGTTCAAACCCTTTTTTGATATCTCACCCTACTATCCCATGCTATTATAATATATATTACTTGGATAATAAACATGATTTAGCAAAGTTTTAACAATGTTCATTTATTAATCTTTTTCAAAACAGGTTATATTTATCTGTTAAATCGATCATATTAAAATCTTCTTGGAATATAAAGTCTGAATCTGTTTAAATCCTTTGCTAACTTTTTTTGTCTATATTTAAAATTTAGATCAGAGTGAAAGGTGAAAGCTACCTTTTGCTTATAGAAGTTGTCTTGACTAAAGTTTCATGATTTAGATAAACTTTATTATATCATTATCTGTCTCTCTCTCTTTCTGTCTCTCTCTCTCTCTCTCTCTCTCTCTCTCTCTCTCTCTCTATATATATATATATATATATATATATATATATATATATATATATATATATATATATATCTCAAACATTACCCCAAATTCACAACTCAATCAGATTAGCCAAGAAAATAAATTCTAAAGCACTTCATTGCTACAAGCAGGCTTCTCAATATAACAACATATTAAAACTAAACATTACCTAAATTCCACTTACTTCCCATACACCTTAATATTAAAAGAACTTAGTTTCCATAAAAAACATATTTTGGGTAATAGCATTTGTCCTCAACTGGGAAAACATATTATATTGCAAATACATAGAAAATTTTAGTAAAGACTTAATTAAAATTTGTAATAAGAAATAAAATATATAATATTACAAACAAAACCTAAAACTTTTAAAAATTGTACTATTTTTGTTCAATTAAAGTTAAAACAGGAGACAAAAAGCAATAATAAACAAAAAAAATAAGGCAAAATACAAAAAGATAAGGATTGAATAATAGGATTTTCACTTAAATTTTGTTGGCTCTTTTAAATCTCTAAAAATATTTTTGATAATGATTGATAGATTTGGAGCAAAACTTTATTTGTAGAAATTTAGCTGATGACCAGTATCTAAAGCTGAGGAAAAGTGCTATTGATAAATGATGTTTTACTCATTAGTATGTCCATCCCTTCTAACTTTAAAATTATGGTTATTTATTCCTATATATATATTATAATGGTGTGGACCTGGGGGTCTTATGTATCTGCACTACAAGGGCGCCATCTAGGCATGTGAACCTAGAAAATTTTTATAGTAGGCAGATACGTAAGTTAAGAAAAAAAATTTTGTATATATTTTATTCCAACTGTTAGCCCAATGTCACTAGCTCAGTGGAACAGCAGGGATTTATATTTTATAAATTCTTAACTAAGAATATTTCAATATTAAAAAAGAATAAAATAAGCCACTGCCAGTAATTATACACACAAACATTTATTAACGCACATATAAATTTTGAATCATTTTTAGCATTACTTTTACTTTATAATTTAACTTGATTTTAGAATTTAATTTATGTTTTAACTTTTATAAGTTCACACAGATGAATTGAATATTTTATTTAAGTGTCAAGTATGAATAGACTACATAGATCGCATTTGGAAAGAAAATGTTCTATCCATGATTTAACCTTAGGCCAAAAGTTCACAGTCAAAACCAACGCCAATTTATCTGATATATCGAGTATTCAATGTAGCATGAATACGACAGTACCAATGACATACAGTTAGGAATGTAAATCTGAACAGCATGGTTAATAGACGACATTGACTCTCAACCAAACAGGAATGCTACATCTGTCGGCAAGAAGAACAATTAAAAAAACTCCATAGGAAGGGACTGCATTTTCTGTCTTACTATCCCTTCCATAGGCAAAAAGGGGAAGTGAGCATATAAATTGATCCTGCCTGTAGCGAATGTCATACTACATCTACTAATTACATCAATATATCCAATCCATTGACACAATTTAACTACGAAACAAATAAACTAAGATTACCCTCCCCTAAACTAACATATATAATTTTACAGATCTATGCAGACATTCATGCCTGACTTAAATTTAGCATTTATTACAAGTTGCTTAATAAAAAAAATCATAATTAAACTTAAAAGAACAAAAAAAAATTAAATTGAAATGATTAAAAAAAAATACATCAAATAACATTATTAATATTAATTTACGTTGGTCAGATAGGATTCTATTTGTATTAAATACTGAAAGGTTTAGAATTTAGAGTTATTGTTTTGAAAAATGTTCATAAAGTTCTTATGGTTTTAAAAAGTTCAGCTTTATCCATTGCTTGCCATTTGAATGTGAATTCCCATGCCGTCCTAAAGAGATTGGTATTCTATTGGCCGTTTTATTTATTTATCCAGAGGTTTTTTAATTTAGCTGGTCCTCAATGTAGAAAATGATTTGTCATTTCTCTCTCCTTTTTTTTTTTTTTTAGCAAAACTGAAGGGACTGAAGAATGCGTCTTTTCAATCCCTTCTCCTTCAACTCCACACTAACACATATCACCACTGCTATCACACATCTCCCTTTAATTAATTTTCACTCACTTTTTATGGTAGACTTTCGGATCCAGAGGACATTACGTCATGATGATGGTGATGGTCTTTTCACTGAGGTCCGATTCCCCGATGGATTTCTCTCATTGGCCATTTTGTTTCTATTGTTTTTTCTCTCTTATCTGACCTTTGTTTATGCATTTTGAAATGCCCAAGGGCTAGTTTACTTTTACTAATTAAAATAATCATTTCCATTTTATACAATAGAATTAATTAAATTATTTTGCAAACTTAAAGATATATTTTTATCTCTAAATCTTTTTAAGTTTTTGCTTTTAAAATACTTTTTTCTCTTTTTAATAAAGTTTTATTTTAATAATTTTTTTCATCTGTGCGATTTTATATATATATATGAGTTTAAGATGGAATTAATTTTCAATTTTTATGTCTTAAAAAAAAAGAAGTTTTTAAATGCGAACTTTTCAATGGCTCAATTTTTAAAAAAAATAATGTAACAGCATATGTGCCCATTACAATAGATATAATTTAAAGTTATTTATCAGTTTATAGGTTCTTTTTTTTCTTAAAAAAAGTATAGTCAATTTTTGACAGGTATTTGTTGATTAATTATCAATGTTTTTAAATTTAAATTATAGAATCATCGATTCTTTACTTTTTTTTTAAATTTTTTAAATTCAGGTAGAATTATTTGCTTGTTTGCTTCACTTTAAAAATGTCTCTCTTCTTGATTAGATAATGCTGATGAAGTAGGAAAGGTGAGATAGGAAAAGTGAATACATGAACTGCAGCTCCCCATGTGATGATAAGTAGACAACCAAGCATGGACCATCAGTTCACAATGTACCATGATGTTGCGAGAAAATACCTCATCTTCAAGCATTACCTCTCTTGTACCTAGAGAGATCATCCATGAGGAGTATCCAAAGAAAAAATATCAGGCACTGAGCCAAACCTGCTCATTTGTAAGTCTTAGGGGCCTATACATGTGGTCTATCCATGAGACCATGGCTTATTCATGAGGCCAACATACACTGCTGGACAATTTTAGGAGCTTAATCATCTAGGTCTGGATAGTGTTGAGCCTATACTTTGGAGCATCATGAACACACTGCATCCAGAAAACCCTGCTCAACTATACACCCAACCCAACATGAAAATTATAAATTGATGCATCACTTCTACAATGTCATTTTACTAAAGAAATTATTTAAAATTTCGTTATTATATATAACTCTACTCACCACAGCTGTATATATGATTATCTGTGCTTCTCTGCCTTTAGGTATGTCAGCATATATATAATTACTTCTTAAGCAAGCTGGGGTTCCCTGGGCAAGCTGGAAGATTTTTCTTGGTAAGTATGGTTTTAGTGATTGTCATCATCAGGTAAAAGTATAATCCATGTAAAATGTTGGTCTGTAATTGGTCTCTTTTTATCTAGGATTATTCCAAGCAAGCAGTTGTCTTGGTTTGATAGATTTCAGGCAAGCAACTATCCTCTCTATATTTACTATGAATTTCAGCACAAAGAAGTGGGTCATTTTTTCCCATGTGAATTCAAACTCTTGCGAAGGAAAATAATAGAAGTTCATGAATCTACAGTCCTGCCTTCAGCTACATCAGTTCATGGTAGCTATTCTGCCAACTCTATGGTCAGCTAAAACCAACTGCTGCAAACTTCAACAAGCTGCAACAAAATATTGTAACCAACTTTGCAGCTGATCCGTTCTTATGAAAAACTATCTAGACTGCAGCTGATATTTTTATCAACTCTTTTATAAAATCATCTGAGGTGATAACAACACCTTGATTGAAAATAGCATTTTATTTTTATCTCTCTAATCCCTTTTGAAAACAAGCTTGAAATTTTTGTCAAAGTGTGACATACATGTTTTCACTTGGGGGATTTCTAATAGATAGAAATTTTGTTTAATTAATTAAAAATTTTCAAAAATACCATGCCTGTTTTTAAATTTCAAATCAGAGTAATAATACAATATTTGTATTTATTCAGACCTTTTAAGAGTTTAATTTATAAAACATTATTTTAAATCAGATTTATTATTATTTTTTTTATTTCAATGAATGTAGAAAATATTTACTACAATTTTTGTCTGTGTTTATTTCTACTTTTCCTTTACTTTATATATATTTATGCACTCACACTATATTAGTGTGTGGTATGTAACCCAACTGGTTACAATATATATATATATATATAATTATGCAAATCAATATTTCAACTTCCTGATAAATAATTGGTAACTAATGCTCATGTGAACTAACTTCAACCCAGTCAATATCTAGGTCTTTGGATTCGATGTTAAATGTTATCTGCTGTAACCATTAATATATTATTGAACCACTAGAACATCACATGATCATGATTTATATATATATATATATATAAAGCTAATAATAAAACAATATTTATACATAATATTGCATAAGGAATGATACTTATTATTTTATAATAAAAATAATAATAAATAAATAAAATAAAATAAAAATATAATACAGAAATCCAAATTGTTAGAAATTTTATAAAGGTTAAAATAAATTAATTATATAATGTATATAATTATATTTGGTATAGCATTGAAAATTTTGGTATGGACTCAAAGAAATGTGATATGGAAAATAACTACATGTGAAAACATATACAAGATATGCTTAAAATTTTAATAAAGTTCACATTTTTGCCTAGTGCATTTTCAATTAAGTTATGATAGTCATAGTCATGGCATATGACAGAAGATAGAAGATTGGTGGCTTTATGCATTTTTACATCAATTTCTGATTCAATTTTTTTTATAAACTTCTATTAATGATAGGAATATTGATTGTATTCATTATGCAGATGGTATAGCATTATTTTCAGAGTCAGAAAATAAACTAATAAAATGCTTAAGATATTGAATATGCTTATAAGTCTTTTAAATTAAAAATAAATATTAATAAGACTAGTTGTTGATGGTAGTCAAACAGGAGATAAAAAGACTGACTAATGTGTGGATATATAATACATGTTTAATCATTAAAAACCAGTCAACACTTAGTCAATCCCAATATCAATAATAACAATCAACAATTTCAAACTATTGTCAAGGAAACTTTTTAACAATAAAGGTAAAGTTAGAACAAGTTAAGAAATTTTATCTGGGAAGTCTGATTTGTAATGGCAATGGTTATCTTGTGGAGATTAAAAGAAAAATATTGCCAGAAAAAACATGCTTTTCAAAATAAAATACAAACATTACTATTAAATTAAAATATTCATACAAAAAATAGAAAGAAATCTTTTCAAAACTTCATTTGGAGTACATTTACATATAGTTGTGAGATATGGTCCTTGGGAAGATAAGAAGAAAAAAAGATTGGAGGAAATGAAAATATAGCTTTGGAGAAGATTAACTTAAGTGAGTTGGATGAAAAAGGATACTAATGATCAAATATTAAGATCATTTGGCATGAAAAGAATACTAATGAATACAATAAAAATGGGAAAGTTTAAGTCATATTTGAAGTCATGATAGGTTTTACAAAATATTTTAGAAGGCAAAATTTTAGGAAGTAGATTGAGAGACAAACCAAAAATTAACCTATCTTTAAGATGTGGTCAATAAAACAGAATGCTTTTCATATGCAAATATGAAACGAATTACTGAAGATAGGACAATATTGGCTCCAATGATAAGGTTTTGCCTTTAGAAGCTGATGATGATGAAACTTTTATTATTTTTTTTCATTTATTTTTTTTTGAGCATAAATGTTCACGTTTATTTATATGTTTCTTCAATGATGATATATATAAATATGTATGTGTATACTATTTCAAATTTTTAATAAATTTCTATTTGTTTGGATAGTGATATTATATTTATTAAAGTATGGAAAGCGGATTCATTCTTAAAGAATTTGTTTTAAGTTAATAGAAATAAATTTCCAGTTTATAGAATAAGATTATATTGTTTTTAACAGTGAGATTATATTGTTCAAAAATCATAATAAAATTTATTTTTATACAAAAGCAGCGAAAAAATCGAAAAAAATAAATCTAAACAAAAATATTGATTTAAATATTGTAATTTTTTTAATAATTTGCAGCAATGATATTGTTTTAAATATTCAATATATTTTACATTAGATTTAACTTGGAAACAAAGAAAGCTTTATATCTGAAAATATTGATAAAAAAAAATTAAATATTATAATACTGCACAGTAGACTTAATTCTAAAAGGAAGATAAATAATATTCAAATAATTTGTGTGAAAAAGTTTAAAAGTTCTTGTAAAACAAATATATTTTTAAAAATAATATTAAAATTCTATAATAAAAACGTAAAATTCTTTTAAAACATATATGGATAAAGTTATATAGAAAAGAAATGATGCCCGAAATATATTTTGGTAATATTAGTCCACATCACTTAATCCACAATCCAGCCCTCATACGTTTTTATCACGCCAGTTTAACATTATTTGTCCATGAAATAAAATTACTCTAATAATAAAAGCTTTTCAGAAATATCTCAATAAAATCTTTATTTTATTGCCCCAATTTATATTTGGAAGATCTATACCAGAAATTCACTTAAAATATGTTTTTAAACTTTGGAAAAATTTATGCTATTATATATATATATAAGAATTCTCCCTTGAATTTTTCAAAAAAAAAATTCATTTAGACAATGTTTATAGCCATGTTTGCAGTCAACCAAGTTTCAGGATTTTTCAATTTAATTTTGCTATTATGCCGGTGATTTGATGAAAGGTGTTCCAGATTGATTTGGATTTTATAGAAGGGGTTCTAATAAGTGCTGCAGATATCACAAGGACTCAACTTCTTAATCAAACATATGATGGATGGTCTATTTTCCACTAAGTATTTCTGATGATAAGTCTTTATATGCTGATCCAGCCTATTCTTTTCCTAGATTTGCAGTGCTACTACTAATGAAATTAGTTCTCTGCACTTTCTGGTTTTTTTTTCAGAATCCAGAATAAAATTAACTCAAAAAATTATAATTGTTTTATATATAGTTTTCTTATCACTTTGATAGTCTTGTTTATCAAAGAGTATAGACTTTATTTTTAATTAATATTATTTTTTGCATTATTTTATCAATTAACTTTCACTTTAAAATAATTACATAAGTTTTTGAAGACAAAAATAATTTTAAGTAAAAAAAAATCAAACAATACACTTTTCCCATGGTATAAGATAGATATTTATGAAGATTTTCCGTAGTGATCCGCATTAATTTGTAACCATTATTTTGTTTTAAAATTGATTATTTGCTACAATAATTGTTTAAAGAAATTTGAAACATTTTTAAAAAAACCGCCACCATTTTTATAATGGCAGTCATTTTCTAAAATTGATTACATAATAGGATAGTTAACTAAAACTACATCATCCAAGGATAAAATGATGGCATTCATACTAAAAATGATATAGTATAGTACAGAGTTTATTCTTTATGCAGTAAACAATATTATGTTTTGATTGTAAAGTCAAAATGTGATTAATGTGCTTACATAATTTTCATCCAGGATTTTTGCCAAACTAAAAATGCTTTCGTTTATGATAGATCTAAAGTAAATAAGATTTTCATCATCAGGGATTACAAAGATAAAAACAACATTATCCTTTTTAGAATTAATGAATTTTTAGTATTCTTGAAGACTTTTTAATCAAATACAAATTTTATATAGTTATTACTGGTGATTTTAATATTTCTGATTTATATTCAGGTAATACTATCATAGATTCAGTTTCATTTTCACCTAAAGCATTAAGAATGATACACTTTTGCAATTTGTTAAATCTAAAACAATTTAATCCATACACCTATTTCAATAATCATGTGGGATTATATTCATAGTAATTTTCCTACAATTGAATGTTTAACTACTTCTTTTTTTCATTTTTCCATTGATTTGCATCATCCTCCTTAGAACTTTACATTAATGTTAAATTTAATAGACTTTGTCTCTTTAAAACTATGAAAATAGACTACAAAAAGGGAAATTATTTGGGTCTTTGTTTAACAATTATCTAACTTTAACTGGAAAAATTTGTATTCTTTGTCAGTTGTAGATTTCTGTATGAAGTTTTTTGAACAATCATTTAGTTAACTAATTGACAAATACATTCCTAAGAAAAAATTTTTAACTAACCATTTTCCTGTCTGGTTTTCAGTCTCTCTTAAAGAAATTATTAAAAGGAAATCATTTCACCATCATAAATATTGGAGAACTAAAAACTTAAATTATTATAACAATTTTATTAATTGTAGAAGATTTTCAAAAATTTATAAAAAAATACTGAAATTCATATTTCTGATAATCCTTTGCAATTTTGGTCTCTAGTCAAGGATTTAGGTATTACAAAAAAATATATCCTGGCACCTCTCTGAGGAGTGCTAAAGCAGGAAACCATGGTCAGGGGTTGGGGGGGGGTTCTTCACAGAGATATTTTAAATGCTTTCTCTGGCTAAGCATTTATTACAAAGCTTGTTGAGGAATTGGCAATCCTCAGTGTTTATAACTTACAAGCTTAATAGAATAGAGTCATGTGATCTATGGCTCTTATTTTAACTATTTATAATTCAAATCTAGTTGCAGCTAATTTTTCTCATTATTTCTCAGAGATTTTTAAACAATCTAAATCTTATACTAACTTGATTAAAAATAATGGTTTAATTGAAGAAAGAGTAGCATTTAATTCATTTATTGATCTGATATTATTTTTGCTATTAAACAGCTTAATTTACATTCTAGTGTGGGTCTTGACAATATTCCAGCTGTCATTTATAAAGGATATGCTGAATATATTGCTTCTCCTCTTTTGCATATTTTTAATTGCTCTTTAACAAATGGTACTTTTTCTACATTCTTTAAAATTGTTAAAGTTGTACCTATTTTTAAGAAAGGATCTAGAGATTTGGTAAGTGATTACAAGCCTACTTCAGTTCTACACACTGTTGCTCGAATATTTGAAAGATGTTTATATAATAAAATTATATTGGATGTCAATAAGATATTGGCACCAGAGCAACATGGCGTTTTGCCTAATAGGTCCATTGAAACAAATTTGTTAACTATTTTTGATCACATTTCCAATTCAATTGAGAATCAATCTAGGTTGGATGTTACTTATGTTGATATGTCCAAGGCTTTTGATAGAGTTAATCATAAAATTCTTCTTCAAAAGCTTTGTTGATTAGGTTTTTCCAAATTATTAATTAATTGATTTGACTCTTTTCTTAAAAATAGAATGTTTTGTATGAAGTTTAGCAATAAATTGTCATTACCATATTATTGCTTCACTGGAGTCCCTCAGGGCAATGTTCTTGCACCATTATTATTTAATGTATATATTGATGACCTGAAAAATTTACATTAAATTTTCACATCTTCTATGTTATGCAGATGATTGCAAAATTTTTAGGCACATTTCTTGTATTAATAACTGTTTTTTTACTTCAAAGTGATATAGATAATTTCCTGAATTGATGTGAATATAATTATATAAACATAAATATGGATAAGTACTCCATTGTCTCTTATTCTAGAAAATCTGAAATCTTAAGGTTTGCTACTATATTTGTGACTCTAAAATCATAACAAATGATCATCAAACAGATCCAGTAGTAATATTTTCCAATAATGGGTTTTTTCATAACCACATTAATTTTATGGTGAATAAATCTCTTAAAATTTTAGGAGCTATTTATAGATATGGAAAAGCATTTAATAGATCTACAAAAATTAATTTTTTTATATCATTAGTACTTCCCATTTTGGAGTATGGCTGAATTATATGGAATTCTCATAACAAGACAGATATAAAAATTCAGTCTGTTTTTGACAATTTTTTAAATTAAATAGTTTAAATAATGAACACTATATTGACTTAATGCTGAGACGAAAAACAAGAGATCTTAAATTTCTTCATAAATTTATTTCCCTGAATATTTCTGTATCTAATTTGCTTTCTAGAGTAAGTTTCAAGAAACAGAATTATAATAATCGTACTAACAATATTTTTGAACTTAAAATTTTTAAAATCTTATATATTAACATTTCCCCCTTTACTTCGTTTACCTAGAACTTATAACAAAGATTTTGCTAATAAAGATATTTTTAATTTACATTTTAAACAATTTACTAAAATCATCTTTAAAAAAATATTATCCTTAATTTCATTTGATATATTACCTTTTTACTAATCTGTTCATTTTACTGTTTTTCTATTTTATTGTTATTATTTTGTTTGTTTGTTTTTTTAATGCTTATTTAGATTTGTATATAATAATTAACTTACAGTGCAATCTATAATTGGCTAAATGCTGTTGATATGTACATTAAATAAATAGAGTTGAATTATTATTATTATTATTATTATTATTATTATTATTATTATTATTATTATTATTATTATTATCATCATCATCATCATCATCATCATCATCATTATCATCATCGTCGTCGTCATTGTTATTATTATTATTGTTGTTGTTATTATTTGGAGCAATGGTAAAAGTGCAGATTCAGAATTTTAAAATCCATACATTATGGCCCAGCTTTGTTATTTCTAAAGTTTTTTTTTTTTTTTTTTTAAACTATGTGTACAATAAACCATTCGATTATTTAATATAAAGTGTATATGAGCACAGACTTTCAAATGACCCACCACTCTACACTCCATCTCTTAACACTGATACACTTGAACACATATATGTTGAAAAGATAAATAATTACCAATGTACGTATTTCATGCTAAACCAGCAATTATCAGTTGGTCCAGATTACAATCTCCACACATATATGCATTAAGTGCTCAGATATATATTAAGATAGCCAATCTTCATACTTTAATGGACAGGCTTCAATCCACTCCACACTCCAACTCTTCAATCATCAGATTTTCAATTGGATGGACGGTTGAAGAGTTGGAGTGTGGAGTGGATTGAAGCCTATCCATTAAAGTAGGAAGATTGGCTATCTTAATATATATCTGAGCACTTATTGCATATATGTGTGGAGATGATAATCTGGACCAACTGATGATTGCTAGTTTAGCATGAAATACGGATATTGATGATTATTTATCTTTTCAACATATATGTATTCAAGTGTATCAGTGTTATGAGATGGAGTGGAGAGTGGTGGGTCATTTGAAAGTCTGTGCTCATATACCCTTTATATTACATATATTGATGCAGGTATATAATAAGCCTGTATTTCAGTCATTCGATTATTGTTTATTTCATGTAATATATCTCAGAGATGATTTTTTTAAATGCAAAAACTACTCATTAATGGAATTTTCTTTTTAAAAAGTTACGATAAAAAAAAGATCAAGCCCTCTAGATAAAATATTTGGTTATTTTAAAATTAAGTCCGCGTTAACGCGATTTAGTTGGTTGGTAGACCATCCGACTTGGGATCGTAGGTCTCAGTATCGATTCTGACGTTCGCAGGCTAGCGCTCGAATTTTTTATGAAGTCCTGAGCAATAAAGCTATATATACATATATATTTTATTGTAGAAAATAACTTTTAAAAATTTCGATATAAGCAGAATATTGATTAATTTTATTGTTACCAATCATTAGGGAACCCCCCCCCCCCTACAATGACTGTTGCAAATAAAATAAGGCGCTAGATAATTAAATAATTTTGTTATATATATTTAAGTTTATTGTTGCAAAATTAATGAAGATAACATAAAAAATGCATTTTCTAAAAAAAAATCATTTATTAATTTGATTAAAAATATATTTTTTCGATATTTTTTACGATAAAATAAGGGGGAGGGGGGGTATTTTCAAACTAGTCCTTAGAGGTCTGAATAGTATAAAAGAGTTCTAGAAAATCGGTTTTTATAGATTATAACAGTTATATTAATCTTAGTTCTTATTATTTTTGTTGTTGTTGTTGTTTATATTTGAAGTAAACATTTTCATTAAATTCAAGCACAATAAATATAATCAATTAGACAAAATAAGTTTTTTTTTTTTTTTTGTTCAGGTGAAAATCATTCAGAAAACTTCAGTTCTTGAGTCCATTACTCAAATATTGGCTAATTTATCCAGGTGGTATTGTTTATTTTAATGAATAAAAGATATATAACCAATAAAGAATTGCATTATATAGTTTACAATTAGTAAAATATCAATATTTAGTATATTTTTCAAGACTTTGTCTCCCATACTTCATTTTTCAATCCATCATAGTTATTTTTTTTTAAAAAAGTATCCATCACTTTCTATCTTTATCTATCATCACCACATAAGACTTTATATAAATAAAAACACTAACTCAACAATTTTCAGCAATGGTGAGGCAGCTATTATTTATATATTGAAGAGAGAAAAATATAAAGACAAAACTGAAAGGAGAAAAATTATATAGACCAAATAAAGAAATATGTATTATAATGTTATTACAATATTTAAAAATAATCAATAATTCAACGTGTTTTGTAGGTCATTTCAATGGGGGATCTTTTATTACAATAAAAAAGAACATGCTGGGATGTATATACATAAACACAAGAGGCAATAATTTATAATGTTATTTTTCATTTCAAAAACAAACTTTATTCACACTCAAAGAAAAATACATTAGTTTGATCCATATTTACTGTCTCATTAGACAACCAACAAGTGGTGGATCAGAGTTACAAACAGTGATTGATTAAAGGAATTTACACATAACAAGGAAGTGAGAAGGTTTACATTAAATATAGCTGGATTCACATAAATGTCAACACTCAATTACACTACCCTCAATTTGATAAAACACTGTTGATTAGTGGAAACAAATTATAAGAGAGTTACAGAATGAAAATAATACAAGTGTCAATTTGCCTTCTAAAAGGTTGTTAAATAAGATTTCAGATACATGGAAATGTTTAGGCATCCTGATCATATTGTAGTATGTTAAACAATGGGTCAAAAAGTAAATCAACATGTAAAGAGATTAAATCAAGATGTGGTCTTGAAAGTTCAGGCAGATTAAATAAAGATCAAGTCTGTATTGAAGCTCAGTGAGACAAAATAAAGTTTGTCCATATTTGGGGGGATGTGGAATTTAGAAACAAAGTGAACTAGAACCAGGGCCGGCGGAAGCGGGCATGCAACGCATGCTAGGCATGCGGGCGCTGGTAGAAGGAGGCGCCATCACTGAGAGATTAGCATCTGAAAAAGAAGGCGCCATCCCTGAGAAATTAAAACTCTACTAACAAAAATACTCACATTTGAAGAATATTATTCTCAAATGTTTATTTACAAAAATTATTGAGAGTAGATTATTGAAAATCATATGAAGTCATATTATATCTTATTAAATGACACACACAAGCAGGCCTGCACACAAGCTCTGCTTAATATTAAAAATATAAAACAATCAAATCTATTATTTATCATGAACAATAAACTAAACATAAAGTTTATTATATTACAAATTTCATATTGTAATGTTTATATATATATAGTACTGCTTATAGTAAACTATAAGTAACTTTCTGCTAGCAAATATATAAATAAACACACACTAAAAGTATTATAAATTAGAACTTATGTATGTATATGCGTATATATATATATTAGATCATGTACATAATTTTGAAATCGTAAGAAACGATTATAATATTGCAAAATAAAACATTTTCTAGTTTTTTATTTAAATAATAATTTGATATAAATATTCGAACGTGTATGTAATATATATTATAGGTATAATTCCAGTAAACAATATAATTTTCAGTTTACTTTTTATTTTATATATTTTAATCGTTGTCAAAAGTCTATTTTTTCTGCATACTAATTAGGTTTGCAAATTAATTACATACGTTTGCTTATGATGTTTATCGCAAATTTTAAAATCTTAGTAAGAACTTGTAAACAATAATTATAATCCCAGGAAATTTTCTATTGAAATCGCAAATCAGGCCTGCCAGGCCACCTGTGTTAATTAGAAAAATATATGATAACAAAAGAAAATCTTGCCAATGGTAAAACTAAAATGTTCAATCAAGCGTAAAAAACTGGACACTTGAGTTATTTTAAAACCTGACCATTTTTAATGTCAATGGCTGAATATTTCCAATTTATTAGCTGCCTTTTTTAGGTAAACAAGTTAAACAACTTCTTCCCCTCCGCGTATAGAGTTTTGTATTTTGGCGCAAGAAGTAATTTGTGTTGGACATCTAAATTAGCGATATATAATCTTAAGTATTAAGATACATGATGTAAATATATAAATTAGAGTCCGTATTTATTTATTTATTACATTTGAAAATTATTTTAAACATTTAAATATTTTAATCTCAAACATTATTTTTTTTTTTTAATTTATTATATATATATATATTTGAATCACTCTGTCTATTTTTAACAAACACATTATTTTTAAAATTTCTGCAAATTTTTCTAACATCTAAATTTGCCGTGTTAAATTATATATTATTTCATACAAACCGTTTGTATGAAATAATATATAATTTAACAATCAATTTTATGCTATTTTTGATATCAAAAATAGCATTACATCGTGCATTCTTTCTAAAAATCATGACTTTTTTAAAATGCCACGGGACACGGTCGGGTCACCTTAGTAAACATACATATTGACAGGGGCGCCAAAATCAAATTTGCATGCGGGCGCCTAGTACCCAGCGCCGGCCCTGACTAGAACCTCACTGAACTTCAGGTTTGATCTGTGAGACATGGCATACAAGTTTTCTTGTCTTTGTCCATTGATTTCCACACTAATCTGAGGAAAGTTAATGTGAGTAGCTAATCGAATAGAGCCAAATGTTCCTTTTTTGATAGCAGAAATTAAGTGAACTTGAGCTGGATCAGGCAGTCATTTTTATTTGGGCAATGCTGCAAAGGAGAGCCCATATTTCACATTGACTAAGGGTGTGAATCATTGACTCATCATGCTTTTGACATAAGGGGCAGATGAGATCTATTTTGTATCCCCTTTGGAAGCAAAAGTACTTAACAGGGGCAGGGCAGCAAGGTTGACCTTCAAAAGGAAGTCCACAAACTTTGGTTCCATTTTGAGGAACTTGGTCAATCGGGTAAGGTAGGGGATCCCAATTGGAAGTATGTTTTGAGTCTTGGACTTTCATTAAGATATAAACTAGTAAATAGTGCATGGAATGCAATATAAACTGTCACCCTATGGGGTTAATTATGCAAATGTATATAGTTTTATATATATATATATAATATTAAATTAACACAATAAATTTTGCTTAAATTTAAACTAATAAATATTTCAGAAATCCATTACTAAAGCAACATCTAAGATTAGGTAAAAAGTGGATTTTGTTTTCTACTCCTGTCTCTGATTTTGAATAGAACCCAAGTGCTAATAATGGCATATAAAGTATTGAAATTAAAACTCTGCTATGATGTTTTCTTAAACTTTATATAAATTGTTCAATATAAGTCGGATAATGACAATTATCAGGATACATTTCAGGTTAGTTGAGATGTTATTAGAAGTCTACACTAGTCACTTAGTGTTGCCTTAATGGATTTCTAAAATCTATTTTGAGTTTAAGTTTATGTATGAAGGATGTCACGATACATTTACCAATCAATGTTTAAATTATTCACTGTGTTAATTATTATAAAAAATTAATTTTTTTATATGTGCCTAAAATTTCAAATAGACCTTAAATCAGACCATAATAATTAAAATGACAAGTTTTAAATCAGCTGAGATGTTAAGCGAACTCCATTTTAGTCAGCTTAAAATATTTTTATAAGGCTAAAATGAGTGCAACTCATTCAATAGCCTTGTAAACAAACATTTCTATCATTAAAGAGGCAATTATTTAAACAAAATATTCATCAACTAAAATAGTCAAAATAAAAGTCATAGATCATTTCATAGATCACATGACCCTATCTCTTAAGCTTGTAAGTTATAAACAGTGAGGATTGCCAATTCCTCTACAAGCTTTATGATAAATGTTTAGCCAGAGCCAGCACTTAAAATATCTCTGTCAGGAACCCCTCCCCAAACCCCTGACCATGGTTTCATGCTTTGGCACTCCTCAGAGAGGTGTCAGGGTAGGTTCAGACACTAGATCTAAAAATACCAACCCAAAGCTAAGCACTTAGCTAAAAGTTATCTATTGAGTGGAAAATCTGAAATTTTCAGACATGTACATGTCTTCAAACCCAGCTATCCAACTCAAATAGCTATATGGGGCTGATAGATCTTCAGCCATGCCACATAGTAGTAGTCATAGCAATATAAAATTGCATAAGACTTTTTGGCAGAGACTATAAATAGTCAAAATAAAAGTCATAGATCATTTCATAGATCACATGACCCTATCTCTTAAGCTTGTAAGTTATAAACAGTGAGGATTGCCAATTCCTCTACAAGCTTTATGATAAATGCTTAGCCAGAGCCAGCACTTAAAATATCTCTGTCAGGAACCCCTCCCCAAACCCCTGACCATGGTTTCATGCTTTGGCACTCCTCAGAGAGGTGTCAGGGTAGGTTCAGACACTAGATCTAAAAATACCAACCCAAAGCTAAGCACTTAGCTAAAAGTTATCTATTGAGTGGAAAATCTGAAATTTTCAGACATGTACATGTCTTCAAACCCAGCTATCCAACTCAAATAGCTATATGGGGCTGATAGATCTTCAGCCATGCCACATAGTAGTAGTCATAGCAATATAAAATTGCATAAGACTTTTTGGCAGAGACTATAAATAGTCAAAATAAAAGTCATAGATCATTTCATAGATCACATGACCCTATCTCTTAAGCTTGTAAGTTATAAACAGTGAGGATTGCCAATTCCTCTACAAGCTTTATGATAAATGCTTAGCCAGAGCCAGCACTTAAAATATCTCTGTCAGGAACCCCTCCCCAAACCCCTGACCATGGTTTCATGCTTTGGCACTCCTCAGACAGGTGTCAGGGTAGGTTCAGACACTAGATCTAAAAATACCAACCCAAAGCTAAGCACTTAGCTAAAAGTTATCTATTGAGTGGAAAATCTGAAATTTTCAGACATGTACATGTCTTCAAACCCAGCTATCCAACTCAAATAGCTATATGGGGCTGATAGATCTTCAGCCATGCCACATAGTAGTAGTCATAGCAATATAAAATTGCATAAGACTTTTTGGCAGAGACTATAAATAGTCAAAATAAAAGTCATAGATCATTTCATAGATCACATGACCCTATCTCTTAAGCTTGTAAGTTATAAACAGTGAGGATTGCCAATTCCTCTACAAGCTTTATGATAAATGCTTAGCCAGAGCCAGCACTTAAAATATCTCTGTCAGGAACCCCTCCCCAAATCCCTGACCATGGTTTCATGCTTTGGCACTCCTCAGAGAGGTGTCAGGGTAGGTTCAGACACTAGATCTAAAAATACCAACCCAAAGCTAAGCACTTAGCTAAAAGTTATCTATTGAGTGGAAAATCTGAAATTTTCAGAGATGTACATGTCTTCAAACCCAGCTATCCAACTCAAATAGCTATATGGGGCTGATAGATCTTCAGCCATGCCACATAGTAGTAGTCATAGCAATATAAAATTGCATAAGACTTTTTGGCAGAGACTATAAATAGTCAAAATAAAAGTCATAGATCATTTCATAGATCACATGACCCTATCTCTTAAGCTTGTAAGTTATAAACAGTGAGGATTGCCAATTCCTCTACAAGCTTTATGATAAATGCTTAGCCAGAGCCAGCACTTAAAATATCTCTGTCAGGAACCCCTCCCCAAACCCCTGACCATGGTTTCATGCTTTGGCACTCCTCAGACAGGTGTCAGGGTAGGTTCAGACACTAGATCTAAAAATACCAACCCAAAGCTAAGCACTTAGCTAAAAGTTATCTATTGAGTGGAAAATCTGAAATTTTCAGACATGTACATGTCTTCAAACCCAGCTATCCAACTCAAATAGCTATATGGGGCTGATAGATCTTCAGCCATGCTAAGCATTTATCATAAAGCTTGTAGAGGAATTGGCAATCCTCACTGTTTATAACTTACAAGCTTAAGAGATAGGGTCATGTGATCTATGAAATGATCTATGACTTTTATTTTGACTATTTATAGTCTCTGCCAAAAAGTCTTATGCAATTTTATATTGCTATGACTACTACTATGTGGCATGGCTGAAGATCTATCAGCCCCATATAGCTATTTGAGTTGGATAGCTGGGTTTGAAGACATGTACATGTCTGAAAATTTCAGATTTTCCACTCAATAGATAACTTTTAGCTAAGTGCTTAGCTTTGGGTTGGTATTTTTAGATCTAGTGTCTGAACCTACCCTGACACCTCTCTGAGGAGTGCCAAAGCATGAAACCATGGTCAGGGGTTTGGGGAGGGGTTCCTGACAGAGATATTTTAAGTGCTGGCTCTGGCTAAGCATTTATCATAAAGCTTGTAGAGGAATTGGCAATCCTCACTGTTTATAACTTACAAGCTTAAGAGATAGGGTCATGTGATCTATGAAATGATCTATGACTTTTATTTTGACTATTTATAGTCTCTGCCAAAAAGTCTTATGCAATTTTATATTGCTATGACTACTACTATGTGGCATGGCTGAAGATCTATCAGCCCCATATAGCTATTTGAGTTGGATAGCTGGGTTTGAAGACATGTACATGTCTGAAAATTTCAGATTTTCCACTCAATAGATAACTTTTAGCTAAGTGCTTAGCTTTGGGTTGGTATTTTTAGATCTAGTGTCTGAACCTACCCTGACACCTCTCTGAGGAGTGCCAAAGCATGAAACCATGGTCAGGGGTTTGGGGAGGGGTTCCTGACAGAGATATTTTAAGTGCTGGCTCTGGCTAAGCATTTATCACAAAGCTTGTAGAGGAATTGGCAATCCTCACTGTTTATTCATCAACTAACATTTAAAATAGCCATAATCTTGTTTAACTTTCTCTAGACTAAATTTGTGAAAAAAGAGCAGCTTCTATGAATTAAATTAAGGTTGTGTGTTTTAGATAAATAGAGAATGATTTTGTTAATATTTATAGAACATGTATAGATTTTTTCTAATTTGAAAATATTCTTGCAACACAATGATTATTTATCTCTTTACAAAGTATTGAGAAGGGATAGAAAGTATTCCCTTTCTTAAAAAAGAGTATATGGAAAGTAGCAAACTATCAGAATTGATATGAAAGTCCAGTCTCTTGGTGTGGCAATGCCAAGATTGTTTCCAAAAAACACACATCATGAGTGTAAATAGTCTGATCTTCTGGGTCATTGGATGATTATCATACTGTGGAGTTGAAATGAGGCCATGCAAAATGACAAAAACCAAAAAAAACTGGAAACACATAGAAACAGTTCAATAACAAATAAAAGGTTTCTATTTGCTTTGCAAAAAGACAGTTAACTTCTGCATAATAGAGCAACTTATCAATTAACTTCTTCATGTTGTATAATACATGATGACTGAATAATTATTTAGAAAATGCCCAAAACTATTTTGAATTTCTTCATAAAAAAAAATAAAATATAAAAGTTATATTGATAAAATTATGAATGAATGCTTTTGAAGTAAACTCTATTAGCTTATTGTTTAACAAAGATATAAAATGTTAGTCTGTTGCCAAATTGTAAATAGTGGCAATACAAGGCTTACAAAATTAGATTCAGGAGAGCACTCTTCATCAGATATGCCAATTTCCATCATTTCTAATGACAAATAAGAATAATCTTGAATCATAAACCACTAAACATCTCATGATGACCATTCTTTATGCTTACACAAGCTGTTTACTCTGGCTTCCACTGAGTGGTGCTACTATATGGAGAGTTTTGCCTCTGTATAATCTTGAATCTTATTTATAATAGTAATAATAACAAGTCAGATGTCACATGACTTATATATATTACTTATATTAAGTAATTTTTTTGTGTGTACTGAAAAGTACATCTGTGTATATGCTTATTAATTGTGTAAAAGGCAACACCTTAATAATACACATGACTATAAGTTATTACCTTATCTGTAGTCAAAGTTAATATATTTTATATTTAATCTAACATTGAAAAAATGTTTGGACATTCAATCCATATACTGTTACATTTACTGCTTTTCTTGGAAGCCAGACATTACTAAAATACAGAATAGTTTTGATTTAAACAGAGTACTATAAAACTAAATATTCAACAGTTTGGATTGGTATAAGATAATTTCGTCATGTTCCTTTTCATTGATTATGCCACCATTTTCAAACCCTTTTAGAGATGGGATATAAATAAAATATATTTTATATTTATATAATTTTAAAACCAAAACAGCTTTAATAGCATCAAATAACCAATTGTTTATTAAAATGAATGAAGCATTACATATCTTATGACTTCTAGATATACTAATTCCTAGTCATTATCACCCCCATGGATTATTAATAAATAAACAACAATTCTGATTTCTTAAGTTTAATGTAAGTAAAAATTAGTAAATGAATCTTTATAATTTTTCTTTTTATCATAAAGCAAATAACTATTATTTGTGTTCATAGAAAGTATCAATAATCAGTGAAAATGATGATGATAAATAAAATGACAAAATAACTTTTTCTAAATCACTCACCACAGGGCAGGAACCTCTCAACAATATTAATTAAAAACAGTAAAAAATAAATGATACTTTTATATATTCCCAATTTCCAGGTAGCAGGGTTTAAGTATTCATCTTGCTAAAAATAGTTAACCATCCATTTACTAACCACTAGTAGATAATTAACTGAGTTGACTATGACCCATCTATTTTCAAAAATTTTCATCTATTATTAAAAAATTTTTTTCATCCTGAATTGGAATCCAAGTTGTAAAAACATTCTATAAGACCTGAATTCCAAATTGTAAAAACATTCTATATCACTTTTTTAAACAAACAAATATGTCTATGGTTACTAATGGTATATATTTTTACAAATTTAATAATATAAGGTTTTATAAGCTAAACTGATTATCATCTTACATACATAGTAAATTGAGATTAATTAGTGATTTTGGTGCGCAAACATCACTTTATTCCAGGACAATGACCATATTTATTTATCTGAGAAGTTTGCAAAAATTTCAGGTAATTTTTAAGTAGCCAGGTTATATATAGCAATCTAATTTTCAAACTTTTGATAATGGGAAATGAGATGCAGTTGTTTTTATTCCAAAAGAAAAATAAGAAAACAATAAAAAGCATTCTCGAATAGCAATTATTTAAGCCCAGTAAGTAATGAATAGTTTTATTTTAAATATGTTTCAATGCTCAAGAAGTATTAATAGTAAGATATTAAACACTGTCTCATTAGGTTATTTTTATTAACATTATAGTTTTCAGATTCATCTCACATCCATATAAAAACATTTAAAAATGGTATTCCTCCTATAGACTTTTCCTAATGTTTTATATAATCCACCAACAATAGTTTTAATTACTTTACAATCTTTTTTAGATCTCTTAATAATTTTCTTTCAATTTACATTGTTAAAAGTGTATAGTAAAAGTGTGGTTTTTTTAGCACTTGATATAAGCAATGAAAAAATAAACGATGAAAGTGGTGTTAAATATGTACAATATATATGATTTATAAATGCCTTATTCATATTGTTTTCCTGAAGGTTTGTGATGATGGTGTTCTAGCTGTATTTTTATATTGGATTGTTTCCATCATCTAATATGTGTGTTGAATGTCTTTAGAAAAGTTTAATTTTTGTTAAATATTTCAAATGCATTCAACTGTTAGTAATATTTGTTTGCTGTGATATTACTAACAGTTGAATGCATTTGAAATATTTAACAAAAATTAAACTTTTCTAAAGACATTCAACACACATATTAGATGATGGAAATAGTCCAATATAAAAATACAGCCTTATCCATATGTTTGGATAATCTATTTAGAAACTTATGTGTAATATTTACTAAGGCATTAAACCTTTAAGCATGTGCGCTTGAAAATATGAAGGTAGGGACCTCTACAGAACTTAAACACAAGTCCTGTAGAAGTCCCTACCTTCATATTTTCAAGCACACATCCTGTAGAGGTCCCTACTTCATATTTTCAAGTGCACATGCTTAAAGGTTTAATGCCTTAGTAAATATTACTTAAGTAATCAATGTGTGTTTAATAAATTTATAATTAAAACTTATGTGTATTAAATTCTTCAAAAGAAAGAAAAAAGACAGAAAAGAAAAAGAGAAGGAAAATAAAGAAAGTATTATCCAGCAATATAAAAATTGCAATATTATAAACTGTTGAAGTTTTCACTGCTAAAATTAAATTTCTAAATAATAATAGTTGATATCAAGGTTTTGTTGGATTTCCAACAACTACTTTCCAAAGTTTTAAGTAATAATTATATAACATTATGCATAATTTTATATTTTAATAATATCTAATGACAAAATATCAACATCTAAAACATTCTAAATCAAGAAAAGACTTTTCTGAAAACATAGAGAAAAAAAATAAGAAGGGTTCACTGTTATTAAAAATTAGCATGGGTCAGTCCTATCCTCTTTTAGTTGTTTTGCACTTAAACTTATATGCTATAAAAAATTTTAAGGACTTGTTTACATTTCATGACCCACTGATGAATCTGTAAAATTGTTATATCTTGGAAATTAAGTTTGCAAAGTCAAATGAACAGAGCTGAGTAAAAACGAAAAAGAAATGCTTCATTCTGAAAAGTTATTGAAGAGGTCAGAACTATCAAAGGTTTGACTAAATTACAAAATTTATTTTAAACAAAGATAGAGTTAAAAATAAACCTTCTAGATTATCCAACCATATTCGAAGAAGTGACGCTAAGCAGTGCTAACAAATTTGAAACTAATTATAAGAAAGTAATTACTAACAATATTCACTTCAGAATATGGGACTCCAAAATTTTTAAAAAGGTAACAATCCAATGAGCTAAAAGCTAATATAATTGCATGTAAAGAAGAGAATAATTATGTTAACAATGAAATTAGTATTCATTTTAACTTTAAACTAACGACTCTGTAGACAAACCACTTAATTAATATTCTTTGCTCACTAATCTTTTCAAAATTAATCTATTTATTTTGTCACATCAATAGCTCTTGCCTTTTAAATAAATCTTGTGTTAAAGATTTGCAGAGGTACCTACTGTCGTTTTTTCAAGCACTATTCTTAAGGTTTTAGCCTTAATAAATATTCCGTTAAGTAACGAATATGTGCTTTATAAATATAATTATTACATGATAGTTTTAAAAAACAAAAGGATTTTTAAGCTTCTGCAGAAGGGTTTTTATTTGTAAGATAACTATTTACTGATTGAAGGAAATTAGCATTATAGATTTCATTGATAGCATCTCTCTATTACCATCACTAAGAATTTTTACAATTGAATGTATTACAAAAAAAGAATCATAAAATAAGATTCAAACTCTGAATGGTGACAAAATCTATTATATATTAATGAAATCTAAGTCTGTTATGTATGGTTAGAACATGCACACGTCTATCAGAATATTTAATTTATCTATGTTTTTTTCTGTTCTGAAAAACATTAACAGCAGTGTTTGAACAATGTGAATTTGATCATTTTCTTTAGAATGGAACAGGTTAAATGGGTGTCTTTTGTATTATTACTGAATATTTAACATGGAATTGTGGAATTCTTTTCATAATGATTTCTGGCCATTGGTGAGAGACAAAAGAAGTCAAATGGCAGATGCAATAAAACCACAACCACAATTACCCCAGAAGAAAATAGATAAATCAAATATACTTAATTATGAAGACAGTAAAAATGAACAAAGCATTAGTTTAAAATAAAATATCTTCCTTATGCAATCACTAAATAATAGTGATTATTCAATCATTCTCAAAACAAACTATTGCATTGTCCACATAAAATAATGTGTTTTTTTTTTTTTGTTGATTTGCTCCTCTGAGAAAGAAAACTCAAATAAATCAAAACTTCATATTAGATATTTTAAATAAAATTACTGAAACAATATTATTTGTCTGGCATCCCATTTTACCTATTATGTTCCATAGTAGTATTTATTCTGTTTAAACCACTCCAAGTCCAACATATATTAACATATATTTATGTATAGTTATGTATGTTTGCATACATCAAGGTATATTAATGTCTATATATGTATATATAATGCATATACTAAGTTATAAATTATATATGTTAAATTAAAAGTTGTGTAAACATTGTTATATGTGTATGAGAGCACCTACATATAAAGGCAAATGAAGCTGCAACACAATAAATTTTATAAACGTTGCAACTCAATTAAATTATTTTATCTTTCATTTATTAAAATGAAAATGTATAAATTCATTCATTATTTAGCTTTAAAATTTGCATATAAATTTCCAATTCTAGAGGTGACAAGATTATACATATAGTAGAATGTTTACAAAATTTAAATCTGTTTTAAAAGATCACCTGTTGCTTGGAAAATCTCTTGTCACATGCACCTGGTTTAATTTGTGTGGGAACCAAGAGCAGATTTTAAAATAACTTTAAATTTAAAACAAAGGCAAAATTAGTCAAGCTGCACTATTTTATGAATTACTTACATTTTGCTTTTGTCTTTTTCTGAAATTAGTAAAGATGCGTTAAAAACTTGAGATTAAGAACTTAAACTGTAAGCAAGTTCATGGCTTTTGCAGGGAGGAGTCAAGGAGTTAATATAAAAAACTCCAATTTTCAACATTAAAGGTTTACTCTCCTAAATTTTGAAATGTTTTGCTGCTGGGGGCTATGCCCATTTTAATAGTAGAAGTGAGCAGCTAAAAGGCTCAAATTTTGTCATCTTCCTTCAGGTGACTGGTCTATTGGAATGGAGGAGTTTGAGACCATTAGCCTGTCAAGAAGACATCAGAGACAAGTCAGCCCATCAGAGAATATTAGTGACAAACTCCATGAAGGATGCCTTAGCTAGAAGATTGGTAATATTTCTTCCTGCAGAGCTCTATAAAACAAATCTTAAACTAAACTAATGTAATAATACTTCTCTTAAGCTAGCTATAATGTTGAACATTCATAAATAATATTTATAACTTCCTAATAAATAAACTCTGTAATATAAATTTAATGTAGCTGTAATAAATTTTATACTATATATTTAAATTTAATAATAATAGTAATAATATTTGTAAGAATCTTGCCTCTATATTAAATGAGTAAATATAGATCAATAATTCTTTTAAGTATAATAACTGTGCTGTTATTATTTCCATATATTTTCTAATCTGAGATCATGACTATATTATTTTATTTATATTGTGTATTTCATTGAATTATGCTATGCCTTGATTCAAAGTGGAGATCAGTAATCTTAGTGATTTTAGAGTAATGATTAGACACTCTCATGTAACTAATTTATGTTGCTCTTTAGCACACCCACAAATCTCCATTTTGATACCTATTTTACATATATGTATATTTAGTCAAGTTACTATGTCTTAGCTTGTCATGATTAAGGTTTTCATGATAATGAATTATGACTAGTTAATTAATCGAAAGAATGATATTATAAAGGATATTATAAATATTTAATTAAGACCCACATACGCTTTACTCCTCCTTAGTTTATGATATAAACTATCCAGATTTAATCTGTAAACTAAATTACTTTAATTAACCCTTATTAGGATGTTTTATGTGTGCTATGTTTTATGTATGCTAATTCATGAACTGGCATAATGTAGTTTTGCAGAATGAAACTATAGATTTAACGTTATAGTAATTTTAATGTTTGATATTTTAGCAGCATTATGAATGTGTCCTTATAAAGCACACATGTGCAATATGCCTTGCTATATATTTCTTTATTAAAATGGGCTTCTGGTTTAATGCCATCCTATTAGTATTAATTTGGACAGCTCTTTCTAGAACTGGAACATGAGTGTCCAGAACCATGTTTTAAGCTGATCTGATTTCCCGATCTAAATGTTCTTTATATTTTGTAATAGAAAGTTGTACGGTCCAAGGGAACTGAATACTTGGTACTGAATTGCATGATTAATTATACATTCAAGCCACAAACCTTATTTAGTTAATGTAGCATCATAGTCTCTGAAATTCCAATGCAATCACCAGTTCGTCCTCCATACTATAACGATCGAAATGAAAGTGAAGATCGAATCTAACCGCAAACTATGATATCTGCTCTACAAGGTGCCATCTAGGCATTTAAACCTAGAAAAATTTATAGAGTAGGCAGATATGCACTGTTAAGATTTCACTTTATTTAAATATTCAGATCATTAGCCCAAGTCACTAGCTCAGTGGAGACGCAGAGATAAAAATCTATATCTTAATTTATATCTTAAATATAAATAAATAAAAGCCACTGCCAGAAATTAACACATAAAAATATTTATTTATGCACATATAAAATAACATTTAAATTTTGAGGAATAAATTCAACATTTTAGATTTTTCTATTAATCTTTAGTTTTACATTTAAGTAAATTACAACCATGAGTTTAATATTTATTTAGTGAGTCGATTATGAATAGACTACATAGATCTGCATTTGAAAAGAAAATATTCTTCCCAGATTTAACCTTAGGCAACAAATTTTGCAATCAAACCGGCGCCAATCCATCTGATACATTTATGTATTCAATGTAGCATGAAAATACGACAACACAAAATACCATACTGTCAGGAATGCACATCTGAACAGCAAGTAGAATTAGGGAAAAAATTGTCTCTCTACCAACCAGGAATGTGACATCTGTTGGCGAGTGGAACAATAAACATAAAACTCCATAGGAATGGACTGCGGTCCTTTGCCATCTTACAAACCCATCCATAGGCAAACAGAAGGTGTGTGGCGTATATATATAATCCTGCCCATAGCAGATCTCATACTACATCTACAATTACACAAATATATCCAATCCATTGAACCAATTCAACTACGAAATGAATAACCTAAGATTACCCTCCCTTAATATAACTTTACAAAACTATATAGCCATTCACGCTCGACTTAAATTTAACATTTAAATACGTTTGCACAGATTATTTTTATAAATTTGTTTTTAAAATGTTGAGTATAGATCAGCTGCACAGATTCCACGGTCAAAAACATCCAAATTAAACACAATCGATCAAAATACAAAATCATCAATAATGTCAATTGCAAAAGGGAATACACAAGGCCCCATGGCATTCATTGTAAGATGCCCGCATTAACATCATTGACCTATATATTCTAATCAAATGTGAAAACTTCAACATAATCAACCGTTAATGAATCTATGCAACGTCTATACCCAACCTAAATTACATCATTTAAAATTTAAACAATAAATAATTTATATAATAAGAAGAAAAAAAAATGGAAATGATTTTTATCAATCGGAAAACATATAAAATTAAACATTATTAATTTGATTTTAAACTTAAAAAATTCAGATAGAAGTTCATAAGCTTGAACGAAAGTTCTTAATTATTTTTAAATCTAGAGTTCATGTCAATATAGCTTACGGTAGAAGAGTCCAGGTTTCTGCTTTTAATTCCCATGACGCCTCCATTGGAAGATAATGTTCTGGAGATGGCAATAGCTGGTTCAAAGTATCACAGTCTTTTCATTTTTTTTTATAGAGAGTGTGGTATGTGTGTCCTACCACATCTCTTAAACACAAAATGCTGAAACTCTCAGAAAAAACTGTATTTCTCTTTTTATATTATCCACACGGATTCAATCAACAAACATCACTAATCCATCACTTTCGTTAGGGTCCGAGCCAAGGCTTGGTGCTTCCATTGGTCAAGCTAATTTCTCTTTATTTTCTTATCTATCTTTCATCAGATCATTTTAATTATACAAGAGCCCAAGGCTAGCTTGCTTTTCAAACAATTTATAAACAATCATTTCCATTTACAGATTACAAGAATTAATTAATACCTGTTTTTATTTTTAAATCTTGTACTTTTTTTTTATAAAAAAGTACATTCAAATACTTATTTATTTGTTTTTTTTAAAAAAATATTTTTAAAGTTTGGCATCTGTGCGAATGTATATACGTTTAACAAACATTTTAATTTTAGCGTTTAGTTTTTTACTTTTATTTGCGAACTTTTAAGTTTTTATTTTAAATTAATGTAACGACATATTTATATATTGTTACAATACTATTATTCAGTTCAGCATGGATCTGAATACCTGATATAGTTTATATAAAACAACATGCACAGAAAGCACATTTATTGCTCATTATGTATTCTTAATAAATTTAGTTATATTTTATCATTGTCATTCTTGTAAACTTAACTCTTAGCAAACATCATAGGAATGACATGGTATAATTCAGGCATGATTATAAACTGTAGATAATAATAATAATAATTTTAATTAACTTTAAAACTAAACTATAGAATGCATCTTAAAGATGAGACCTTGTTCTGAATTCACTCATCATTGTAAGACACCTGCGAGTGTAAATCTCAATGCACTTATAATTTGTATTACTTATTTATATTTTAATAATTAAAGATATTAACTATAATAGTGTTTAGTGTGTTATTCATGGTCCATCCCAAATCTTATTCAAATCTAATTTCATTTTAGTTAATTGTTAATATATGCATGATCTAATCAGTCATATAGTGTGTGTTTAGTTAATTTGTTATTAATTTAGTCATTATTCCCTGAGTCTCATACTCCATCATTTGCTATTGCCATCATGTGAATTAAAGGTGACTGAGTGTAATGTCATATCTCATCCATAGGGTAGTAAATCACAGAGCGTTAGTGAAGAAACTGAGGTGCGATCTGATTCGAGGTCTCAACCCCTCATCTAAATCAGCTTTGGGATAATTTTCCAAAATTCTGGATTTTGGTGCATGAATGTACAAATATGGCCATTACATTACCAACAGTAATATCAAATGACATTTTTATATCCTTCTGTGAGCAATAATTTTTCCCATCTCCAAGCTGATTTCTGTTTTTTTTGGTCTTCATCAGTGAAGGTTAGAGCCTATGCATCCAACAGCTATCTTTTATCCTTTTATACTAATCAAGCTAAAAATATCCTGACATTTAAAAAAAATCTAAGTTTTAAACCCAGGCTAACTAACTTGCATAATTATTAGATCTAACATCAAATCAATTTATATATATTTTTGGACCTGTTTTACAGTAATTTTAGGTCCTTCTACATTTTGTCCAGAAGGGTTAACAACAACAATATCAAGTGGCTTCATTATATGTTTACTCATATACTTCTAAGAACAATTATTTTCACTGCACACTAGAGTCATTTATTGTATTCTTGAGCATTCAATGAACTTGCAGCATTATAGTGTTATGAAATGCCTATTCCCAGACTCATTTCTGCCTTTTCCAGTAAAGACTAGAATTCAAATCTGAGTTGAAAGCCCTTATGCATTTAGCTTCAACTTTTTACTCCTTTCATCATTCAAACTAATAGTCTGATTTTTGTTTTTTTGTTGTTGTTTTTAAAATCATACCTAAGATTTTAAACCCAAATTAACTTTAGATTTTTTTAAAAAAAAATCAGAATATTTATTTGAATAGTATAAAGGAATAAAAAGTGGCCAGCATTACATTATCTAAGATACTCAGTTATCAAACTGGCTCTACTGTAAAGATATACAAAGTTTATCTACTAATAAAGGCTACTGAAGCAAAATATGTGTGGTAAAAATGCACTTGAAGTAGGAATTGAACTGAATTTTTATATTATTAGTAAAAACTAATATAAAAAACATTTTCTTTTTTTTTCATGTGTCAAAGCACCAGCCAGGAAGCGAACCCGAAAACCCAGGACAACTACTTGTAAGGCAGCTGCGCTGACCTCTCAACCACCAGGATCACTAACGCTTGATTAAAAACATTTTATTTTCTTCATTCAACAACAAAGATTATGGTTACAATTTGTTTCTAGTAGCTATGGTCACATTTTATGAAATATTGCTTCACGTGCATTTGGGGCAGAAAAATCAAGTGATCCTACCTCTGAAAATTTGAAATTAGGCATAATTACTAATTACTTGAGTTCTTTATTATATCATCTTCAAAACTTTTTTATTATAAGAGTAGGGGAAAACAAATTATAATTTCTATCTGACAGAAATCACAAGAATTGGATAGACTTAATGATGAAAACAATAAATGTGAGGGAAATACAATTAATATAAAATATTTTTCCCAAGAGGTTACTGAAACAATAAGAAAATTCAGTAATAGTGATTATTCGAAAATTGGACTTTTTTAACTAGAGAATACAAACTTTGTTCAGTGGATTACAGAACATTAATTTTTTTTACGCAGTAATAATATAGAAAGAGTAGTTATCTTTTGATTTACATATATCAAACTTGCTGAAGTCACAACTTTGACATTAACCAATTTCAATAAATATTTAAACGAATATACTAATTATTAATTAAACTAGATATTAGTGATAACTCTGATAAAAACTTTAACTCTCACTTAAAGCTTAATACAAGTATATCTATTTTTTAATTAACACGAACACATGAAGTAATTAAACTTCAACGTTCTTTTTCAATGTAAAGTATCGTTTCTTTCTCAGATAGCCTTATTCGTATTTTATAGGAATATGAGTTTTAAGTATACAGTGTATCTTAAAATGAAAGAATGTATGAATGAAATAAATAAAAAAAAAAAAAAGGAAAGGAAAGCAAAGAACATAAAAAAAAAAGAAATTGAATAACAAATTTTTAATTTCTTTCATTTCTTTGCTTAAACATTGACCGAAATTTCGAATCTTTGTTTCTCAAAACAAAAGTAAAAATTGTTACTCAATTATGTATGCAAAAATCCTCTACTTGGCAATTCAGACTTTATTTAAATTTTGAAATAAGTTTTGTGCCTTCTTTTAATTAGACATCTCTGGGATATATTTTTGGTAGGTCTGAATATTTGGTTTATTTTAAAACGAAACTTTATATTACGTTATTAAACACTTAACGGGTCACAAAAAAAGCCGTCCATTATGAAAGCTATTGAAAAATATTTATATAAACTATAATGTAAGTATAAGCTATAGGGCATAATTTTCCCGTTGTTAAAAGAGGTCACTTTATTTACATTAACACTGATAAAATTAATAAGGCAATTGTTGACAGAACTTTTTTTGAAATCGGATGCAATATAAAAGCAACATATTTATTGTCCTACATTTTTTTATATTTTTGATTACAGTAATATTAGTTTTAGGATAGATAATGGTCATAATCGAAATTAGATTACTAACTCGTAATAATTTAACAATGCATATATGTACATCCGCTATTAAAATTTTAATGTATTCTGAAATGAAATATCATTTATTCTTTTAACAATATCATTTTTTTAAATTAATGATCAACTCCTATAATATGAAATCTATTTATAATCTTATTACGTAAATAATTATACTGTCCCGTTAAATAGAAGTAAAGGTCACATCCTTTTAATTAATAAAAATATATGAAGTTTTACATTTCTAATTCTTTTACTTTTATATATTCAAACTTTTGTTTTAATTTCCCTTATAATTACAACCATTTCATTGTAGCTTTTGTCTAAAATATTTAGCGATGGGATTCAAAAGACTTTCAACCAGCTATTAATTTTACACAAATTTTAATAAATGAAATATGAGTTATAAAATAAAGTCATCAATCAAGATTTTAAACTGTATTTCGATATTTTCATCATTTTTCACCAACTCATATACAGTATATATTTAAAAGTAATCTTGTCGTGATATTGGTAGAAAAGTTTTGTTGAATAATGCTATAATCATCACATATAGGTGAAAGTTTATGTATATCTGTGTATGTGCACCAGAAATTTCATTTTGCTATTATTCATTAACTTATTTAAAACGTTATATAGGATAGAGGTTAAAAACAATATAATAGTTAGCAATCATAAATAAATATTTCATGGGATTATTAATACAGATAAAATATATAGTAGGTGAAATAGAATTAGTAGATGAAATTAATTCTAGAATTAAACTTGGATAAAGTATTTTTTTAAGAAATAACATAATATTGAATGAAAATATGTCTATGTATTTAAAATGGAGTTTTTTCTTATGCTTATTTACAATCTAAGACTTGAGAGCTTAATAATAAAATATACGAGAACTTAAATTATACAAAAAAGTATGAAAAGGCAGGTTGAGAGCAACAAGATAAGATTGGAAATAAAATATGTATGGGGAAGAAGAAAGGTTTATTACTGACAATTTTGAAAGAATGAAGAAATGGGAGTGAAGTTGAGTTGAACATACTATTAGAAAATATGGCAATAAGTGAACAGGTAAAATGTTAATTTGAATCCAAATAAAGATAGTAGGACATAATAAGAGAACTTGCATGAGATGGATAAAACATCATTTATTTCTATGCAGTAATAGAGTTTTAAATTTGTAATAGTCCAATCAATTTTGAATAGTAAATTAATAATTAATATTACATTACAGAATTAATTCTACATATTGTAAGCAAATAGTATAGAAACTATTACAATATATTTTTAATATTTCTTAATACCATAATACAATATAGAGCAAGTTGTTATCTCAAGAATATAAGATAAACATCTCATGACCACTACTGCATAAGCAGTGGTGGTCATGTGATGTTTATTGGCTTAAAACCAATCCTGCCTAATAGGATAGTGGTGGCTCTGGTTATTAAAAAACCAAAGACACCATAATGTATGGGTACTGAACTGAGATCAGACCCATATGACTATATAAGCTAATGGGCTTGGACTGAAAACATTAAGGTGTTTTCTGTTTAAGACTCATAGTTTTGTAGTTAAGTGGTGGTCATGTGATGTTTATTGGCTTAAAACCAATCCTGCCTAATAGGATACTGGTGGCTGTGGTTATTAAAGAACCAAAAACACCAAAATGTATGGGTACTGAACTGAGATCAGACCCATATGACTATATAAGCTAATGGGCTTGTATTGAAAACATTAAGGTGTTTTCAGTTTATGACTCATAGTTTTGTAATTAAGTGGAGATAAAAGGTGGTTGCTGGAGGGTTGCATTAGGTCCTAAGATCTAGGTGCAGTGCTCTCAGATCCAGGACTCCTCACTGACAAAGGCCACAAGCCAGAAACTAGTCTGGGGATATTGGATGAGTAGGCACTGGATGGGGATTTTATGCACAAGCCTTCTGGCATCCATTGATTACTTTAGCTTGCTGTGTGTGGCAATACATATAGTGAGTTTTGCCTGTTTTAAGAATAAAGATGCAAGTGTTTGATATTTTGGTGTGAAAATCATTTATGAAACGTATGCACACTAAGAAAGGATGGTCTAAATTTTTATGCTTGTCGATAGTTGTGACATGTTGAAGTTGTAATAAGGGTAGGTTGAGAAAAACTGAAAACTTGATTACATATATATAAAAGAGCCCATAATGAAACAATAGTGTGTCAGCTTATTCTAATATAAAATTTTTGTGAATACATAAAATTAAAACTCTTGATAATGAAATATATGTTGCCACTCCAACTTGAAAGAACAAATTAGAAATTCATTCATTTTTTTTAATTTTAACAAAACGATTAGAAATTTATTACGTTTTAAAGAAAAAAAATCCAGAATTATTGACAAAAATTGTTAATTAAAAAGAGAAAGTACATTTTAAATTTATAAAGACAAAAGATTCTTATATATAAGATAAAAGTGTCGTTTCATTTCTTTTAAATAAATAATATCACATACACCCTGCTAAACTAATGTAAGCAAATTTTAAATTTTCTTTCGACAATATCCCTATTTAATATAGAATTTATGCAATATTAATCATATATAAACTAATGTATAATTATAACTTGAATTATTAAACTTTATTATGAACATCTATATTTTTTTCTTAATTTTTGACTAAGAAAAGTAGTTATATATTACTTTATTTTTTAATTTCTAGTTATTAACTATTTAAATTAAATTTATTTATATCTAATTTAGTCTTTTGTTCACTCTTTTAGGTTTTAATTTGTGGTAAAGTGTTGTATTTGAAGCTAAATTAATATTTTTTTTATTAGTGATTCATTAGACTAGAGATTATCCACTTAATGAATAATATTTATGTAGTGTAAATTTAACAAGGCAAAACTATCCATACAGTAGTGCCATCTTGTGCCAACCAGAGTAATCAATGGATGCCAGAAGGCTTGTGCATAAAATCCGTATCTAGTGCCTACTCATCCAATATCCCCAGACTAGTTTCTGCTTTGTGGCCTTTGTCAGTGAGGAACCTTGGATCTGAGAGCACTGCACCTAGATCTTTGGATCTAATGCAACCCTCCAGCAGCCATCTTTTATCTCTACTTAACTACAAAACTATGAGAGATAGTGATCATGCGATGTTTAATAGTGTAAATTTTATTACAACCCTTTCATGCAATGTAGGAATAGGTTTCTATCCATTTTAACACTTTTGGACAGTAGTAATCATAATTATATGATGAAAGACAGGTGAAAAAGATGTATGGTCCCCAAAATTGGCACTCATCAGTTGGCCCATATCTTTATCATTGTTTATAGCCAATTGCTACAGTTTAATTGATAAGTGTCATACTTACTGCATTCACAATTTTGATACAAACTACTTGATGAAAGTATATTAATAATTTTCATTAGTCATTCATTAGATTAAAGATTATCTATTTAATGGGTCATATTTCTGTAGTGTAATTTTCAATTACCATTATCATGCAAGATAGGGACTAGTTTATATCCATTTTTAACTACAGAAATATTAAAACAGGCAATGGATGCCAGAAGGCTTGTGCATAAAATCCCCATCTAGTGCCTACTCATCCAATATCCTCAGACTAGTTTCTGGCTTGTGGCCTTCGTCAGTGAGAAGCCTTGGATCTGAGAGCACTGCATCTGACAAAGGCCACAAGCCAGAAACTAGTCTGGGGATATTGGATGAGGAGGCACTAGATTGGGATTTTATGCACAAGCCTTCTGGCATCCATTGATTACTCTAGCTTGCTGTGTGTGGCAAAACGTATAGTGAGTTTTGCCTGTTTTAACAACAGTTATACACAAGCATAAGAGGTAGTGGTGATGTTTATTAGCTTTACAGAAATATCATTTGAAGTTAAAGTTTTTATAATCAATTTTCAACTGAGTGAAGTAAAAAAAAACTCGATTATATCAATTAACATTATTATGTTATCTTTCGTTTGAATGCTAAAATCTTCAGTAACCTTCAGTATGATTATCTATACATTAGATTTTTAATTAATTATAACATATTTTAAAAAAATGTAACATATTGATATTGGCATTGGTAATGTCATTTGATTTATTGGCAAATACTACATGTTTATTTGTTTAAAAAAATGTATATGCAAATCAACATCTGCTCACAGTTTAAAAATAAATCATACCTATATAACCTATCTAATAATTATTAAATTAAATAATGACCACTGATTTCATTATAAAAAGCAAATGAATAAATAATACTTCAGAACTAGGGTCAGATTTATCACCTTTCATGAGTCAAAGAAAGATATTCCTTAAAAAAGATATTGAAAAAATAAAAATCTTAAACATAAAGAAAAAATAGAATTATTAAAAATTAAACAACATCATGAAATATGTGGCAAAATTTATAAAGAATAACAAAATAATAATAAAAAAAAAACATTATCTTTACAATTGGAGCAGCATCTTCTGAATTGCCAAGTAATGAAAAAGGTGAGCCATTCAATTAAATATAGAAAGAACAAAAAAGCGTCAGAAATTGGTGGAATTTATTATTTATATTTAAAAGAATCGGGTAAAAAAACAGCAAAGTTAGTAATTATATGTTGGTCCATTTTTATCATCCATTATATGTTAATATTTAGAAAAATTTGAACTTTACTTAAACTTTTTGAATACATTCAATTGTTTATAATAGTACTGAGGTTGGTATATAACATTTTGAGTGGCATTCTTTTCTTTTTTTCAGGTATTGCTGCTGGCTTGTACAATAAGAGTACTAGAAATCAAACCAACTATTTTTGAATATTGAATTTAAGGTACATTCTAACTAACTAGGCTAGTGGCAACAATTAGGAGAGAGGTCTCAAATTTATCCATGATTTTTCTGATTTTTCCACTTTTTTCTAAAAAGCTTAATTAGTATCTTCCAAATGTTATGAAATATTAAACTAAATTGGCATATGGAATTACTTGCTATTGTCATGTGTGCCGCTTTTTTTAATTTTCTTCTTTGTCATTGTCCCTCTGTATCCAATATTTTTATGTTTTCCCAATAAAATATATGTTCATTAGTACATATATGGTCTACTATGTTATCATACATATGTTTTTTCTCTAATCATTCATTTATGCTCTTTCAATCATTTTCCATGATTTCACCAATATATATATATATACATATATATATATTCTTCCCCATGGTATTTCATAGATTACATTTTTGTTTATTAGTATTCAAATTTCAGTTATGCTAGGCTTTCCTGTAGTATGATATGGTTTTGATAAGCTGTCCTGATGTTATATTGATTGCAGATTATTTTAGATTGTAGACTATCCCTAATATGTAAGGATACACTATAGAGGCAACTGATGGATAATCCATTAGGTGTCACTAAAATAATCTTAAATAGTTTTAAAATATCAAAAGAAAAAAACAATTATTGTTTCTGTAGGATATTCATGCACTTCAGGAATAGCAGAACTACAAAAAATCTGTAATCAAAATAATATCAGAACAGCTTTCTAAAGCCATATCACACTATGATTAATTCCTAATGTCTAAGAATAGTAAAACTAAAAAACAGTGGAGCCACAAACTACACTGTATCTAATTCCATAATGTCAATTATATAATATTCAAAATAAAATATAAACAAATAAACAAAAATGTAAATAAATCAATAATAAAACATTAAAATTCATAAATTTTAATATTCAACAGCCATCTTTCTCTGAGCCAAACACATACAAAATACATATATTAATAAAATATTTTTTTTATGTTGAAAGAATGTATATTTTAATCTTTCTATATTATTCTTTTCTGAATTTGATGTGCAATATTTTGCTTAATAAAATATTTTCTAAACTAAAAGTTTTACAAGATGTCAGAACATTCATTAAACATTAATGTAAATGGAGGGATAGCAATTTCTTCAAAATAAAAGTCTACTATTCCACTATTAAATAAAAAAAGAATGTTTCCCAGAGCATATTTTGTTATTTACTTTATGCTAAAGATAAAAATACAGTAGGATTTAGTTTTTTTTTAATATTATTATTGCATCTTGAGGTACATAAATGAACACACACCCTGTAAAATAAAGATAAATACCCCCTCCATTATTATAAATAATTATATTATTTTAGAATTTAGTTTATACCATAATTTTAATTTATATATATATAAACAACATTTGACTTATATACTTACAGTTCAATAAACAATATATATATATATATATAGTCTACTCTAATTATTGTTTATTAATAATAAGTGAGCTATTATACACTATTGTATTTAAAAATGACAGGATCTTGGTACAAAATATAGTGTAATTCATGGCTCGATTGTGTTTAAAAACAAAAACTGCTTCTATGAATACCATATGAATGTGAAAAGATGTATATTGATGAGACCAGTCTCCTGTTGAAAAGCTATTGAAAGAGCACAAACTTATGATTAGAAAAGAAAAAGCAGATATGTATAATCTATCAGACCAAGGAATATATGTTTGATTGGGAAAATATTAAAATTTGAATAGAGAGGTAAAAGTACAAAAAAGAAAATTCAAAAAAGCTGTGCACATGGCAATGTCAAATATCCCATAAGACAAACTAGAGTGCAGATTTGTAACATCTCAAAGTCACTAATTTGCAAGGAAAAGGTAGAAAATTCAGTAAGATCCTCATAGATAAATCTATGAAATTTCTACTAACTGCTGCCTTTGGCAATATAGCATAGTTGGTTAGAGCATTACCTTAAATTCAATATTCATGTATTTAAAGGTCTAAGTTTAATTCCACGCTAATATTCTTACTGATCAGGCTAGAACCATTTGAAAATATTGTTGTATATACTAACCTACTTGCTATTTACTAATAGCTGAATATAAATGAAAAAGGTAAATAAAATTTGAATTTTTCTAAAGGCATTTAACATTTAATGTTGAATGATGGAAATAGCTAACATGTGATTACTGATGAAATGTCATCATCGCTAACTTTCACACAAACACAAAACTGCAAAATTATTGGCAAAACTATATGCACATATCAAATATCAAAATGATGGTCATTTACCAATTGATTGAAAGGTGGTAATATGAATATTGATATTAAAAGAGGGCTGTGTGTAAAATAGATTAGAAAATACACACCTATCAATTTTCTGTCAGTTTTAAGCAAGATCTTGACTAAAATAATTACAATTCATCTATGACAAATTTTAGATTCACATCATCAAAAAAACAAACTGAATTTCAAAGCTGTTTTACCACAGTAGGTCACATCAAATTATTAAAAGAAGTTTGAACCAATGAGTATAAATTGCAGTTATAGTTCGAATTTGTAGATTATGAAAAGCCATTTGATTCTGCAAGAATTTCTACAATACTTTGTATCATCAGATATGCAAGATATTTTCATATTCTACGGAATATTTATCAAAATGCAATAGAAGTGATTAGATTATCTTATTAATAAATGTATATGATAGAGTGATTTCATATTTCCAAAACTTTTTATAGCAGTTTAATAAAAATTTTGTTTTAAATTGAAAACTAAAGTCATTTAAGACATTTATATTTAGCAAATAGTGGAGTTATTTTAAAATGTCAGGAAATGTTACAAGAATTATTAGACAAAAGCAAAAAAAAAAATAGATCTAAATATAAATGTTGAAAACACTAATATTCCACTGGAATTTGAGGAGGGGGTGAAACTGAAGTTTGATAATAAATTAAGTTTACAAACATCATTGATCAGAATATTAATAGAGGTATTCTCAACAGGCAATACTCTTTTCATGCAATTCGGTAATTCTAATAAACTTGCAACATTCAAGTTAATCTGAAAAGAAAAATCAAACTATAAAACAGTCTTACATGCACTGAGCCATATTTCATCAGATTGCTGCCAGAATTGTAATGTTAAATGAGAATGTGCAGTTAGAGTGGTACCTTTATATTAGCATGGTCCAATATGTAAAAATTAAATGTGTTATGTAAATGAAGCGATTAGAAGTTCCATGTTTTCGTTAATGGAACCCAGGAATGTTTTTTATTGATGGAATATGGATCCTTAGCAATTGATCTTTTGGCACATATTGTTCTTACATTGGAGAGCAAAATAGTGGGACCCATAGCAAGTCCATGATCTAAAAAGCTTGACCTGTATTCACAATTCTGTTTAGGTCTATTGTACAAATATGGGCACTGGGCAATTCTCATCAATCTGTTGGCAGGAGATTCATGGTAATACACAAAACTACAAGATGGGGTGATGCATGAAATTTGTATATGATTTGGGAACATGTTCAACATGTATGCCTGTCTTGAGTTGCTTAATAGATTGTTAAGTGAGGGAAGCTATCTGAAACTAACTCTGTATATGCCCAGACAAATATTTTGAAGGTTTTGTGCAATCAGGGATGTAAGACAGGCTTATCCATATTTTGGACAGTTATTATTGTTTGCAACTTTGTATTAGCAGAAAATTTTTCAACTGTTTTTATGAGTGTGTTATGGTTGTATCTGAGACCTGGCACATCCTTAATGTAAAACTAGATGTTGTTTTTTCTGTCAGCCTCATACTTTCATAGATTTTTGTTTCTATATAAGAAACTTTTAAGGCAAGTTTGTGTTCAAGTGAGATTTTAGATTTGGGATGAATGGCTTTTTATTTGGATCAGTTTTATATTTATTTTAAAGTCCAATTCCCTCTGGGTTTTTTTAATATATATACAGAAAATTTATCCCATAATTTATATCTTTGTTTTCAATGGTTTATTCTACAGATAGTGCTTTATATAGTTATAAATGTACATGGTTAATCTGATCCTCTGATATGTCACATATGAATGTCAATGACATATCTTATTGAGAAGTTGTTGGCTGCAGGGACCAAGTACTTTGGTGTGATGTTACTCTTGAATTTTGAGAGCATGATGCTACAAACAATTCCACTCACTCAAAGCCCTATAGGCTATTCGTTCATTATTTTGTAAAAATTTCTATTGACAATTTGTACATTATCTTGTAAAATTTCCTATTGACAATTGCTACAATTTCTTTATCAATCCATTTTAGAACTTTGATTATGAACTCTTTTTTATATTGATTACAATGTCATTGCTGTAAACATCTTGAATAATGTTGGTAGAAAGGTCTCAAGACACCAACCCATTTATTTCTTTTATGTCTAATGAGGCTAGCCTGTGGCAAATTTCTGTACATTCTTACTCAGCATTATGATTCTGTCAGTGATCCGCCAAAAGTGGGATCCATGCATTTGATATGAAGGATGAAATTAATTGTAGAATTAAATATAAATAATGTACTTTTGGTAGAAACAATTTTAGTATTGAAAGGAGATATATACATTTGAAAAAGAAAATTGAAAATAGAAGTGTTTTATCAATTTTTTATATATGTGTCTGAAATTTATGATTATAAAGGAAAACAATTCACATACTTAAGATGATATTAAAAGCAAAAAAAATTATGTTAGGAGAAGCAAAGAGAAATCAAAAGTTAAATACATCAATAATGGGACAAACGGGTCTGGGATTGACATATTTTTAGATGCAATAATAAAATATAGACAGCTGAAGTCTTAAAATGAATCAAAAAATATTATAAACTATTTAAAAAAATACTATATGAGGAATCAGCAGATAAGTAAGAGTGTTGGAGTGATATTGTAAAATATTTATAAAGACACAATATATGAGATTCATAGATAGAGCACAAGGAAGTTTAATGGAGTGATAAGAAGGTAACCAATGAATCAGAGAATATGAATTTAAACTTATAAAAATTTGCATTCTATACTGGATCAATAATGGTTAAAAATAATGAAGATAGTATAAGGCTGGAGTGGATTTACTTATTTATGAACAAATAAAATGATAATCTCATATTTTGATTGCAATCACTATTATTAGTCAATAACTTTCATCGATTAATATATACACTGCTCACCACTATATACATATAAGAGTGATTCTTTTTTTTGTTAATTAGTTAGAATTGTGAGACAGGTTTATGTTAGCAGACCCACCAAGTAGTTAACCAATTAACTACTTTTAGCTTATATCAATTGACATTCAGTGATATTTCTTTTAATGCATGGATCCACACAAGTGAGATAAAATTTAATACAAATAAAATTGCTTAGAATGTTTTTCCTATCATAGATCATGCAATATCCAATAAATAGATCTTCTAATTATTTTTAGCTAAGGTATATAACAAAAATGACAAACTGCTCAAACTTTCATCCTTCAGGAATGCTTTCTTTTTTATTGTTCTTTTCATATGGACTAATTAGAAAGACCATTGCCCTAAAATGGATTAATTAAAGGAAATAATCTTGTTTTGCTAGTTCTCAATTTATATAAATTGCTACTAAATGATATCTCTTTAACATGGAGATCAAGCAAATGTGTTATATTTTTTTGGATTATCCCTCCCTCCCACAAAGTTTATGAAGATTTATATTTTAATTTAAATTACTTTAGATAGTTTTTCTTGAAAATAAACTGATTTTGCATTTGAAGGTAATAAATCACCATAAACAAACACTACTTTTGATTTTTACCTGACTGTTCCTGCTTTCATCAAAAAATAAATAAAATTAGTTAAATACCTTATTTTAAATAAAACTTGAGAATGGGTTATGTCAATCTAATTCCCATCTCAAATCTAATGCAACAGTTTAATAATCAGACATAAGTTCATATAGAATCATTGTGGTGGATTTAAAGATACTTAAATCTGATGTGATGGGCACTAATCAATTCAGTTTCACTACAACAAAAATATAAAAAATGTCATGATACCATGATTTATTCTCACTGAAACAAAATCTCCTAATCATATTTTCCAGGCTTGTAGATGATTTTTGATTTCCATATTACCATGACAAAAAGAAATCAGTTATATCTAATTGTGCTAGTAAGTTAATATGTACAAAAGTTTATTTTAATATAATTCCAATAGTTTTAAACTTTTTTTTTTTCATTTGTCAAAGCGTTGACTGGGAAGTGAATCCGGACCAGCTGCTTGGAAGGTAGCTATGCTAACCGCTAGGTCACCAATGCTCGACTAGTTTTAAACTTTTCTCAAAAAAAATGTATGACTGCCAGTTAATCAAAAGCATGCTCCACATACTATGTTGATGTGAGATAAAGTATTAAACAAGCTTTTTTAGTATATGTGTTATATGCTTTATATTGAAAAAGTATATTTATGAAGGTATACATAAACGACCAGACATTTCCTATACACATAGTGCATTAATTTCTATAACTTCTGAACCCAAATAAAAATGAACTAAACATTTTGTTTACATCAAAGAAGTTTAGATATTTCTCTCAGACTATTAGTTGTAGTTACAAAAAAAAAATATTGTTCAAATATAAGCCACCGCAGCAACAATTATTTTTATATTGAAATTTAAACATTACATTGTTGTTAGACGTACAAAAACATCTACATTTTAAATATAAAGTTAAATTTCAAATAAAATAATAACAATAATAGTGATAGATTTTTAAATAAAATATGAAAAGATCCTTTTTTGAAATATTAGTTAAAATAAAGTAGTACAATAGATGTATTTATATATTGGACTATTTCCATCATCTAATATGTGTATTGAATGTCTACAAAAATTTAACTTTATTTAAATACATACAATCACACCAGGAACCCAAAACGTGGAATTATACTATCACTATGGATCAGAGCAAAAGAAGTTTGTTCAGAAACCAGTGATTTGGAAAAAGAAAAGATCTATATAGTACAAACTCTTATGAAAAATGGTTATCATCAGCTCTTATAAAGAAAACATTAAATAGACAACAAAAAGAACCTTCAAGAGAAAAGACAATTATTGGTACTGTAGTGTACCCATACATTCCAAAAATAGCAGACAAATTAAGGAAAATCTGCAATCAATATAACATCAGAACAGCTTTCCAGAGCCATACAACCCTATGAGGAATTCTAACATATACAAAGCATAAACTTGAAATGATGAAAAGAAAAAACTGCATTTATGAAATACCATGTGAATGTGGAAGAACATATATTGGTTAGACCAGTCATCCCATTGAAAAGCATTTGCAAGAACACAAACTGATGATTAGAAAAGAGAAAACATGTGTTAAAGGTAGAAGAACATGTATGTGCCAATGAACATATATATGTTCAATTGGGAAAATGCAAAAATATTGGATGGAGAAAAAAAAGTACAAAGAAGACATTTTAAAGAAGCTGCTCACATGACAATGGCAAAAAATCCCATAAGCCAATCTAGTGTGACTATACATAATGTATGGAAACCACTAATCAGCTTTGCTCTTAAGAAAAAGTGAAGAAATAAGGAGGAACCTCATAGATAAGTATATAAAATTACTACAGACTTGCCTTTGGCAGGATGGCTCCATTGGTTAGAGTGTTACCTTAAAATTCAAAATTTAAAAATCTAAGGACCCAGGTTCAAATCCCATGCTAGTATTGTCACTGGTCAGGCCAGCAACACCTGAAGATGATGGAAGAATATCTCTTAAAATATTGTGCATATACTAACCTGTTTGATGTGCTTTTATTAACAGTTGAATGTATTTGGAATATTTAAATAAAGTTAAATTTTTCTAAAGACATTCAATACATATATTAGATGATGGAAATAATCCAATATAAAAATACAACTAGAACACCATCATCATAAACCTTCAGGAAAACACTAGTACAATAGATATTTATATTACTGCAAAGTAGTATTTTAAAATTTAAAATGGTGATATTTTTCCAATAACACACATACACATTATGTATATACATAAACATATATTTAAATATTTTTAGGGAAAGACTTTAACTTTTATCATATATGCCTTGAACATTTATAATAATCAAATGATGTTTTTTTTTTACTGTAGAGGCACTTCTATAAACATATAGTTTACATTCAAATATAATATCTAATTGTTTAATATCATAATCATGCTAATGTTTTAGCAGGATATATCTGTCATCATCCAAATACTGGAGTTTTATGATTTTCAGCAGAATGGTGGCAGGTGTGATCATCACAATGGTGAATAAAAAATATGTGTTCACTGTCATTACTTACAATATCTTATTTTTAAATTTTGATATGTGTATATATAAATTATATCATTACAACTCTCATACATTTGTAAAAACTAATAGACTAGCATTAGTCCATTTTTAAGATAACATAGGCAAACAAATATAGTATTACCTTGACAATAGATTGTTGTTTTTTTTTTCTTTTTGGTAAGTTTAAGAACAAAGTTTGTGGTAATGTAATTTACATATAATAACCAGTTAGTTGTTAACACATGTGTTTTAAGTAAATTTATGTTTTTTTAGTTTTTATCAGTGCATCCTCATCTCAACTTTAATGTGTTGCACTCATCCATCAACACAGAAATTCTGGCAACCTTCCTTCTATGCATGCATTTCAGAAAAAACACTCTCCAAATGAGTTTAAAACAAGTGTTATAACTTAATACAAATGTATATATCCAAATATTAAATCACTCCACACATTTAAGAGATTCAGAACTGCTCTCTGTAAAATAAAAATATATAAATATGGACTATGAACTTTAATATATTTATATATTTTTATTTCACAGAGAGCAGTTCTGAATTTCTTAGCCATGTGGGATGATTTAATATTTGGATATTTATTTCAGTTTAGCATTATGCACTAGGATTCATTATCATAAACCATTATCAATCCACTACAGGATGAAGGTCTCTCCAAGCTCAATTCATTTTCTCTCATCTTTAGCTTCTTTTCTCCACATCACCCCTGCACACATTCTTATTTCATCCATCTCACATGTGGTCTCTTTCTGGGTCTTTTACAATCTCTTGGAATCCAGTTTAAGATTCCAATTGTCCATTAAATGTATATATATATATAATGAAAATTTTTATTCTTATCTCAATGTGTCTTTCACCTCAGCCCAATCATATCAATCATCTACCAACCTAGAAGTCAAACTAACCTTTCTCATTCTGGATACATTTTTGAAACATCCAGTTTATTCAAATGAGTAAGATATACATAGCTCATATTGTTATTTTATCTTCATATACACTTTTTTATATAAACTTTTAACTTCCCATGTATATTTCAAAGTTATATTTCATCACAATTTTATGAAACATATGGCCATAGACATGTGAAAAAGATAAATGATCCCCAAAATGAGCATTTTGTGTGAAACCAGCATTCATAAGTTAGTCCAGATCACAATCTCTTATACATATTTTCATTATTTGTTTAGGATTTTATAGATAGCAATTTACTGTTGTTTAATTTTAAGTGTCAAACTTTCTGAACTCACAACTTTGTCGTAGACCACTTTACAGAATTATATTAATGATTATTACTGATCATTTATTAAACTATAAATATATATAATACCACTTAATATAATTTATATAATAATGCTTGTAAAATAATAATAGTCAATGGATAATTTCAGTAAGTAATTTAAAATATAATTAATATGGTTTATTAGAATTAGCTTTCAGCACTTTTACAACTATTATTAGTAATTTATATAAATTAAATACAATTTTAAAAAGTATAAATGTAATTTCACTGGAATATTGTCTAATATTACTCATTATTCCAATCTTGATGATTGTTGTAAATGTCAGAGAGCAGCAAACACTGACGATTAACAAGCATCAGATAAAACATATATAAAATCACATTTTATACCAAGTCTTGTAAATTGCAATAACTTAATATAAATAAATATTGAACACGTAATAAAGATGTGCACGTGACTATTAACATGACTAAATGAAGAACACTTGTTATGCATAAAATACAATTTAGGTGGCATTTATTTTTATTCAGATATCTTTATTTATATATTTCAAGAATGTTTGATAGAGTTGATTCTTTAAATATATCTTATATGCTTGAGTGTGCGTGTAATTTACATAGAAGATAGTTACCATTCCACACGCACTGTGAATAGAAGCCTCAATGTCAATAAATGTTTTAAAAGAACAGGTGGTCATATATATATATATTTCCAATATTTATAATAAAATAAAATGAATATGTAAAAAATAATTGCAAAAGAATTGTTTGATTTTTGTGAACATGTGGCGTGATAAATATAAAAGTACTGTCAAATTTAGTTTTTAAGAAGTTTGTTAAATAATTGAAAGATAAGAATTAAAAAATAAGAAAACAGTATTGGATTTAAATTACAATTTGTTTAATGAGAACCACTTCAGCCATATGTTACAAAAACAAAGAAATAAGGTTTGAACTCAGACTTTCACATGACTTTCAACTATCCACCCTACCTCATACTGCTGATACACTTGATCACACACATGTCGAAAAGATAAATAATCACTAATATAGGTATTTAATGCTAAAACAGCACTCGTTAGTTGGTCCAGATTATCATCTCTACACATATATACAATCAATACTCAGTTTATATTAAGATAGCCAATCTTCATTCTTTAATGGACAGGCTTCACTCCACCCCACAACTCTTCAGCCATCCATTTCATTGAAAATCTGATGATGGAACGCTCAAAGCTCCCAATGAAATGGATGGCTGAAGAGTTGTGAGGTGAAGTGGATTGAAGCCTGTCCATTAAAGTATGGAAGATTGGCCATCTTAATATAAGCTGAGCATTGCTTGTATATATGTGTGGAGATGATTATCTGGATCAACTGACGAGTGCTGGTTTAGCACGAAATACTTATATTGGTGATTATTTATCTTTTCGACATGTGTGTGATTAAATTTATCAGCTGTATGAGATAGCGTGGAAGTATGAGTTCAAACCCCCTATATATTACATATTCAAGTGCAGGTATGAAAAAGCCTGTACTGTAGAAAAAATTCATATATTAAAAACAAACGAAATAAACTGATGCACTCTGCATATAGCTATTACATCTATATTCTCTGTCCTGTGAAGTTTAGCGTAGTCATAGAATAAAGACCCAGAGATAAAATTTTTAGAATTAATTCTCAACTATTAATGTAAAAAAAACAACTTCATTTTAGATTCAGTTAATAGATGTTTAAATGTTCTAGCTGCTATTGGTCACTAAAAAGTCACATAATCTTTCAAGCAATTAACTATATAAATAGTCTCTTTAGATATCGAATGTGCTGTTTTCTCTCATTGCTAGCAACAGCAGATTTGTAGAAATGGATTGCACATCTTTTACTTTGCAATGTTAAAATGTAATTATTTGCTAAAATTCTTATTGTTGAAATTGTTAATTTTATTTAAAAAGCTGTCAATTAAATTACGTGTTTCAAATAATAAATCTATATTTATATATTTTATTTTTTTACTATTTTATTAGGATATCCCCGGTGAAGAGTCGGACTAAATCTTCATAAGTGAAGAGTTCACGCAGCCTACAGACAAACACCATTGGCATAAACAGTTACAATTATAAAAATTTGAACTAATAATTTAAGTTTGCAGTTCCTTCTGGCTGTTCAATCCTGCTGCATGCAAAAAATTATAATTTAACTTCTAAAACATAAAATAAATCGATACATTACGCATTAAATCAAGCAGTAATAATTTTTTATACTAAATTTCTGAAGGAAAAAAATGAAATTTATTAGGAAAAAAGATTATATATATAAAAATCAAATGTCTTAATTAAATAAATAGAACAATGACGTGTGTATATTTGTAATAACTATCTAATGTTGTTTTAAATATATACAGAGTATTAAGAATTAAATTCACAATACAAATAATCAGCATACTTTCGGAATTATTTTTCTTCATTGTATCCCAAAGTCATCTGCATTGATAAAAGAAGTAGAAAAATTCACGCGATGTTTTATTGTAAAACAAAATATGAAATTAACTCTAATTAAGAGATTTCTAGACATTATTTCTGTTTATATGTTTTAAAGGCATTTATTGTTCTATAAGAATCAATTACAACAGGTTTAAAAAACAACAATACCAGTTTTGATCATGAGGAAGAGTCTAAGACAGATTACAGATTTTAAAAAAGGTGGTTTTACATTATTGACGTATACAACATTATTTACATAAAAAAGGTTTTAATGTTTATTAAGACGTGGGTAGAAGAACATCCAAATCTTGAGGTTTTATTATTGTCGCATTCATTGTTAGAGGATGGTTTATCCTATTATGGTTTCAGAAGTTGTTGCATTAGAGACCAAGTGTTTTCAAACATTGTGTGGGACGATAGTTTATTATCACTTTCTTTAAAAGTTTCCAGTTTATTCCAGAAGGCAAAAATCGGTTAAAATTTGTTTATTTAATTTTGCCAATCGATATATTTTTGCTTGTAGCTTAAACAAAGAATGTACATTTATCAATATTTCAACATTTATTTGTCTTTTTTATTTATTTGTCTTTTTATTTTCATTTGCCTTTGAGCCAAAACTAATCATAATTTTGCCAAACTAAATTTTTCATATTAATCTATGGTTTAAAATTAAATATTTATTTTTATACTATAAGAATAACGATTACAGCTATCAACAATAAAACTAAAAATAATTATGTTTATAGCGCTAGCAGGGGAATGACTCTCTGCCCATCCAAACACCAATGAAAACTACATAATAGGGTTAGTGACTGTAGGAGGAATGACACTTTCCTCTATCAAAAGTGAAGATTATATTACAGGCATATATTTCATCACAACAATAAAGATTATATATTACAATTATATATTCTAATTTTAGAATTGACACACTGATACTCACCTGACTAATAAAGCTTACCTGAGATCATTACCTCTAATTATAGATATTTTGTTACCCGTTTGTTAATCATATTGGATAGGTAGCTAAGTTAAATAAATGCCGTAAAATTATTTATATGCTCTTTAAAGTTATTAACATGAATGAAGATATATATATATTATCCTGATCCTAAAAATGGGTGGCTTGAGACTTAAGGTTTCTCAAGGAATTTCAAAGTGAATAAACAACAAAACAATAGCCCAGAATCCCAATTAAATTGTTGTAATTTATTTGACAATTTGATAAATAATACATAACTAATCTTTTCATCATCTAACTATAAAATTTCAAAAAATATATATTGAAAGTGTTTTTATATGAGCTTTTATTAATTTATTCAGGTTCATAAATCTTTTATATTTTACCCAGAGATGATTTTTAATAAAGATCTTTGGGAAAAAAGGTTTGACTATCTTTGTGCATTATTTGAAATATTTATATTAATAATGTGTATATATTTACTTTAAAATTGCTTTAAAAAGAGTTGAATAAAACATTGTTACAATATTTATTAAAAATCCAGCCTTCTGATATTTGTTGCTTTTATAGGAGAAATTAAAATAATGTTATTTGTGTCAAAACTATTAATATAGCTTTAATAGTTGTAATATGTATTTCTCTCTCTCTCTATATATATATCTGTCTGTGTGTCTGTCTATCTATCGATCTGTCTATCTATCTGTCTATCTATCTACCTACCTACCTACCCATGCACCCCCTCTCTCCCTCCCTGCCTACTTACCTCCCTACCTACCTGCCTATCTATCTATTTATCTATATATCTATCAATCAATCAATCAATCATGAGAATATGATGATATTGATCATAACCATCTTTAATGAAGTATGTTATATGTTGGACCTACGTTTAGATATGAAGGATTTTTGATTTATAGTGATCAAAAGCCATAGATTTAAAGTAATGAACTATATGTGCATTGATTGACAATCACTTTCATATTTTTTTATATTGTAATATTGATTAATATTTCAAAATATGCCTGAATATCCTAGGTTAGTTTAATGTCTCATTTAAGTAAAAATTAATCATTTTTTCAAAAAATTAAATATATTAAGTACTGCACACAAAAGTAAGATCCATATTTATTGTTAATATCGGCTTTGGATTCATTTTCTTAAGAATATTTTATTTAAATTCCAAATGAACAGTAAGAACTAGACAGACCAATCTGGCATTATTTTAAAAAGAATAAAAAGATCAATTTAGTGGCATACATCTCATTAATAAGATGTTAAAGACTGAAAAATGTATGATTTCAAAGTTAAGTTGCTTTGAATCTTATATATGTATATTGTACTGTATTTTATCCTAGTATAAGTAGCATTGGCAATTTGGAAGTTAAATTAATAAATTCCTAATAATAATAAAATATATATTCATTTAAATATCTGATCGATTTAGTTTAAACAACATGGGTGTAGATATTTTTGTGTATGCTAAAAGAATTCGAAAAGAGAGAAGAATTCAAGAGTCAAGATAAGTATAACTGGGAAGATATTAATATACAGTGGAGAGATTGGTGTGAGTGGCATAGAGAAATGTATAGATCACCGCTATCTCAACTCGGTTATACATATCTAAAATGATGGTGGTAGACAGTCAAACAAATGGACCCTAACCCTAAAGACCTCAGAAAAAAATTTAACGGTAAATGAGATAGGATAATAATTATATGATCAGTTACTTAGTGGTGAAGTGTTGATTTAAAGTGAACTGGGGATATCAGTGTGATTGGTGAAGTGTATGCACTAGTAAGGGATAATAATAACCCTGAAATTTGTGCCTTTTATGTAGTATGCAAAGACCATCCTTATGTGCCTGTCAGTCTTATAGAAGCAGGGTCCCAAGAAAAGGGGATGATGAACCAAGTTCCCAGAGCCATAAGTCTCAAAGGAATGAGCAATGCTCTGCCATGCTTAAAATTGGACTCTTTGTTAAACTCTGTGAGGATGTATATGCATACTGCAAGCAGGGGAAAAATCTTTGTTTAATGCATTATGTAAATTCCTTGATCATGCATTTCAACAACACAATCTCGATTAGACAGTCAGTTGATATATATAACAAAGAAATGTAAGGTAAAAATGATTAACAGAGCTATGAGAATAAAATAGTGTCATACCTCATATTTTATTCTTGTCATTGACTGCAGAGGTATTGTACTGTATTTAATCATAGTACAAGTAGCATTGTAGATTTAGAAGTTAAATTAATAAATTCCTAATAATAAAAAAATATATTTATTTAAATATCTGATCAATTTAGTTTAAACAATGTGGGTGTAGATATTTTTGAGTATGCTAAAAGAATTTGAAAAGAGAGAAGAGATATAAAGAGTATAATAAAACAAAAGGGGATACTACTTTGTATTTTTGTAAAAATAAAAAAATAAAAGTCACAGCATTCCTTCCCTAATTCAAGATGGTGAACAAAAAGAAGACTTTGTGAACTAAATTCCTTTAAAATTGGTATACATTAACAGGTGTCAACAGGAGTTGTGCAGAGAGGCTAAAAATAATCAGAACTATAAAAAGAAAAACACATCATGCATAAAAGTTCTTAGATCTTCATTCCTGCAGAGAAAAGTAAAGATAAACATGGAGAAATTATGAAGTGTGCCAAACTACTCTTACTAATATGTTGAATCATATTAAGATGTGTGAGTAAAAATTCTTTTGCCAGTGTTGCTTTTGACCTGATGTAAACTACCTGAGTAAAACCATTTTGTACTAAATGTGAAACCATGAAGACTGACAGATTGCCAGAATATTAAACAGTGAATCCTTCCAAGATAAATCCATGCATGGTAAATTTTATAAATCTTATACATGAACAAATAAACTTACCGGTAAGTAACTCTATTAATTCCAATACTAGTGATCACTTTTCTTAAACTCTTAAGTGTGATAAACTGTTACCACGAGCTGTACCAATTAAAATTAAATATTAGCAGTAGTTTTAATCCCTATTTATTTTTTATATTTTCTTCTCTTGATAATATTAAATATTTTGTTTTGTATTAATAAATTTAAATACAACTTATGTTATTTAGTTATTGATTATTATTATTCTAATTTCATTACAACTTAGCCATTATTATAACTCGATTAAGTAAGTTGCCAATGCTGTACTGAAAATGCAATCCTCCGGATATTCCAAATAATTTCATCGTAACTAAAAAATAAATAAAAGGGGTTTGTCCAGTGGATTCTGATACAGAATCCTAGCACCTTTTCAAATAAATTAAAAGCTGGCCTACTTGTTCCCATTATTATGGTAGTTACATTAAGTGAAAAGGTGTTGTGTGCCCAGGAAAGATAATTGTGTCCATTAAATCTTACTGAAATTTTCTGATGAAAAATTTAATAGATTGAACATAATTTGGTCACTGAGTATGGGTAGTTAACTTGTAAAGAAACCCTAATTATACAGTGGATGTTACAATATGTAATAACAGGTCTGTTATATGGTACACAATAATATAGTGTATGCACACAAATATATATATAAAGTTGAAAGGAAAAGTAGAAATAAACAGACATAAATTTTGTAGATATTTTCTACATTTCACTTGAAATAATAACAACTGTAAAGGGTTAAACAATTCTGAATTTAAAACAAAATTTTATTGTTAATTAAAACATTTAAAATGTCTAAATAAATTATTATTATTATTATTCTGATTTTGAAATTTAAAAACAAACATGTTTTTAATAATTGTAAAAATTTCTATTATGTATTTTTGAAATTTTTTAACACTCTATCTAAATAAAAACATGTAGATCACACCTTTGGTAAAAATTCAAACTTATTTTTGAAAGGATGAGTGATTTGAAAAGAGTAAAAACATGTAGATGACACTTCAGTAAAAATCTAAAAGTATCTTTTGATTAAAATTGTTTTAAACAAGATTAGGCAGATTGAAAATAGTCTGTAATGTGTTGTTATCACCCCAATCCAAGTCTATAAAAGGATTGGATAAAAAATATTTTAGTTTTGTCTTGCAGTTTCTGTAAGAGCTGGCCAGAAGAGTCTGGCTTTAATATTTAGAGAAGCAGCTGGCTCATAGCTAGCTGCAAAGATGGCTAAAATATTTTGTGAAGAGTTGGCTGCAGTTTGTTGGTAACTGTAGCAGAGAATGACAGCAGCAATGCTAAAGCTAGTTGTAAAGATGGCTAGTAAAGTTATGCAGAAAACTGCATGAAGATGTAAGAATGTAATAAAGCAGCTACTCTATAGTTCACAGGTGGAGTTTGAATTCACATGGGGGAAAAAAGGGTCAAGATTCTTTGTAATTCATATCTACAAATATGTTCTGAGAAAACAGTTAACTTTCCTGGAGCAATCCTAGTTAGAAGGGAACTGTTCAATGCCAACAATCATACCTGAATTATACCTTCCTGATTATAATAATTCTGGATTATACCTGTCTCATCAAGACCAACTCACAAAGAGAATCACATATAAACATATATACAATGGTGAGTAGCTTTATATATAATGAGAATGAAATTTTAAATAATTTTTTTGGTAAAAATGACATTTAAAAAATCTATATATTTTAAAAAGTAACAAGTAAATAATTTTGCTTAAATTGAATTAAAATCTAAAAGTAATGATTGGTTCATGAACAATTTATTTTGAAAAAAGAAAAAGAGGACTTCAAAAATCTTTTTTAGATTAATTTAAAGATGTAATTAATTAATTGAGAGTAATGTCATAAAAAAAAAATTGAGTTACCTGTCAAAAAATTGGCTTTATTTTTTAAAAAAGAAGGTAAAAGAAAATATTTTTATTGACTGAAAAAGGAGACTAATTAATAATAATAATTTATATCATCTATATGATCATAGATGCACATGTATGTGTGAATTTTATGTATAGTTTTCAAATGGAATTATGACATATGTTTTTAATAATTTTATTATTTTGATAAATTCAAACATGTTCATTTTATATTAAGACATATGCCTGTATGCTGAATGTGTTTAAATACACCTAATATATTGATCATGTGAATCAATGTAATAACTTGAGTTGTGTATAATAATTTTGTAAATCACAAATGTGATATTTTTTTATTGTATGTTAATCAAAATCAGAAGGCTTAATTGATATGAATAACCTTGTTCTAGACCTTAATATCATTTTTTATTTTTATTGTTAATAAACTTGTTCAATTATGAAAATTATTCCAGTGATTCTAAATATTTTTAGAATATCTGTTTCCATCATCTCTTAGTCACATACAGAAATAGATCTGGTGTTCACTGACCAGATTCGAGCACAGGCTGAATATATAAATGGGGATATACTGAGTGCTTTAGGAGCATCCAGTGATGATCAGTCATCATCACATAAAATTATATTCTTCAAAACTTCTGCACTACATTTTATTTTAGTTTAGTCTTAGAATTTAAATTTATAGTTGTCCAGTACATTGATGGTGCTAAGTGGTGACATTGATGATGATCAGTATGTTTAAAATGCCAGCATTATTGTTTTGATTATCATGTATTCTAATAGATGAGTACTTAATTGGTACATCCAAGTTATGTTTAAATAATTGCTCAAGCTGGCAAAGCTAAATAGTTAGCCTGGTCTACAAAAGACACATTTCCAGTTGTCCAGTACATTGATGGTGCTAAGTGGTGACATTGATGATGATCAGTATGTTTAAAATGCCAGCATTATTGTTTTGATTATCATGTATTCTAATAGATGAGTACTTAATTGGTACATCCAAGTTATGTTTAAATAATTGCTCAAGCTGGCAAAGCTAAATAGTTAGCCTGGTCTACAAAAGACACATTTCCAATTGAGTCACCAGATTCACTGTTAATTTATATTTTGTATTGTTCAAATCTAGTCATAAATGGACTGTTGATTTTATTCTGATGTATTTTGATTGATCATTCATGATGATGAATGGTATTTTGAGTATTACTCTTGCTCATACTTACTTTGACTTATCATAATTCTGGTTGATGTATAATTATGCTTAAAGTTGCTCTAAGGAGTTAACTGGCTGATCTCTCAGAGATCTCTCGATCTCATCTCTTGTAGACTATAACATTGCTTATATATATTTATTGATGTTAAACATTTTAAAAATAATATCTCATTTTAACATTACTTTATAAATTATACTTAAATAGGAAAAAAATACTTTAATATTTAATTAAAAATTTTTTTTTTATTTGATGATTTTTCATTATCCCAGGTATGACCCTTATCCCCCCATCCTGTTAGCCTTCTACAAATAATAACGAATATCAAAATATCATCATATTGAAAACTGTCTAAGGAAGGTAACAAAGTAACACCTAGTACCAATCTTATCTTCTTACTACACTATATCAACCTAAATAAATAACAATAAATATATTAGTAACTGACTTGGCTAGCATGAGCATGAGTTAACACAAATAAGGCACTACCAATCCTTATATCACATTAGACCAGTCCTACATCTTTTATAGCCTATAAGTCATAATTACAAAACAATATTAGAAACAAGTTTGAATAGCATATGCATGAGCAAATCTAATGGGAGAGGTCACAAAATATGCATGAAGATAATAACCTCCAATGTTAAACATCATTTAAACAAATTTTAAGATCTAAAGTAAAAAAAAATATTACAAGATAAATTTAGTTTGCAATACCAGTAATAATCAATGATCAGGAACACATCCATCTGTGAGATGAATATGAAGTTCAATTTATGATTTGGATGGTAAATGAATTAAGATGTAGATGATTGAATGAATGATGAACAAATAAAAAAAATTAACTAATGGAAATGAATGAACTCAAGAGTGAGGAAAAGAAAACAGAAATGTGTTAGAATGATTAATGATTGAGGTGGTGGTAGAAGAGTGATCAATGAAGAATGAATGAATCATGATAATGAGAAGATGAAATGAGGATGAAAAATAAAAGAAAGAAAAATATGGATGAGATCTGATAAGAATAAGATGATGAAGCATGAGATCCTGAACTATAAAGTTAATATTGTGTCAAACAATAGAAAGATGATAATGATATAAAGCAAGGGCTCTAACCTTCACTAAAACAAAAGATTTAACCATTAAATTAAAATAGATTATAAGCTTTAAATTAGGAAAGAAACTTACATTTTAAAATTAACTGAATCAATTAAACATAAGAGATCAAGGCAAGCTTAATAAATAACTTCAGAAATGAAAAATTATAATACATTCAAAATTAAGACAATTAATAATTTACTTTTCTTCGGGTTCCAATAAGTTAAATGCCACTCTTTTGAAAGATATATTTGAATCAGTGAGAGAGATTTGCCATTAAAATATAACAAGCAAAGACAGCTCATAAAACAAAATGGAATTAATAAGAACATTTGACAATTCCAATACTAACAATAATATGATCTTTAAGTTTTATGCCGTATTAATAACTTCTTAATAAAGTGAATATAATAATGTACAAACTATCTTTTATTTAATAACCATGGGCGATATGATCAAGATCGGTGAATGATGCATCTGATCATTTAGATAAACAGGTTATTCAAAAACTGAATATTTAATCTTTAAAACATTATTTAAAATAATAGATGTGTTTAATATCAACAATGTTTTGATCAATAAGCGATAAAGTTTTATGTACTTTAAATGTAAGAGCTTAACAAAATTCATTTAGATATGCTAACATACAATAAAATCTATTATATCGACTAATGATGCTTTTTATGACAACAATAAAAATAATATGTTGATCACAATAGCAGTATGGATAATGATTAGCAATAAGGTCACAGATAACTAAATATATTTTCAAACAAAATTGTGAAATCTATTGACTGACTAATACATTCTCTAAATAAAATAATGCATGTTCTTACCTATAGTCTTTGTGACATCTTTGTATTTAAATAATGAATTAATAATGCATTCCACAATTAAAACTATTACATTTTAAAAATATGGTAAGCCTTTCTAATAATTTTCTAAATTATCTTACAAAACACATTCATTTGAATTAACACATACATATTGTCTATTCCAAATTTAACATCCATTAAAGTTTGAAGATTTGCTATCTCAATATAAACTGAGGACTGATTGTATATATGTAAGGGAAATTGTGACTTGGAGCAACTGAGTACTGGTTCAGTCCAAAATACATATATTGGAGATCATTTATCTCTTTAACATATATGTGGTAATGTGTATTGGTTGTATTAGATGGACTAGATAGTTGTTAGGAGCTTGAAAGTCTGAGTTTAAGTCCTACCTAATATATATATAATATTATATATATATATATATAAAAAAAAAAATATATATATATATATATATATAAAAAAAATAAACATTAAAAGCCTAAAGCTAAACTAGTCAATGAAATAATAAAACTTACCCTAAATCCACAAGTAAACCAGATACACAAAAGAAAATAGACTCTAAAACACAACTAATGGTTTCACTGCTAGAGATGACTCAAGTATAAAGCATTAAAAAATAAATTTATACTAAATATTAACCACATTCCTACTTACAATCCACACACCCTTAATATTAAAAAAAATTTTAGACAAGTTAATTGCTTCAGAATTATAAATTTTTAATAGTAAAGATTCTGTAATTCTTCCTTTTATTTTATTTCTTTCAAAGAAGACAACTATTGCCTCATAAAAACTAATAGTGAGGTCTTTCATTCATAGATACATATAGCAGATCAGATATTTATTTCTATCTCAAATTTTATGTACCTTTATTCTTTCATTTAAGTTCAAATTACTCTGACTTATATATATATATATATATATATATATATATATATATATATATATATATATATATATATATATATATATATATATATATATATATTGTGCCAAGCATTATCAAATGGCCTTGCACAAAATCTGCTGTAAAGAATATTACAGCAGATACACATAAAGATTTGTACATATTAGGCACAACAAATATATAAATGTGCTATATTAATAATGGAAGTTGGTCTGAGCATAAAAATACCCACACACACCAATTTAAAGTAATATGAAATTGACATACAAAATATTGCATAATAAACTCATGTTTTTCCTTTTTGTATATTTTTTATGATATTTCATTATATGTAGTTGTTTTTTTTTATTTTCCAACATACTTGTATATATTTTTTTTATTATATTTTTTTTTAATTACTTTTCTAAAAACTAATTTTATTCTGTAAACTAAGAATGTTAATTGCTTTTGCAAAAATCTGATCAAAAACAAAATGTTTGATAAGGCTATAATTAAACTGTTATCTTTTTAAAAATTCTTTTGAATTGATTTTGTAAGCAAGTGGTCTGGGTTTTTCAAGATGGAAACCAATCATTGTATCAAACCCTAAAATGTAAAATTTAATCGAAAAAATTGTAAGTAATGTTATAATCTAAGTGATAAGCTAAATTAAAAGGATTGGCTGATTCATACTTCTCAGAGGGCTAGTGGGATTGATATAGCTTAGTCAGTGCTGGGAGATTCATTCTTATTTTTGGCAGTCGTTCAGGGCAAGTCATTCACTTGTTTGGCTCCAGAATTCTCCAAGCAACCAGCTACTTAGAGATTAATTTATGAACAGGACTACTGTTGAAATTTTCTAAGAAATCCATTATACAGTTCTTTTAAGAACTAATGATTTCTTAAAGATTTAATGAACCAGTCAAATAGCAAATGAACATTTAATAAAAAATTATTATCATATACAAACAGAGAAAAATATGAGGCAATCTACCAGTGTCCAGTGAAATGACCATGGGGTAGACAACCAGCCGGTGCACCGCACTTTCTCTGTCTCAAGCCACCAAGATGTGACCACACCAGTTCCAGCCGCCCATGATGATGACAAATGCTGCCTTACTAAATAAATGAAATCCTCAATACACAACCAGTTGACTTGAAGCCCACTCAGAGCCCAGAGGAGAAGAATGAAGATGCAGACATAGGTTTATTTTAAGATATTTTATTAATATTGAAATAATTAACTTTGATATTTCCGATTAAATATATTATTATTTTTTTGTTATTATTATTAATCATTTAAAAAAGAGAGAGAGTCTCTCGCATATGTATATTGAATTTGAGGTTATTATGGGCATATATGATAAAGCTTTTACTTAAATCTTTTGAGTCAATTTTTCTATTTTAAATTCTAATATTTTCAACAAAGATTGCAATGAGATTCTTTTTGTTGTTGTTGTTGTTGCTATACGTTTTGCTCTTGTTGTTATTCCTGAAATTCATCATATATAAATATACATGTGTATATATGCATACATACGCTTATAATATTCGGTAAATATGATATCTCATGTTGAATATTTAAAAAATGTATTTAACCATATATCCTTTTTAAGTTATTTTTTTGTCGCTGCGGCACCTCATGATGGTGCAAGAAGGGATTGATCTATTATAGATTCCCTGTAAGCAAGTCCTCTAATAACTTTATATTTAAAATAGTAATAAGTGTATAATTGTGCCGCACGTATATACATGTATAGGAATTTATCTATAAAAAAAAAAAAAAAAGGTTTTAAAGTCATCAGTAAAAGCATATGCCTGTATGACTGAAAATCTCATATCTGTATAGCAAATCACACAAAGGAAAATTTATTTCTACTGGGTAAAAGGGGCTCAGACCACTTCCATTCTTTATGAAGTATCTTATTGTAAATAGCTTTAGGGGTTTATCTATTTTCGTAATCATTTAAATTGTATTTATATATCTAAAAGCATCAAATATATATATATATGGGTTTGTAATCATTAATTATTTAGTATTCTTTTTATTATATCATCATTAGTATGAAACGGTGGTGGGTATTTGGGATTAAATAAATATTTAATCATAATATTAAACTTGTTTCGGTTTCGTATCATTATTTATATTGATAAGAATGTATTCTTTCCTTATCAACTATGTACCTGTAATAATCATTTAACTTAACCATTTGAAGACCCTAGATGTAGAGTGACTGAGCTAGCCACAAAGTGATATCGCTCTACCGGGGTGTTGAATCTTATTCTCATGTTTTGTGGACATATGGTATTGCACATCCTTCTTGGAGGGGGAAAAATTCATTTTTATTCTTTTCTAGAAGTGGCGCGCAAAAGTCTATTTTGTAAATAGATTTTTCAAAGGTGTGTACTTGCCATTGTTCTAAATATTTGGGCATTTAAATAAGATATCAACTAAAGGGTGTTTTTAACTGGAAGAGTCCTGTCAATCCACTCTTTCTATCAGTTTAGCTGGAAGTACCAATATACATGAGTATAGATAATTGTCTAAATTGGTATCCATTTTTTTTCCTGTTAAATCTTGTTCACTTCATGCTCAGTGCAAGATTAGGATTAGGAAATCCGCAGGGGAGTTTTGATCTGGTACAGTATATATATATATGCCTTCTTACAAAAATTAGATAATATACAGTACTCCATGAATAGTCATTCTATCAAAAATTTCCTTTGTGTTATTTAATATTCATTAAGGCTGTAGCCTCAAGCACATGCATATAAAATGCGATAGTAGGGATCTCTACAGGTCTTAAACCACAAACTTACTCTTTGGAAGAAAAGAGGGGAACCTTCTTTACTTCAACCTACTTTCTATTTAAATAGGTGAAGCTGAAGCGGTTCGATCTGAGAGTGTGAAGCTATTCAATATTTCACTAATTCAAGTCCACATTTCTTATTACACATTAATACTCGTGAAATCTTTCAATTTATGAGTCAATGGAAAGATTTTATAGTGAGAAATCTATTATGATAATTTAAAGTTGTAATTATAAATTTATTTAACTGCACATTGATTACGTAAGTAATATTTATTAAGGCTGTAGCCTCAAGCACATGCATATAAAATGCGATAGTAGGGGCCACTACAGGTCTTAAACCACAAGCTTACTCTTTGGAAGAAAAAAGGGGAACCTTCTTTACTTCAACCTACTTTCTATTTAAATAGGTGAAGCTGAATCAGTTTGATCTGAGAGCGTGAAGCTATTCAATATGTCACTAACTAAGTCCACATTTCTTATTACACATTAATACTCATGAAATCTTTCGATTTACAATGAGTCAATGGAAAGATTTTATAATGAGAAATCTATTAGGATAATTTAAAGTTGTAATTATAAATTTATTTAAACGCACATTGATTACGTAAGTAATATTCATTAAGGCTGTAGCCTTAATCACATGCATATAAAATGTGATAGTAGGGACCTCTACAGGTCTTAAACCACAAGCTTACTCTTTGGAAGAAAAATAATCCACTTTTAATCTGAGAGATGAGCAAAAAGGTGGCATTAATTGGTTTTAAATAAAAGTTTATACAGAAAGGAAACATTTATTGCTAATCCTGCTGAGGTTAGACATCTTAAGAATAGATCAATTGCTGATGATGTAATCATTTCTTGTGATGACAAAGTTGGCCAGTTTGTCATTATGAAAGGAAATGAGTTTAGAAAGAAAATAGATAAAGAATTAAATAATAATAAATGTATGGTTTTAAGATTTCAATTGTCCATCTATTATCATCTCTTCCAGCAATATGTACAACCCAACTCCACTTCAGTCTTTTAATTTTTTCAATGAGTTCAGTAACATCTGTTTGTTCTCTTACCCATATATTGCTTTTTCAATCTCTTCTTGTTACTCTCAACATGCATCTCTCCATACTTCTTTGAGTGGTATGAAGTTTCCGTATTGCTCTTCTATTAAGTGTTCAAGTCTCAGATCCATAAGTAAGAACTGGCAAAACACATTTATTAAAAACCTTTTCAAACACATAGGCATATTTCCTTTTAGTATCAAGTTATTTCTACCAAAAGCACTCCAACCAAGTTTAATTCTAGGATTAATTTCATCCATTATGTTTCCATCTGTATTAATAATCTGACCAAGGTATATGTAACTGTTAACTTCTTCTAACTCATCATAATCAATCTTTATTTTCATATTTTGAGAAAATCTATTAAACATTACTTTAGTCCTACTTTCATCTGATAACTCCTGCAACATTTCCTGCAGCTCTCATATCATATATTAAATGTTGGGATCAAATATTTTTTTAAAATATAGTTAGATTACTATAAAATAGAAATGATATTAAATTAATAAATGAGTTGAGAGAAAAAAATTAATAGGACAGGAAATAATTGTGAGAAGTTTTGATATGTTTTTTTTAAAAGATTGTTGTATTCTTAAAAGTATGATAAAAAATGTGAGGAGTATTGTAAAGACCTTTAAAAAATATTTACTGAATTTGAAGTTAAAATCATGGGGATGGAAAGTAACTAAATAAATCTGTTTCATTAGAGAGCTCAGTTCATAAGTAGATGAACTAGATAGCATGTTCTGAATTGAATAAAAAAATAGATAGGTGAAAAATTAAAAGAAAGTGGATCTGGAGTTAAATGACAGGAGATATAAAAAGATATGCATGCATTTTTTTTAAAAAAAAAAAAATGAATAAAATTATATATACATTGGTTAATTTTTCTCAGCCAAGTTGTAATTAGAATTTTAAGCCCTGGGAATGCTAAATAAGAAAAGCTTAAGTGTAAAAGTTTGTTATAATTTTATGTTACGCCACATTTAATATCTTGGTCTTGAATGAATAAGATATCAAGATGAAGATATCAAAAGCAGCTTGACATAAAATTTTTACACTTAAGTTTTTCTTATTTGGCATTCCCAGTTGCTTATAATTTTAATTAATAAAATTATTAAATATAAACAAGATTCCAGCTGGGGAAAAATAATAATTGAATTTATTAAATGGAAAAGATTATACATTGTTAATCATATTCTAGTAGCTACAGTTTTAAGTATTTATATTTACTTAATGGCGAGAGTTAGGACATGGATAAAAAAACGTAAATTCTTAAAAAAAACTTAAAATGGATTTTATCAAGAATCCAGATGGTCAAATAATTTATTCACTGTTATTCACTTAGTTGAAATGATTTATTAAAATGGGCAAAACTCTCTACACATATTGCCACTCAGTGCAAGCCAGAGTAATCGATGGATGCCAGAAGGCTTGTGCATAAAATCCCCATCTAGTACCTACTCATCCAATATCCCCAGACTAGTTTCTGGCTTGTGGGATTGCACCTAGGCCCTAGATGGGTATTTTATGTGCAAGCCTTCTGGCATCCATTGATTAATTTGGCATGCACTGAGTGGCAATACATATAGAGGGTTTTGCCTGTTTTAATAACAGTTAGAAGCAAGCATAAGAAATTGTGATCATGTGATATCGAAATGGTTTACAGAGCAAATGAAAAATTATTCATAGCATTTTGTTACTATGGAAATGATGTATGTTGAAGCAAATAAAAATAGTTTGTGAAGAAATTTTGAAAATACAAAAATAAAACTGAGGATTGATAAGGATAAGCAACAGTTTTTGCAGTGAATACTTTTTATAAACATCAACTTTAGAATAGAGAATCAGTGAAAGTGAAGTTGGGAAATAGATAGAAATAAAATTTTCCATTGCCATTTTTATAATTTATTTTGTCCCTAAAACAAATGGAGATTGAGATGGAGAGGTTGGAAATAAAAGTGAGCAATCTTATAGAAAGAATCAAAATAAGATGTAATAAAATGGTTCTCTTTTTTTTTTTTTGGATGATATAGAGCCATTATTGAAAAAACTGTGAAAAAATAGAAGACCACTAAACCTCATCTTATTCCCATTATTTATGCTTAACAGCTGTTTACATAGAGGCTAAATTCTCCCTACAGTAGCACCACTTAGTGCAAGCCAGGGTAATCAATGGATGCAATAAGGTTTGTGCATAAAATACCTATCTAGTGCCTACTCATCCAATATCCCTAGACTAATTTCTAGCTTGTGGATTTCATCAGTGAGGAGTCTTGGAACTGAGAAAACTGCATCTAGATCTTAGGATCTAATGCAGTCCTCCAGCAGCCACCTTTTACCTTATTAGCTAACTATAGAACTTTGAGTCTAAAATGAAAACACAATAATATTTTCAATTCAAGTTCATTAACCTAATAAAATTGTGGTGACTGTGATAATTAAATAACCAAAGGCTTCAAAAATTATTGATGCTGAACTGAGTTCAGGTCTATATGACTATACAAACTAGTGAGCTTGAATTTAAAATATTATATGTGTTATCATTTTGGAGTCAAAGCTTTATAGTTAGCTAATACAATAAAAGATGACTGCTGGAGAATTGCATTAGATCCTAAGATCTAGGTTCAGTTGTTTCATATCTAAGGCTCTTCACAGAAAATCTACAAGCAAAAAATTAGTCTGGGATATTGGATGAGAAGGCACTAGATAGAGATTTTATGCACAAACCTTCTTGCATCTATTAATTACTCTGGCTTGCACTGAGTGGTGCTACTGTATGAAGAGTTTAGCCTCTGTGTAAACAGCTAGTGTAAGCATAAAGAATGACGATCATGTGATGTTTAGTAGTTCAATACCAATTTTTCCCATTAGGATTATGGTGACTGATTATTAAAGAACCAAAGACATCAAAAAACATTGATGCCGAACTGAGTTCGGATTTATACAATTATACAAGCTAATGAGCTTGAATGAAAAATATTTTTGTGTTTTCATTTTGGACTCAAAGCTTTATACTTAACTAATAAAGTAAAAGTTGACTGCTGAAAAGTTGCATTAGATTTTTAAGATCTACATGCAGTTATCTCAGATTCAAGACTCCTCACTAAAGCCACAAGCTAGAAACTAGTCTAGGGATATTGAAATGAGTAGGCAATGATTTTATGCATAAATCTTCTTGCATTCATTGATTACTCTGGCTTGCACTGAGTGGTGCTACTTTATGGAAAATTTAGCCTCTGTGTAAGAAATAGAAGAAATATGAAAATTGAATTCATTATTTAAAAAGTATAAAATATTAGTATTTAATGAGGATAAAACTTAAGGACAAAAAAATGAAAGATCCTTTGTCTTGGAAAAATGTAATTATTTGAGTATTTTTTAAATGTAAAAATAAATTTTACACACAATTGGAAGATAGAATTGGGACAAAAAGCAGAAATAAAATGAATTTGACTAAACTTATGTCATACCATTTTAAAATCACATCTTCTGTAAATAAAAGACTTATTGATCAGGAATTCAAAAAAATTTTAGATAGACTTTAAAAAAAAGCTAGATATTTATTGGGTGATGAGAAATTAAAAATGTTAGCAAGGTTCAATATATATATTGTCATATTTGACCTTGCCTTCAAAAGTAGACTAGTCAAGATTTCTTCTTTATCTGATTGAATTGAACACTCATTGCTACTAACCAATGTGTGAACATGTGTATAATGAAACAGTAAGATTTGTATTCGAATCTTAAGTTTCACCTTTTTCTGTCGTCTCTCACTGACCGGTCTATCCCGCCCAATTTTAAACTTTTTGGTATTGAATTGTGTGTGTAGCAATATTAAAAATGTATAAATATATGTAGAATTCAGCATAAACATGCACACATTTCGATCTCAAATTAAAGGCAATAAATAGGGATAAAATAATATAATTTAGATTTCTTTTAGTTATATAATTTTGTATAATTTTAATCATTTATTTTGGATTATAAGGTTCGTATTTATTGCTTTGTTTAAATTTCGTTTAATAATAATTCTAAAAAAATCTGATGTAATATTTAATTAAAAGTTAAAATAATCTTATGTTCCCTTTTTGTCTTTGAAATTTAAAAGCATCAGTCAGTGATAGATAATAGATTAATTAAAGAAAAATTCCCCAAAATGTAATTAGTAAATGTAAAATGTAAACAATAGAATGGCAGCTTTCTTTATAATTAAAACCAACGAAATGCATTGATTATCCTCAGGGCAGATAAAGTAGAACCTAAAAATACCTTAACAAAAATGTGAAAGATCAAGATAAGAAAAGAGGCTATCTTAGACTTGCTGGAAACATTCACTTAAACTTTAGCTCTGCTCTCAATCACTGAGAGTCGCCTAAATATAAAAATAAATTGTTCCTGCCAAGGTATGACCGAGTAAAAGCACCTAGATTATTCTCCATCGAAAGATGGCCTATCGGATGCTGAACTTTCCATTGCCCGTCATAAATTCACCATGAAGGTCTTCTGCCTGAAATAAATGAGAAAGCTGCTGCTGCTGTTAAAGTAAATGAAACACCTCAATACAAGAAAGAACTGCCAACCATAAACAATTTGCTACTAAACCAATGGAATCGTAAAACTTCTTATAAAAGAGGTACCTGTCGGTGTTCGAACTCTAGAGTACTCTAATAATATGCTATAGCTCTTCTTCATATTACTTATCTAAATTATAAAATGTAAAAACTATCATTTGTATAACTAAAATTGAATAATTAATTTAATGTGTAAATTTCTCTAATAATCTAGCTTACCTCACTCTATCTTTCTTGGGGGCGTAGTTCTCAAATCTACATTTTATTTATAGTTATTATTTAATTATTGCATGCTCATAATTGTCTCAATTTTCAAAGTTTAAATCTATGATCGCTTGAAACAGTGAGTGCGTGTCAAATTTTCATTAATATTTACTTTCATAAATAACTTAACTTTCATGTAAATCGACACGCATTCAATGCATCATTTATTGTAATGCAAGGTCTACTACTTCGCCAATGGCTGGCATATTAGTTGTAATAATTCCCAGTTTAGATATGTTTTGTATTTATTAAACCTTAATGAATAATTCCATCAAATTACATTTCTTTGAGAGTCGCCAACGTTCTTTATTAAATGTTGATAATGTAGGGCCGAGTTAGGAATCTATTTAAATCTTATCATAATTGTTTATACATTATACATGTGTTACGTTTTAGAGATGCGATGACCCATTCCGCCGTGAAATTTCTGGATTCTTCAGGGTTGAAATTAACCCCAGTCATCCTACACAAGCGGACATAATGGGTGCTCCTGTAGGACTTGACGATGTCATGCAGCCAGCCAGCAAACTGTGACATGAACCGCTTGTCCCTGGTTATGCTTATGTGACACCTTACTTCGTTGGGCCGATGGCAGAGACCAGCCTGACATTCTTATAAACTCATTCATGGCATTGCAGTTTTGATATACTGCCATTCCATATTGCCTTTCTAAAGCGTACCACATGTTCCTTTACTTAATTTTATTATTCTATATATCACTCCGCCTCTGCATTATCTTCATAATTCACTCTCAAATAAATGTTGGCCCTTAGTTATAAACAAATATTTTAATTAAATAAATATACGTCTGCTGCTACTCTTATAAACCTTACTTTAGACTCTTGAATTGCAAAGGTATAAATCCCTTCAGGCATGCATTAGAAATACTTACTCGAGAATTTTAGGTAGCTAGATTACGCCTTCAAATAAATGAATTCCTTTTGTAAACAAATAAATAAATGTATCCTTTAAAATATAATCATGTCGCAAATCCTGCTACTGAAGCTTTTAATCCATAAAATATTATTAGTAAATGATCTTATTAAAATGTGTTAATAAATAATTTTAAACTATACGTCTGCAGTTACGTTTCATTTATTCGATACCCATTCTATATAATATTTTCTCGATTATGTAAATATGAATGTTTAATTAATATTAGTTTGATTATTGGCTAACTCGAAAATAAAATCATGAATCTCTTGCATATCCCTGACTACCGTACCTAAAGAAATATTCACTAATGTCGCATCAGATGCATTGTTTCATGGATTGTATTGTGGAACCAATAAACTATGTTCGAACTCAGTACCACGGTGGCTTCGCTACCTTGATGATGCTGCTGTTCTGTGTGGTGGTCGAATTCTGCACTATGTTTATGAGTCACACGTTTTCTGACTGTTACAATAACCAATGTATAAATATGGCAAAATGGTAAACATAAATATGGACAATGTGTAAACATGTGGATAAACCTACCATTGGTTAGTATGAACCAATAGGCAATGATGCTCTCTAAATCTGATTGCTGGCAGTAAGGTAGGGTATCTAGCAATAAATAGTCAGCTTTTTTGGAAGCAAGCAACAGAGAGAGATAACATCTGTCTAACCTGAATGACTGAACATGCTCTCAATTGAAACCATTTTCAACTGTGAAGGTGTTTCTACTATAATCATTACCAATAGGTCTATGCAGTGAGGCAAGTCCATGATAGGACTGGAAATTGCTACAACTATGGCCAACTTAAGAGCTGTCCAGTACAGCTGGAAGGGTCTTCACTAGGACTTGAGGCAATGTGTCCATTATAGCTGAAAGTGAGTTCAGCATGCCCAGCACAGTATTAATGACGGTTATCTATGTATAACTGTATTTATTAAGTGCTCATTCATATTTTTATTGATATTACTGTCAAGTTTGGGTCTGAAACCTGCAATTGAGCCAAACACAATAGATTAACAAGGAAGAATGTAGATTAGATAGAAAACACAACAAACAAGAAAATGCCTGTTGTTTCTTTTTTTAAAAAAAAAACTTAAAATTTAATCGCAATTATATCTTATGACTATGATTTTATTACATAAGAAATGCTTTTAAATATCAGACATTGATAAGACTAAACTAAAATTCTACATAAGTTTTGTTTAAAATATAACAAGATCATCTTTTCTCATGCTTAAACAAACTTGCACTAGGTGGCAGTATTGTATAAAAGAATTTGTACATATATGAAGTTATGAAAGAATAAATATGAAAAAAGTGATTATACAGAAAGTGGATTATTGGTTTTTATGCTGGGTTTGGGAAAAGATAAGGAGGGTTTAGATATAAAGGTCATAGAGTTGACAAAGATTATGTTGTGGAAATGGGATTGAGCAGAATATGGGAAAACTTACACTGGGGAGTGGATAATAAAGTGGCTAACAGGTTTCTCTGGGCATAATTGCTCAGAGATTCTTGACTTTGTTTAAAGAGAAACTACAGTACATCACATCACAGTTTTACGTTTTATTTATTTATGTGCCTCTATTATTATAGATCCAACTGGAAATAAACTAAGAAAACAAATATATTGAGAAGAACTTTATAATAAAATTATTTATTAATAATTTTATTAATTCTTAAAATTACAAAAATGCTTAATTATAGAAATATCATATTAAATATATTTAATAAAGTTACATAAGAAATTAATACTAAAAGAGGAGGTTGAGATTCTAAAAAGTTGTTTGGTAAAAGAAATGGTACCAATTTATAAACACTTAGTATTTTCATCTCTTAACAAAAACTAAGTAGAATTCATATTAAAAATCATTATAAACAGTAAATTCTATTTAATATCATTCAATTTTAAAGTAATATATAAAATACAATCTTTATAAGATTAAGTAACTTTTTTTAAAAAAAAGAAAAATATTTTTTTACGTATCAAGACTTTTTTTTTAAAAAAAAAAAAATCCTTAAAAAATAAAAGTTGTGAAAAACAAATAACCGGAGTGCTTTTTGAAATATGAATAAGCTTCTTTTATTTCTTTTTTTTTTCCTTGACAGCTCTCTTAAATGTATTTTTAGATTAAATATGGGTTATAGAAATTGATGATAAACTACACTGTCCACTGATAACATTCTAAATTCAAAAGAAATTGTGCTTGATTAATAGGAACAACAGTGGAGAATAATACATACCCATTATGAGATTAAAACTATTTGAAAATGCAAGACTCTTTGACTCCAGTTATTTTATAAGAATATTTTTTGTCTTCTTAAATATTAATATAAACTTCTAGGTTGTTATTATTTCATGTTAATTTACAATACAAAGAGACCTGTCAAATTGTACTGAATTTTTATATTTTAATCACAGCGTTCGCAATAACGTTTGAAAGATAATCTTAATTTATTTTTCATTAATGAAATAAATAATTTGTTATCTTAAAAATCGTTTTTTGATCTCTACTTACTTTAATTAACTTTTTTTTCAAAAGATTTTTTAAAATAAAAAAGTGAAAGTGTCTGCGTGAGTCGATATTTACACACACACACACACACACACACACACACACACACACACACACTACTCTAAATCAACCTTTAAGCTTATCAATTCAAAACTCTAAAAAAAAGCTGCCGAAAAAATAAATTTTAAAAGTTTAAATCTAAAAAAAAAACTATAATAATACTACTACTAATAAAAAATCTATACGAAATAAAATTAGTTTGAAAAGAAGCCACCAAATAAAAAAAATATTTCAACGCTTAAAAGATTTTTATTTAAAATCCAACATATAAAGAAGTAAGTAGAGAATATATAGATTACGTAAAAATAATGTGGAAAATCTAAAACATGGTTATTGGTGGAGGTGTATACATATTTTAACGAAAGTAGAATGAGTAGGAGAAGAATATAAGTAGCTGAAATATGCATAGCATTTTAAAAAAAAAGATGAAGTAACAAAAATTATAAAAGTTACATTATTTTTAAGTGATTATATTAATTGAGCTTCTCCAGAAAGATCTATCTTGCGATTGATTTTAAAGCTACATTTCACAGTCATCATAGAGGTGATGGATTCTATTCATTTTATTCCCTTCTTTTTCACAGTTTGTCTTTCTGAACATAATTTCCACTTATATTAAGATATTCTCAGTATAACTATTGATATTTTAATAATAGATTACGATTTAATGTGATCAATTATCTATTTGTTTGTTTGCCTTTTTAATTTTCTGCTCATGGTACTTTCAAAGATCTTCACTTAGATAACAGTCCAGAAGTATCTATAGGTAGAATTCTTATCCCTTGTCGGGTCTAATCCTTATATTTATAAAGTGTCATAAAATACCATAGCATAAAAAATTACAAAGCATTATTTATTATACTAACAGAAAATGATTACATTGTAAAAACTGCACATATCTTATTATTTTTTGCAATTAATTCCAAAAGAAATGACAGATAAATTTCTCACATCTCCCATTTAAAATTTATTCAATAATCTTTTATCACAGTTTTTAGCAATCTTGAAAAAGTAATCTATATGACACATTTTAAAAAAGACAATCACATGTATAGTGGTTGGTGATGCTAAGTGGGGGAGGGGGATCTAAAGCTGCAAGTATAACATTAGTAGAACTATAAACATTAATGTATGAACTCTAATATTTTTATTTTATTTTAAGTAAATATACATATAAAAAAACAAGTTCATGTAACAAACCATTTGTCAAAACTTTTGTTAGAGATCTGTTGAGTACCTGATAGCCACAGATTGTATAATGATCTGAAATCCTGGTGTAGATACAAAATCTATCCACTGGATTATAAGTATACAATACAGCATAAATATCAGAAGATCTATCTTAATTTACAAACTGTAAGCTACCTACAACCTGAAATAAAAATAAGAATGCAAAAATCTTTGCAATGTCCTGTTTCTTTGAGTCTTAGATACTGGTAAATTCAAAACTATGCCTTGTTCTTTTTTGGGACTTAGAGGCTGGTATCATGGCAAGATTACATTAACTGAAACATAATAAACAACAGGTAATAACATTTGAAAGTGGTTTTGAGCAGTGCCTGAGAGAGAGAGCATTCCATAGAGATGCATGAAAACATTATATTATAAAGCCAATGACAAATCTTTCCATCTATCATCAAAACTGAAAGTATAGCTCAATAAACTTCAACAGTCAAAAACACAATCCAATTTTCAAAATCACACTTTGATTTTTTATATGAACTTTATAAATATGCATTAATACTATTATTTTATAATTTATAATCAAATTATAATTTAATCATCTATATTCTTGATACTTTTCACAGTAGTACATTTGAAAATTAATTCTGCAAGAAAATACAGTTTTGTTCTGAGGTTCAAGTTATGAGATCACTAAATCAAAACATGATCACCATCATGCCACAGTTGGGTCACCATTTGTAATGGTGTGGAATAAGGAGTAAAATGTGGAGCATAAGAAATCCTTATCATCCCCATAAATTAATTAGAAAAAATGAATATGAAAGAAATAAACATGAGAGCAGCATAAATAACACAATTTCTCCCAACATTAAGTAAAAGTAATCAAATTGTTAGCATCATAAACAATCAACAACAAAAACCATCAAAAATTAACAGACATTTGGAAATAGATTTGAAAGGGGCACACTATAGTCAGGCTAATTATCCAGTCACTTCCAAACTTAGGGCAGAAATACAACCCAGTTATTTGGATGTATATACTTAAGTGCTAATCCATCAGAATATTTAAAAAATCAAAAAATGCTGAGATACTGAATCACATTGATCTTCATCAATTTCCAAGCCATATAGTACAATTAAATTACTGCCCAATTATAAACTTGATATTTAATTTAAAAAATATAAAATTTAATGCATGGACTTGAAAGTTGATACCTTTGCACCATCCAGGATTATCATCTGGATGTCCAAAACACCAATATAGTCTCAACATTTATATAAGTAATGGTTATGCTCATATTTAAATCCAGATATAAGAAATCTATGAACTGTTACTGTGATTAAAAGATAAATATAACAGCTTTTTCTGAATCATTTTGAATAATTCATAAGTTTACTCTACTATAATTAAATAGCTTTACTGAGATAATTTAAAAATCTCTAGAATTATAAGCTATATTGAAATCAAGTCACATACACTGCCAATTCATGTAACAGATAGCTGGTGAAATATAAGCTTTAACACTATAACTTTTTTAAACAATTGTATAATAAACTAATTAATTAACAATAAACAAAAATTTAAAGAATGGCATAACATTAAAATTTAAACTTATTCATTTTATTAAAAATAAAGTTTCATAAAAATTATAATTAAGCAGTTGATTTCTATTCATCAAATTAATTAACCTTCACTTTCAATAGATTATTTCCTTAAATAACAAAAATTAGAAAAAAACATTTTCAATATCAGAAATAACAATCTTTTAAATTAGCTTAATTAATTATTTGTTGAAGGAAAATCAAATAAAACAAATATTTTCAAAACAAAATGTTGGATGTAATTTAATAAAATTTAAATAACTTTAAAAAAACACCCAAACCTATTTTTACAATTATAAAGAGAAAAAAAAAATGGTCAAAAAATATGTTTTAATAAGATTATTCCAAAATTATCACTTTTTACTTTTATAAAATTATTACTTTCTTAAAAAAATCTTTTTTAACTATAAATGAAAATACAATGTGCACATAAAAATATATTTGACCATGATTTTATTCTTTTGTGGAGTTCTTTTTTGAAGTTAACACTTCCAGTATTTTCAGATAAGTTTTTGAATGCTTCTATACACATGTTTAATTTGCCCCCTTTTGGTGTGCTGTATTTTAGGTTAACAAACAGAAAAAAATCATTTTTTTCCCAATAAAATTTCCATATCAGTCTAATACAGAGAGTCTCTCATGCTTTTGATTAGAGATAAGGTTGTAGGTGACTTCAAAAAAACTTCTTCACATTTTTGTAAATAGACAGGTTTACATGGAGAAAGATGATTTCTAGTTTTTAGTTAACTTATCACATAGTCTTCATTATAGAAAATATTTTGTAAGTAAAATCAGCAAGCTAACAGCTTGTTTAATCTTCTGCTGTTCTATGCAACACCATGATTATGACTTCTGCGAAGTCAGACATCTTTTTTCTTTTACTGTCTTCATCAGCAACTATATCAAGATTAATGCTTCTCACAAAACACTTAGGCTTTCTGACCATTCCTTGCTTCTATTTTTAGAACCCTGTGTACAATCTCTCCTACATAACAAAATTCTATAATAACCAATCAGATCAATTTGGACAAAAATAATTGTTCATGTATTTCCTTCCTTCAACATTAATACTGAGAAACAAGTAAAAAACTTCTCAAAAACATGATATTCCGCTTAATTTAACTGATTTGGTAAACACTCATTTTTTTGTGGAGACAAAAAAAAAATATTCTAATTAAAATACTTTTTAACAAATTGCTAATATTATATTTTCTTTCTTTTCTGTTCAAATATACCAAACTTGAAAATTTATCTGTTCTATTTCCCTCAAATGGTTAAAATTAAATATTAAATTGTTTACTAAAGTAAAAGTTTTTTTTTCTTAATACATTTTTTAAAATTAAGAGCAATTGGTAATTAAATAAAATTATTGGAGAGAACAAAAAAAATACTTATCTGATCTTATAGTTTTCCTTCTCTTCTCCAACATTTACAATTTATATTACATATTATGCTTAAAAATGTTGAAAATTATTTTTAAAATATTGTCTAGAATTTTTATATTATCATGTGGGAAGAAAAGTAAAACATTTAATTAAATGAAACCCATTATTATTATTATGAAAAAAACATGTGTGGGAGAAGTAAATATTATAAATTCATTAACTAATTCTAAATTAACTTTAAGAAGCATGCTGCCAACTATCTATTTAATTTTTAATGCAGCAGTGCAACCACATGGCATTACACATCTCTCTATATATATATATATATATATATATATATATATATATATATATGAAGATATATATATATATATATATATATATATATATATATTAACCTCTTCACTCTTCACCTATATTGCTTGATGCACAAATAAATGCCCAGGCACCAATTCTACACATGATAGAATAAATTTATAATTTAGATTGCATCTATATTTATTGATAAGACTCTTATTGAACTGTTAATTTACAGCTTAGCTTAGTTGGGGGTTATAGGGTATCATGGTGATCTAGAATGCAAATGGGATGAGAGAAGCATTTATTGGCAACAATTATACAGTGTCTAAATATATTATAAGTATTTACTTAAGCTATCAAAAGGAATCAATTTATGGATTAACTTAAATCAAGATATGTTTAATTCTCTCATCATCCAAGCACATGCCAGACCAATCATGCCACTCATCTAATATTTTTGGGAGTTACTACAACAATAATCAATCTACTGGCATTCAATTTAGATTGAACAGCTATATCAATGTTTATTAAATAATGAACTAATCTCAGGGCTCTGCTATAGGAACAACAAATCAATCCTAATATAATACAACTTTTAATCAATGAGGACAATTGTGAAATTGACATCTATTACAATAAAATAATGGATAGACAATTATAAGGATCAGGTACATTTTTATCTCACATCACTATCTATTCTAAACAAGGTAAAATTACATCTTGGCATTATACAATGTTTGGATCTATTAATTCTGTATTGTCTAAATAAATGGCATATACTATTGAACTGACAAGTATTACAAATTTAAATAAGATATAATCTATTCTTGGCATTTACAATTTTTGAACCAATTAACTCAATGTTATCATGGCACATATTATGAAACTGATAAATATCATAATTATATTATATTGAGCATATGTGTATGTAGAAATGGTCAATCGAACGTATATGCTAAAATAATTAAGAGGGAATCTTACTTCAACAAAACATTTATTATAAGACACATTCTTTTATGACACATTGATGGTGATTTAACAATAATTTATGTTGATTACAAACTTGACTAAATAACAGTTGGTTATAATAAAATAACATTTAAATTACACAAATAACACCTAATATTTGGATGCTCTGCCTCTTATATGTGGTTTCAATAATATTTACAATTCAATTAGTTAAATTATTAGCAACTCAAAATAAATCTATATTCATGTATTAATATTCAGATCACCTATTCCCACTCTGTGCTCTTAATAAATCAAGAAATGATATCAAGTAATCAATTAATGTCATTTAAACTATTTCCATATGCTTACAAATCTATATCTGTTATACGAAATTAAGTAATCCTTTTTATTAACCAGCTTAAAATAAAATAGAATTTTGTAATACAAAATTACATTTATACCAGGAGGATGAATTACCAACAATAATAATGAATGAAATAATGATATGTGATATGGTCCGACAAATTACTTGGAACTTACAATTCCAGCAATGATCTTTTTCTGTATCTCTAGGTTTATAAACTTTATTATTTACACATTCATTTTTAAAATTTTATGAAGTCAATTCATAATTTTTATACACTACAATTAACAATAAACATTCTTTTTCTCAATATTATATGTTATCATAACAACATAGTTCAATGCAGTCCAGGTTAATATATTCACTATTAACATCAAACCAAAAACAATTTTATTTTTATAATTGACAGTACATCACATATTGAAATTTATTTCAAAATTTCTATAGGTACAATGTGTATATATTCGTAAATAAATAATTCAGATTATCTGTAATTAAACAGGAATTAACTGAAGCTATTGATGAGTTATATATGTAAATAAACTCTTCCAAAGACAAATTATATCTCTGCCTTTTTAGCATTTTTTTCTTATACATGCTTAGTTTATCTATGTAAATTTTAAATAGGGAAATGAATTTGATCTATTAAATGTATATTTCAGAGGTGGCAAACTTTTAGATGTTGGGGCCGACCTTTTTGGTGAAAAACCTGAGTGACTATGATTTTTTCAGGGCTCAAACTAGAAAACAGAAAAAAACTGTTATTTTTGCTGGAATGAAAACTAGAATGGAAAAAAATAACAATTCAAAGTCCTGGGTTTTTTAGAATGTATTTACGAATTGGTGTTTTTTTTATGAGGGCTTCTTAGGTACTAACAATTATTGGTGATGATTTTAGAAGATACTTACGAACTGTTGAATTTTTTTCTGTAAGATATGAACTGTCGAAGACATTTTACTATGACTACTATTAAATTATCTCAACTTCCTCTAGTATAAAAATTTGTCCATGTTGTTTTATAAAATATTTATTAAATTACAATTATTAAATTACCTATAAATGATTATTTTCTAGAGCTGGTCCTAAATTAAAAAAAAAAATCAAAAAAATATATAGAAAAAAAGAGAAAATTATTGTTTTAAAATTATATTAAAATAAATTAGATGCAAATTTTATAATAAAAAACAAATTACAAAGTAAAAAATAATAATAATATTTTTTTATTTTAATAACACTTGGCATAGCATAGTTTCGGCAAGTTTGTCAAAATTTGGTTTGTTTGAACTTAAACTAATTCTTAAACATGATACCAAATATAGATCCGATAATTGTGATCTATGTTTAGTTTTTATTGCATTCATGAAGGAAAATGTTGATTCGCGCAAATATGTTGAATTAAAAATGTATTGAAATATGCAGCAACTCTCTAAATATTTGGATATTGATTCCTTCTTATTAATGTCCAGAAGCTCTCATTTGAAGCCATTGATTTTAAATGTATATCACATTTAATATTTACTATTTCTTTTTTGATGCCTGCTGAAGCTGTATGTACAACTTCACTTAATTTCATAACAATACCTTTGATATTGATGTTAACATTCAATGAATAAAACAAAAGACTAGCTATCTTCAAGTTTGTCAAATTCCACTAATCTTTTTTTCAAATTCCTTTATGAGGAATATTATATTTCAACATATTTGTTGTAGATTAGATTCTTTCTATCTTTAGACTTATCATCCATATTTTGAAATGTTTTAAATTCATGATGCTTCAGTTCCATTGAAAGCATATTTAATTTTCCTTTGAATGACTTATCATAACAATTATTGTTTTATCTTTTCTTTGTAGTCTTTAAGTTATTTAGGTTTTCTGTTAAGTCAAGGTCGAGAAGCCATTCTTTGTCATTCAGTTCTGGTCACCTTAGTTTCCAAAAATGATCTTATTTGTGGTCTGATTAAAAATTTTGCCCAACTTAACCACCTTATGTCAGTATGTAATAACAATGCACTATGTTCACTCGATCCCAGAATTGATGATGTAACAAGCTTTTGGATCTTATTTTATTAACAAATTTTGAAGACAAAAACATGATTAAATTTCAGTACTTTTGAACACAAGGCATGCAGATGTATAATACAATGATAGTTCATAAAACTAAGTATTTCATTATCATTTTTACCATAGAATAACAAAACCAATTTTACTGCCAATCATTGCAGGAGCTCTATCGGTAATTATTGATACTAATTTGTGAATTGGAAAATTTGTTCATGCAATGAAATTCTTGAATAAATCGTAAATTGACTTCCTTGAATTGGAATAATTGTTAATAATTCTTCTGTGTCTGACATATTATCAAAAACCATGTGAATAAAAATAGATAATTGCACAGTATCTGTATAATCAGTAGATTCGTCAAACTGTAGTGATAAAAAATTACAATTGTTAATGCTTTTATGTAAAATCTCTTCAAGATTTTGAATAGTTTCTTCTGTCCTATGCATGATTGTGTTTTGTTATAATGACATATTGTTGATAGAGGTCAGCACAGCTGCCTTACAAGCAGTTGTCTCGGGTTAGCGGGTTTGCTTCCCGGCCGATGCTATGACCAGGAAAAAAAAGTCACTACTTCAGATTTATTCTTAAAATTTTTAAATAATACTTCACCAGGTTTGATGAAGACTTCTTTCCATATATGTCCATCTTGAAATAGCTTATTGTGTTTAATTAAAGTGTTATCACTTTGAAAGGTGCAATCATATAAAAAGCTTTTGTTGCATAGTGAGTTGTGTCTTGAGCTGTTGTACTTTAGGTTTTCTTAAAATTCAGTGTCTTATAGATAATCATCTTCATAATTTTTATAAACAGTACAAACATGTCTTTTTACATTGGCTTTTTTCAGTAGAACCACATGCATACTGCAAATAATATATACACATTTGTTTTTCATCATAATAAAAAATAATATCCCCATTCTTTGTGATAGTGTTGTTTTTATTTTTTTTTTACACATGTAATTGGTTTATTCATTGTAATCCTGTTGTGTATTTACTTGCCAAAAAACAACAAAAAATATAAGTCTAAAGAATATTATCACTAGTAAAGATGAAAAAATATTTATTAACTTTTAAATACATAAATCACAAATCTCCTTTAAAAGTTCAGCATTTACAAACATGATCAATAAGTCTTTGATTCTAACCATTTTCCATAAATACAAATATTCACCACTGATAATAGACTAACAGCATTCATCACCATTCTTAGGCCTGAGGTAAAACAATTACAAATTATTTATATTCACAATCTTTCTCTGCACAACCCTACTGGAGCCCATCAGGCTTACATAAATGAAAAAATTGGTGAACTGTTTTTGCCTGAGGTATGATCTGGGAACAATTCCCTCATGATGGAAAATTGCTATAACATTCCAGATGGCTGTCACTCCGGATGCTTTATCAAAAGTTCAATATGCAAGACAGCAGGCAGCATCATTCACGAAGAGTAAAAAAACTCACCACTCTTTTCTGTACACACTATTTATATCTATCACTTGATGATCACTATTTTTGGGGGCTATCCCCTAATATAATTCTTTTACCAATATTATCCATTAAGCTTTAATTGCATATGTGCCGATTTTTTCACTGCCATTAGTCTTTTCGATATTAATTGTACTAACAACTTCTCTTTACTCTTTTGTTTGATTAGTTTTAAAAATAGCTTTTCACTCTAATTAAACAATACTACATTTTTTTTACAATTAATCTAACAGACATTTACTAAAATATTCCCATTTTATTTTATCCTCAGCAACCTTTTTTCATTACTCTTTACTTAGAATATCTTTCTATATTTAACTTTTTTCTGTTCTCTTTTTTTCTGGAATAATTAAACATGGCTTTATAACTTATACAAGATTAAAGTTAATCAATCAATATTTTTATCAAAATATAACAAATCCTGTAAAATTTTGTTTTTTGCCTTTTTTAATTTGCCTGTATAATTAATAAGTAAATATGAGTAAGGAAATTTAAAACCTGTACACACCCTCTTAGCGTGACATCAAAAATTTGCTAGAGAAAAATACATACCAACAATAAAAATAATATTTTACAAAAGTCCTTAATTTCTGTGCTTGGAAAGTCCTCATATTTTCTCTGCTAACAGTCTTTACAATAATTAGATGTAAGTTTTTTCTTGCTTGGACATCTATTTTCTTTTGTAGATAGGAAAAAGTCCTGCTTTCTTTTTAAATCTCATTGGGGATTATTTTCTAAATAGATGAAGTGTTTTAAAAAGTTCACAACTTCTTTGTTTTAAAATCAGTTCATTAAAATCCTTGTTTTTCCAGGACAAGTTATTTTCATTTCTCCTTGGGAAAACAGCAATTAAATATTTCTAAGAATTTTAGCTCTAATGTTACACAAAAATAATGTAATTTTTTACAGCTTTTTAAAATCTGGTTGATTTTTGAGATTTTAAATTTAACTATTTTTAAATAAAAATAATTTTGAATTACTTTTTTTATTTTTTTGTATTCAAATAAGCTCTGAATTTATCACTATAATTTGCAATGTTCACATCAGCTTGCAGTCGACTAGTCAACTATGATTGATGTATTGGCTACCCTTCGTATATGCATAGACTAAATGACAAGAATCACCTTTTTAATATTCAGCAGTCCTCTGAATATTAAAATAGTGATTTTTATCAGTTAGTCTATAAATATATACAATCAATATATCAAATTCACTATTTTATTTAAAAATTATATTGATAAACTAAGCATATATAAAACGAATATTAAAAATACAGAGGTATTATTTGTCATTGGAAGAGTTTTATTTATGTAAATAATTCAATGCAAGCTTCAGTTACTTCTTGTTAAATTATATATATATATATATATATATATATATATATATATATATATATATATATATATATATATATATATATAGTACCAATACATTAGGGTTGCGGTGTACAACTTTCTTACACTTGTGATCCCCTTCCTCAGATAAAAATTTGTTATGACCCATTATTTGTTTTTATCATGTCTTAATTATAAGTATGAATGTAAAGATATTCATAATAAAATGATAGTATTTTTAATTAATCTACAAATTTATATTTCCTAATATTTTAGTATTAAGCACATACGATTTGAAATGAATTTTTTTTAAAAAAATTGTATTTTTATTTTTTAAAAAAGATAGATATATACAAAAACAATTTCTTTTCATGTGATTTTTATCTATTTTAAAAAATTAAATTCTTTTAAAAAAACTTGTTATTATTCAAAACTTAAGAGAGTTAAAAATTTTGCAACTCCTAACAATTTTTATATGACCAACTGAAGGGTTATGATCCAGGGTTTGTGCGCAAATGTATTAGGGTATAAGTCCAGTAATTTTATCTTCCTAAAATAAATCATTTTTTTAGAAATGGTTATGTTAATTAAAAGTTAGCAAAATTTGTTAAACTTATATATTCAGGTTTGGTAACCCTAGTAAAATTTTAAAGAAAAAAAAGTTTCTCATTTTTTTTGTGATATATATATATATATATATATATATATATTACAGTCTTATTTTAAATTTCTACTTTATAAATTTCAGAACTAATAATCAATTATAATTAATTGTAAATAGTTTGGATAATATCTTGTTTATTACTTTTTCCTCTTTTGAACAAAATTTTTTTTTATCCCCATATGTCATAGCATCGTCCAGGAGGCAAACCCACAGCTGTCTGCAACCAACTACTTGCTTGCGAGGCCACTGCGATGACCTCACAGCTAACAATGCTTGCCATCAAAATATTTTTAAAGAATTTTTGAATTGCATTTAGAAAATAATCTTAATTAGAAAAAAGCAAAAGAAAAAAAGAATAAATGTAATGTATTTTTATCTATTTAATCCAATGTAATATTACATTATTTAGATATAAATGGCATTTTTATTTTTCCTTTCTCTTTTTTGGATGATTTTCAGAGAAAACCCAAGTGGCAAAGCTCATTAATGGCACATTAAGTTTAAAACACTAATAAAGAATTATTGGCCATGGAGGAAAGTATATTATTGATTCTAGAGAATAAACAGATATATCATATTATAAAAATACAGAAAATATTCACTAACATGGTAACTTTAAAAATGAAGAATTAGACTTCCCTTTTATTTGATAAATGTAGTCAATCTTACCTGAAAATGTTGAACTACTAAATGATTCATATGGAATGTCTATGAGTGTAACCCCTGCCTGAAGCAAGAATATTCAAAGAACATGATAAAGAAAATGAAATCAATCTTTAAAATAAATACTGTGATATTTGATCCAATGATGATAACTGGATCTAAAGATAAATTCCCATTTTTATACATTTTATTTGTAGTTAAATATTATAAAAAAGAGAAAAGTAAATGTAACAAAAGAAATTTAAAAGCAACTGACAAGATGCTAAGAAACTTGAGAAAATGCAGGTAAAGTAATGGTTAACTCTTAGAAAAATGTTGACTTTGGGTTGGTATTTTTAGATCTAGTGTCTGAAACTACCCTGGCACCTCACTGAGGAGTGCCAAATAAAACCATTGGTCTGGGGTTTGGATGTGGTTTTTGACAGAGATATTTTAAATGCTTTCTCTTGCTAAGCATTTATCAAAGGCTTGTTGAGCAATTAGAAAAGCTCTTTCTTTATATTTACAAGTTTTAAAAAAATAGGTCATGTGACTTACGACTCTATTTTTTATTTTTTACTGACTATTTATAGTCTTTGCTTTAAGTCTTAAGTAATGTTATATTGCTAAGACTACTAATATATGGTTTGGTTGAAGATCAGCCTCGTATAACTATTTGAGTTAGATAGCTGGGTTTGAAGATAGTTAAGATCCCTCTATGAATGAAACTAAGACCAAATCCTGGACTTGACTATCACTTATTTATATAAAACAAATCACATGTGCATACATAAAACTGTTGTAGGTATATATAATATGAGATACGTTTTTTGTAATTGATCTCAAGAGTATCAAAAGATAAGATCTTTATTTTTTTATTATTTTTATAATTTTAGCAAAATATATCTTTTTAATTAGTTATATTTAAAGCAGTTAACTTTATATATATATGAATAAGCTGATGTATAATCTTTTATGCACAACTACAGTGTGAATCTAACTTTTTACATATAATTTTGTATTTATTTTATATATTTTATAGATTGGTTAATGGATAAATAAAAAGGAAAGATATTAACAATGAAATATCTATGTAATTATTTATCTATGGTCTCCTGTTAAGGAAAATGATTACTTATGTTTTTATACATTTATTTGCAGTACATTTCTATTTTATTTTATGTTATAAAGTTGCTCATTTTTATTAAAATGTAATGTCATTCATCTTTGTTTTATGTAGAATTCCAAAATATATCTAAATATACAGGAGTATAAGTTATAAGTTTAGGGTGTGTGATTTCTAATATCAATTAGATATAAATAAATTAAGAAGATAAAAGCCAGCATTGTGGTTACCTATGGATATCAAAAGGATTTGAGCCATTATGTAAATATAGTGGAGAAATAATTTCCCTATAGTTAGCACTTGTTAATAAATAATCATCATCAAGTCACTCATAAGCCAAATACTAAAGAGATGATGAGGAAAGTTATAATTGGACTTCAATTAAAAATGAATTTGTCAATTCCCTCTACATTTTGTACAATCTTTGTCAGTCTAGTATAGCATTCGCAAGGTGTACATAACCCATTTTTGTTACAATATATATAAAATAATAAATTTTAAACAAAATTGAAATAGACAACTTAAAATAAATAAAACTTTTAATGAACACATCAAACCAGGCCTTTGTTTCTTATAAAAATCTCATCAAGATGTTTTTTTCTTTTACAATCTCACGATAACCTATTGTATAGCAATTCCACTCAGCATATATTATTTAAATTATAATACAATAAATGCACCAACAGTAAAATACATACATACAGGCAAAACTCTCCAACAATAGTGCCACTCAGTGCAAGCCAGAGTAATCAATGGATACCAAAAAGGTTGTGCATAAAATCCCTATCCAGTGCCTACTCATCCAACATTCCCAGACTAGTTTCTAGCTTGTGGATTTCATCAATGAGGAGCTTTGGATTTAAGTGCACGCACCTAGATTTTAGGATCTAATGCAACCCTCCAGCAGCCACCATTTATCTCTACTTAACTCCAAAACTATGAGTCTAAAATTGAAAACACAATAATATTTTCAATCTAAGCTCATTAGCTTATATAGTCATATAAGCCTTTGCAGGGAGTCGCACTACTGTATGGAGAGATTTGCCTGTTTCAATAACAGTTATGAGCAAGTACAAGAAATGGTGATCATGTGATGTTTGTGTATTAAATTAATTAGCAAATGAAATGACCATTATATATACAGAAGTAATTCTACAGCTAAGGTATATTGATGAGCGGCAAACAAATAGACATGGTTCTTCAGGCTAAATGAAAACAATAGCACACCTGTCCATACTCACTAACTAAAAGAAGACTTTACCTGTAAATTTAACTTCATGTATATAACAGTTTTCCCATTTATTAATTAATTTATATCTATAATAACTGTTAAAAATATTAAATTTAAATATATACATAAAAACTAAAAAAATCGAAACTTATTACAATTCAAATTTTCACTCTACAAAATAAGTTTACAAAAAATAATATTTTAATTATAACTCTAAAATGTTCAATAATCTAACAACGACTATCTCCCCTCTAATTTCACTAAGCTTAAGTTTATGTTTAAACGTTTTTGTGTGTGTATATATAAAGTTTCATAACATGTTTTTTCTTTGTAATTTCTAAGTAGAGGGATTTGAACACAGGATTTTCAGTCTATTTATCCTCCACTCCATTTCAAGCCACCAATACATATAACCACACAATGTGAACAAGATACACAATCTCTAATAACAGTATTTTTTGCAGAAATAGCACTCATCAGTTAGACCAGATCATAATCTCCTGTACGCATATACAATTCGTGCTTAGTTTATACTAAGATAACAACTCTTCAAACATTAATGCAATTTTTAGTATAATTATAAATTTATTAAACGCACATTGATTACGTAAGTAATATTTACTGAGGCTACAACCTCGATAATATATTGTATAAAATGCGATAGTAGGGCCCTCTACAGGTGTTTTAACCACAAGCTTACGCTTCCATAGCGTAAGCTTGTCGTTAAAACACCTGTAGAGGTCCCTACTATCGAATTTTTAGTATAATTTATTTCACGAATATTTTTCTCACAATTTATTCTATGATTAGTATCCAAAGAATGAATATATGGCTCTGATTTTTGTAACTGTTCTTTTAATTGGCTCTATTATACTCCTTATAAATAGATAAATAAGAGTTCCTGTAAGAAACGAATGTTTGATTTGATGTGTTAATAAAATTGTTATTTATTTTTAAATTGTATCTTTTAACATTATTTTAAATTTAGTATTATTTTTAATTATATATATAAAAAAAAAACAATATTATTGAAAATATTTAAGCATACAATTTAATAATTTCAAATGGGATGTATATATGCACCCACACATTAAAATTATTTAAACTTTTAAAATCAGGATGGTTAAATAATCAACAAAAGTTTTCAGCTAAACTTTATAAAAAATACATTTCATTCAAATTCGAGCAATAAAGATGTTTTTTAAATATATGGATGCAAATTAATTTTATTACAACATTAAAAAAAAAAAAAAATCAGTCCGTAAAAACATGAAATCAATGGCAGACATCTCAATCTTCTTCAACTGCTTTCCACAGATGATTAAAAATAAAAATATTTTACACTTGAATATTTTGCTTCTTTAAAATAGTTTAAACGAGATTTTATTCGAAAAAAATTTAATTAAAAGGCATCTAAAAAATTAATTTCGATGTCTTAAATATCATTTTATTAAAAAAGTAGTCATATTTACTTTTATTAAAAAAAACCCCCTTTTTTTTTTAACATGGGTGTGTGGTTTTTTTTTTAAAAATTATATAACTTTCTTATTTTAAATAATTGTTTCACAATACTAATATACATATTTTCTTCATTTAATACAAGGGGAGTAAAACCTCATGAAAATTCATGGATAAATTGTTCTAGTTAAATTCCATTCAATTTATACACCACAGACATATATGAAATTCATATTCAAGTTGATCAATGGAATTTTACTGACGACAACATACATTAATAAAAGATTGGGAATGAGCTTAGAGGAAACTTGTTCATTTTGTAAAAATAAACGTGAAACATTTTAACACTTACTAGAAGAATGCAGTGCTTTTGGGAAGCTAAGATACAGAGTTTTCCACACCCCAATGATAAATCTTAAAATACTACTGAAGCAAAATGTAATAAAATTCAAACCTCATAATGCAATGGTGATAATGCATGCATTGAAAACTATATGGACAATCCGGTGTTCGTTAATCTTTGATAATAAAAAGTTTAATTGGTTAAAGAAACTTGACAATGATTGGGACATCTATTTTGCTAGGTGTTTGAAATACTGGCCAAAGAAAATTATGGAAATGGTATGGGGAGGGACTGCTATGACTGTTTGCAAAATGTGGGAGTACAGGGACACATGCAAAGAGAAATAAGACAGTAAAAGTATGTAGAAGATCTTTCAAAAAGATGTGTAAGGCCTAACTCTAGGATTTAACAGGAAAACAATATTAATATTTCAACAATGAGAGTCTTATAGATTTGCAATGTGGTGCTTTGGGGGGACAGGATCAGTAAATTTGGTGTAAGACATAAGGTGAATCAAAACTAATTTGTAGATATTTCATGTACATATTTAAATGTTTGTTTAATAAAGTTTATTACTTAAAATAAAATAAAAATATAGTGAGATAAATAGATTGATGAGATGGATATATAAATAGATAGATAAATAGATAGATGGATAAACAGTAAACAGAGACAGATATATATATATATATATATATATATAGATAGATAGTTAGCAAGCTTGTCATGTAGATAAAAATAGATATATGAAAAGATAATTGAATGAATAGACAGATTGACATTAGATAGAAAAATATATATACATCTATGAATAGATTGGTCAAAAGATAGAGAGGTAGATAAATAGATGTATGGTTGGATAAATAAGTTGATAGGTAGCTATTTAATTTAAATAAAAAATAAGAAGGATAGATAGTTATATGAAAAAAATAAATAGATACATATATATATATATATATATATATATATATATATATATATAGAGAGAGAGAGAGAGAGAGAGAGAGAGAAAGAGAGATTAGAGAATTAAATAAATAGATGATAAATGAATACATAGATAAATAGGAGATGAATAGTTAGATAAATAGGGACATATATGATAGATAAATATACAAAAAAATAAATAGATAAATAGGTATATAGTTAGATAATAGACAGACAGACAGATAGAGAGACAGACAGACAGCAATGTAATAGATACATAGATAGATAATAATATAATAAAACCAACTGGTACAGTTGCAACTGTGCTACCTATTAAAAGGTGCATGATTCAGACTTGTATTTCTGAACATAGGTAGCATGTTTAAAACCGTAGCAATTGATTGTATTACATTATTATACTAATTTAATCTAGCTCCATGCATTCTTTAATTTATAGATAAATAAATAGTTAGATAATTAGATAGATAAATAAATAAATGATATAAATAAATAGACAATAGTCAAATTAATATATAGATAGATAAATAAATAAAAACTCTCTGAAATATAAAAGAATGATGGATATATAGATAGAAAGAGATTTGGTAAATAGACATCTATAAATAGATAGATAAATAGAAAGATAAATAAATAGATAATTACATAGATTACTTAATAAGTAAGTATAGATAGATAGATAGATAGATAGATAGATAGATAGATAGATAGATAGATAGATAGATAGATAGATAGTAGATAGATAGATAGATAGATAGATAGATAGATAGATAGATAGATAGATAGATAGATAGATAGATAGATAGATAGATAGATAGATAGATAGATAGATAGATAGATAGATAGATAGATAGATAGATAGATAGATAGATAGATAGATAGATAGATAGATAGATAGATAGATAGATAGATAGATAGATAGATAGATAGATAGATAGATAGATAGATAGATAGATAGATAGATAAAAATAATAATCAGAAAATAATAATGAATTCTTTATAACAGCTATATAAATCACAGTAATAATATTACACATTAAAAGCCTTTTTCAATACCTGGTTTGATGCCCTTTTCAAATGTTACTAATCTATTTAATGTTAATAAACTATTCAGACATAAAATCATCTAGTGTTCAATAATGGAATTAAAACAAGGAATAACAATATAAATCATTAAAATAAATCAAAAACTTCATGTATAAATCCAGTAATTACAAAATAATTGACTATATCATAACAATACATTAAATAAATATTACATGCATTTTTTTTATTAATATATATATACTTTTCCATTTATTTTTACTTAACCAAATGTTAACCAAATTTATAGAAGTCTTGTAAATATTCATACAATTATTCAAATTATATTCAATATAGTACGTTTCATATATTTGTCTTCTTTTTGTATCTTTGATATAATTTGAAGATTTAATACTTTTTGCAAAATCTATTCTATACCCATATTTCAAGTAATGAATGTATAATGCAGATTTATCATCTCTTTTATTAATTGCATTATTATGTTCTTTGGCTCTTACCTCTAATTGTTTTCCAGTATACCCAAAGTAAATAATTTTACAAATTTCACATGTAATTTTATATACAATTTCTTTTTGGTAGGTTAAGAGAGAGATTTTTACTATTTGACCAGCCAAAATTTATATTCTCCTCAATATAATCTTTGTTATATCTTAATATATATATATATTGTGATGACCACGTAAAGTCGTCGACACATATATATATATTTATTAATAAAATTAGAAAGTAATAAAGGTGAAATAAATTAGCTAATAATTTTTTTAAAGAAAAAGGAAGGAAAAGAAAAATCGAAATTCTAATGTCAAAATTACTGTGGATTTTGTAAAAGTAAGAGAAGGGGAGGGGGGGCTGCATAAATAAAGAAATGCATCTCTTTCTCTCTTATAAGTCAAATGCTAGAAATTATTTTTGTTTATTGTGGGAGAGGGGAAAAGGAAGCATAAAGAAATGTGTGTCTTCTCTCTCTTTAAGAAAAAAAATATATTATAACAAATTAAAATAAATGTAAAACGTAAATGTGAAAGAAAAAAAATGAATGAATTGTAAACTTTAAATAAAATAAATGTAATATGTGATATATAAAAAGAAACAATATGGTCATAGGTGTGAAAGTCTGTTGGACAAATTAAATTCCACGGACAAAGAAATGTTATCAATGGAAGATCTTTGCCTGATCTATTAAATTAATTGGGACTTACATTCCAGCCACTAATTAAATAAAGAAACATAATGATAAGAATTGGTTGGAAATCTAAGTCTTAATTAAAAAATTTTAAAAACAACGAACAAAGAAAGAGATTAATAAAATTACAAATTTTTGTCTGGCATTGCTAGTAGAGACTTTAGAAAAGCAACAGCTAAAAGAAAATGGAAGAAGTGCGTGGCTAGTGGCGTTAAAGGGACGTAGGTTCGGATTTGAGCCATCTTATCACTAACTCACAATGTAAGATCTTTGCCTGACCTGCTAGAGGGACCGCCGCTTCTGTAGCTGTCAATTGAAACTCAACCTAAAGAATCAACCAGCAAACTGGATGAAAATAACCCCACAAACTGAGGAAGTTAATCAAGAGCGCTCGGAAGAAATACCCATGGGACAATTACAACAAAGCCTAGGTAAAAGCATGCATGCATTTTCATTCGTCTACTATTCATAATTAAATATAAAATTAATGATTTGATAAATAGAACTCTATCAACAGGACTTTAAGAACTTTTATATCTGATCTATTTTCATATATTTATTATAGCCAAGTATTTATAAGTGTGTGTTTATTATTGTTATTATAATGTAATTTTTTATATAAAGTGTGAGTATTATTATTAAACAAATTTGTCATTAAATTTCATATCCTTGCTTTATTCTCCTATCACCAAGCTACGACAGGGGGGAAACTATAAGTAGTGATTAAAGGGCCATACTGATTTGTTTAAGATATTCATGTGCTGCTTGTTTGTGTGGAATCCCAATTCTAAAAAATAAATAGCAAGTGCTGGACATTCGCTAAGTTTCTTTGAAATAGTTTACTCTGTTCAGCAGCCGAGAATTTTGGCTGGGAAAAATAACGCCAAGATAATATGTACGTATTGCCTTGGGGTTCAGTCAAGGGTATAGATATGAAGTTAAATTTGTATCTGTATTAGCTCTCTGCTTGTATTGTAACGGCGTTGGTTAAAATAATGAATAAGATAATAAAGAATCTAAGTTGAAAACAATAAATGGATAAAGAATCAAAGTCGGAGAAAGAATTAAAGTATAATAAATTAAGTATAATGTAGAATAAAATAATCGAAATAAATATAGTTGAAAGTACAAATAATTATTCAACCGTACGAATAACCATTTCCGTTATAATATATATATATATCTTAGAATAATATGAAAGTTTAATGCATTTCTTATTTGATTCATTATCAATTACATTATTTTCCTCATAAATTTTATCACCCACTAGAGATTTTTTAAAATTAAAAATATATTTTTAATAGTTTTAGGATTATATCCATAATTTTGTTAAATTATATAAAGATTATGGATATAATCCTAAAACTATTAAAAATATATTTTTTAATTCTAAAAAATCTATAGTGGGTGATAAAATTTCTGAGGGAAATAATTGTAATAATGAATTAAAGAAGATATTGATTAAACTTTCATATTATCCTAGGATATATAATACATTAAGATATAACAAAGATTATATTGAGAATATAAATATTGACGAGACAAATAGTAAAAATCTTGATTAATTAATAAATAATTATAGGTTAAGGGATAATATACAGTACAAAAAAGGAATTGTATATAAAATTACATGTGAAATTTGTAAAATGATTTACTTTGGGCATACTGGAAAACAATTAGAAGTAATAGCCAAAAAACATAATAATGCAATTAATAGAAGAGATGATAAATTTGCATTATATATTCATTATTTGAAATATGGTCATAGAATAGATGCTACAATAAGTATTAAACCTTTAAATTATATCAGAAATCAAAAAGAAGACAATATATGAAACATACTATATTAAAAATAATTTGAATAATTGTATGAATATTTACAAAACTTCTATAATTTTGGTTAACAATTGGTTAATTAAAAATGAATATACTACAAATTGATATATATATATATGAAAAACAAAAAAAACACAAATTAAAACTTGCTAATGCTTGTATTTATGACAATAGATGGCGTTCTACCAAAAACACCATCAAGCGTAGTTTTTTGTTTACATAAACGTCAGAGCAAGCATTCACTATCTCTAACTTTAATTTCCACCTTCAGATCATGATTTCAAGCTATTTGCTATTGTCAGCGAAGGACAGGAATAAGAAAATAGATCTAAACACAAACTCTGAGCGTTTATGAAAGTTTCTATTCAGCTTGCAAGCGTGAATCTTTTAGACATGTAATGTCTTCAAACTCAGCATAGCAAGCCAGATAGCTACATGGGTTTGATCTCAGTTCAGCATCACCACATAGTAGAAGCCTCTGCAATATATATCACCACATAGTAAAAGCCTCTGCAATATATATCATTGCAAGAAAGACATCAAAGGTACATTTATGAAAAACAAAAAGACACAAGTTAAAACTTGCTAACACTTGTATTTATGACAATAGATGGCATTCTACCAAAAACACCATCAAGCATAGTTTTTTGTTTACACAAATGTCAGAGCAAGCATTCACTATCTCTAACTTTAATTTCCACCTTCAGATCATGATTTCAAGCTATTTGCTATTGTCAGTGAAGGACAGGAATAAGAAAATAGATCTAAACACAAACTCTGAGCGTTTATGAAACAGTTTCTATTCAGCTTGCAAGTGTGAATCTTTTAGACACCTAATGTCTTCAAACTCAGCATAGCAAGCCAGATAGCTACATGGGTCTGATCTCAGTTCAGCATCACCACATAGTAGAAGCCTCTGCAATATATATCATTGCAAGAAAGACCTCAAAAGTACATTTATGAAAAACAAAAAAACACAAGTTAAAACTTGCTAACACTTGTATTTATGACAATAGATGGCATTCTACCAAAAACACCATCAAGCATAGTTTTTTGTTTACATAAACATCAGAGCAAGCATTCACTATCTCTAACTTTAATTTCCACCTTCAGATCATGATTTCAAACTATTTGCTATTGTCAGTGAAGGACAGGAATAAGAAAATAGATATAAACACAAACTCTGAGCATTTATGAAACAGTTTCTATCCAGCTTGCAAGCGTGAATCTTTTAGACATGTAATGTCTTCAAACTCAGCATAGCAATCCAGATAGCTACATGGTCTGATCTCAGTTCAGCATCACCACATAGTAGAAGCCTCTGCAATATATATCATTGCAAGAAAGACCTCAAAGGTACATTTATGAAAAACAAAAAAACACAAGTTAAAACTTGCTAACACTTGTATTTATGACAATAGATGGCGTTCTACCAAAAACACCATCAAGCATAGTTTTTTGAAATCATGATCTGAAGGTGGAAATTAAAGTTAGAGATAGTGAATGCTCGCTCTGACGTTTATGTAAACAAAAAACTACGCTTGATGGTGTTTTTGGTAGAATGCCATCTATTGTCATAAATACAAGTGTTAGCAAGTTTTAACTTGTGTTTTTTTGTTTTTCATAAATGTACCTTTGAGGTCTTTCTTGCAATGATATATATTGCAGAGGCTTCTACTATGTGGTGATGCTGAACTGAGATCAGACCCATGTAGCTATCTGGCTTGCTATGCTGAGTTTGAAGACATTATGTGTCTAAAAGATTCACGCTTGCAAGCTGAATAGAAACTGTTTCATAAATGCTCAGAGTTTGTGTTTAGATCTATTTTCTTATTCCTGTCCTTCACTGACGATAGCAAATAGTTTGAAATCATGATCTGAAGGTGGAAATTAAAGTTAGAGATAGTGAATGCTTGCTCTGATGTTTATGTAAACAAAAAACTAAGCTTGACGGTGTTTTTGGTAGAATGCCATCTATTGTCATATATATATATAATTGTAAATAAAAAAAGCATGTAATATTTATTTAATATATTGTTATGATATAGTCAATTACTTTGTAATTACTGGATTCATATATGAGGATTTTGATTTATTTTAATATTTTATATCGTTACTGCTTGTTTTAATTTCATTATTGAACACTAGATAGTTATGTGTCTGAATAGTTTGGGATCATTGTGTTAGGAGGATTGTTGAGTGTTATAGTGGTAAGGAATAGGATAAAAGAATCGATTTATTAATAAAGAATAGGAAGTTAGAGAGATGAAGAACTAATATGGAGAGTAAAAAGAGTTTAAATATATATAGAAATAAACAGAATATTATGTGCAAGTTAATATATGATAGTAGTAAGAAAAGTAGTTTATTGTTAAAGGCTCGAACAGGATCTTTAGCAACAAGATATTAGGCACCTGTTAATTGAATGTAAATGCTTGAAAACAGAAAGGGCACATATAATAAAGTTATGGAAGAATAAATATCAAAAAAGTGATTATACAGAAAGTGGATTATTGGTTTTTGTGCTGGGTTTGGGAAAAGATAAGGGGGATTTAGATATAAAGGCCATACAGTTGACAAAGATTATGTTGTGGAAATAGGATGGAGCAGAATATGGGAAAACTTAGACTAGGGAATGTAAAATAAAGTAGCTAACAGGTTTCTCTGTAAATAATTGCTGAGAAATTCTTGACTTTGTTTAAGAAGAAGCTACAGTACGTGACATCACATAACATTAAATAGATTAGTAACATTTGAAAAAGTCACCAAACCAGGTGTGAAAAAGTCCTTTAATGTGTAATATTATTACTGAGATTTATATAGCTCTTATAAAGAATTCATTATTATTTTCTGATTATTATTTTATGGAAGACAGCATAAAGATGCTTATTATTTTGCATTAGATAGAAAAATAGATAGACACAGAAAAGTATATGAATATTAAATAGATAGGCAAGTATGTAGGCAGATAGAAAACTAAATGATAGACAAGTGAATAAATAAATAGAAAGATAAATAAATAAATATATAGATAGAGATGTGGATAGATAGATAGGTATATAGATAGATATGTGGGTAGGAATATAGTTAGATAGATGGTTAGATAAATAATAGATAGATAGATAGATAGATAGATAGATAGATAGATAGATAGATAGATAGATAGATAGATAGATAGATAGATAGATAGATAGATAGATAGATAGATAGATAGATAGATAGATAGATAGATAGATAGATAGATAGATAGATAGATAGATAGATAGATAGATAGATAGATAGATAGATAGATAGATAGATAGATAGATGATTATATGATTATATATATATATATATAGAGAAAGAGAGAGAGAGAGAACAATAGAAATATAATGCAACAGAAAGATAGAGAGATAGATAAATAGATAGGTAGGTAAATAAATAGATAGATATAGAAAATAAAAAAGGTGGATAATAGAAAATAGTTAAATAACAAACAGTACACAGATACTAATGTTAGAGGCAGAGATCAACAGATAAATATAAAGTAAATAAATAAATAGATAGACAATCAGATAAGCAGACAAATAGAAAAATAAATAAATAGATGGATATAGAGACAGCAAGGCAGACAGATGGAAAGAAATAATAGATAAATAGATGGATAGATAGATATATTGACAGACAGATTTGTAAATAAATATAAATAGGTAAATAGATAAAAATCTAGATAGGTAGATATATAGATAGATAGGTAAATGAATAAATAACAGCTTCTAGAAGACAGAAAAATAAGTTAGAATTAAAGAATAAATATATGGATAAGTAGGTAAACAGATAGTCGGGGATATAGATAGTTATAGATAAAAAAGTAGATAAATATACAGATAGATATATAGATAGCTATACAGTTAGATATACAAACAGATAACAAAATGAATTTATAGATAAAATAAATATATAGATAGATAGACCTGTTCCTCTGATGCACAAATAAACATATCACCTACATATTTCATGTAGATGTAATTAGATTTAGGGGCTAAATATTTAGCAATACTTTATTTTCAAACTTAGACAAAAGAATGCTACATAGAATACCATTTAGTGGTAGCCCCATTTGATATATGCTTTCCATTTTATAAAATTCCTTATTGCTACAATTTTTCTATCAGTTCATTTTAAAACTTCTATTATAAACTATTTTATAAGGATTGTACTTAATTTGCTGCAAGGTATCTTGAATGATGTTAAAAGTTATAAAATGGATTCATAGGGTAATTGTAGCAGTAGCCAATGATGAATTTTATAAAATGGAGAGCAGATGGACAATTGGCCTACCACTAGTGGCATTGCTTGTAGCATTGTTTTGTCTAAGCTTGAGAATAATGTTTTGTCTAAATATTTAGCTCTTATATCTAATTACATCTACACAAGATATGTATATGATGTGTTTATACATACATTGGAGGATCAGATCCACAATATACAGCTGAAGCTTATAAATACATAATCTCTTATTGAAATAGACGACAACAATCATAGAATTGACTTTCAGGACATATATACCCAGAAAAATAAAAATGAGCTCAATTTTAAAATGATGATATAACACCCACAAATAGGGTAAACCATGCATTCATGTTTAAAGTTCCAATTGAATTCAATCTGGATGGCTTTAAATGTTTTTTTGTATAGAAATAAAAATTTATGCAAATATAAGGCAGATGCATACACTAACTATCTAATAGGGCTTGGTTATAATCATAACATATTTATTAAAACAGTTGAAAAATTCTACACCAATGTAAGCAAAATTAAAAGTATTAATAATATGCCTAATATGGGATATACCTTCCTTATGTACCACAGATTGCAAATAACCTTTGAAACATTTGTGCTAACAAATACAGTAAACTTCAGACTGCCACTGTCTCTTAATAATTTGTTGCACAATACCAAAGACCAGATACATGTGGAGCATGCCCCTCAGGTAATCCCTAAAATTGCATGTAGTAATCCATCCTGCAGCTCTGTGTATTACAGTGAATCTTGTCAAATAGATCCACGAGAATTGCCCAACATATATATTTGTATAATCAAGTAAAACAAAAAAGTGAATACAGATTGGTCTTTCTTGATCACATTTTCTACCGCCAATGGGATAACAATTTACATGGAAAGAGATGACAAAAAAAATGCAAAGAGGCTTGGACAATTGCAAAGGATCCACATTTCATCTACAAAAAGGATTCATGTGTTCCATTGTCCAAAAAATGGTATATCTATATGTCTTATTTATATATTGTGCCTCATTTACATATTACAGCACATCAATTATATAAGCATACTGGTAGACTGCATAAATCTATCTGCTCAGCACTATAATTCTGGCAATAATTTTCCAAAAACTGGCTCAGTGCATTTAATTAGTCTTTACTTATTATATCTTTTCATAATAAAGCAAAGTCAATGAATGTTTAAGATTAAAAAGTTTTATGGAAAGAGAATATTTTTTTGAATTATTTACTCATTAGATATTTTTTTTCCATGTGCCATAGCATCGGCCGGGAAGCGAACCCGCAACCCGGGCAACTGCTTATAAGGCAGTCGCGGTACTCATTAGATATTTGGCAGTCAATTTTTTTATTCTGCTAATTTGCATATTATTAGACATTATTGTTATGCAAATTAAAATATGTAGTTTAATTTTACTTTAGGCTTATCATTATTTTTAAAGTAAATCAAAACTGCACATAGCATTGTACACACCCACACACACACACATATATATATATATATCATTTATTATTCTCCTGTAGTTTATAAGTGAATAAATAAAGAAAACAATTAGAAATCTTATGTTTAATAAATATATTTATAGTTTGAGTAAATTGAGAATGAATGAACAATTTATTGATTAAAATTAAAAGTAATATATATATTGTAACCGGACCGCCATACAACCGTTTTATTACCTCAGTCGTAACAATTTTCTGATGAGCATGCTGTAGGAAGGAATTATCAATTGACATTCCTAGTGCAGATGTTAATGGCACCTACAACAATATTTCCTGCTCATCAGAGGATGTAGTATAATAGAGACTGGGAACATCTAAACACTTATATGTTTGGTTTTCCAAACAGCGCCATTAGAGTTCTGTCTTACTACAACCTGACTGGCCTTGGTCTAGCTATGTCAGACGTAGCTCAGAGAACATGAGATTCTCATGAACCAGTGCCATAATTGGTGGGTGATGTGATAGATAAACAAAATAGAATGGGATAAATGGACAACCAATTTAATTTTGAGTAACAAAAATTTATTAGATAACAATCAATTTGCAATTTCAACAATAGTTCATTAATTCCTCTATGAGAATAAACTTGTAAACATTCTGGTTTAGTAATAATTCATTCCGAATTCATTTAATAGTTCATTTTAAATTCACTTGAGAGAAGAAAATTATGAATATCCTAATTCAATGATAGTTCATTAATTCTTTTATGGGAAAAGCTTGGGATTATTCTGGTTTAACAATAATTCATTCCGAATTCACTTAATAGTTCATTTTGAATTCACTTGAGAGAAGAAAATTATGAATATCCTAATTCAATGATAGTTCATTAATTCTTTTATGGGAAAAAGCTTGGGATTATTCTGGTTTAACAATAATTCATTCCAAATTCACTTAATAGTTTATTTTGAATTCACTTGAGAGAAGAAAATTATGAATATCCTAATTCAATGATAGTTCATTAATTCTTTTATGGGAAAAGCTTGGGATCATTCTGGTTTAACAACAATTCATTCCGAATTCACTTAATAGTTTATTTTGAATTCACTTGAGAGAAGAAAATTATGAATATCCTAATTCAATGATAGTTCATTAATTTCTTTTATGAGAAGAAATTTGGTAGTAATTAAACATTTATGATTTATATAACATTTCGTTATCTTATCATTTGATAATTAAAACATTCATACTCTAGCCAAGTATGGAAGTATATTTTTACACATAATCTTTGTGACATTATAGTAAATTTAGAAGCAGATAAGTATTTATGATTTATAGAGTATCTTATCATTTGATAATTGAGGCATTTATATTTTAGCCAAATGTAGAAGCATATCCTCACACATAAACTTTATTACATTACAATGAGTTTAAAAGCAGTTAAATATTTATGATTTATAGAGTATTTATCATTTGATAATTGAGGCATTTATATTTTAGCCAAATGTAGAAGCATATTCTTACACATAAACTTTATTACATTATAATAAGTTTAGAAGCAGTTAAATATTTATGGTTTATAGAGTATTTATCATTTGATAATTGAGGCATTTATATTTTAGCCAAATGTAGAAGCATATTCTTACACATAAACTTTATTACATTATAATAAGTTTAGAAGCAGTTAAATATTTATGGTTTATAGAGTATTTATCATTTGATAATTGAGGCATTTATAGTTTATACAATAATTCATTCAAGGTAAGAACCTTATAAGCAGTCAAGCATTTATAATTTGGTCTAACATAAAAATATAGTAAAGATGTCTTAATATTTATTGAACAAATTCTACGCAATTAGTTCGAAAATTCACTTTGTAATATTTGATTATTATGTTTTAGTATTTTATAAAAATTACCTTCCAATTTTACGGTCCATTTTATTCAAACGAAGGCAGGTTATTTTATTAATGGAAAGTCATGGCACAGCATGGAGAGAGTGAAGCTCTTAATTTATTCCAGTTTCATTATAATTTCTCTAGTAAAACTTTTTATTTTTATTTTCACGTTTTGTTAAAGCCCTCTGTGTAAGACGATAGAGAGAAAAAAAAATTTCTTCTTTCTTCAACGACGTGTCTAATTTGAATACTGCCTCAGTTTAACTCAAGTATCCTTTTTCTTTCTTTTTAATGATTGGATAATTAATTTCTTTCTTTTTTTTTTATTGAGACAGATAAAAAAAATAAAATAAAATAAGACGATATAACATTCTATTTAAATCCATCAATACCAAAAATCAAAAATATGATTTTATTTTTCATTTTCAACGAATCACAACTTTATTGCGTTTCCAATTAGACTGAATCACGCTAGACATTTTGAATGGGGGGGGGGATCTTTTGCATAAATATATGAAAGACAGTATATCTGTCACATTACCCCTCACCAATTTTTGGGATGAAATCGCCTGGAAGTACGATTTCATTCCATATACTATACACATTATCTCTCAGTACTGCCTGGTTTTAGATATGCTGATGAATGGGTAAGATGAGCTGGAAAAGTGAATACATGAACCATAGCCTCCAATGCTGGAACAAATAGATGGCCAAGCACAAACTACCAGTACACACCGCCTCATGACGTCACGAGAAAATATCTCATTTTTAAGCACTACCTCTCTTGTACCTAGAAGCATCATCCAACCAAGAATAGGAGCCAGAGAAAAAAAAAATCAATTTGGCATTCAGCCAACCCTGCTCAGCTCCAGTGAGTCTTAGGGGCTATCATTTGGCCTATCCATGAGACCAAGGTCTATCCATGAGACCTATATATACGCACTGCTGGACTACTCTTGAAGCACAACATCCAGGTCGGGATAGTGCCGAGCATATACTTCAGAGCATCATAACACAATGCATTCAAGCAGCTCTGCTCAATCATCCACCATCTCAACATGAAAAACACAAGTTCATGCATCACTACATCACACTCACAAACTTTTTTCATCAGCTATCTCTATTTTATTCTGAATCATAACTGCAACCTGGTTTAGGAGACTGAGGATCATGATCAGTTCTCCTATAGTCCTCTTTTATATTATGAGGTGACATACTTCTGGATCGTCTCTTTGTTGAAAATTTATCATGTTCAACATTACTGTGGTGTCTTGCTTCTTCACTTCTGTATTCTCTTTGGAGATCCTTGTTACTGTTTGATCTTCTAATTATACGCATCCGATATGGACCATGAACACCATCTGTGAATTTTCTCCTACTCCTCTTCCATGGTGGTATTTCATTTTTGCCATCTGTGAATTTTCTCCTGTTCCTCTTCCATGGTGGTATTTCATTTTTACATAAAAGTTTATTTTTAAATGGTTCTTCTGCCATAATAATTATTCTTTTAGTATTTGCAAAGGTTTCTTGTTGTTTAATTTCTTTCACACTGATAAATCCCGAGTTTTCAGATTCCTTTTTGGTGTCTTTTCCTGCGTAAGCAACTATATTTTTAATAACTGTCTTTATATATTTTTTTTTTGTACTCAATTTTTGATTTGAGTTTATTAAGCTTTTATTTATAATTTTTACATATGGTTGAGGACTAACACACTTTTCTTTCCATTTTATGATTCCTTTCTCTATCTTTGTTACTATTTCATAGCATATATCAGACAATTTTTCTGAAACATTTTCTTCTATATTGGATAGTCCCTTTGTTATATTTTGATTATGTTCATTTTCACGTTTTTCATCTTCTTGAAGATCAGAAGATTTTAATTTTACTTTATTAGATTCCTTTTCATCCATTTGAAACTCTTTTACTGTATTTGATACAATTTCATTCTCAGCTTCTGTATATACTGTTTCTTTATTTTCAATTTTAGAGGTATATTCCATAATCAGAAGTTTTCCTGAAGGTAGACTGACAATTTCAAGATCACTCTTTGTAATTTCAATTTCTTCCTTTTTAACAATCTCAAATTTTACTTCATCAGTATTAGGGTATTCAATTTGTGATTCCTTTAAAATATCTTTGGTTGGAAATTCCAAAATCTCTTCCTCATCCAATTTTTTAGACTGAGTTATTTTTTTCATTAACTGGTTGAATTTTTCATTCTGTTTTTCCACTGCTTCTTTAATTTGTTTTTTATCTTCTTCTCTCTGTTTGATATCTTCTTCTCTTTGCTTATCTCTTTTTTTGTTATCTTCTTCTCTCTGTTTGATATCTTCTTCTCTTTGTTTGATATCTTCTTCTCTTTGCTTATCTCTTTTTTTGTTATCTTCTTCTCTCTGTTTGATATCTTCTTCTCTTTGTTTGATATCTTCTTCTCTTTGCTTATCTCTTTTTTTGTTATCTTCTTCTCTCTGTTTGATATCTTCTTCTCTTTGTTTGATATCTTCTTCTCTTTGCTTATCTCTTTTTTTGTTATCTTCTTCTCTCTGTTTGTCTCCTTTCTTTTGGCCTGCTTTTATAATTTCCAATAACTGGGCTAATGTAGTCGTCTCCCCTGTTTTCTCTGATTCCTCATCTGCTTTAGCTTCTTGTTTATCTTCTTTCTCAGGAGGATCCTCTATGCTTTCTGTATTCATCATTTTTTTTGATTTTGATCTGGTTTTCATCAATGTTTTTTTTTTAGTTAATGGTATCTTTTTAGATTCAACCTTAATAAGCTTCTCTCTCCATCCACACCATGACCCTACTCCATCTTCTTTGAAATGCCCGTTTCATTCATTATGCCATTCATTTTCGTTTTGCCTTTCTTTTAAACTTTTATTTCTTTATCCTTCCTGAACAACTTACATCACTACATCATATGCACTGTTCATATCACAGAATCGTGATCTGCTTATGCTTATTAGTAGGCTAGCTAGATCGGACTTCACAGTAAGGTGGCAATGTAATAAGTGCCTATGGTTAGGCTAGCTGAATAAAACCTCACAGTTGAAAGACAAATGTAACCGGAGAACTAAAAATAGTTTATCCAGGGACGCCAAATGTAACCGGAGAACTAAAAATAGTTTATCCAGGTAAAGCCTCACAGTTGGACGCCAAATGTTGAACATGATAAATTTTCAACAAAGAGAGGATCCAGAAGTATGTCACCTCATAATATAAAAGAGGACTATAGGAGAACTGATCATGATCCTCAGTCTCTCCAAACTAGGTTCCAGTTATAATTCAGAATAAAATAGAGATAGCTGATGGAAAAGTTTGTGAGTGTGATGTAGTGATGCATGAGCTTGTGTTTTTCATGTTGAGATGGTGGATGATTGAGCAGAGCTGCTTGGATGCATTGTGTTATGATGCTCCGAAGTATATGCTCAGCACTATCCAGACCTGGATGTTGTGCTCCAAGAGTAGTCCAGCAGTGCATATATATAGGTCTCATGGATAGGCCTTGGTCTCATGGATAGGCCAAATGATAGCCCCTAAGACTCACCGAAGCTGAGCAGGGTTGGCTGAATGCCAAATTGATTTTTTTTTCCTCTGGCTCATATTCTTGGTTGGATGATGCTTCTAGGTACAAGAGAGGTAGTGCTTAAAAATGAGATATTTTCTCGTGACGTCATGAGGCGGTGTGTACTGGTAGTTTGTGCTTGGCCATCTATTTGTCCCAGCATTGGAGGCTATGGTTCATGTATTCACTTTTCCAGCTCATCTTACCCATTCATCAGCATATCTAAAACCAGTATTGAGAAATAATGTGTATAGTATATGGAATGAAATCGTACTTCCAGGCAATTTCATCCCAAAAATTGGTGAGGGGTAATGTGACAGATATACTGTCTTTCATATATTTATGCAAAAGATCCCCCCCCATTCAATAATGTCTAGCGTGATTCAGTCTAATTGGAAATGCAATAAAGTTGTGATTCTTTAAAAATGAAAAATAAAATCATAATTTTGATTTTTAGTATTGATGGATTTAAATAGAATGTTATATCATCTTATTTTATTTTTTTTTTTATCTGTCTCAATAAAAAAAAAAGAAATTAATTATCCAATCATTAAAAAGAAAGAAAAAAGACACTTGAGTTAAACTGAGGCAGTATTCAAATTAGACACGTCGTTGAAGAAAGAAGAAATTTTTTTTTCTCTCTATCGTCTCACACAGAGGGCTTTAACAAAACGTGAAAATAAAAATAAAAAGTTTTACTAGAGAAATTATAATGAAACTGGAATAAATTAAGAGCTTCACTCTCTCCATGCTGTGCCATGACTTTCCATTAATAAAATAACCCGCCTTCGTTTGAATAAAGTGGACCATAAAACTGGAAGGTAATTTTTATAAAATACTAAAACATAATAATCAAATATTACAAAGTGAATTTTCGAATTAATTGCGTAGAATTTGTTCAATAAATATTAAGACATCTTTACTATATTTTTATGTTAGACCGAATTATAAATGCTTGACTGCTTATAAGGTTCTTACCTTGAATGAATTATTGTATAAACTATAAATGCCTCAATTATCAAATGATAAATACTCTATAAATCATAAATATTTAACTGCTTCTAAACTTATTATAATGTAATAAAGTTTATGTGTAAGAATATGCTTCTACATTTGGCTAAAATATAAATGCCTCAATTATCAAATGATGAATACTCTATAAACCATAAATATTTAACTGCTTCTAACTTATTATAATGTAATAAAGTTTATGTGTAAGAATATGCTTCTACATTTGGCTAAAATATAAATGCCTCAATTATCAAATGATAAATACTCTATAAATCATAAATATTTAACTGCTTTTAAACTCATTGTAATGTAATAAAGTTTATGTGTGAGGATATGCTTCTACATTTGGCTAAAATATAAATGCCTCAATTATCAAATGATAAGATACTCTATAAATCATAAATACTTATCTGCTTCTAAATTTACTATAATGTCACAAAGATTATGTGTAAAAATATACTTCCATACTTGGCTAGAGTATGAATGTTTTAATTATCAAATGATAAAATAACGAAATGTTATATAAATCATAAATGTTTAATTACTACCAAGGATATTCATAATTTTCTTCTCTCAAGTGAATTCAAAATAAACTATTAAGTGAATTCGGAATGAATTATTGTTAAACCAGAATGATCCCAAGCTTTTCCCATAAAAGAATTAATGAACTATCATTGAATTAGGATATTCATAATTTTCTTCTCTCAAGTGAATTTAAAATGAACTATTAAATGAATTCGGAATGAGTTATTACTAAACCAGAATGTTTACAAGTTTATTCTCATAGAGGAATTAATGAACTATTGTTGAAATTGCAAATTGATTGTTATCTAATAAATTTTTTTGTTACTAAAAATTAAATTGGTTGTCCAGTTATCCAATTCTATTTTGTTTATCTATCACATCACAACAATATTTCCTGCTCGTCAGAGGATGTAGTATAATAGAGACTGGGAACATCTAAACACTTATATGTTTGGTTTTCCAAACAGCGCCATTAGAGTTCTGTCTTACTACAACCTGACTGGCTTTGGTCTAGCTATGTCAGACGTAGCTCAGAGAACATGAGATTCTCATGAACCAGTGCCATAATTGGTGGGTGATGTGATAGATAAACAAAATAGAATGGGATAAATGGACAACCAATTTAATTTTGAGTAACAAAAATTTATTAGATAACAATCAATTTGCAATTTCAACAATAGTTCATTAATTCCTCTATGAGAATAAACTTGTAAACATTCTGGTTTAGTAATAATTCATCGGAAGATTCATTTAATAGTTCATTTTAAATTCACTTGAGAGAAGAAATTTATGAATATCCTAATTCAATGATAGTTCATTAATTCTTTTATGGGAAGAGCTTAGGATTATTCTGGTTTAACAATAATTCATTCCGTATTCATTTAATAGTTCATCTTGAATTCACTTGAGAGAAGAAAATTATGAATATCCTAATTCAATGATAGTTCATTAATTCTTTTATGGGAAAAGCTTGGGATCATTCTGGTTTAACAATAATTCATTCCAAATTCACTTAATAGTTTATTTTGAATTCACTTGAGAGAAGAAAATTATGAATATCCTAATTCAATGATAGTTCATTAATTCTTTTACGGGAAAAGCTTGGGATCATTCTGGTTTAACAACAATTCATTCCGAATTCACTTAATAGTTTATTTTGAATTCACTTGAGAGAAGAAAATTATGAATATCCTAATTCAATGATAGTTCATTAATTTTTTGGTGAGAAGAGATTTGGTAGTAATTAAACATTTATGATTTATATAACATTTCGTTATCTTATCATTTGATAATTAAAACATTCATACTCTAGCCAAGTATGGAAGTATATTTTTACACATAATCTTTGTGACATTATAGTAAATTTAGAAGCAGATAAGTATTTATGATTTATAGAGTATCTTATCATTTGATAATTGAGGCATTTATATTTTAGCCAAATGTAGAAGCATATCCTCACACATAAACTTTATTACATTACAATGAGTTTAAAAGCAGTTAAATATTTATGATTTATAGAGTATTTATCATTTGATAATTGAGGCATTTATATTTTAGCCAAATGTAGAAGCATATTCTTACACATAAACTTTATTACATTATAATAAGTTTAGAAGCAGTTAAATATTTATGGTTTATAGAGTATTTATCATTTGATAACTGAGGCATTTATATTTTAGCCAAATGTAGAAGCATATTCTTACACATAAACTTTATTACATTATAATAAGTTAGAAGCAGTTAAATATTTATGGTTTATAGAGTATTTATCATTTGATAATTGAGGCATTTATAGTTTATACAATAATTCATTCAAGGTAAGAACCTTATAAGCAGTCAAGCATTTATAATTCGGTCTAACATAAAAATATCGTAAAGATGTCTTAATATTTATTGAACAAATTCTACGCAATTAGTTCGAAAATTCACTTTGTAATATTTGATTATTATGTCTTAGTATTTTATAAAAATTACCTTCCAATTTTACGGTCCATTTTATTCAAACGAAGGCAGGTTATTTTATTAATGGAAAGTCATGGCACAGCATGGAGAGAGTGAAGCTCTTAATTTATTCCAGTTTCATTATAATTTCTCTAGTAAAACTTTTTATTTTTATTTTCACGTTTTGTTAAAGCCCTCTGTGTAAGACGATAGAGAGAAAAAAAATTTCTTCTTTCTTCAACGACGTGTCTAATTTGAATACTGCCTCAGTTTAACTCAAGTATCCTTTTTCTTTCTTTTTAATGATTGGATAATTAATTTCTTTCTTTTTTTTTTTTTTTATTGAGACAGATAAAAAAAATAAAATAAAATAAGACGATATAACATTCTATTTAAATCCATCAATACCAAAAATCAAAAATATGATTTTATTTTTCATTTTCAACGAATCACAACTTTATTGCGTTTCCAATTAGACTGAATCACGCTAGACATTTTGAATGGGGGGGGGGGATCTTTTGCATAAATATATGAAAGACAGTATATCTGTCACAATATATTATATGTCAAAGCATCAGCCGGGAAGCGAACCCGGGACAACTGCTTGGAAGGCAGCTATGCTAACCACTAGGCCACCAACGCTTGAAAAAATATTTTTTAAGCAGTATTGAATGATAACAATGACTTTATTAAAGATAGAAGACGGAGAATCTCACGTTCACATGCTAATAAAAAAATCTGTGTTATTATTGTTAATAGATATCAAGAAAAAAAGGCCCAGCAAAAAGAATACATATTTTTTCTTCAAAATTTGGGTTTTATTTTATATATTTTTATCAATAGATTCTGGATTTGTATCAAAATTATAATGTATTGTGAATAGAAATTAAATAGAAGGAAAACGAACATATACTCCCCTCAGTTGATATCTTTATAAATAAATGGAAAGGATAACAATAAATGCTATGCTAAATGTCTGCAGTTTCAACCCATTACATTTGCCATGGATTGTACTATTTTTAAAAGAATAGTTGGATATTATCTAATAATTAAAATGCCTATTGAATCATATGTTTGTATTTGTCATCATGAAGATATTATAGATGTCACTGGAGAAGGAAAAAACCGTAATCCTAAGTTATATGATGAACTTAGCAACATATGCCAATAAACAAATCTTGTTTAGAATTATTTACTCAGATAACTTTCACTTATTAATAATAATTAATAGAATAATAGTAACTCACCAATAGATATTTATAAAAGTTCTTTTAATAATTTTAATTATTAAAACAGTCTAAATATTAACATTCAATACACATTTAAATAGTAAAATCAAGTAAGTTAGACTTAATTATTGACATATTATTTTTAGAAAACAAATCAAAATTTAAAACACAACTAATATTTCATAAAATTTAATAAACAATATAATACTAAATCATATATGCACTTTACTAATGTTACACAATGCTTTACTTACCACCCTCTTTTACAGTTTACAGTTTTGATTGCCCCAGCAATCTTTTTGAAAATTTTTATAACTCCTAAAAAATAAAATAAAATGACTGTTATTATAAAAATATTATTGATTCAGAATATGAGATCGTTTTTTTTTTTAAATTAAAGTATTACATTTTTTTATTGCATGCAGGATTGTATATTTAACCCTTTTGTGTCTGGGCATGTAAATCATTTTTAGTTATAGATCACATTTAACAATTGCAATCTGACAGAAAAAGGTTATAAATATACAGTGAATGATGTTAGATCAGAATTATCGGAATCAAAGTGATGTTATTTGTCTTAGTCACCTCAATGGGTTAATGTCTATCTTAATAAATTTATATATTTTTATTATTAATCTACACATCATTTGATTTACCTCTTGCACAAATCAGACTATTATACAAAATTATTTTTATTATGCAATTTATTTTATTATTAAGACATTTAATTATACATCTCATACTATTGAATTTTATTTTCTTTGCCAAGCAGAATACTTATCTTTGGACTCATTGGTGCCTTATAAAATTATGAGTTTATTATAATGTAAATCTAAATTTTTGTAAATCCATTTGTGGATCAGTTTATTCAGTCATCTGTTTACTAGTTATATATTTGAGTTTATCCATTATATTTTATGGTCACTGAAATCTAAGCACATTATATTGAACAATTAGTTATTATCCATTTATTACAACATAATAAATTATGTTATATAAAATTTACATTTTTGGCTTGCCCAAATATGTAGCACATTTGAAGAAATTACTTTTCATTTCCATAATTTTGTATTACAGTATATATAAATATAAACAGACAATACACAATAAAAACAATTTATTAAAATCTATCTGCAATTGAAAAGATAGATATTAATGTTCCAATAATATTATATTACTAATTGAGTTGGCTAAAGATAAGTTACATAAAGAATTTATGCTTTCCAAAAAAACATTTTAACTGATTTAAAACTCCCAGAACTTCATGCATAAAAATCTAATGGATTAATCACTAGAATGCATTTGTTTACAATTCTTAATTAATAATCAGCATTAATTATATGTTTTCTTGACAAAAAAGTCTTTGTAATTAGAATATAAATTGCTTTGTTGATAAAATATAGTACAAATATTTAGATTGACATTCAATTATTTACTTTTAGATTACTCAACACTATAACGTGGCTTTTTTATACATAAGATATAAAATTTTATTTAACTTTATAAATCAAAGCTAAAATTTTTCATATAAATAAAAATCTGATAGCTGCAATCAAAACTTTAATTAAAACTTATGGCAAAAGTAAATTGAATATTCCAATATAATATTAAGATAAAATACCGTCTGACTTCAAAAAAATATTTCAGTGTTTTCATATTTGAAAGAGAAGTTGGAAACAGTGCCATCATCTAACAATTAACGACCATTAAAACTACTTTTAAAAATAAAATATTTAAGAGCTTTAAGTCGTTTTTATTGAGTCATTTTTATGTTTTATATAATTACAGAAAAACATAAAGAAATTGCTCTTTGATTAATGTGGGAATAAATGGACAAAAGCATTTTTCTTTTCTTGAAGTAATTTCAAATAATTTTATGTTATTTAATAATCATCAATAGCTAAATTATTGTATTTTTTCCTTCACCAAATTGTTAGACTATATTATTATTTTTAAAATTTATATTGTATTGACTGTAGCTTTATAGGTTTAACAAATTATCTTAAAAAAAAACAAATTACATAAATATACATTGATTCTGCACAGTATAATTATTTGTTATAATATCAAGAAGAGGGCTACATATTATTAATAACCATAAAAAATAATCAAATACTTAGTTCAGGTATTCATAAGAAGAAACTAAAGTATCAGAAATGACAGATCTGTTACTACAATCAAGGACCCTGAACTACAGAGTAATCATTTTACCATATGCAGATCAAAAGAATGGTTTACTGCTTAGGAATTACTAAAAAGCTTAAGTATTAAAATGATAGCATTGAAATTACAATTTATGGCCCTTTAGCTCCAGAGCCTGTCATTACACCATTGCACTTAACCATGCAGAGCAACCATTATAATATATAAAACAATATGGACAATTTATGAAGTTATTATTAAAAAAACAAAACAAATATCTCTTTTTTCTCTTCTTATATGACAATTCCTCCTTTTTACTCATATATATATATATGATAAACAAAAATGCAAGTTAAAAAACTTGCTAACGCTTGTATTTATGTCCACAGATGGCGTTCTACCAAAAACACCTATCAAGCGTATATTTCGTTTACATAAACGTCAGAGTAGTTAGTATTCACTATCTCTAACTATAATTCCACTTTCAGATCATGATTTCAAGCTATTTGCTATCGTCAGTGAAAGACAGGAATAAAGAAACTAGATCTAAATACAAACTCTGAGCGTTTATGAAACAATTTCTATTCAGCTTGCAAGCGTGAATTTTTTAGACACGTAATGTCTTCAAACTCAGCATAGCAAACCAGATAGCTATATGGGTCTGATCTCAGTTCAGCATCACCACATAGTAGAAGCCTCTGCAATCTATATCATTGCAAGAAAGACCTCAAAGGTACATTTATGATAAACAAAAATGCAAGTTAAAAAACTTGCTAACGCTTGTATTTATGTCCACAGATGGCATTCTACCAAAAACACCTATCAAGCGTATATTTCGTTTACATAAACGTCAGAGTAGTTAGTATTCACTATCTCTAACTATAATTCCACTTTCAGATCATGATTTCAAGCTATTTGCTATCATCAGTGAAAGACAGGAATAAAGAAACTAGATCTAAATACAAACTCTGAGCGTTTATGAAACAATTTCTATTCAGCTTGCAAGCGTGAATTTTTTAGACACGTAATGTCTTCAAACTCAGCATAGCAAACCAGATAGCTATATGGGTCTGATCTCAGTTCAGCATCACCACATAGTAGAAGCCTCTGCAATCTATATCATTGCAAGAAAGACCTCAAAGGTACATTTATGATAAACAAAAATGCAAGTTAAAAAACTTGCTAACGCTTGTATTTATGTCCACAGATGGCGTTCTACCAAAAACACCTATCAAGCGTATATTTCATTTACATAAACGTCAGAGTAGTTAGTATTCACTATCTCTAACTATAATTCCACTTTCAGATCATGATTTCAAGCTATTTGCTATCGTCAGTGAAAGACAGGAATAAAGAAACTAGATCTAAATACAAACTCTGAGCGTTTATGAAACAATTTCTATTCAGCTTGCAAGCGTGAATTTTTTAGACACGTAATGTCTTCAAACTCAGCATAGCAAACCAGATAGCTATATGGGTCTGATCTCAGTTCAGCATCACCACATAGTAGAAGCCTCTGCAATCTATATCATTGCAAGAAAGACCTCAAAGGTACATTTATGATAAACAAAAATGCAAGTTAAAAAACTTGCTAACGCTTGTATTTATGTCCACAGATGGCGTTCTACCAAAAACACCTATCAAGCGTATATTTCGTTTACATAAACGTCAGAGTAGTTAGTATTCACTATCTCTAACTATAATTCCACTTTCAGATCATGATTTCAAGCTATTTGCTATCGTCAGTGAAAGACAGGAATAAAGAAACTAGATCTAAATACAAACTCTGAGCGTTTATGAAACAATTTCTATTCAGCTTGCAAGCGTGAATTTTTTAGACACGTAATGTCTTCAAACTCAGCATAGTAAACCAGATAGCTATATGGGTCTGATCTCAGTTCAGCATCACCACATAGTAGAAGCCTCTGCAATCTATATCATTGCAAGAAAGACCTCAAAGGTACATTTATGATAAACAAAAATGCAAGTTAAAAAACTTGCTAACGCTTGTATTTATGTCCACAGATGGCGTTCTACCAAAAACACCTATCAAGCATATATTTCGTTTACATAAACGTCAGAGTAGTTAGTATTCACTATCTCTAACTATAATTCCACTTTCAGATCATGATTTCAAGCTATTTGCTATCGTCAGTGAAAGACAGGAATAAAGAAACTAGATCTAAATACAAACTCTGAGCGTTTATGAAACAATTTCTATTCAGCTTGCAAGTGTGAATGTTTTAGACACGTAATGTCTTCAAACTCAGCATAGCAAACCAGATAGCTATATGGGTCTGATCTCAGTTCAGCATCACCACATAGTAGAAGCCTCTGCAATCTATATCATTGCAAGAAAGACCTCAAAGGTACATTTATGATAAACAAAAATGCAAGTTAAAAAACTTGCTAATGCTTGTATTTATGTCCACAGATGGTGTTCTACCAAAAACACCTATCAAGCGTATATTTCGTTTACATAAACGTCAGAGTAGTTAGTATTCACTATCTCTAACTATAATTCCACTTTCAGATCATGATTTCAAGCTATTTGCTATCGTCAGTGAAAGACAGGAATAAAGAAACTAGATCTAAATACAAACTCTGAGCGTTTATGAAACAATTTCTATTCAGCTTGCAAGCGTGAATTTTTTAGACACGTAATGTCTTCAAACTCAGCATAGCAAACCAGATAGCTATATGGGTCTGATCTCAGTTCAGCATCACCACATAGTAGAAGCCTCTGCAATCTATATCATTGCAAGAAAGACCTCAAAGGTACATTTATGATAAACAAAAATGCAAGTTAAAAAACTTGCTAATGCTTGTATTTATGTCCACAGATGGCATTCTACCAAAAACACCTATCAAGCGTATATTTCGTTTACATAAACGTCAGAGTAGTTAGTATTCACTATCTCTAACTATAATTCCTATATAGCTATCTGGTTTGCTATGCTGAGTTTGAAGACATTACGTGTCTAAAAAATTCACGTTTGCAAGCTGAATAGAAATTGTTTCATAAACGCTCAGAGTTTGTATTTAGATCTAGTTTCTTTATTCCTGTCTTTCACTGCCGATAGCAAATAGCTTGAAATCATGATCTGAAAGTGCAATTATAGTTAGAGATAGTGAATACTAACTACTCTGACGTTTATGTAAACGAAATATACGCTTGATAGGTGTTTTTGGTAGAACGCCATCTGTGGACATAAATACAAGCGTTAGCAAGTTTTTTAACTTGCATTTTTGTTTATCATAAATGTACCTTTGAGGTCTTTCTTGCAATGATATAGATTGCAGAGGCTTCTACTATGTGGTGATGCTGAACTGAGATCAGACCCATATAGCTATCTGGTTTGCTATGCTGAGTTTGAAGACATTACGTGTCTAAAAAATTCAGCTTGCAAGCCTGAATAGAAATTGTTTCATAAACGCTCAGAGTTTGTATTTAGATCTAGTTTCTTTATTCCTGTCTTTCACTGACGATAGCAAATAGCTTGAAATCATGATCTGAAAGTGGAATTATAGTTAGAGATAGTGAATACTAACTACTCTGACGTTTATGTAAACGAAATATACGCTTGATAGGTGTTTTTGGTAGAACGCCATCTGTGGACATAAATACAAGCGTTAGCAAGTTTTTTAACTTGCATTTTTGTTTATCATAAATGTACCTTTGAGGTCTTTCTTGCAATGATATAGATTGCAGAGGCTTCTACTATGTGGTGATGCTGAACTGAGATCAGACCCATATAGCTATCTGGTTTGCTATGCTGAGTTTGAAGACATTACGTGTCTAAAAAATTCACGCTTGCAAGCTGAATAGAAATTGTTTCATAAACGCTCAGAGTTTGTATTTAGATCTAGTTTCTTTATTCCTGTCTTTCACTGACGATAGCAAATAGCTTGAAATCATGATCTGAAAGTGGAATTATAGTTAGAGATAGTGAATACTAACTACTCTGACGTTTATGTAAACGAAATATACGTTTGATAGGTGTTTTTGGTAGAACGCCATCTGTGGACATAAATACAAGCATTAGCAAGTTTTTTAACTTGCATTTTTGTTTATCATAAATGTACCTTTGAGGTCTTTCTTGCAATGATATAGATTGCAGAGGCTTCTACTATGTGGTGATGCTGAACTGAGATCAGACCCATATAGCTATCTGGTTTGCTATGCTGAGTTTGAAGACATTACGTGTCTAAAAAATTCACGCTTGCAAGCTGAATAGAAATTGTTTCATAAACGCTCAGAGTTTGTATTTAGATCTAGTTTCTTTATTCCTGTCTTTCACTGACGATAGCAAATAGCTTGAAATCATGATCTGAAAGTGGAATTATAGTTAGAGATAGTGAATACTAACTACTCTGACGTTTATGTAAACGAAATATACGCTTGATAGGTGTTTTTGGTAGAACGCCATCTGTGGACATAAATACAAGCGTTAGCAAGTTTTTTTAACTTGCATTTTTGTTTATCATAAATGTACCTTTGAGGTCTTTCTTGCAATGATATAGATTGCAGAGGCTTCTACTATGTGGTGATGCTGAACTGAGATCAGACCCATATAGCTATCTGGTTTGCTATGCTGAGTTTGAAGACATTACGTGTCTAAAAAATTCACGCTTGCAAGCTGAATAGAAATTGTTTCATAAACGCTCAGAGTTTGTATTTAGATCTAGTTTCTTTATTCCTGTCTTTCACTGACGATAGCAAATAGCTTGAAATCATGATCTGAAAGTGGAATTATAGTTAGAGATAGTGAATACTAACTACTCTGACGTTTATGTAAACGAAATATACGCTTGATAGGTGTTTTTGGTAGAACGCCATCTGTGGACATATATATATATAAATTGATGGATGGTTAAATGAATGGATAGATGAGTCGATAAGTACATAAGTTAGCAGATAGATGGTTAGGTATGTAAGTAAGAAGACAGGTAGGTCAGTCAGTTGACAGATAGAAAGGTAGATAGGTAGACAAAATAATACAAAAACTCATTTAAAAACAAGGGATATCTTTTTATGACTGTCATTTATAATATTACTGTGATGATGTGACTGCAAAGATATGAGAAAATGCATGAACATGATCTATTTTTTTAATTTTATTTAATTTTATATAAAATAGAAATACAAAATATTATAATGTATATGAAATATCTATGAATAGGGCTACCAATTATTCAAAAGCTAGCTAAGCATACTATGCTATTAGAATATTAAACAAGATTTTATTAGTATACATTTGTACATATTTATTTTTTGAATTACATTTTTCCAAGAAAAGTTTAAAAATATTGGAAGTACATAAAATAGAGATTATAATTTTGAAGGTACCAAATTAAAATAGAAAAGATATTAAAGAGTACAAAATAATAATGCTAATATCAGGAAAAAACACTATATATACTATCTATTAAAACTATCAAGGATAGTATTTTGGAATGAGTACAAAACAAATTAGATAATGGTATATATGCAAAGTAAGTAATTATTAATACAATGATCTAATGTTCTTTTTGTTTGATGCATAAAAAACATATTGTATCTATGTTCCCAATATTTATTTTATTAAAAAGAAAAATAAGAATTGGCAGAGTGTATAGATTGTTTTAAATGTGAAAATAAAAGTATTTGAGATCTATATATCAATATTTCAATTTTAGTATGATATATTTGTTATTAAATAATATAATTAATTTAGATGTCATGGGATTATTGATATATGATTTCATTAGACAAAAAGTAAGAACTGACTATGTATCTGTGCATATCTAGAAATGTAAACAATTATATATATATATATGATGAATGTATTTTTTTATTAAAAGGCATGAGTAAGTGGTAGTAACATTATAAACTTTCATGAACTGAATTGCAAATATATATCTATATATAGCTATGCAATATAGAGAGAGTACCAATAGCTCAAACAAGCTCTTATTAATAAGTGCAGTAAGAGAAAAATATTTAAAATCTCTTTCTGGAATACTCTTATCCCTAGAGCAATTGGTTCTGAGCTTATGGTTCACCTCAGTGAGGAGCTAGAACACTCAGACCTTAGATTTAAAATATCAACTCAAAACCCAGCACTTATTTAATACATAACTTTTGAGAAGAAACTCTGAAATTTTCAGACATGAAAAAAAGTGTTTAACTTCAGCTATCTAACTCAAATAGCTATATGGGACTGAACCAAATTCAGATCTACCATATATTAATAACCCTAGCATCACCAAAGCCTTAAAGGTAAAATTATCATAATCAATAAAGCAGGTCATATATATCGTGACATTGCTTTATAAAAAGCTTGTATTTACAAAAAGGCAATGTAGAGAATGTACCAATAGCTCAAACAAGCTCTTATTAATAAGTGTGGTAAGAGAGAATATTTAAAATGTCTATCTGTAATATTCTTATCTCCAGACCAATTGTTTTCGAGCTTATGGCTCACCTCAGTGAGGAGATAGAACATTCAGACACTAGATCTAAAATATCAACTCAAAACCCAGCACTTATTTAATAGTAATTGTTGAATAGTATTTGAATGTTCCAGCCCCTCACTAAGGTAAACCATAAGCTCAAAACCAATTGTCCTGGGGATAAGAGTATTCCAGATAAAGATTTTAAATTTTACCTAACCGCACTTATTAATAAGAGCATGTTTGAGCTATTGGTATGCTCTTTATATTGCATTTTTTAAATACAAGCTTTTTATAAAGCAATGTCACAATATATATGTGACTTGTACCCTTTATTGATTATTATAATTTACCTTTAAGGCTTTGGCCATGCTAGGGCTATTAATATATGGTAGATCTGTATTTAATTCAGTCCCATATAGCTATTTGAGTTAGATAGCTGAAGTTAAAGACTTTTTTATGTCTGAGAATTTCCGAGTCTTTTTTTAATAGTTATGTATTAAATGCTGCTTGTTTTTGAGTTGATACTTTAGATCTAGTGTCTGAATGTTCTAGCTCCTCACTGAGATGAGCCATAAGCTTAAAAACAATTGGTTTAGGGATAAGAGTATTTCAGAAGAGATTTTACATATTTTCTCTTACCACACTTATTAATAAGAGCTTTTTGAGCTATTGATATGCTCTCTATACTGCATTTTGTAAATACAAGTTTTTTATAAAGCAATGTCATGATATATATCGTGTGCTTTATTTATTATTATTACTATCTATACCTATATTAAATGAATTCAAAACAATGATAAAATCATTCAACAGTGCTACTTGTATTTATAAACACAAAGTCTGGATCAAGAAGCATAGGTAAAAAGGAACCATTTACCTATTAAACTGCAAATTGTTAAGTGTATTGATTTCAAGACTATCCTAAATACAAGCATAAATTTAAATAAGCTTAAATCTTAACAGCTAATAAACAAATATATTTCATATATATACAAAGCATAATTGATACATAATAAATTTACACCTAAAAAACTCTGGATATAATTATTTAAAAATAAATTGATGACTGCATATTATTAGTTGGCTTTCAAATGCAATAAATGAATACAAACCAATACTAAAATCCTTCAACAGCGCTACCTTATTGAGAAACATAAAGTCTAAAACAAGCAGCATAGTTAAAAGATAATCTTTAACTATTAAGCTGCAACATATTTCTAAAGGTAAGTTGAATTTCAAATGTAGTAAATGAATACAAACCAGTGCTAGAATATTTCATCAGTGCTATCTGTATTTGAAACACAAAATTTAAACCAAGCAGCATAAATAAAAGGTAACCTCTTACTTATTAAGCTGTAAGTGGGTAAGTACACCCGGGTCTCGTTTTATGCGGTAAATAGGTTCCTCAGAAAATGACACAAAAGAAATCACACAAAAATAAACATAACTTACCTTGAAAAATGGGGGATAGGTGCTGTAATTTTCAGAATTCGCATAAAAGCAAAGCAACATGAAAAAATTACTTTAAAATTCACATTAAAAAAATAAGCAATTAAAATATGACTAATAAAAAGTTTCAAATATTGGAAAAAAAAAATACAAGACAAACTTTTTTTTACTTTTTTTATTACTACAGTATTTAATTTTCCATATATATTTTCATCATTATCACTAGCGTTAGTTTGTAAACTGGTAAGAAATCAGACTCGATGTGATGTGATGTATTGTAGCTTCTCCTTAAATGAAGTCAAGAATCTCTCAGCAATTATGCCCAGAGAAACCTGTTAGCCACTTTATTTTTATTAGTGATGTGATGTACAACTAGCGCTACTTTCAGTCTTATGCTGTGTTAATGGTTTTCTGTTTCTATATTTAAAAAATGAGATAGCAATTATGCATTATCATTAGAAAGATTATTTTCAGTTTATAAAATCTTCGTTTTTTATTTTAAAAATCTAAAAGATTATTTATTTCTATTATATATAACAAAATACATTTTAAAAGTTTAAATTTTTTGAATATTTATTGCAATATTTTTATATGTAAGTATAAATCTATTATTATTTACTCATTAGTATAAATAGGTTATTTACTTAGAAGCTAAAATTCTAAATACAGCTTCAGGCCATATTCACGTTAGCTGCTAATATAACATTATATTTTTGGAAAAAAAATGTATTTCAAGTGAAAATAAGTTATTAATAATTTAAATTTCTTGATATCTAATAAATATAGTGAAATATGAAAGATATTAATAAGAAACATGAATGCATAACTTCAAAATCGCATTAAAATAATCGGCATAAAACGAGACCCAGGTGTATATTGATTATTTATTAATTTTGCTTTGCTTACAGAAACATGAAATATGTTTGTTTATTAGGTTTAGAGATCTTAGCTTATTTAAATTTGCACTTCATGTTTAAAATAATCGTGAAATCAAAATGTATATTAATTTGCAGCTTAATAGGTAAGAAAATACTTTTTATCTATGGTACTTGATTTAGATTTTCTGTTTTTAAATACTCAAACTTTCAAGCTCCCTCCAGCCATCCAATTCATCTTATACAACTGATACACATAACAACATACACGTGAAAAAGATAAATGATCTCCAATATAGATATTTTGTGTTGACCCAGCACTTATCAGTTAGTCTGAACTACCATCTGCTACACATGATATACAATCAGTACTCAGTTTATATTAAGGCAGCAAATCTTCACACTTTAATGGACAACACTTCAATCTTCATCACCCTACAATTCTTCAGCCATCCGTTTCATTGAAAATCTGATGATGGAATGCTCAAAGCTCTTGTTGATGCCAATATTATTGTCATACCCATGTTGACTTTAAATCACTCTGACTCATCACATATAGGACTTTAATCTGTCCATTTAAATGCCCAAAATACAAATAAGCAGAATACAGGCTGAATATGTAATATGTAAATACATGTATATTTACTATAGTGAAGTTAATGTAATTATAAAGGACTTGAACTCAGACTTTCAAGCTTCTTATAGCCATCCATTCCATCTTATACAACTGATGCATATGACCACATACATCAAAAAAAGATAAATGATCTCCAAAATACATTTTTCATGCTGAACCAGCATTTAGCAGTTGGTCTAGCTCACTATCTCCATTAACAAGAACTTTTTGTATTACATCATCAGATTTTCAATGTGATGAAGATTAAAGTTTGTTTATTAAAGTTTGAAGATTTGCTATCTTAATATAAACAAAGCACTGATTGTATATATGTGTGGGAGATATTGATCTGGACCAACTGAGGAGTGCTGGTTCAGCACAAAATATATATATACTAAGATGGAGGGAGCTTAAAAATCTGAGTTCCAACTCCTTATATTTGCATTAACTTCATTATACAAAATATGCAATTATTTAAATATTACATATACTGTATATACAAATTCTCATAGAAATTAAAAAGTAGAGGATTTTTTTTATAGGTGAACAAAAGGGTTTTGATCAGACCAAAGAATATTTTAAAACTGTCATGGGATAATTTAATGCTAGAATTGATAAGCAATTGAAATGATGAAAGTATTGTAAAGAAATTCGGTTACGGCAGAAATGAGAGAGAAAGTAGGCTTGTGGAGTTTACGGACAAAAAAAAATATATAATGAATTATTTTTTTGAAAAAAATGGTAAATGGACATGGAAGCATCCAAATGACGGTACAGCAGAAGTGGCTTATATTTTCACTAATAGAAAATATATATTTCAACAATGTAATGTCTTTAATAAATTAAACTCGGGAAGTGATTACCGATTACTAGAACAATGAAAATTATTAAGAAAAAGCAATATTTACAGTTAAAATTCCTATTCCAATGAATTTAAAATTAGAACTTGCAAATCGTTTTCAAATATTAAGGGATTTTGAACATATTTCAGATTTGAATGAAATCAATAGGAAGATAACTGGTATACTTTTAAAAACTGCAACAAAGATAGCTGATACAAAAAAGAATCAATTGATCAATAAAAATTTTATTCAGAATAGAAAATGTATAAAGAAAAGAATGAAAATATATAAAAATGATGCATTAAGAAGAATGGAATATTTTGATGTTTTTAAATGGGGTGTAAAAGAGTTGATAATAATATATGAAAGTATAATTGTGAACTAGCAATGAACGCTATAGAAAAGAATAAAAGTCTCAAGAGTGTAAAACAACACCTTGTTATTGGTAGGAAATTTATTTCTACAATAAGAAAACAAAAGATGGAACTATTACTAAAAAAAAGATGGCATCATGAAATGTGTAGAAGAGTTTTATCAAAAATTATATAGTAATAAAGAACAAGAAAAACTATCTTCTACAACCATGATATCTTCTGAATTATCTAGAATTTTAAATAAAGAAGTGAGATATGCAATTAAATTTATGAAAAAGGGAAAAGCTGGAGGTAATGATAGATTTATAATTGATATCTTAAAAGAAACAGGTGAAGAAAAAGATTATTTTTTGGCAAACTTATATACTAAAGTCTAAATGATAAAATATAACAGATGATTGGAAAAATGCACTATTAATATTTCTAAAAGATGATAAAGGAGATATTAGAAATTACAGATCTATTAGTCTTTTATCAATTCTATATAAAATTTTTACCAAGATAATCATAACTTGTCTACAAGAACAAGCTGGATTTAAAAGTGATTTCAGTACAGTGAATCATATCCATGAATGAGAGAAATTATAAAGAGGTCCAATGAATATGAGTTTTCATTATGTTTTGGATTTGTAGATTATGAAAAGGCATTTGATTGTATAAAGCATTTTTCCCTTGATTAAATCAAGGTATAGACCCAGAATATTTAAATTCAACAGCAACCATGATACTAGAAGGATTAACATTTAGAAGAGTGTGCAACAGGATGACTCCCATATCTCCAAAATCTTTTATGACAGTTTTTCAAAAAGCATTTTGTGATTTTAAATGGGATGCTAAGGGAATAAAAGTAAATGGAGATTATTTAAACATTTAGATTTTGCAGATTATGTAGTTGTTTTTTCAAGTAATTCTTTATAGTTTCACAAAATGTTGCAAGAGATGTCAGATGAAAATAGGAGTAAGGATATATGTTCAAAAGATTAATATAATGTTCAATAAATTTTCTTAAAAGATGATAGTAGGAGTAAATATAAATATTCAAAAAATCAAAGTAATGTGTGAATTTTTTCAAAAGATGAAAATAAATATTGATAATGATGAGTTAGAAGAAGTTAACAACTAGAATACCTTGATCAGGTTATTACTATAGATGGAAACATAATGGATAAAATTAATCGTAGAATTAATTTATTTGGAGTGCTTTTGGCAAAAATAACTTGATATTAAAAGGAAATATGTCTATGTGTTTGGAAAAGAAGATTTTTAATAAATATACTTTACAAGTTCTAATTTATGAATCTGAGACTTATTCACTTAATAGAAGAGCAATACAAAAATTTCTGACCACTCAACAAAGTATGGAGAGATACATGTTAAGAGTAACAAGAAGAAATCGAAAATGGCATACATGGATGAGAGAACAAACAGATATTATTGACATCATTAAAAGAATTATCAGACTGAAATGGAATTGGGCTAGACATATTGCAAGAGGATATGATAATAGATGGACAGTTAGATTGTAAAAGATCTAGAAAGAGACCACATGTGAGATAGGTGGATGTAATAAAAAGTGGGGGCAGGGGAATGATAGAGATTGAAAATGATGTTAATAATGATATGGGACTATAGTCAATATAAAATCTGTGGCTTATTTATATATAAGGAATTTGAACACAGACTCTCAAATTCCTATAAAGAATAAACATCTAATAAATGATAAATAGTTAGTTACTCATAAGTTTTAAACTTCATGAAATCAAAATGAGAACTCCCCATTACATTTTTTAATGATTAAACACACAAGATGTTTGAACATACTTATTTTATGTGCTTTAGCTGCCTCATATAATAACTGATGTTTAAATAACACTTTAATAAATACCAAGATTTATTCTTAATATATGATGTATCACAAAAACAAATATTTGATATGTTATTTTTTTTGTTCTTTATTAATCTTGTATGTAATATTTGGCAGCATATTTAGATTTACTATGTTATAATACTCAAGACAAATATTGTTTATCTTTTTCTTATTACTTATGGCATTATATAATATTAAAATTCATTTTCTATTTCATTACTGACATTATCTGACTTTCTTCTAAAATTCTCAATCATCATCCAGTATTATTTTCTATTGATATTATTTTCTGTGTGTAATGTTTAATACTGGTATTTTTGTCATTTCTAACTAAATAAAAATTATTTTAATTAACCCAGCTATTTTATACATCAGAAGAACTATACAATCAGGTTGTACATATTCTCTTTCCTTGATAGGCTTTATATACATTATAGTAAATGTTTTCATCAGATTTTTTTATTGTCATTATTATTATTCTCCATTGTGCATTTTAAATCATTTAGTTATTTAAGCTTTCCTATAGTTTAAAGTTATTCTTTCCTTTGGTGTATATATCTAGTATATGGTATAGTATTTTAATATTCTATTTTATTTATCATTTTCTCTTCATAAACTGATAATGCAGAGTGACATATTGGAAACACTTATGATAACCCCATCGGTCATTTTTATGGCATTTTATAATAATCCCCTTTATAATTATTAACAATGTTTTCATTTAGAAATTATAAACATCTATTATAAATGTTTTTGTATGGTAACTAATTTTATTTTTGCTAATATTTTCTCAATAATTTTTATATATTAATTGAAGCATAGGACTACTAAATCAAGTGATATAAATATCATTTTTTCTAAATTTTTAGTTGTCTAATAACATTAAACAATCAGTGATGAAGAAACAATAAATTATATAATCTTAATACAATTTGCAATCAATTTTCTTAAGAATTTTGCTGGACTATGCAAACAACATACCCCCTAGTAATAACTAGTTGAAATTAAAAACATTCTTTTGTTATTTTATAAGTACATTACTCTTGGACATATCTTATTAAATCCTTTCCGATTGTTCAGGTTTTAATAGATTATTAATAAATTTCATACTTTAGGATTCCACATTGTGGTCAAACATACAACAAAAACTCAATTTCTCTGATTGGAAACATAGTTTTTTCAGGTATGAGGTTTTGGAGGTTAAATGAAACCCTAGGTTTTTCAGGTATGAGGTTCTGGAGGTTAAAAAAGTCTACTACTTTTGTCATTTTACAAATAAATTATTTCCTCTTTTGTTAAAACATACCATAAATTCTCATTCTCATAGGTATATATTTGATCACTAAAACATCATCTAATCATCATTTCCTATGTGTGTACGAGCTATTAAAACAGTATGATGAGATGAAATGCATTATGACTTCTTTTTTGGAGTCAGAAATCTCTCAGCTACCATGCTCAGAGAAATCTGTAACCACTTTACTTTCCTTTTCCATTCCCTGCCCTAAGTTTTTCTCATATTTTTTCTCTATCCTGCTCCATCCCATTTCCACAATATAATCTTTATCAACTTTATGGTCATTATATCTAAATATCCCCTTATCTTTTTTTTTAACCCAACATAAAAACCAGGAACCCACCTTCTATATAATCACTTTGTTTATATTTATTTTCCCACAACATCATTATTTGTGACCTTTCTACTTGCAAACATTTACATTCAATTAACAGATACCTAATATTTTCTATGCCTTCGTTACACAACTTGCAGACTAAATCACCCACATTTTTCCATTTATGTATACCCTTATTGATAAAGATCCTAATTGAGCCTTAAACAGTACCTACTTTTCTTGCTATTATCATAAATTAACTCACACCCAATATTCTGTTTACTTCGATGTATATTTAAACTCTTTTTACTCTCCATACTAGTTCTCCATCTCTCCAACTTCCTATTCTATATTAATGCATCTATTCTTTTAGCCCATTCCTACCAACTATTGCACTCAACAATTCTCCTAACACAATTCTCCCACCCTTTTGTATAAGTATATTGACATAAATTCTTTATCCAAATCTTTTGTATACCATACCACCTTTCTCACCCATCTTAATGCCTGCCCTTTACTCATAATCCAATTAGATATTATTTTTGCTATGCTCTTATTATCCACAAACAGCAATCTACCAAACAATTTCATTTTGCTTTTTGCATCTCTCATATAAAAACTTGACCATGCCATTTCTCCTTGAATTGCCTCATTTGCCATCCATACATCTGCATCTAATGCATATCTTCCTACTTCTGTCTGTACTTTTTCTAAATAATCTAACATTCTTTTATTTAAACATAATGCACTATTACCATATGTTAACCCTGCTACTGCCATTCCTTTTCATACAATTTTAGCTATATCATATTTATTATATGAAAAAACTGTTAATTTCTTTATCAGTCCCTTCATTTTCTTTGCTTCATTTACCAATTTTTCTCCCATTCATCCAAGCAATTTTTCTGATTAATTAAGATGATTCACAAATAGTTATACATATTCACTATACTTAACTTTATATCCGCCAATAAAAATTTTTTGTCTTTTTTCCCCCAGTATTACTTTTGATTTTTCTTCAATAAATTTAATCCCCATCATGTTAGCCACTCTTGTGCATATCCTCAATATACCTGCCATATCTTTCCTTTTTCTGTTCACAAGACATCATCCACAAATAAAAAACACAATAATGTATATACTTCTTGCCACCTATTAATGGTATTTCTATCCCTCTTCTTAGTTTTTCTATTGCTCTCTCCATTTTTCTCAAACACAACAAAAACAAAATAGGTGACATAGGGCATCCTTGCCTTAGTCCCACCTCATTTTTATCATTAACTGGAAAACTCTCCATACAGTAGTGCCATCTAGTGCAAGTCTTTTTAATCAATGGATGCAAAAAGGTTTGTCCATAAAATTCCTATTTAGTGCCTACTCATCCAATATCTCCAGACTAGTTTCTAGTTTGTAGTTTTCATTTTGCATTGATTACTTAGGCTTGAACTAGGTGGCACTACTAAATGGAGAGTTTTATATTATTTTAATAGCTTGTATGGTGATTGTGTGATGTTTTAGTGATTTTATATCAATTCTTTGTATAGGATGATCATGACTGTGGTTTAAAAAAAAACACCAAAATTAGAGATACTAACTGGATTCAGATCTATATGATTATATAAGTGAGAAAGCTTGGATTGAAAACCTTATTGTGTTTTTATTTTGGAATTATAACTTTATAGTTAATTAAATATATAAAAGGCTGCTGGATGGTTTGCATTAGATCCCAAGATCTGGGTGCAGTTCTCTTATATTCAAGGCACCTCATTGATAAAAACCTCAAACTAGAAACTAGTCTAAGGACTGTGCTATTTTTATCAATTCAAGAGGTAATCTACAAATTAAATTTAATAATTCTGTGCAAAGACTTTATTACTTAATGTTAAAAAAAAATAATAATTCATTGTCAACTAGTCACAGAAGAAAATTCGTCAGCAACTTCTCAATTGAATAGTTATCAACTTAAAAATGTAATTCAGGTTAAATATGTTAATAATTTTATAAGTAATAAGATGGTTCTAGATATTGTGATACAATACAAAATCCAATACGCTGCAGTGGCTTTTAATAAGTTAAAGATAGAGCATTTCTTTACAGTGAAATAAATACTCCAACTAAAGTTACCTGTATATGGAACTGTTATTTTACCTAATTTATTATATTGAAATTAAAAGTTGCTCTCCATTGTGGCACAATATAATGGTTTTACAAAAGTTTCTTTTAAAGATGCTTTGTAATTTTTTTTTTTTTGTTTAAAAAATAGCAAGATTATAAAATCAATCAATATTCTCATCAACATACTGGTTGAGATACACTGTAATGTTCACTACTATAAAATAACATCTTCGTAGAATGCCCATGTAAAATAAATGAGTTTTGCAAGATTTTCTAGAAGGATGTTTTATGATGAATTTGTGTATGGTTTTTGTATAGAAGCTATTATAAAAATTGTAATCTTGAAATATTAATATAATGTATATACTTAATGGAGATGTAATTAAAGGGGATTTGAACCCAGATTTTTAAGCTCCCTACAGTGATACATTCTTTTCATTATACCTGATACACATGACCAAATACATGCGAAAAAGATAAATGATCTCCAATATATGCATTTCATGCTAAACCAGAACTCATCAGTTGGTTCAAATCATCATCTCCCACACCTATATATAATCAGTGCTCAATTTATATTAAGATAGTAAATCTACATATTTTAATGGAAAGGCTTTAATCTGCTCCACTCTCCAACTCTTCAGCCATCCATATTACTGAAAATCTGATGATGATTAAAGGTTTTGAGCTTTCCATCATCAGATTTTCAGTGATATGTATGGCTTAAGAGTTGGAGAGTAGAGAGCATTAAAGCCTTTCCATTAAAATATGTAGATTTGCTATCTTAATATAAACTGAGCACTGATTATATATGTGTGTGTGGGAGATGAAGATTTGAACCAACTGATGAGTTCTGGTTCAGCATGAAATACTTATATTGGAGATAATTTATCTTCTTTACATGTATGTTGTTATGTGTACTGATTATATTGGATAAAATGAATGACTGTAGGGAGCTTGAAAGTCTGGGTTCAAATCCCCTTTAATTACAACAATTGATAGAAGAAAGAAAATTTCCTTTGGAAGATAACAATAGTAGAGACCACTTTTTAGAAAGAAAAGTTTTATTGTGGAGATATTAAAAGATATAGCAAAATATCAAGTAAAGAAAAAAAATAAATCAGCAAGTTCTACATTTGGCTCAAAGATTGTTTTGTAAATACATCACAAAACTCATTTATTGAGTAGATTTCTTCCCCTCTCGCTCTCTCTTTCTTTTTATTTTTTCCTGGAGTTAAAATAACCATACTTATTTACAAATGACTATTTATTATTATATGCAAATCATAGGATAATAGTCCACCTTTATCTAAACCATAAATTCTCAATCAATTGCCAAGATAAACACTATAAATAAAAGACAGGTTCTTTTCAGATGATATCCTTCATCTTTCAATCTGGTCTAAAATCTTAATATAGAGAAGAAATTTGACATAAAGACTCTATCAGATTAAGACTTATCTACAAGTTTAAACTAATCCGATTTATTTGAAAATCAAAATCAAGTTTAATATACTGTACATGCATATATAAATTAATTTCTCAAATCTGGTTTAAACAATCCAAACCATCTAATCATCAGTCATCCATATTTACCATTTGTGATATATCACACTGAACTAAGCAAAAAATCAGCTCCTGAATACAAGCAAAATTGATCAAATATATATTTGTAATACGAAATTGCTTCAAAAACTTTACGTGCCAAAATTATATGAGTAACAATGGCCAGAGCTATTAACATCTAACCCGCAAAGCTACAGTTTACTTTTATTATTAAATTTCCCTGCTGAGCGCTTTCGAGAGGTGTGCTCTCATATAACTACAGAGACTTACTTCACCCAGTGCTATGAATATGACAGCATGCCTCTCGAAAGCGCTCAGCAGAAAATTAATAATAAAAATAAACAGTAGCTTTGTGGGTTAGGTGTTAATAGCGCCAATATTATTTTACTCAAATATATATATTTCTAAAAATATATATTAGTATTTTTAATGTAACAACCTTCATATCTGCATGGTAAAAGAATCATTTCAAAAAGTCAGACTATCTACAAGTCAATTTAATTAATATGCAAATAATGTCCTTCCATATCAATCTACTCGCAGCAGATCAACAACTGATATTTTATAATGGTGTGAAATTTTGCTAAAATCACCAAGAGTAAAATGTCAATTATGAGACTTCCCTTTATATAAGTTCTATTGGACAAAATAAAAACAATTATTTTTTATAAATCATTTTATACATGCACGTATAAAATTATTACTTCAGGAATCATATTAATTAATAGTGTATATCAATTTTTAAAAATGAAAATATAATTGCTCTTAAATATATTGCTTGAAATCATTTTAAGTCCATCTTGGGGTCAGTTACACCAGTTTGTATATCTATTGTCTATCCATTGTCGCAAACCTTACACCTTACCTGAATTAATTTTAATGGATATCAGATGATATTGATGTGCACAGAAATTGATGGCACGCATTCAAATACATAACTAAAAACCAATGAAGGATTGTATTAAGTATATTATCTTAAATAATCTTTAATTACTGGACTGTAAATTAAAGACATCAATTAAAGCTTTTACATATTAATGTAGTCTTGATAGACTATGTACATATGTACCATGTACATTATAAAAAAATTTACAATTTAAAAATTTTTCTTCAGAGTAGCTTGCTTGAAGCTGTTTCAAGTGCTACAATTGTTTTCCTGGTTTTTTCATTAACAGAAAACAGAATTTAATGTTGTTCCAACTTTTAAACTACCACAAAATTTAATGAATAAGAAAGATGCACTTAATCAAAAATATACCATGTGACACTATGATTACACCCAATGATTCCAGCTGGAAAATGCAGAATGATCACTGCAAAAGGCATCCAGTGGCAGAATCATCATAATATAATGGGTCCACCCACTAGAGAACACTTCTGGTTTCTTTTGAATCCCTTTTGTACTTCAAAAATACCTCTTTTTACCATAACTATTCATTAGTAAATTTGAAGAAATAATATTTACTAAGGCAATAAGCCTCAAGAATCTGCGCTTGAAAATGTGAAGGTAGAGACCTCTACAGGTCTTAATCACAAGCTTAGTAAATATTACTTATGTAATCAATGTGCATTAAATAAATTTATAATTACAAATTTGAAGAAGTGAAAAGACTGGATTACAGGTCAATATAAAAACAAAGACTAGCAAGATAGAATTAGTAAATGATAATGAAGGCATACAAATGGCTGATAGTCTTAACCTCTTTGAATTATTGACCAAAAAATACTTCAATAATTAAATTATTTATTGTTATTTAATACAAAACCAGCTTTGAACAAAAGAGATTGCAATTATGCAAGAGAGGAAATATTTTTTCAAGTTTGTATAGTTGTAAAAGCTGGCACATATGTATGTCATTGGTTTGTCTAAGAATTAAATTTTTATGCATCTATTTAGAAGACAATAGTCCATAAGATGCTGTTTTGCTTTTTTTATTTATAATTTGAAATAAGTGTTACAGTTGTATCCTTCAACAGACTGCTTGGTAAATGAGTATTAGCTCTTTGGGGGTTTCTTGTGCCCACTCAATATTTAGGTGATAAAGTCACTCTCAGCATGTTTACTGATATGTACTCTTTGCTGTTCCATTTGAGATAGTTAATGATGTTAGTGATGAAAGATTTTTATATATTTATGTAGATCTTTGTTACATTTTACAGTATTATCAAATATTTTCTTACCACCATGGCAATGGAGAGTCAGTTTGCAATGGTATGTATATAATTATTTTTTACAAAGGTTCAGTCCAATGACTTTGTTTCAACTGGTAGAATCTGTACTCCATATCTGAACACTTCACTATCAATGTTTTTGTTTTCAAGTTGTGTGAAATGGTAGAAAGGAGTGATCCAAAGATTTAAAGCTTTTAAAAAACTGATTGTCAGAACAAAACAGTATTCTTCAGGAATAGAATAATCATATTATAGAAATATAATTTGTCTTAATTATAATATTGTCACTAGCCTGTGGGATTACTCAACTCATAATTATTTGGGTGAGTTATTGTATTATTCATGTTCTACTCCACATTCTTCAGAAGAAGAAAAAAGCAAACAAAGAACAGGGGAAATAAAATTGTATAACCTAAATCACTAGTAGGTATTTTAAAAGCAGGACTAAGGGTCATAGGTTCATTTCTAAAATGTAATTGGGACCTGTCGAGGTATAATAGAAAGATATGATGTATCATAATAGCTAGAAGAATCTATATTGGGTAAGAGGTTTGTGGCAGTAGTATGTCCAGAAGCAGTTTTAAATAGCTTCTAGGAATTGAACACCACCAGTTAGATATTTTTTTTTTTTTAAAGTTCATAGCATCGGCGGACGTGAACCCGCAACCCGGGCAACTGCCTGCAAGAAGGCAGAAGCTGAAGAAAGATTTTCATGGCACTTAGCTTAATAGATGCAAAAGGTATCAGTTTTATGGATGCAGAATATACCAATTGTGTGAATATGTAGACAAACCTGTTATAATTTAATGAGCTGATAGAATCTACAATTTAGCTGAAATAGTGTTATTTAAAGGCTATTTAATATACAATGGCAAAGTACAAATATTTTTAGATGCACAATTTTGTAATCTTTGAAAGAATTAAAATATGCTTATAAAAATTTATATTTAATTGATTAATTAATAATTATGAAATTAAACTTTTGATAGTATAATCAAAATATTTTAAAGATTTTATGCAAATAATGAAATTTCTACGCAACTTCATAAGATTAAAAAAAGAGGGCAGCATTTTTGTAACAGGATTTTCAACAATTCATTGAAGTTGAATTGTCGTAGTCAATAAATAAACACTCGTGCTCCTTAATTTATTCACAAAATAAATATTGAGATATTTAAAAACATTATTGGTTTTTAATTTACAATAAATTAGATTTTTTATAAACTCATTATAATCGAATATTACGTAAAGGTAAAAGTTGAAATTCAAAAGTTTTATAATACTGTACACTAAACATGCTTTTGGCAGTCTACTTCCGAATTGTATTGTCGCATTGATTTGGCAGTTAAAAATTATGTTTATATATGAATGTAATTTACTGCGTAAATGAAGCTTAATATATAAATGCAGCATTTAACTGATTCATTTTTTTAACAATGGAATGCATAAATCTTTTATGTTGATTGAATTTGGACCCTTTGCCTTTGCCCAAACATCCTGATATTTTTTTCTATCTCAAATGATCCAAATGCAATCAACAGAAAAGATTTATGCATTCCATTGTCAAAAAAAATGAAACATTTAAATGCCACATTTACATATTAAGCCTCATTCACATAATAAATTATGTCCATATATAAGCATAATTTTCAACTGTTAAATTAATGCAGTATAATGATTCGGCCAGTGGTCTGCCAAAACCATTTTAAGTACATTATAAAAGACTTGAATTTCAACTTTTACCTTATCATAATACTCAATTACAATGAATTTATAAGAAAAGAAAATTTAATGTTTAGAATTAATCAATTAGAATTATAATAGTGATAAGAAAATCACCCCCAACGCAAGTGCTTAACACAAGACAGAATCTTTGAAAAGATAACAATGAATCTACCTTATCTTTTTCACCTAAATTCATATATATAGGCCAATCTAAAGTATTTAGAAAGAGAGTACCAAAATCTTAATCCCTTTTAATTCCATTTACTACATATTAATAAATGACATTTGTAAAATAAACATTGTGCTAAATGAATAAATAATTAGTTATAATATTAAATCTAATACTGATGTGAAGTAAATTGAAAATTTTGCAGATGCCATTAATTAATGTATAGAGATTGGAATTAAAAGTGATTAATTAAAATCTTCATTCACTCATTTTTTAAATATAACTTATGGTAAAGAAATAGATAAGTTAGATTTATTCTTATAAACATTACATGATCACTATGTCATAAAGCACAATTGTTTATTAAGCAAGTTCAAAGTAAACAAAACTCTCTATACAGTAGTGCCATCTTATGACTATTACAAGAGCAATCAATGGATGCCAGAAGGCTTGTGCATAAAATCCCTATCTAGTGCCTACTCATCCAATATCCCCAGACTAGTTTCTGGCTTGTGGCCTTCATCATGGAGGGTTTTGTTTTATATTTAATAAATTGTAATAATAAATAATCATAACTTTTAAATATCTGTAATTGCAAAAAGGAAGTATCTACCGCCCATTGAGTTATGTAACATCAAAAACCAATCTTTTCTTTGATTTTTGATGTTGCATAACTCAGTGGGAGACAGATACTTCCACATTGCAATTACAGGCACTAACAAGGGCTTTGAACGTTCTATCATCAGATTTTCAATGAAGTGGAAGGCTGAAGAGTTGTGAGTTGGAATAGTTTGAAGCCTGTCCATTAAAGTATGAAGATTGGCTATCTTAATATAAAGCTGAGCACTGATTGTATATATGTGTGAGGATGGTAATCTAGACCAACTGATGATTGCTGGTTTAGCATGAAATACATATATTAGTGATTATTTATCTTTTCAACATGTGTGTGATTAGGTGGGTTAGCAATATGGGATGGCATTGAGAGTAATGGGTCATGTGAAAGTCTGAGTTCGAATCCTGCATATATTACATATATAAATGCAGGTTTAAGCCTGTACAATGTATTAAAGATGGATAAAATAAATTTTATTTTGTCCCTTAATATTAATTTAAAAGGAATTTTTAATAGATATTAAAGTTTAACATATATATGAAACTTAAAGCAAATCACGGCTATACTTTTAAATAATTAATAAATTACAACCAATTATTATTATTAATTCCTATCTGTTTTTGAAATTACAACCAATTATTATTATTAATTCCTATCTGTTTTTGTTTATTGTTAGAACTGTTTTTCTGTGGTTTGTAGTAGAGGATTGGTGATGAGATTCACAGAGTGGTGACCCAATTTCTCCTAAACTTCTTACAGCATTTTTACAGAAAAAAATTTGTGAAATGAAGTGGAAAATTAAAGGAATAAGTAGAAAGTGAATCTTAAATCATATCAATTTTGCAGACAAATGTCCTTGTTTTGGCAAATAATGTTCAATTTATGCTATAATAATTATTTGATGAACGTCAAAAAAGGCAATATAAATGATAATAAATCTAATATCCAATGGATTTTCTAAAAAGGACTAAGTAGTTTGTTGCAATATAATGAGATTAGCAACAAAAATAATCTTAATCATATTGGTAAAACAGATGTAAATATAATGATTTAAATTAATTTATATAACAGAATTTTGATAAAATGTTTTTTTTAGAAATACTATAAAATGTTTATGCGTCTGAAAAGCAAGATTATTAATAAATCTACTTAAACATATATTGTCCTGAATCTGAGACATTTATTACTAAGTAAGTATATGGATTATTATTTCTAAAAGCATACCTTCAACATAAACAGAAGAATTCATATGAAATTTTGTTGCTATCCATATTTTGTGGTTAATTTTACATATTTCTTAGTTTTTTCCCAAATATAATCTAGTCATGATGTTCATTTTTTATTAAAATTATATGGCAATACGTTGTATGATTATTAATTTATTGAAAATTTTATTTACTTTCAAGTTCTTGTTTCATCATGAGCTATCAATTATGCTCTTTCTATTGTTTCAACATTGCTTTTGTTGTTCAATTTATTTATTCAATTACAAACACTTATACATAAATTATACACTCACAAATCTATGTGTCATACAAAGAAGAAACATTCCATAATAAGCCAAGCATGCTTTCATCTATATATTACTATTATTATAAAATTCCTTCTTCTCTGTAAGACACATAGATATATGTGTTCATAAAATTTACATTATTAGACATAGATATTGATTTATTTATTCATCATATATTTTTAATACTATAACAACTAGAGGGTGTAAGAAGCGTAAACAAAAATATCCAATTAACCAGCCAATCAATGTCTTTGGGGAGTTCTTACTGAATGGCCTATTGCATGGGGAAATTATAGGATCAGTGCAAGAAGATATTGACTGCATAGAATAAGAATCATCTATCTAAAAAATCTTGATAGTTTTGTTAGGAAAATTATGTCAGAACTTGCATGATTGGCTTTCATTAGTCCTCCCAAATATTTCCAAAATTTTTTATGTGAGATAGACAGAATTTTATTACATTATAGAAAAATAAAGTGGATGTGTCATACCATTTTTTCCATAAATGTACAAAGATGCAAATTTGCTAAGTTTGAATGTTAACCCTGACCAATCTGAACTTTCTCACTGATTGTCAGAAAGTGCTTGCAGTTAGAAGTATTAGGTGCAATGAGAGTAACACCACTTATGATATCAGATCGATCTTAGAGCCATGGAATTTGTAAGTAAACTGAGATGGGTGATATAATGGATGAGTTCATTTGTAACTTAAGATGATGAGGTTGTGTGAATAATCTTATTTAATTTTTAAAAAAATTAGTATTGAAAATAAAGATGAGAGGCCATTGAAGGTAATTGTGATGTCATAATATTGGTTGATAATTGGTATCATTGTTTCTTCAAAAACTGCACATGCAAGAGACCCAAACATTGTTTCATTGGGGATTGAGACAAATATATGTCTAGGTTATGCTAACTTGCACTTCACATTCAGTGAATTCTTCTGGAATCAGCAATGCATAGCTAAAATAGAAAATTTGGCTTAGTGAAATTTTGAACTATTTGTATAGCCTACCCACAACCAGGTTAGCATATGGTTAACATATTTTTTCCATTATTTTATTGCCAGTAAAGGGTTTATGTCAGGGAGACTGCTTTTTAATAAAAATCAGATTGGTAGTCAATTTGATCCAAGCCACTAAAATGTTAGCTATTATTGTGATGCAGTTGAACAGGCACAGAGCAGGACTCAACTATTGTTAAACATTTTGAGGATAATATATCAAATGCATTCATAGCTTGTAGAAGACTTTCATGACTATATCAATTGAAGAGTTTATTTTTGTCAATACAAATTCAATTTGAACTGATATTTTTATAATGTAATAGATAGATATCTCAGATGATATTACAGTCTCAGCTGGAAAATGTAAATTAAATGTTTAAGTGAAACATCTGCAGAATATTTCATTGGAAGTTGGAAAAGAAAGTACATTTTTCAGTATACCTCTCTAAATTAATGGCAAAGGTATGTGCTAAATAATTCTTGGATGTGTTGATCCAGTTAGATGCTTCTTGTCTATATGTAAGATGGGTCTCATGGATGGAGTTGTTGGACATTATTTGTTGGACATTATTTCAAGAAGCAATCTGTAGCAACATAAGAGATCATGCATTATCAAATTGAGATATATTACTTGTGCTAATAATTTTTGATAGTATAAATTGAAGATGAAGGGGTCTATCCTTCTATTTGTATTCAGATGTTGTTTTCAAAAAAACTAGATTGAATATTTTCTGCATGAAGTAGGAATCAGGATATTCTGTTGGAATGATTCCATCCTTCAACACATTCTTTTTGAGTTTATCCTATGAGTCATATTAAGGAAATAATTGGTGCAGAGATGGGAAGTCATGTTGTCAATGACATGGTGGCATTTAAGGATCCCTTAGGTCATAAAGTGTTCAGACATCATTACATGAAAATTGGGTCACAATTTAATTGTTGCATAGAATTGTTTATTAATCTGAAATATTTTTATTATTGCATTAATTATTTTATAATCTAAAATCCATCCACTGAAAAGAGATGAGAAACTACCTTTTTGGTTCAGTTGGCAAAAGAGATGGGAGGAGAGTGAATATATTGATTATTAATAAAAATGCATATGTTGATTTTAAATAGAAAATCTGTGATGTTTTGCTGTTATTCTTATTTTCTGTTTTTTTCATATATTTCTCAGTTTTCTTCCAACGTCTTTGGTTATAATGTTTATTTTTTAAAATCATGTTGCAATAAATTGTATATGTATTAATTTTTGCATGCCAATATGTAATATCTGCTTTTTTTATCTTTCAAGTTTTTATTACTGTTGGATGCTTCCAGTAATGCACTTCTTGTTTCAACATGGTATTCTGTGACAAATTTTTATATTTATTTAGAAACATATTTATTCTACATAACTAAAACAAACTATGTTTGGCATTGCAACATTCAAGGGGGTTAGAAAATGTAGATATAAATAAAGAATACTTATATCTTATTATTGCATCATAATGAATCTGGGGACATGTTATACCTTTTTCTGTAACTAATGAAATATTTGGCAAATAATCAGTGGATCCTTATCAGAAACATATATAAGTATTAAGCATAGCATCATTAGAAATCACCACCCATTATCAGTTAATGAGTGCATTTAATTCTTTTATGCTAATCGTCATTTAGTCTATTTCACTCAATAGTAATAATCTTGTAAACAGACAAGTATTTATATTTTAAAGTAAACATGTAATAAATGTTACAAATAAAACTTGGTATCATTGAATGCTGCATTCATTAAATGCTGGCCATTACTGATGTGAATGTCATCTAATATCATGTATGCATTGGCCATAAATAAATTGGAATTATATATTACTAAACATAAAAAAAAGTGTGGATTTTAAAGTCACCTTCAGTATACTAGCATCATTGAAATGATATAAAAAATAATTATATACACCCTATATATATATAGTGACTCTATGCTATTGCACATTGTCTTAGTTGACTATCTTAACTTCATACGTTCAGTATTTTTTTAAAATAATAACTAAAAGAAGAGATGGTAAAATTTATTGTGCAAATAAAATGTGTAAATTATACTATCTAGATTTTATTTCATTGATATAATTTACTCCAGTCAAATAATTATAGGTACGAAATATATAATGTATAATGTCTTAAAAATTATTATAAAAATGTACTTCTAATATTTAATATAAGTATGATTTCAAGTTAAAAATTAATGATTAGTTTATGGATAATTTTATAAAGAGTAATTAGAGATAATATAGGACTGAATAAAGTTAATTTGAATGCTTAAAAATGTGTAAGATAATTTGTGTGCTGATTTATGTTATAATATAATTAATAAATTCATTTCAAAATGATTAATAATTTAGTTGAGTTATTTTTATTTAACAGAGTTTAAAATATCTGAATGAAACTGAATAGTTTATTTTAAATAAAATCAAGTTAACTAAAAATATGCTAGTTAATTATTAAAGCAGGTTAAATTTAATGGAGGTAAAGCAATTTCCCATGTGCATGTGTGTGTGAATTTATATGCATGTGAGGTGATTTAATAAATACTCAGTTACAAATAGAGTTAATTTTAGTTATTAAGTATTCAAAAGTAAATGAATGGATAATTTAATCATAAAGGTGTTTTAAAATAAGTCCAAAGATAGCATCTAATAAATGAATTAAAAGTGTGATTTAAAAAATAAATGTATTATTCATTTTATTAATTAAATAATTACTTTAGAAATAAAGGTCAACTAGATGTTTTAAATTATCATGCTATTTTTGTAATTATCTTAATTAGTTCCATGTATTAGTTAGCAATTTATTTGATAGATGTCAGATTTTTGGTAGGTGTGTCTGATTAAGATGCCTATCAAAATAAAGTTATAAAGATGACTACATGTGTGCTCCTGCTATTCTCTCCTTTGCTGCTGATCTCTTGTGTGTGATTGATCCTTGAGAAAACAGTAATTTTTTTTATTTTAACAATTTTTTTTATTTAAAGTGTTAATTTTCTAAAACTTTTATTATTTTTAACTAATAATGCATCGCTAGAAGAAAGATAATAAGGTGTTTTGTTTCTTATACCCAACCTAATTCAGAAGCATCTAAAGAATTAACAAAATGCTTGGGAAAAAAGGTTGCATTTTACTAATTCAGTTTATTCTACCGTGCTTAAACCAGAATTTAAAGAAGAAAAAGGAATATGTTGTACATTGTTTTCCAAAACTATATTGGACATTGCACTAGATTATTTTTAATTTCTATGTTTCACCTTTAGTAAAATAAGATTTAAATTAATTGTGAAAAGACTTTTTGAAAGTGAATTTAAAGATAAAATTTTTTTGCTTCAACGGATATTAACATTTTCTAAGTTTAAAATGCATAATTCATGACTGTTTGAGTGAATTTATTTTAAAGTATTCTCTTAATAAAGACTTTTTAAATGTTGATTTGCCTAACTGATAAAAGAAGGTGAACTTTATTGTGTGTTTACTTTATTAGTGTTTGCAAAAGAACATTTTTTATGTGAAGCTTTATTTAAAAAAGACATAATTTTAATGCATGATAATATTATCCATTATGAAACTGAACTATTTTAAATTGTGGACTTTTAAAGTATGTAATCTTATTCTTCTCCTTTACTTTCTTTGCATTTCTTTATATATTCATATATATTATTTAAAAAGCAGAGGAAGGTTGAGAAAGTTCTGATGAAGACTGCTAGACAATCGAAACTGTCAGGAAAATAAAGAAGTTTTATTAAAAAAAATTTTGGCATTAAAGTGTATATGAAAGAAGTTATTAAAGCAATATATATGACTTTTAAAGTAGATAGTAATATTTTAATTATTATAATTAAGTGCTTGAGTGAACAGAATACAATTTTTAGAAGAATATTTAAAATGCTTTGATAAATGAAGAAGCGGTTCATTTTTCCAGTAAACAAAATGAATAAAAAATTATTTTATGTTTTTTGTTAAAATTGAAATATTGTAAAGTAGCTAGCTGATTTTTTATTATTTACCTAAACCTTTAAAAAATGGATCCAAATCTTTGCTGAAACTATTTGTTAAGTGGTTTTATTATATATTGTTTGTTTCAGAAGGCCATATTTGCTCTTATTTTTTTATAAGAAAAATATATATGACAAGTACAGATGTGTCACCCTTTAAAATAATTTGCTGGAAAAAGGACATTGTTTGCCTGCATCAGATTGTTCACTGTGAAAAGGACTTGAATAAAGAACTATGGGTGTTTTAAAAACAAAGTAATAATAATACTTTATTTTTTTTATTATTATTTTACATTATTTTTTAATATTATGCCAATGTATTTTTCTATAATTTATGACATAATTATGCAATTGCTCTTATGATAGAGAAGGTAAAATCTTATATATATATATATATATATATATATATAAGATTTTACCTTATATATATATATATTTATATATATATATATATATATATATATAATTGTTGCCTTAAAGTTAATTATGAGGTATTAGGTGTCCAATTAAAGATACATTTTCTATTCTTATATTTATGAAGAGTGTTTATTAATACTTTATTTATGTATAAACAGCCAGTATGATTTATTAGCTCATAATAGTTTTTTTTTTACTTATTATGATATAATAATTTCATTATGAAGTTTTTCATATAACAAGAAATCTATTAGTTTTATATTTAGCAATATTTGCCTATGTTAATTATGTCCATTTCAGTTTATAAAATTTTGTGATGTTTTATTGAATATGCATATTTCTTATTAACTGCAAAATTTTTATTGTGCTATTGAAAATATTTTATACTCATTTGACTTTATTTGTTGGATTCATACATTGTTTAATGTAGGTATTATTTTTTAGAGAGTGAAGATTAATATCTCTAGCTTTTAAGCAATAATTGTCTTTATATTGCCATTGTTTTTGCATAGGATATATGCTTAATCCCATTTTAAATAGGGTTGGGATATGTGTGGTTTTATTATAAGTCATGTTTTACTTATGTTGTACATTGGAAGATTTTGAGCTTTCTTTCCCCAATGCTTAATAGTTATTTCTGATGAGAGGATTATATTTCAATACTTTATGATAATAAAAAAGCCATTATTAGAAATAATAGTAATAAACTTCTTCTTCTCCTTCTTCTTCTTCTTCTCCTTCTTCTCCTTCTTCTTCTTCTTTTCCTTCTTCTTCTTCTTCTTCTTCTCCTTCTTCTTCTTCTTATTCTTCTTCTTATTATTATTATTATTATTCTTATTATTCTTATTCTTCTTCTTATTCTTCTTCTTCTTATTCTTCTTCTTCTTCTTCTTCTTCTTCTTATTATTATTATTATTATTATTATTCACTAAATATCAGCCTTTTACAGCTACTGTACATGTGCTTTAATGAGTGTTATTATTATTATTATTATTATTATTATTATTATTATTATTATTATTATTATTATTATTATTATTATTATTATTATTATTATTATTATTATTATTATTATTATTATTGTTATTATTATTATTATTATTATTATTATTATTATTATTATTATTATTATTACATAAAGATATTAACTTGCAATCATTAGTAATGCAAATGTTACAAACATTATCTTATACCACTCTTAAGAGTGTTTTCTTTATATAAATATCATTGCAAATTTGATTTTATTATAAACATTATTTACAAGAGATGTTAAGATACTTATATAAAAAAATTATAAAAAATATGGCCATAAAATCCCCCAAAATGAAGAAAATTATTTTTGTTTAACTGGATTCAATTGACTGCTTTCTTAAAATCAATTATTATAATGAAATAATATTGCTTATTATTACAGACAATAACCACAATACATTTTATTTGTTTTAAAAAGTAAAAATAATAGAAATCATTTGCAAAATATGAAGAAAGTTTTTGCCCATTTAGAATATAAGCACTATGAGATACTGCTGGAGCTAAAGGGCAGTGATGTCAAAGTTAATTGTAATGTTAAACTGATAAGATTAAGAGAGTATGAGAATGAAAGGTGAAGATGAGGATATACATGGTACTTATGATATTATTTTCCTGACACTGTAACATAGTTACTGTCATTATGTCTTCAAAGTTTACTCATGCAAGTTTTCCAAAATTGTTTTGTAGCAAATTGAGCCAAATGCATTTGTCCAGGATGAGACAAGTTACACTGCCCTTTTAGATTTTTTTCTGAAAAAAATGTGCATGACTCTTACATAAAATTGGTGTTAGTGCATTCATCAACTGGAGTGAAATCCTTGTGTCTTGGAAATATATGTTGGTAGAAGCCAAAAAAAAAATATTTAAGCTACCCACCAGCAATGCGTAATATATTTAATATTTGGTGTTGCATAAAGAAACCACTCATAAAATGTTTAGCATTTTTTAAGGAACAGAATGCAATTGATACAATTGAGGAGGCACAAACTAACAGACCTCTAGTGTCAGATTTTTAACAGAATTATATAATTTCAACCGGTGGCGTGAGAAGGCTTCCATGACAATATAAAGAATGAGAGCTTATGTTTGTCAGTGAGAAAGATTAGAATCAATTCTGGTGAATGGTTAAGAGTTGTTTTGTAGGGTATTTCTGTATCATGCATGTTCATGGTAAAGACATGGAATGTAATCATATAACCATTGTCAATTGCCTCAAAGGTGAACCTCAGCAAGGCATTCTGTAAGAGTGACTGACTGCAAAGATATATGAAATTCTATTAGCTCACTACATTTACCTGTCAGTTAAAAAGTGTCTGAATATAGTTGCAGTGAAGTTTGAATTTATGGGAAGATTACCATCTGCCTATCATTAGGAAGGAACAAGAGGAGATTGTGAAAAAAGATAATTGAATTTATGAGATTGCCATTTGTATGTCATTAGGAAGGAACAAGAATAACCTGTGTAAAAGATAATTATCAATATGCAAATACAAATTAAGAGCATGGTATGTAATTGAATAACTTCTGCCAATTGGTTTAATGATGGGCATCAGCAAGGACTTCTATAAGTGGGACTAGTTGGCATTACTGTAAAAGTATATGGACTCTGTGTGATGTATACTATTGAAATATGAGATACCTCACTCAAGACATAGCATAATAATTGGCATTGGCTCAAGACATAGCATAATAGTTGTTGTTGGCATGGTGTTACTGTAAAAGTATATGGAATTCTGTGTGATGTAGTATTAAAATATGAGATACCTTGCTCAAGACATAGCATAATAATTGGTGTATTACATAAATACTAAAGCAAAAAAAGATTTTAATAAGGCTTAAGCAAGTAGAATAAAAGCAATTTCATTTTAGCTGCAATAGTAGGATTTAGAGGATATATACTGTATATGACTGAAGTTCAATTACTTTTTATCACAAAATTTTTAATGTTCAAATAAATTAATATGTCCTTATAAAAATGTAACTTGGCATAAATAATTAATAATTATGAGTGTAAATGTTAAAAAATATATTCATAAAATTTATGTAAAAACTAAACTTTCTAAAAATATTAAAAGAAAGTCACATAAACTGGAAAAGATGGAATCACTTTAGTAACTGAAGACTGAACTAATTAGATTGTATGTCATATGGAGATGCGTTTTCATGGTTTTAATAGAAGAAACACGTGTGTTATAATTTATTCTTTTGGTCAAAATAAAATCAAAATATTTCAAAGAAGTATTTATTTTAAATCAAACAAGTCCTTCTCTAAAGGTAAGAAAAAAAAAATAAAAAAAAATTCAAAAAGGTATTTTAATAAAAGATAACTTTAAAAATATGATAAAATCTTCAATTTATAATAAATTAAATTATAAGATGGTAATAATGTGAAAGGCTAAAATCTTCGACAGATACGCTTTAAAAATGCTTATGTAGCAGCCAATCAGATGTAATAATGACTGCACATGGAATTCTTAATTCTAAAACACAAGTCAGAAGTACGAGAAAAAGATGCATTTTTAAAGCATATCTATCAAAGGTTTTAGCCTTTCACGTTATTATTAGCAACAATGAGTAACACCTTGTATTTTGAATATATTGACCATATATAAATTAATAATCATATATTAGTAAATATGAATTAAGTGTTTGAATTTCAATGTATATATTAGTATCACTTACATAATGTGAAAAATAATTATATTGATCTCCAAATACACATATCCAAATTTTACATCCAAAGGTATCTTTGGATTACAAGAAATCTACTAACCATATATAAACTAAGTGAAAAATATCTGACTTACAATTCTATAAATTCACTATACATACTTGCAATTATGATTAATAAGCATATTAATGAACAGTAGTAATAATATTTTAAACTCTAGCACTGTCCTTTGATATCATGGTGATTCTGATTTACAGATATGAAATATTTCATAGATTGAAAACAATACAGTGCATTATTGGTGTTAACATTGCTCTTCATAGAAGTATATAAATTGATTAATATTCTTAAATTCAACACTAATAAGGAATTAGTCATATTTGTCTTATAAAAGAAGTATTTCAATTATTGATTATTCCTTACAAGTAATCTATACATATAAACAATTTTAATAATATAAATAGTCAAAGGGTTTATATATTAAATTTATTAAGTGCAAGCAGATGATATAATAATAATGTGAAAGGCTAAAACCTTTGACAGATGCACCTTAGAAATGCTTATGTTACAGCCAACCAGATGTAATAATGACTGCACATGGAACTCTCAATTCAAAAACCCAAGCCAGAAATATGAGAAAAAGATGGAACCACCTTCTTCTCTACTTAAATTTATATATAAATAAGCCAGACTCAAGCATTCTGAACTAAGAGCATAAAGCTTAAAACACCTTCACATTTAATTCACTAAATATTATATATAAATAAACAATGTGAAATCTTTCAATTTACTACAAAGCAATTTTCAAATCTAATGAAATAAAAGAATTTCATGTTGTTTATTTATATATAATATTTAGTGAATTAAATGTGGTGTTTTAAGCTTAAAGTTCTTAGTTCAGAATGCTCGAGTCTGGCTTATTTATATATAAATTTAAGTAGAGAAGAAGGTGGTTCCATCTTTTTCTCATATTTCTGGCTTGTGTTTTTGAATTGAGGGTTCCACATGCAGTCATTATTACATCTGATTGTCTGCCTCATAAGCATTTTTAAGGTGCATCTGTTGAAGGTTTTAGCCTTTCATGTTATTATTATATCATCTGCTTGCACTTAATAAATTTAATATATTTACATTTGTTACTATCATTTCATTAGATTTGAAAATTGCTTCATAATAAATCGAAAGATTTAATGTTGTTTATTTATATACATGTTTAGTGAATTAAATGTGGTGTTTTAAGCTTCATGCTCTTAGTTCAGAATGCTTGAGTCTGTGTTATTTATATATAAATTTAAATAGAAAAGAAGGTGGTTCCATCTTTTTCTCATATTTTTGGCTTGTGTTTTTGAATTAAGAGTTCCGTGGGCACTCATTATTACATCTGATTGGCTGTCACATAAGCATTTTTATGGCACATTTATCCAAGGTTTTAGCCTTTCGCGTTATTATCAGAGGGTTTATGTGCATATACTCAACTACGTATATATGCTATTATATAAAGATTATATTTCACTTCTTGATAATTCAGAATATATAAAGTTTTCATTTTCATTTATGTATAATTGTTTAATGAATTTATTAATGATATGTACAGTCATATAAAAATAATTTGAATTATTAATTTTAATTCTCTCCATCTAATAAATAAATTATATTTCTAATAATATTATAAAATACAATCATATTAACTCAATTCAAAATCTGTATTCTTACCTGTCATTCACATAAAAATGTTTAACAACGGTATTATTATATTCTAAATCTAATTGATTTACAAACAACAAGGTTTCTTCTGCGTTTTTGAAGATGCCTTTGTCATGTTTGGTCTTTAATTTAACTGGAGAAGTTAGAACTAAAATTTACAGTGATTTAATAGCTTCTAAAAATAATCTGAAGATACTAGTATCATACAGGCATCTAAAATTCAATGATGCTAACATTGTTGTTTGGTAGTATCATAATTCAAAAAGTGATATTGTTGCTGATTGGTCAATTATTTGTTTTCAGACTTTGAAAGTACCAGTACTTGTGAATTTTTTTTTGTCGTTTTGGACAGAAAAATAATATTTTCTGTAGTTTAATGCAACAGGTTTATAAAATTTTATTTTAAACAAAAATATTCATGATTAAAATTATATTTCATTTGAGAAGTTGTTCTCAAAAAATAGAAGTCAATGAAACTGTAATTTTGGTAAACCACAATTGGATATTTTATATTTAACTAGAAATAAAAGTGTGAAAGGTCCAGAAATTTATTAAGTCAATTCTGGATCCCCCACACTTTAATTTCATGTTAAATATAAAAACAAATGGTCATTAAAAAATATTTTTTTTACTTTTTAGTGCACTCTAAATAAAAGCATTTAATATAAAAATATACCCAATCTCTCAAAAAATTGTTATATCACTTTTACAAGAAATATTTTATCAAATGAGATGGAAAATTAAGGAAATAATGTTGCATTGAATCTTAAATCAAGGTCAATTTTGCAGATTATGTATTTGTTTTAGTAAAAAATATTCAGAACTTCTAAAAATGTGCTAAAATATGTGATGAAAGTAAAAAAGAAATCTAAAGTAATATTTCATTGCTTTTTTAAAGAAGTATAAAGTAGTGTTTGATATAATAATGATCTTATCATCCATAACAAATCTTAATCACATTAGTAAAACATATAAACCAAATAGATTAAATAAATTTATATAATTCAACTTGGCAGAAAGATATATTAAACTAACATACAACTTTGGGCTTCTTTATTTACATAAAACAAAAACATTTATTAAAATGTTTGTAAAGATATTTGTTGAATGTAAGCAGAAAAAAATCACATGATGTGTTGTTGTTAACTGTATTTTATGGATGTTCCCATATGTTACAAAGTTTTCTCCTAAAAGTCATCTCTTCATTATGATAAATTTTTGATAAAGTTATATTGCAGTAAATTGTATTATCAGTAATTTTTGCAAACAAATGTGGAATATGTGCAGTTTTACTTGCTTTCAAGTTCTTTTTTCTGGTGAATGCTACCAATAATGCATTTTTAATATTTTTATTTTCTTTCTTTCACAAATTGCTCTATTCATTCTTAAGCCTTGAAGGTTGTAAAAGTATATAGAATTCTGTGGATTGTATATTATGGAAATGCAAGTTGCCTTGATGCAGCAGAGATAGCCCCAGACATATTTATCTGCACATCAATGCATCTCCAGACATATTAATGATATCATAAAAGTATATAGAATTCTGTGGATTGTATATTATGGAAATGCAAGTTGCCTTGATGCAGCAGAGATAGCCACAGATATATTTATTTGCACATCAATGCATCTCCAGACATATTAATAATATCATAACGAGCAGCAGCAGTGATGGCTGGGAACGTATTAGCATAATAAGCAGCATTAAATTATAAGCACATCTAGAAAAACATTTTTGTTTAAAAAGGTTGAAGCAGCTCATATACAAATTTACAGCGGCTGCAGCAGTTTAATTAAAGGATATTTAAAGTGTATAACTGAAGTTCAATTACTTTTTGTCACAAATTTTATAATGCTCTTCTAAATTAAAATGTTTTCATAAAAATGTAATTTGAATGAATAATTAATAATTATGAGAGTAAATGTTAGAAAATATATTTATAAAATTTATGTAAAAATTAAAATTTCTAAAAAAATATTGGAAGAAAGTCATATGAACTGGAAAAGATGGCAGCACGTTAGTAAATGAAGACGTTGAACTAATTAGTTATTTGTGTCGCGTGAAGTTGAGTTTTCATGGTCACTAGAAAAAAAAAAAACATGTTCGTTATAATTTATTCTTTTGGTCAAAATAAAGTCGAGATATTTCAAAAAAGAATATGTTTTAAATAAAACAAATCGATCTCTAATGGTAATAAGAAAATCAAATGAAAATTCAAAAAGGCATTTTAGTAAAAGATAACTTAAAAATATGATAAAATCTTCATTTACAATAAATTAGATTATGAAGATGGATAAAATAAATTTAACTCCTAGTAAATTTTTATTTGAAAAGAATCTCTAAGTGTAAATAGAATTACATGTGTATACATATTTAAATTCTAAAGTAAAGGTGGACTATGTTTTTAAATATTGGTTTAAATAAATCACAACCATTTTCTGTTATTAACTTCAATCTATTGAATTAGAATTTCGTCATTCTATTTTTTTTATTATTATTAAAAGATTAATATTGATGAGGAAATAGATACACAGGGTTATCATAATTTTCCACCTTAACTTTCTTATAACAATTTTACAGTAAATATTTTGTGAAATTAAACGGAAAGTTAATGTAATAAAGATAAATTGGATGTTGAATCATCTATATTTTATAGATGATGTGATTGTTTTGGAAAATATTGTTCAGAGCTTTAAATAATAATTGATGAGAACCGAAAAGGAAAAAGATAAATGATAATAAAACTAACATAATGTTTCAATGGCTTTTCAATGAGCACAAAAAGATTGACATGATGAGATTAATAATCATAAAGAGTCTTAATCAGTTTAATAAAAGATAAGGGAAATAAATTAAATTATTTAACTATTTGAACTACAGTCAATATGGTTCATAGAGCATATTTTGAAAGTAAGCAGAAAAGGTTATGAGATGCTATTTTGTTATCATATTTCCTAGTTATTTTCACATATATTTCCACTTTCTCCTGAAGATCATGTCATGGTATTTATTTGTTGATAAAATTATATTGTAATTAATTATATTATTTTATGTAATGTCTGAAAACAACATATTGTTTCTGCAAGATGACACTAATAATACACTTTCTGTTGTTTTAATATTTATTCATGAACCTATTATCCTTTCTAACTATCAGAGATTAGAGGAATCGTAGATATAAATAAGTAATATTTATAACATGAATCTGGTAAGATGCTCATAGACTATTTGTAATTGAATGAAAGATTGGAGCAAGAAAATCAGAAAATTGTTATCCCAATCCAATATAAATAAAAAGCATAGCATCACAATCAAATAATCAGCAATCATCATCATTTCTGACTGGTTTTAGAAAGGGGTACACTTTTGTGCTGATAATCAATACCAGCCATGAGGCATAATTTTGTATGTGGCCGATTAGCAATGTTATAAAATAAACATACATTAAATGCTATAAGTAAGAGTTGGGATGATTGTGTGCTGTATAAGGCAAAGACTAACCATCATCAACATTGAGCAACTGGTATTATGAATGCATTGGGCATATGCAAATTAATAATCATATATCATTAAATATGAATGAAATGTTTGAATTTCAAGATATATATTACCATAATCTACATAATGTGAAAAAGAATTATATTGATTTCCAAATACACATATCCCAAATTGTACATCTAAAGATAGCTTTAGATTACAAGAAATCTACTAACTATATCTGAAGAAAAGAACAAGAAGTGAAAACTACCTAACCCACTATTATATAAATTGACTACATATATTTCCAATAATGATTAATAAGCATATTAATTAAACAGTAGTAATAATAATTTTACCTCTAGCACTGTCCTTTAATGTCATGGTGATTCTGATTTACAGATATGAAATATTTCATAGTTTGAGAACAATACAATGCATTGGTCTTAGTTTCAATATTGCTCTTTACAAACGTATATAAATTGATTAATAGTCTTAAATTCAATACTAATAAGGAATTAGTCATATTTGTCTTATAAAAGATGTATTTCAATTATCTATTATTTCTTATAAGTAATCTACACATACGAACAATTATAATAATATAAATAGTCAAAGGGTTTGTGTACATATACCCAACTGCATACATATGTTATTATATAAAGATTATATTTCACTTTTTACTAATTCAGTATATATAAAGTTTTCATTTTTTTTATGTATAATTGCTTAATAAATTTAAAAATAATTTGAATTATTAGTTTTAATTTTCTCCAACTAATAAATTATTTTTCTAATAATATTATGAATTTTTAAATTGGCATTTTTTTATTATAAAACTTCTATGCTAATTTTTATTAGTCTAACTAATTTATATATGTTTATAGATATGGTCATAATATTTAATATGTGTGTAAAGGTAAAAGATATGTATTTACATGATTGATAATTTAGATGGAGGCAAACGCTCTTTCAGATATGCACTATTAATAACGAGCACTTTTTATCTATAAATATTATAAAAATACAAATAGCTACACATATTTGGAGTATACTATTAATAAAGCAGATATGAAAGGTAGTTTCCTTCCATCTAAATTACACATATATATAAAGACTATGCTATTTATTATAGCCCACAGTATTATTTATACTTTGCCCACAGAACTTCTTTATTCTCCAGAGTTCTACATGTAAACTTTTAAATATTTGGGTGACAAGTATGTATGGTAATGTCTAATTCCTATTTGTATATTTAGAGAATTTTTGCTGCCCTCATAATAACAACTTAACATTCTGGCAATCTATATTTTCAGTTATATTCTTTATTATAATACATTTATGTAGTCCTGTATCATGCATTTCTTTCACAAATTGGTACATATTCTACTGATTTTTCATTTTCAGTGATATTTTCACCCATAAAGTTTTTTAGAAATTGAATAATATGGTAGGGAAAGTGGACTCCTGCTATTTTGGGGATATTTTCTATCTTGTACTAGATTTCTTTTTTTTTTCTCTCAGTAGAGACTTTCAGGGTTTATTTTATTGCCATATATTTTTTGAATATTTTATGTATTATTCTAATAGCATCTTGTGTTGTTGTCATTGTTTTATTGGCACAAGTATTGAAAATTTAGTTTGAAGCTTTCTGCTCAACAATATGTTGGGTAGTAATCTTCTCATAACTATTCATGACATTACTGGAGAAATCTCATGAAATATTTGATCCTTTGCATACTAACAAATTTTGTTATGCTTGGTAATTGTCTAATCTATAATACCTCTTTTATATCCAATCTTATTTGATTTAGAATAATGTGAAGGATAGTTTCATGTTCCTATAGCACCTGACTACAAAGCTTTAAATCCATAAGAGATAAATTCTATCCTGTTTTCATATCGTTGTTCTTGGCATATCAATTGAAATAATGTTTTTTACTAGACTATATTCTGATGTGTTTAATCCACATAAACACCAATCACAAAGATATGAATATCAAATAGGCCTGCATTATGCTCCAAGATTTATCAATGTTTGGGAAAAATTACTAAATCCATAAGAGGTAAATTATATCCTGTTTTCATACTGTTGTTCTTGGCCTATCAATTGAGTGTTTTTTACTAGTCTATATTCTGATCTGTTTAATCTACATGAACTTTAATCCCAAAGATATGAATATCAAATAGGCCTGCATTATGCTTCAAGATTTATCAATGTTTGGAAAAAATATATATCAATTGAAATAGTTTTTTACTAGTCTATATTCTGACCTAATCACAAAGATACGAATATCAATTGATTTTGATTTGTATTTTGACAATTTACATTCTTTTATGTGTTTTAATTTTGCACCAACACCATGCCAAAGATGTGAAAAATTTCAAACAAGTACAATATCTAATTATTATTGTCGTAAATAACACAACAATATTAACTCTTAAGGGAGAGACAGATCGATTTCTATTTATTTCTTTTTTTTTTTGCAGGAAAATTTTTAAAAGGCATCTTAATGTATAAGTCCAAAGATCAAATAATTTTGACATAAAATATTGTAGTTTTTAAAAAAAAGAAAATTTTATTATAAGAATTTATTTTGAAGTAAATAAATAATAATTATGAAAGTAAATGGTCGAAGGTTCATTTAATGATCTTTAAAAAAATCTTATGAAAATAGTACATTTTTAAAAAATATTAAGAGCAAGTCATATGATTTGAAAAAGAGGGCAGCACGTTTATTGACAACTTTAAATGCATTAAGATTTTTTACATTACGTTAAGTGTCGTGATTCACAAATAAACACATATAAAGTTTAATTTTTTCTTTAAAAAAAAATCGTGGTCACTCAAAGAATTTTGGGTTTTAAATATAAAAAAGATCTAGTGAATAAACATAATAAACAATCAAATGAAAATTCAAAATGGGATTCAAGTAATAAAGACAAATTAAAAATATATTCACAATTTAGTAGACTTAACAGCTAATCATAAGTAAAAAATCAAATGAAAATTCAAAATGGGATTAAGGTGAATTAAAAATATAAAATCAAAATTTATTATAAATCAGATTATAAAATTATAAGCTTTAACTCAAACTAAAATGTAATTATAAATACATGAAGATGGTATAGAAAAAATCTTTCATAAAGTAAGTTTTTTTTAAAGCAATATGCACTTAACCGACTTTCGATTATTATAAGTCATAAATGTAACATAAGTTGGGTAGTGAATTTTCATATTTAAATTTTATGTAAATTAACAATAACGTCATATATATATATACACACACACACACCCCAACTTATTCTACGTCTATGACTTGTAATAGTTGAAAGTCGGTTAAACACATACTGTTTTAAAAAAAAACGTACTTGATGAAAGTTTTTCTCTATATGGGCTTCGTGTAGGATGACAACCTTATCACTACCATGGGATTTGAACGTTCCATCATCAGATTTCAAATGAAATAGATGGCTGAAGAGTTGTGAGTTGGAGTAGTTTGAAGTTTGTCCATTAAAGTATGAAGATTGGCTATTTTAGTATAAAGCTGAGGACTGGTTGTATATATGTGTGGAAATAGGAATCTGGACCAATTGATGATTGCTGGTTTAGCATGAAATACCTATATTGCTGATTATTTATCTTTTCAACGTGTGTGATTAGGTGGGTCAGCAATATGAGATGGCATGGAGAGTTGAGGATCGTGTGAAAGTCTGAGTTCGAATCCTTTATATATTACATTATATATATCACATGACCACCACCTCTTATGCTTGTGTATAACGGTTGTTAAAACAGGCAAAACTCGCTATACGTATTGCCACACACAACAAGCTAGAGTAGTCAATGGAAGCCACTAGCCAGAAACTAGTCTGGGGATATTGGATGAGTAGGCACTAGATGGGGATTTTATGCACAAGCCTTCTGGCATCCATTGATTACTCTAGCTTGCTGTGTGTGACAATACATATAGTGAGTTTTGCCTGTTTTTACATTATATATATGTAGGTGTGTGTAAGCCTGTACATTATATTAAATTAAAAGCAGATAAAGTAAATTTAAATTTAGATAACCTTTATTCTAAAAAAAATATTTATTAGAAAATAGAGTTTAACCTATATATATATATATTAAATTTAAAACAAAGTTGTGCTGTCTTTAAATAATTTATAAAAAAAATGAATCACAATCAATTGCTAGTATTCATTTCTATCTGTTGATTTGTTAGATTTGTTGTTGTTTTTTTTGGTGGGGGGGGGGGGATGGTACTGTTCTATTAGTCACCATACATTGCTCGATAGTGCTGTTTCTGTGCAAAAACAGAGAAATATGCCATTTACGTGGCTGAACCTGAGGAGGTATGGGAAGGACCAAAATTCTTCAAAATTTCTTACAACAATTTTACGGAAATAGTTTGTTAAAATGATAAGGAAAATTAAAGAAATATAGGTAAATTGAATCTTAAGTTATCTCGATTTTGCTGATGATCAGAACTTCAAAAAATATTACAAAAGTTATCTGACAAAAGGCAAAATGAACTAGAAATAAATAATAATAAATCTAAAGAAATATTTAATGGTATTTAATGGTATGTCAGAAGAGATTGTAAAAGATCCAGAAAGAGACCACATGTGGGATGGATAAAATAAGAAAGTATGCAGGGGTGATGTGGAAAAGAGAAGCTAAAGATCGGAGAGAATGGATTGAACTTGGAGAGACCTTCATCCTGCAGTGGATTGATAATGGTTGATGATGATGATAATGATGTCAGAAAAGACAATAGAGATTAATATCAGAAGTTGAAAAATAGTTAACAAGTATAGACAACTTCTCAGATTGGTAATACAGATGACAACATAATAAATTAGTTTAATTCATATGACTGATCTTGGAAGGAGCTCTTTCTATAACAATCATAAAGACTTTGTCCATGTGCCTAAAAAGTTTTTAATATGCATGGTTGCTTATCTATTGATCTGAAACTTAGATCTTTATTAAAAGAATAAATATATTCATTATTGATCATAAAAGTGTTATGTTGATTGTAAATTTAGAATCATGGTTTTTATTATCTACATTTTCTAGTCAGTTTCACACATTTCTCACCTTACTCCTAAATATGATCCAGTCATGGTGTTAATTTTTACTGAAGCTGTATTCCAATAAATTGTATTATTAGTATTTTTTGCATACAAAAGTGTTTAGCATAGCTGCCTTCTAAGCAGCTGGCCTGGGCTTGCCTCCTGATCAATGCTTTGACATATGAAAAAAAAGTGTATTATTTGCAATTTAACTTTTTTAAAGACCTTGTCACTGCTAGATACTACCACTAATAAACTTTCAATTATTGATACCCATCCACTCAACTACTTACATTGAATTTTATCTTTAATTGAATATTTAAACACTACTTTGACATCACTAAAGAATACTAGGATGATTAACTGATTACTTCAAGAATCTTTCATTTAGTAAAAGCATTTATTGTAGTATTATTATTCCATATTATATAAATTAAATGTATAATCTAAAATCTCTTATTACTGATCATTGACAGGTGTTATTTTTAGAACTTTAAGTTTTATTTGTCTTTTCAATTTTTTATTTGGTTTTGAGAAAATTGTAGAAGAATAGTGAGAATGGGAGAAGATAAAATAAAGTGAAATGTAATTTTTTAAGGTTTTTTTTTTTGATTTCTTGTAATATTTCCTTATAGTGACTTACAAAATTAATTTATGTACAGTTTCCAACAATTTCTTATTTTGTTTTGAATTTTTATTTATTATCTTTAATATTATTCAATTTGTTTCTTATTTGCTTTTTGAAAAGAGAGAGAAAGAAAATTGTGATAAAGAACAATTGATTGTAAGTGATGAAAACAATAATGGTATGCTACTTTCGATGCAAATTACAACTTAAAAAACAATACAAATCAAAATGAATTGCATGGTGTTAAAACAATAAAAAAAATTTAAAGCAAATTAAAATAAAACTTATGGCTTATTTATGAGGTTTCTCACACTGCCCTTTAATTGGTTTTTTTTTGTTTCACAAAAGTTATAGAAAAGAGTATTGCCATTTTGTATGATCCAAGTAACTTTGCCGGAGTGGATGGACAATGCAAAACTATTCTGAAGTGTTCTCAGCTCTCTTTTCTTCATCACAGATGACCTAAGATGTAAATAAAGAAATTAAGAAGGTTTGCTTGTGCCATATTTTTTTAAATAAGGCAATTTAAATGAACCACTCTAAGTATAATGTTTCCATTTTTTTTAATAAAACCATTTTTAACAATATCAATGAAGAACATAAAAATTATTTTAAAATTAATTTCTAAAATGAAATAAAAAGTAGTTCTCATATCAGTGTGATGGGCAAATATTTCTTTTTATCTTTTAGCTTTATGCTAACTCTTTATAAATCTAGATTTTAGGTACTAAAGTATGTTGAATCTTAAATTTGTGGATTAATTATCCCAAAATTATTTCTTGACTTAGGCACAGTGTTTTAAAGAACAAAGATAAAACTGAATGTAGGAAGCTAAGTAGATCAATACTCTAGTATTTTCACACTGTTTTAATATTGTTACAATATTTTATTATCTTTCTACTCATCATACTTATAGTGACAAATTTGATTAGAATAATTGAATTTGCATATAAGTAGAAATTTATGAATATTGTTAAAGTGTTAAAACATTTCTTTATAATATAGCATATTTAAATGATTTTCTATAGACAATTATGCAAAATCAAGAATAATATCTATTGTTTTTCCATAAACTCTCCTTTTTTTTCCTTTTCTTGTTTAATGAATTGTTGTTGCTCCTTCAATTTCTAAGCCTGTTTTTTCTTTGCTCAAATGCATAGCTTTACTCTCTACATTTTCTCTGAACTAGCTCATGTTATTAATGGTAATAGTATAAAGACCATGTACACAAAATATTATTTATTTATAACTGTAATGACTGATCTATGTGATAAAAATTTATATTGCAAATGTACTCCAAAAGTCAGAAAATGGCTTAAACTGTACTTATATATATATTTTTTAGAATCTTAGATATTACAAAATTCATGGTATTTATGATTTACATGTAAATAATATGATTGTTAACACAAATTCATCGGAAGATAATGGAGACAATAATTATGACATCAGCATTCTCATTTTCTAGGGATATGCTTTGCTGTATCTGATATTCAAACCAGTGAATCAAAACAGTAAAAAAGTATTAAAAATATTGTATATTATATAATTAAATGCTAAATATGTCCATCATTTAGATGAATTGTACATACTTTTCTAAATGTGTTTATCTGTTCATTATAGTGAATTCATTAGTTGAAGTACCACATTTTGATTATTATTACTCTCATCTTTCCTTTACATATTGCTTGTCTATCCAGTGACAGCTAACATAAAAATTAAACCAGTTATATTTCAATTTATAAATCTGAATTAATAAGGATTTTTAGGTAGTAACTAGGTTAACCTTGTATGGGTAATTATTTATATATCGGAAGATCATATATATATATCATATATATATATATATATATATATATATATAGTGATTTGTTAATGTGACCTTGCAGTAAATCACAAAACAAACTTTTCAAATATTTGTTTCTTTGGACTTAAATCATTTTTTTTATTAAGATGTCACTAATTTTAAATCTAATTCTCTAAATTTTAGATTAATGCAATGCCATGTCTGGATTTTTTAACTTAATGTCACTAATGTTTAATATATATATATATATATATATATATTTAAAAAATGTTTTTTAATAATCCTTTTAAATAAATAGCCCATTAAAAAGTAGAAAAATGACAAATAATAATCCATATCATAAAAGCATCTGAGGTTAAAACAAAAATCAAAAAGGCCTCAAATACTTTTATGATAAGGATTTATACTTTTTTTTTTTTATCTTTTAGTGGTATATTTATATAAAAGCATTATTTTAAAAAATATTTTTTTAATATTTTATTTTTTAATTATTAGTTATAAATAAAACATATAATTTCAGTTTTAAAAAATAATTCTCTGCAATAGTCTTTTTGTAATTATGTTCTATATTCTTTCCACAAGAGAGTGCCTATTGTCAACAATTTTGACTAGTATGAAGAGTAAAAAGAGTTTGAATATATATAGAAGTAAACAGAACATTGGTTATGAGTTAATTTATGATAATAGCAAGAAAAGTAGTTTACTGTTTAAGGATTGAATGGGATTTTTAGCAACAAGGGAATATACATATAAATGAAAAAATATGGGTGATTTAATCTGCAAGTTATGTAAGGAAGGCATAGAAAATATTAGGCATCTGTTAATTGAATATTAATGCCTATAAACAAAAAGGGTACACATAATGAAGTGGTGGCAGAATAAATATCAATAAAGTGATTATACAGAAAGTGGGTTCTTGGTTTTTATGCTGGGTTTGAGAAAAGATAAGGGAAATTTAGAAGTTGATAAAAATTATGTTGTGGAAATGGGACAGAGGAGGATAGTGAAGAATATGGCAAATACAGGGTGGAAAAAAGGAATGAACAGGTTTCTCTGGGAAACATGGCTGAAAAATTCCTGACTCTGAGAAAGGAGAAGCCACAGTGTGTCACATCACATTACACTTGTATTCATTTTGATTCTGAAAATAATAATAAAAACATATAATTCTGTCTCTCTTTTTACACATGTATTATTTTGGTACTTGTTAATTAGCCACTGTACATCACTTGGTGATGCTGTTTCTGTGAAAAAATGTTTTAATATAATGTTTCTGGGTCGGGACAAAACAAAACACTTTTCATTTTATTTAAAAATGTTCATTATTTGTCTAATAGTAAATGAAATGTTTAAACAAAAATTAAAAAAAAAACCACTTGATTAACAAACTAATCAGTCTAATTAAATGAAATTCCATTCAATTAAATTGCAGTGTTTTGCACTGGAATGTGCGGGGGGACTGATGTTTTTGCTGATCCGAAGGATCATGCAAAAGATGCATTACTCTGATCAAATCAAGCTTATGATTTCCAAAACAATGTCCAACCTCAGACAAGTTTACGTTATTCACAAAAAAACAAAACACTTTCCTTTTTTATTTAAAAATGTACGTTACTCTTCTAATAGTAAATTAAATGTTTAAACAAAATTAAAAAAAAACGATTAACGAACGAATCAGCCCAAATTAAATTAAATTCCATTAAATTAAATTTCAGTGTGTAGAACTAGAGTATGCAGGGGTGGCAATGATGGGTTCGATTGTCCTCTGATCAAACCAAGCTTACGATTAGTCTCATAGCTCTTCTCATCAAAACGTGCTTATTCATGTAAGTTTTGGGAAATGGTGTTTGACCCTATCCTTTTGTAATTCTTTTCACCTTCCAAGCTGTGCAGGGAAGTGTGGGGATTGGCTTACAATTATTACTATGTAATAATATGTCTGCTAGGATGTGAGATCATTACTTCGAATGCACATTAAAAGAGTTATGACCAGTTGAATTTCATACACCTTCACATCATACAGTAGCAATTTGTGAAGTGTGTGCTATTTGCATAGTATTGCAAAGCACATCAGCAGACTGTAATATTTGTTTGCAATGCCACCTAGGTCTAATATGAACAAAACTGTTCTATATGCCATAAGTTTGGCTGCATAAATGGCCTATTTCTGTGTTTTTGCACAGAAACAGTATCACCAACCAATGTACAGTGACTAATTAAGCAGTACCATTATTTTTTCCACAAAATATTTATAAAATATTAATTATTTCAGAAGAATAATTCATATTTTAGTAGAAAATATTTACTTTTAATTAAATAAATAATTTAATAATAACAAAATGTTATTCTATAAATGTAATATTATTGTTGACTCAATTGTTAAAAAGTTTTCTTCAGAAGGCTAAGGATGTGAGTTGTTCTGTACGGGGCTTGATTTTTTTCTCATTGTTAAAAATTCAAAAATATGGACATCTCAACAAAAACACAGACAAGACAAATTGATATAGAAGCATTTCAAAAATAATAATGCACTCAGAAATATAAATGTATAAGAGTACTACCAAAGAATAGATTTATAGTATAAAAACCTACAGCAAAAATGTTAAATGTTAATAATTCAATAAATATGAATTTTGCCAATGTTTTTCTTGCAGTATAATGTTAAAAACACCATTACTTATAAAATTTTCAATTCTAAACAGAAGGTATATTAAAATCATAATTAAGATTAAGAAGATCATTAAATGTTTCAGATCCTTTTTCTGACTATTTAGAATGTCACTGGGTGCTGAGGTTAGTTCAGAGTCTTTTGTCACTAAGTACTGAGTCTAGTTTAGAGTCTTTTTTCTTGCCACTTTTAAATAGATCCATTAGCCTCTGTCTTGGATCATGACTTCTTTTTTATAGTTCTCTCGAGCTATTTATGTCTCAAAAATACACTTGTTTGACTTGCTTTCTCAAAAATGACCACTTAAATTTGCTAAGTAGTTTTTTCTTATAAATAAGTGTTGTTTTTATTCCAACAGTTATTATGAGATTTTAAATTGACATTTCTATTATTATAAAACTCCTATGCTAACTTTTATTAGTCTAACTAATATTGATAAATTACATAGAAACAATATATCTTCAGACATGCACTATGAATGTAAAAATACAGATGGCCACTCATATTTAGAACTTACCTTTCATATGATATATATATAAAATGAGTTTCCTTCCATGCCAATACATATACATCTAAAACCATGGTAGTAGTTAATATTTCAAAGAGTTTTATTTCTTTATGTAGATAGAAATTCTTGTTTCTCCAAAGTCCCATATGTAAATGTTTAAATATATGTGAGGCCAGTATGTATGGTGATGTCTATTTTCAATTTTTACATTTGAGAAAATTATGGTTCTCTCATGATAATAACTAAACATCCTAGTAATCTATATTTTTAGTTGTATTCTCTATTGCAGTATATTTATGTACATTTTGTCTCATGCAATACATTTACAAGCTGGTGTATATTCAATCAATCCTTTCTTATAAAATCTTTAATTTTTTGTACAAGCATTGTACAAAAAATTAAAGATTTTATAAGAAAGGATTGATTAATTAATTAAGGCAATGCAATAAAGAAACAAATGGTGTATATTCTACTGATTTTTCATTTTCAGAGAGATTTATAACCATAATAGACAAAATAAACCCCTGATATGTGTGAATATGTCCTATCTTATCCTAGATTTCATTGTTCTTTTTTTCCTGTCAATAACATTCAGGATTTTTTTTATACCTTGTATTTTTCCAGCATCATATGTATTTTTCCAATAGAATCTTGTGTTTTTTGGGCAGAAGTATTGACAACTTAGTTTAAAGCATTCTACTCATCAATATTCTGGTTCTTGGCAATTCAATTGAATTAGTATTTTTTGTTGATGACACTAGTCATAAAGACATGAACACCCCTGCATTGCTTTATATTAATCTCCATGATTTGTCAGTGTTTGTTAAATATAACTTGATCACAAAGCATTTGATACTGCATTTGATTTTTGTATACCTTTTTATATTTTGACAATTTATGATTTTTTTTTGTTTGTCTTAACTTTTTTTGTTTTAACTTTTTTTCTCAGTGTTGAAAGTTTATTCATCAAAAAAGAGGTACAAATACAGTTAAAGAAAAGGTTTACAAAGAATGGTAAAAGTGAAATTCAGGAGTAACATGTTGAAAGGGGAAAGATACATATGAAAAAAGAAAGGGATGTGGAAAGGGTGTGTATAACCATTAAAGACAAATGAATGTTACAATTAGGAATTATTTGTAAAGTCTAGAGTTTAAATATGAGTAGCATTTTCAGAGTACAATATTGAGAAATCCAATTTGCAATGGATAAATTGAGAATAGGAAAACACTTGGAGATAACAACATTGGAAATAATAAATTTAAATAGGGCAAATCACTTGCAAATAAAGTCATTAGACCAAACTGCAATTTACTTTGCAATAATACTTGGATAAAATATGTTTATAACAATAATGCTAAAAGCACTATGAATAGCATTTTTTCCTTCTTGTGAATGAGAAAATTGACATTGGCAACAATCCCTACCCTCATCCTAGCCCCCCCCCTCAAAAAACCAGAATTTAGGTCTCTGGGGCCCCTGCCAACAACCAGACTCTCTCATTTAATCACCAAAGTTGAGTGTAATGAAAATTTTAATTAAAGGGTACAATTAGGAATTATTTGTAAAGTCTAGAATTCAAATATGAATAGTGTTTTAGGAGTACAATATTGGGAAATCCAATTTGTGGTAGATAAGTTGAGAAATAGGAAAACACTTGGAGACAATAGAAAATACAGACCAAATCAATCTACTGTTCAGTTCCTCCAAATGGCCTCGAATATCTTCACAAGAGAGCAATCCTGAATACTTTGGAAAAATTATAGAAAAAACTATGGAGAATAAGGAAAAAAATCCTAGCTTCAAAATATCTCTGCTGAAAACCATTCTAAACCATCACGAAAATCACATGAACAGCAGAAGGCCAGCCCTATCAATAACAACATTGGAAGTAATAAAATTAAATAAGGTGAATCACTTGCAATTAAAATCATGAGGCCAAACTGCAACTTATTTTGCAATAATACATGGATAAAATCATTCATGATGACAACATTAAAGAATCACCATAAATAATGTTATTTTTTCTATCTTGTGAATGATAAAAACCAACATTGGTAACGATCACCACAGCAGCCTCATCCCAGCCCCCTCCCTCAAAAGAATTAGGATTTAGGTGCCTGCCAACAACAGGACTTTATCATTCATTCAACAAAATTAAGTGAAATAAAAATTTTCATTTAAAGGTAAAATCTCTGTAGAAATCTTTTGTAATTTCAATGGCTGCCATATATTTACATAGCATTTTTATAAAAGTTGAAATTATCCTTACATGTGATTACATTGTTGATAATAAAAAGAGAGCTAAGGAATTCCCCTTTTTAATAGTGATAGTTTTAGAGAAATTTAATTCCCTAAACTAGGAAAAAAGCAAATGAAACAGGGACCCAGAAACAGTGTTAACTGGGGTCCTTGGCTCCCTCTAGTTTGCACAAAATGTTGAGATAAAATTCAAAGGAAGAGAATATTTAATTGTTAGAGAATATACAACTATTAGATCCAGAGGGTGAGCATAAAATTAAATAACTTACACAAAACGGAGATAAGGAATATCAATTCTTCGGCAGCAGAATTATTTAAAACCCACTTAATGTATAAATCAAAAGGTAAATTATTTTGACTGTCAAATCTTGTAATCTTTAAATGTATTAAAAGTTCTTTATGTGAATTTATTTTTAAGTGAATAAGAAATAATTGTGAAAGCAAATGCTAAAATATCATTTTAAAGAATTTCAAAACATCTTATGCAAATACTATAATTTCTAAAAGTATTAAAAATAAGTCATAAGATTAGAAACAGGGGGCTGCACATTTATAAGTGAGGAAATTAAATTAATTAGAAATTTTTTGCATCAGGTTAATTGTCATGATCAACAAATAAACGCACATACTATTTATTTTTTTCATTTGAAAATAATCGAAGTCTCTCAAATAATTATTTGGTTTTATTTATTTTTTTTTAAAAAAAAAAGTCTATAAACATAATAAAAATTTAAAATGGGATTTGAGTGAGAAAGGCAAATAAAAATTAAAAAATCACAATTTACTATAAAACTGATTAATACATTGTACAGGCTTAAACCCGCATTTATATATGTAATAAATGCGGGATTTGAACTCAGACTTTCACACGACCCACTATTTTCAGTGCCAACTCATATTATAAAAATAGATAAAGTAAATTTAATTTTAGGTAAACCTTTATTTTAAAAAAGTCTTTAATACAAAATAAAGTTTAAAGTGCACCTGGGTCTTTTTTTACGCGGACTTATTTAACATGATTTTGAAGTTACGTGATTCATGTTTCACCGGAAGTAGAACTCTGATAATGCATTATTACTTTAAATAATAAATTCCACGCACTTACAATATATTGAAAGTAATAGCACATTATTGGAATTCAACTTTCATCTTAGTAATATTTTCAGTGCTTTATAATAGTAAGATTTTATGCAATAATGAAATTAAAATCATGATTTCCACATTTTATGTATACACACATTAAATTTTACAAGATTATAATGTAAATTTGTTCGAACATTGTGTGTGTTAATTTTGCATTTTAAATCGCATTTTTTTTTTTTTTAAAAGAACGTAATCAATTATTAATCATTTAGTGTCCGCAAGTTTATTTTTAAAAGGTGAGTAATAGCAGTGGGCACAATTAAATTTGAAAATTAAAATCTGATTTTTAATTTTAATTAACAATTTAAAAATTACTTATGGTGACATGAAATTAATGTGATGTAAAACAAAATTTGATTTTTAAATGGAATTGAAAATTAAAGACAAAAATAAGAATTTAATTTTTAGTTGTTAATTTTAATTTAATTTTTTCCAGCAGTGGTGAATAAATGTCTTTTTATTATCATAAGTCTAAGTTCATAAACAATTAATAAAATCATCATCTCAAAGATTAATTACTAATTACGTTGTCAACAGGAAACCATTAACACAACATGAGAGTGCAAATGAACGTGTTTGTTGGCAAATAGCACTAATAATTAAAACGTGTATAAAAAATGTAAATTACTGTACTGTAAATTATGCATAGAAATATATTATTTTGAATAAAATTAAATATTATAGTTAAAAAAAGTTTGTCTTGTATCAATTTTTTTCAAATTTGAAATTTTTTATTAGTCGTATTTTATTTCCTTATTTTTTTTTTTGCACGAATTTTAAAGTAATTTTATGTTGGTGATTTGTTTTTATGTGAATTTTGAAAAATCACAGACCGCATCCTCTCTTTTTCAATGTAAGTTACATCTATTTTTGCGTGATTTCATTTGCACGTATTTTCTGAGGAACCTATCTATCCTGTAAAATGAGACCCAGGTGTATATATATAAAATTTAAAATAAAGTTTTTGTTTTTCATATGTCATAACATCGGCCGGGAAGCAAACCTGCAACAACTGTCTGCAAGCCACTGCTTGCTTGCAAGGTGACTGCGCTGACATTTCAGCTACCAATGCTTGACAATTTAAAAAGATGTTGAGCTGTTTTTAAGTAATTGATGAAATAAATCACAATCAAATTGTTATTATTAATTTCTGATTTGTCAAAACTGTTTTTCAAGGGTTTTTTTTTTACTTTGTATTAAAAGATTAACCTCGATGAAGAGGTAGAAAAAGATCCCAAAACTTTCCAAATTTTTATTTTATAAAAATATTTTGTTAAATGAAATTGAAAAGCAAAGGCATGAAAACAAATTGAATTTTAAATCAACTTCATTTTGCAGATGTTCTGAACTTCGAAAAGTATTACTGAAATTATCTGACAAAAGTCAAAACTAACTGAAGGTAAATGATAATAAACCGAAATAAATATTTAATGATATGTCATAAAAAGACAGAATAGAGATTAATAACAGAAAACAGAAAGTAATTAATAAGTATAGACAACGTCTGAGATAGGTAATACATATGTTAACTTAATAGATTAATTTAATTTATATGGATGATCTTGAATGGAGTACTTTCTGTAAAAATAGTATTAATAAAACGTACGCCCATATGCCTAAAACATTTTTAATATGTGTGTCTATTTGTGTATTGACTTGAAATTTAGATCTCTATTAGAAGAGTAAATATATTCAGTGTAGATCAGAAAAACGTTATGTTGATTGTAAATATAGAATTTTAGATTAATGCTATATCTATACTTCTCAACCAAATGACAATATTGGTTCAAAATAAAAGATCCAAGCAGAAATATAAGTCAATAAAAAAAATATTGCCAAAGAACAGAAGTAGTATACAAATATTAATAATTTAGTAAATATGATTTTTGCCATGTTTGTTTTTTAGATTACAATCATAATAAAAATTGAGAATATCATTCAATGTCCTTAAATCTTACTTTAGACATTCATGTTGGATATCACTTGGTATTAAAGCTTTTTCAGATTCTTTTTTTTTTACTTGATGTTTTGAATTGATGATGTATTGTCAACTGCCATGGATTGTGACTTAACTTCTTTTTTATAGTTCTCTGGAATTACTTATCTCTCAAGAATAAACATTTTTTGCTAGCTTTCTCAGAAATGACTAATTAATGTTGTTAATTAGTTTTTCCTTGTAAATAGATCTTATTATTCTGATGATTATATTATAAGTTTTCAAATTGGCATTTCTTTTATTATGAAACTTTCATGCTAATTTTTATTAGACCAATTAATTTGATATAAATTGCACTTTATATAAGTTTATAGACTTATTGAATATATGTATAAATGTAAAACATATGCAATTATGTTATAGATAATTTAAATAAAAGTAAACTATCTTTCGGATATGCACTATGAATACTGAGCTCTTCCTATCTATAAATATTTTTAAAATACAGATGGTCACTTGTGTTGGGAGCTTATTATTACTGGTGCATCGATATAGTTTCCTTCCATCTAAATTTCATTTATATTTAAAAACACTATGTCTAGATATCTCCATCAAATAACAATAATGGTTAAAAAATGTAACAACCCAATCAGAAATGTATTAGAATCATAATAAAGATTGAGAGAATCTTCAAATGTCCTTAGGTCTTACTTTTGATCTTCATCTTGAAAGTCACTTGGTACTGAGGACAGTTCAGATACTTTTTTTTTTACTTGCTGCTTAATTGATGTATTGTCATCTCTTTTAAATCACGATTTAATGTTCTTTTATTAGTTCTCTGGAGTTATTTATCTCTCAAAAATATATTTTTTTGGCTGGCTTCCTCAGAAGTGACTAATTCATTTTTTAATTAGTTTTCCATTATATATAAATGTATTTTTTATTTTAACAATTTTATTAGGAGTTTTTAAATTGGCATTTCTTTTATTATGAAACTTCTCTAATTTGTATTAATCTAACTAATTTAATATAAATTAAACTTTATATAAGTTTATAAACTTGTCATAATATTGAATATATATGTAAAGATAAAACACATGTATTAATTATAGATAATTTAGATGGAGTCAAACTATTTTTCAAATATGTACTGTGATTGATGATCACTCCCCTATCTATATATAGTTTTAAAATGCAGATGGCCACAGGTATTTGGAGCTTCCTATTAATGGTGTATATATGCTATTTAATTTTGCCCAAAGTATTAATTATTCTTTGTCCACAAAACTCCTTATTGCTCCAAGCTGCCTTATGTAAACTTTTAAATACATGGGAGATCATTTTGTTTGATGATGTTTATTTCCCATTTGTTCATTTAGGAAATTTTTGCTCCCCTCATGATAACACCTCAACATCTTGACAATCTATATTTTCAGTTATATTCTTTAATAGAATACATTTATGCAATTGCTTTTTCATGCACTCTTTTCACAAACTTCTACATACTTTATTGATTTTTTTTATATTTAGTGGTATATAAACTTGAAACGTTTTTTAGAAAGTGAATAATGTGATAGTAAAAATGGACTCCTCATATTATGCAGATGCTTTCAATCATGTACTAGTTTTCATTATTTATTTTTTCTGTCAATAACATTTAGGGTTTATTTCATAGGCATATATTTTTCCAGCATGCTATGTATTTTTCCAATGCCATCATGTGTGGTTTCTTTTGGAATAATTAATAACAATTTAGTTTAAATCCCTTTTGATTAAAATTATGCACAGGACTAGTAAATTAAATATAGAATAAAATATATTGGTCAGTGATTTTTCCATAATGATGCATGACGTAATGTACTGGAAAATCTCATGAAATATTTGATCTTTTACATATTATCAAAGCTTGTTATACTTGGTAATTGTTTAAACTATAATGCTATTTTACAATCAATCCTGTTTGATTCAGGATATGTTTCTACTTCACCTGATTAGAAATTTTAAATCTATAAGGGAAAAATTCTATCCTGTTTTTGTAACCTAGTTTTTGGCTATTCAATTGAACCAGTGCTTTTTACTAGTCTATATTCTGTCCTGCTTAATCTGACATAAACACCAATTGCAAAGATATGAATATTGAATAAGAATGCATCATTTGTATTATGCTCCAAGGTTTATCAGTGATTGCCAAAAAGTTCTCAGATAGCAATACATTTGATACGTATTTTGACAATTTACATTCTTTTGTGTATTTTAATTTTGCACCAATGTCTTACCAGAGATATGAAGGTAAAATTCAAAGCATGACAATATCTAATTGTAAGAGCATAAACAAATAATGCCAAAAAGTACTTGAAATGGATTTGATTTTGACTATTTAGATTCTTTTATACCTTTGAATTTTGTACCAATGCATTGTCAGAGATGTGGAAGTAAAATTCAAAGAAAGACAATATGTAATTGTTAAAGCCTTAAACAAATAGGGTAAAATTCAAAGAAAGACTATCTAATTGTTAATTGGTATAGCCTTAAACAAACGATGTAGAATAAGAGCAGCAGTAACATGTTAGAGAATAAAATTTATGACAATATATTTCTAAATAATAGTTATAGAAAAAGTAGATAAACCATTGAAAACCATATCTGCAGATCTATTTAAAGCCTACTTAATATCTATATCCAAACATCAAATAATTTTGAATGTAAAATTTTGTAGTCTCTAACGGTATTGAAATTTTTTTATAAAATTTTATTTTTAGGTGAACAAATAATAATTAAGAAAGTGAATAATAGAAAATCAATTTAAAGATCTTGTGGAAATACTAACATTTCTAAAAATATGAAGAGAAAGTCATAAGATTTGAGAAAGAGGGCAGCACTTTCATAAGTGAAGAACTTTAAGTCAATTCGATATTTTTTTACATTATATTAATTGTCATGATCGATAAATAAACATATATATATATAGTTTAATTTTTTCATTAAAAAAATCGCGATCAAAAAAAAAATCTAGTTAATAAACATAATTAAAAAATCAAATAATAAAGGTGTATTAAAAAAATTAAATTCACAATTTTCTAGACCTTGTCTTTAATCAAAAGAAAAAATCAAATGAAAATTCAAAATGGAATAAAGGTGAATTAAAAATATAAAATCACAATTTGCTACAAGTTAGATTAAAAAAACAGATAAAGTAAATTTAAGTTTAGGTAAATCTTTATTAAAAAAAAATATTTATTAGAAAACAGAGTTAACCTCTATATATTGAGACAGTTATGTATCTCATAGCATACAACAACATAGTAATAGTGTATGTGTATATATATATAAAGTTATAAGTAAATAGTCTGAACAGGAATTAATCTGTATTCAATGTGCTTTAAAATTTGCAATAATCAAGCATATTTTGCCGATAGAGAGATCTTCCAAATAATGACACAAGATAGTGAATTTTAAAGCGCATTGAATACAGGGTAATGCCTGTTCAGACTATTTACTATTTTTCAATAAAGTTATAAGGAAAAGTAGGAACAAACATAAACAATTTTTTGGGGATATTTATTTAAAACGTAATAATTTTGATACTTAAAATTATTATAAATTACACCCTTACCCTTCTTAGTGATGGTAATTGGTCCTCCAAAACTCATCATATACAGAATATATATTTATAATGGGGGTCTATGGGGAAAAAATTGGTCGGTTCCTAAAGTTAAAAAATTATACTAACTTGGAAATAAAGTACATATTTAAAAAATTATTCATTAATACTTATTTTAAATGCAATCTGTTCTTTTTAAACTTTTTTTTAATTCAACATTCGTGTTTTAAAATATTGTTTTTCTTTTGATTTGAAATCACTTGGGTCTAAACAACATCTTTAATGAAGTTAGAAAATCAATAACTATTTTTACATAATTAACCAGGTATTCTAAAAATAATATACAGTAATTAAGAAACACACACACAGTTTAATATTTGTACTTAGGGTTTTCCTGAAAGTTTGTGATGATGGTATTTTAGTTGTATTGTATGTTGAATGTCTTTAGAAAAATTAAACTTTGTTTAAATAATCCAAGTACTGTACATTATATTTAAATAAAGTTTAATTTTTTTAAAGACATAAAAACTTATATGTATATAGTATTATAGGTTCATTAAATATATATATTTTAAGTTTATACGTTCTATAATCAAAATACTGAATGCAGCACTAACTTTGTGTTTTATGAATAAAATATTGTATGTGCTATACAATTTCAGCAAAGTCATTACCTGTATATGAACTACAGTAATGTTCTTTTGCTTTCGGGTAAAATGACTTTAAAATACCTATTCTCTGACATCATCGGTGAAGCAAAATTCAAAATGGCTGCCCCAAAAAATTTTGTAAATTTTTTTTCCTGATTGTTATAGTGAATAATTGATTCTAAATGAAACTAGTGGAAACAAATTGATGAGGATTGCTATTGTGAAATATCACTAAGTAGCCAATCACTAAGTGAGGTCTAGGTGTATTTTAAATCAAACATTTAAAAAGGTTTATTTAATGTTTATTCTGATTTTGATAAGTAAAACAAACATGTGGTTATGTTAGAAAAGATTTTACTGGTAATTATAAAATTTCCCCATCTATTTTTAATTAGATTAAGAAAGTTTTTTTATTAAGGCATGTGATAAATTAGTGTTATATACTTTGATATTGTTGGAAGGGTTAAAATATATTGAGATAACAATATGGTTTTAATTAAGGTGAATTAAAAAGTCACTAACATTTTTTTGATCAAAATAAAGAATTTACTTAATTGTTGTTTTTTTAATTCCATCACTAACTATAAAAAGATGAAAAAAGGGACTACAATTATAGCAGTATTATTATTAAGTTATAAGTGAAGACAAGAGGCAGATTGCTGCAAAGCTGCTGCAAATTTTATGGTAGAGTTTGAATTCACATAAAAGCAAGAACCAGATTTTATGTGATTCATTAGTCTATATGTTTGTGTAGCAGATGACTTTCCTGAATGTCAACAGTTACCTGATTTATACCTTTTTCAAAATATCAATGGAACATTATACTAATATATTGTGGACATTATTGTAATGTATCAGTTTACCAAGAGATTTAAGTACTTGTTGGCTTGCTGAAGGATTACCATGATATGATTTTATATGTATGCAATTTTATGTATATGCAGAGAATCACAGACAAAGGTACTGTGTTGTATGTATAAAGTGCAAGAGGATCTCATCAGGTAAGTACATTTATTAAAAATGATATTAAAGTTAAATATTTATTAGTTTTGAAAATAAATAATGGGTAACTATATTATCCATTTAAAAGAAAAAAAGTAAAATTGAATCATTTGGTCACCAGATGATTTCTTCCCATTAATATTTATAAAGGATTTATTCCAATTTTGATTAAGTAAATATTGTTAAGAAAGAGGCAAAAAAAAACAACGGATTTTTAAAAGAAAATTGGGTTCTACACCTTACAATGATCCATCCCATTTGATGACACTGTTTCTATGCAAAAACACAGAAATATGCTGTTTACAAGACCACTCATATATCTTATGGCCTGTAAACTGTTGAAACATTTGATGTTGATGAAGTCGACATTTTCCCAACATCACTAGCATGTGAACATTATCAGCAATGTGTTGTGACAGTATAAATAGATGTTAGTAATGACTAGTTAACAACATATCATATGAGAGTGTCTGTATTTGTAATCATGAAAATTGATTTATGAAAATCAGTTATTAAGTTGATACCCTCAGCTCAAGTTGTGCTTGATGAGAAATTGACATTCTGGGATGTTTATAAATTAAAATTTCCACATTATACTCCTCTTTTGACTTCATTAGGTGCTTCAAGTAAAGTTTTCTTGCGTAAAATGAAACTTCTTTTCATTGAAGCAAGACATGTTAATTTTGTACTTAAACTGAATTTAAATGCTCTCCCAACAAGTTATTTTTAGTGACCAGCAGCAGAGGCTTCATTAGGACATTGTCTCAGTCTCAGTTGTGTAGATTATATGATGAGACAGTACACCATATATTCTAAATTTGTCCTGCTCTTAAGTCGATTAGGGACTTTATTGTTGTGAATGTCTCTGGATCTTAGGGATGCTATTTCTGTTGTAATACTCTCAAGAAGGGATCTTTTGTGGCAACAAGATTATCTATCTTTATTACATTTTCTTTATGGTTGATGCATTGCAGGCTCATCTTTGGTCATTCTCAGGACTCAGCTCTATCTTTATCAAGCTCTTTGACCAAGTCAAGCAGCGAGACTCTCTACTTTCTTCTGTGAGTCTATATGATGATACTTGGGTGAAAGTTTCATTTTCCTCTTGTCTTATCAAGATTACTTTTTCTCTGCATTTACCTTTTCCAAATATTTTTTTTTCTTTTGGCTCTAACAAATTTCATTCTGAATGCTATGTAAATTTTTATAAAGTTTAACTGTATATTACTATGTTACTATGTTTAATACATTTATTTTAAAACAAATCTTTTCCTTTTAAATGAAGTGTAATTTTTATGAGTAACTACAAATTATAATTATATAGCAAATGTCCTTACTTTCTTTCTTAAGTGACACAATTTAATAAATGAGAAGTTTAAATCACGATTTGGAAAAGTTCATGTGAAAATCATGCAATTTGCGAGAACTGTTCATGATAAACAAATGTCTAAACAACATTCATCATAATAGGACATGTTTTGGGAGCTGCTGACAAGATTTCTTGAAGACCATATGAGCTCACAGTGAAGCATATATACGCAATGAAAGTTTATTTGATTTTGTTATGCAAGCATTATAGTTTAAAAATAAACATGTAAATCCCCCCTCCCACAAAAAAATTATTCTATGTATTTGTTTATGAATAAAAGTTAATCTTTTTGAACCCCAGGTAAATAAAATTAAAAAAAGAATAAAATGTTTTTAAAATAATATATATATATAAGGACCGAATGTTTTAAAAAGAAAAAAAAACCCGAAGGTTGTTTAAAAAAAACAAATACAGTATGTTTTAAAAAGAAAAAAGACCAAAGATTTTTTTTTTTAAAAAAAAAGTTATATTTGTTATTAAAAAATTGAAATAAACCCATTAAAAAAACACACACCCACAACAAACCCAAAAAAAGGGTTATAGATTTATTATCAAAAAAAAAAAAAATCACTGTAAAAAAATTAAAAAATCATAACAATATATCTATATTTTCATTTTTTAAAAAGCCCAGGAATGTTATATCTGTTTGTTTTGCACTAATAACAGCAGCCATCGAGCAGTGCGGATCGTCATACATTGTATTACCAATTGAAGTTCCAAGTTAGTTCTAAGAATAATGTTTTTTTTTTAAAAAAAGAAAAAAACTTTTATTTACAATATCAAAAAAATATTGGACTAATAATTTTGAATTAATTAAAATTTGTACTATCTATTTTCTTATATACACACATACATGTGCATTTTACATACATATTAAACACTGGATGGATTTTCTTGTGAAAATATAATATGGATTTAATAAGTTTTTTTCTTGACAATTGAAATGTCCTAAGATATAAATGTCAGTGTGTGCATGCATTTCTATGAGTACCCACATATATGTTAAATCAATCCTTATTTATGTATCATTAGAATGTGATAGCTTATTTTTTATTATTATATGACAATTAAAATGTCATACTATGTCTATGTGCTTATATAGATGCATGTTATGTAGATACAATGTATATGTTAAAATCATTCATTATTATTTATGAATTATTAAAATGAATTGTTTTATTTTTTATATGTTCATTTTATATTATACAGCACATCTGTGCACTCATATAAATATTGAAATATTTGTAAATCCTAATAATATAGCTTTTAGTTTTATTTTAATCAAAATCAGAATGATGTGTTCATAATTATAGCATACTCTACAGATCTTTAATTTTATTGTTATTGTCTTTAATTAATACATTTATATTTCATTGTTTAAGTTAGTCCAGTGAATTTATTTAATCCTAAAATAGGTTTAAAATAGTATATGTTGGTAATATCTTTTGTTCACAGTAACAGTTATAGAGCATTTGCGTCCTGAGCTGGATTTGTGCATAATGTTCAGTTATATGGATTGGAGATTATGTTTGGTGTTATAGACATCCAGTTGATGATGTTCCTGGTTGACACAAACAGAAATCCTTTAAATCTTAAGCACTACATTTAATTTTATTTGTTTAATTAAGTTTATAGTTGGTCAGTATATTAATGGAACTAAATGACCAAAGCGTTGATGACGATCAGCATGATCAGTATATCAGCATTATTTGATCTTTTTAAATATTTTGTTGAATTGGCACTTAAGTACGTGGATCCAAAATATTGCTTGTATTTTTGCTCTATGTTTGGAAGTGGCTAGATAAGTCAATTGCTTTATAGTGGACCACTTTCAAATCCAGTTACAAGGTTGACTGTTAACACTTTTTATTGTTGATCATTTCATGATGATGATGATGATGAATGATTATTTTTCTTCTCTGTAATGCTGGTTAAATTATGGTTAGAATTATTCTTCGCTAATCTCTCATGCTCATTACATTCATTGTTTTTTTTAGATTAATGTATTAAGTAATGATGATGAGTGGTCATCATCCCAGATTCATCCATGAATTTGTACCATTACTATATACATATAATTTAAAATGAATATTTTCTCTTTTTAAATAATTGATCAAGAAATGAATTACAGTCAATTGCTAGTATTTATTTCTATCCGTTGATTTGTTAGAATTGGTTTTTGTATTAAAAGATTAAGGTAGTTGAGAGGTCAGCACAGCTGCCTTACAAGCAGTTATCCCGGGTTAGCGGGTTCACTTCCCAGCCGATGCTATGACACATAAAAAAAAGATTAATATTGATGAGGAGGTGTGTGAAGAACCAAAATTTATTACAATTATATGGGAAAATGTTGTTAAATGAAATAGAAAATTAAAGAAATAAAGACAAATTAAATTTTAAGCCATCTTGATTTTGCATATGATTAGAACATAAAAGTTATCTGACAAAAGGCAAAAGGAATGGCAGACAAATGATAATAAATCTATAGAAATATTTAATGATAAGATATAGAAAGCCAGACTAGAGATTAATATCAGAAGATAAAAATAATTAAAAAGTATAGGCATCCTCTCAAATTGGTAATATATATATATATAATACATATTTTGCGGGTTCATCCATGTTAAAAACTTTTAATATTAATTACTGACATTTTGACTTGGTCACACAAGTCATCCACAGAGTTATAAAAGGTAGAAAGATGGTTGTAGAGGCGCTACAATCACTGATTTGAATAAAACGTTAAAATTCCACCAATAGCAAAAATGTTAAATTTAGGAATGTTTTTTAAAAAAATCTTTCCAAATAGGAGGAAGTTTGCATGTATCATCTCGCTTATTGATACAATCTGGCCTTTTAAGTATCTCAATGGCTTCTCTAATTTTGCACTGGTAGAGATTATCACATCTGGATATGATCCTGGTACTAAAAAAATCAATTTTATGACCTGAATCTATAGTATGGAGTGAGAGTGCTGATGATGATGAGTGTTGTTTAACTGCATTAACATGCTCATTTCTCCTAACACTGATGCGACGATTACTCATATCTATGTAAGAAGCTTTACAATTTTTACATGAGATTTGATAGACACCATGAGATTCAAGAGGGATTGAATCCTTAGACTTGGTTATTATATTGCTGATCTTTTGATGAGCAGAAAATGCTGTATCTATATTATAGCATTTTAATATACGTCCGATACTGTCTGTAGTTCCTTTTACATATGGAACACAAATCCTAATAGCTGATTTATCATCTTTTTGTTTCCTATTTTGTCTATTTTGGGCTTGAAATAAGGCTTTTTTTTATAAATTTGTAATTTTAACTATTTGCTAATAAAACACTATTAATATGATTTATTTCTTCTTTCAGATGTGTCTCATCTGAAAGGTTAATTGCTCTATTTAAAAGAATTTTGGCTACAGAAACTATCTGAGTTGGGTGATGATGAGAATGTAAATGTAAATATCTGTCTGTGTATCCTTTCTGTAAATAGAAAAAGATAAACTATTTGGTGTTCTGGTGACTAGAACATCAAGAAAAGAGAGTTTTCCATCAGACTCTGTCTCCATTGTAAATTTAATATGAGGATGCATATTATTTAAATGTAAGAAAAAATCATCTAATTTATTTTTTCCATGTTTCCATATGACAAAAGTGTCATTTATGTATCTGAGCCAAATGAGAGGTTTTAAAGATGATGATTCTAAAGCACAAGTTTCTATATATTCCATGAATAAATCAGCTATTACTCCTGAGATAGGTGAGCCCATATGAGTACCAAAAACTTGTCTGTAATGCTGTCCATTGTATACAAAATATGTATTTAAGAGACAATGTTTAATCAAAGCAATAATATGGTCTGGTAAATTGCAACGTTGTGAGATTATATTTAAAGCTTCATCAATTGGAATGTTTGTAAACAAAGACATGGCATCAAAACTGACCAGAATGTCATTAGCATTAATTTTTAAACTTTTTAAAACAGAAATAAAATGAAGAGAGTTTTTAATATATGATTTAATAGATGGGATTGTAGGTTTAATGAAATCCGATAAGTATCTAGCTAAAATATGAGTTGGAGAACCTATTGCACTTACTATTGGACGAAGGGGGGTATCTGGTTTGTGAATTTTTGGAAGTCCATAAAATTTTGGACAGACACAAGATTTTTCACAAGGGATTATTTTATTTTTTATCTCTGTTTCAATAGGCGATTTATTAATAATAGCTTTTGTTGTTTTTTCCAAATACGTAGTATGATCTCTTTTTGATAGTTTATAAGTTTTATCATTAAGCAGATCTAAAATTTTATTATGGTTAATGTCACGATCCATTACAACTGTGGCATTACCTTTATCAGCTGGAAGTACAACAATTGATTTGTCCGATTTTATATTATTTAATGCTTGTCTTTCTTTCTTTGAAATATTATTTTTAGGAAGCTTAGCTTTTTTTAAAATATTACAAATCTCAGCTCTAGCCAAATCAGCTGATGGAGAATCAATTTTATGGAGAGCTGATTCAACATTACAAACAATTTTCTCAAAAGGTATCCGGGAAGGTGTTAAAGAAAAATTGAAACCTTTGTCTAAAACCGAAATTTCATTACACTTGAGAAGTCTGCTTGTAGCAGTGAAACCTTTGGTAGTGTTTTAATATTATTTTTATGCTGGTCTGGTTGAATTTTGGATTTGGGGTAATTTTATATATATATGGAATAATTTCAATTATTGGATTTGGGGTAATTTTATATATATATGGAATAATTTCATTCATACACCTGATTTTGGATAGAGTACTGCCTGATCATGCAAAAAGTACTTTCAGTAAAAGTAACTATTAAAAGAAGAGCATGTGTCCATGTGCCTAAAAAGTTTTTAATATATGAACTTACTTATGTATTGATCTGAAACTTAGATTATTATTAAAACAGTAAATATATTCATTATTGATCATAAAAGTGTTACATTGATTGTAAACATAAAAACATGAGTTTTGCCATTATCTGTATTTTCTAGTCAATTTTGCACATTTCTCACCTTACTTGTAAAAGTCATCTAATCATGGTGTTTATTTTTCATTGAAGCAGTATTACAATAAATTGTATTATCAATATTTCTTGTATGCAAATGTGTGATATTTGCAATTTAACTTTTTTTTTCCAAATTGTTCCTATTGCAAGATGTCAAAAATAATTAATTTTCTATTATTGGTGCTCATTCGATTTTAGCTTTAGTTGACTCTTTAAACCTTGATCAATTGAAGATTCATTTTATTTAGTAAAAGAATTTACTGTAGTACTACTACTCCATATTTTATAAATTAAATGTGTAATCTAAAACTTCTTAATTACTCTCCATTGGTGGGTCTTCTTTTTAAAACTTATGTATTACTTGTCTTTTCAACTTTTTCTTTGGTTTTGAGAAAATGATTTGAGGAGGAGTAAGAATGAGAAAGAGGAGGAAAATTAAGGCCAATTGTAAGTTTTCAAGCCCTTTTTTAATTTCTTGTAGTACTTCTTAATATTGAATTACAAAATTAATTTGGTGGTGGAGTGGTTTGAAATCTGTCAATTAAAGTATGAAGATTGGTTATCTTAATATACGCTGAGCTTTGATTGTATATGTGTGGAGATGATAATCTGGACCATCTGATGAGTGTTGGCTTAGCACAAAATATGTATGGTGGTGATTATTTATCTTTTTGACATGTGTGTGATCAAGTATATCAGCAGTATGAGATGGCATGGACGGTTGAGAGTCAACAACCTGTGAAAGTCTGAGTTCAAACCCCTATATATTACATATATAAGTGCAGGTATGAAAAAGCCTGTACTGTAAAAAAATTCTTATTTAAAAATTAATTTTTGTATAATTTCAAAACATTTTATTTTGTAAATGACAAATTTGTTTTAAATTGTTATTTATTGTCTTTATAATTTTTAAATTTCTTTCTTATTTGCTTTTTAAAAAGTGAGGGAGAGAAGATGGAAGTAAAGTATGGTGGATTATAAGTGTTCTTGACTTTTCTATAAAAAATAATAATGGTATGCTACATTCTATACAAATTACAATTAAAACATACAATCCAAATAGAAATGAACAGTCTAACTTTGAAGCAAGAACAAATTTTAAACTAAGTTAAAATAGAACTTATTATTATTTATATGTATTCTCATCAACACCCAATACTTGTTTTCTTTTTACTCCACAAAAGTTTTAAAGAAACCAAATAATTTGGTAGTGTGGAAGGACAATGCAAAATACCTCTAAACTACTTTTAGCTGTCAAGCAATGGTGGCCGAGAGGTTAGCGACAACCGCTTTACAAACAGTTGTCCCGGGTTAGCGGGTTCGCTTCCCGGCTGATGCTATGACACATGAGGAAAAAAAAACTCCTTTTAGCTTTCTTTTCTCTATCATACATAACCTAAGAGGATTTATTATTTTAACACTAAAAAAAAAAAAAGACAATTTAAGTGAACAATTCCAATTGTAATGTTTCCATTTCTTTTTCAAATATAAACATTTTTAACAATATAAATAAAAAAACAAAGTTTATTTTTAAATTAACATCTAGAAAGAAAAAAAAAAGGTTATTTCTTGAAACAAGCAGTGGGAAAATGTTTTCCATTTATCTTTAGTTTAATGTTAACACTTTATGAATCTACAATTTAGATACAGAACGTATTTTGAATGTAAAATGTATTGATTAGCTGTCAAAAAATTATTTCTTGACATAGATATAGTGTTTTAAAGAAACAAAGATAATATCAAATGTAGATAGTTTCAGTAGATCACTACCCTATTATTTCCACATTGTTTCAGTAGTATACTATAATATTTTATTATCTTCCTCCTCATCGTAATTACTGATACCAGTTTGATTAGAATACTTAAATTTGTTCAAGTATTTTCATTTATAAAATAGCATATAAAAATAATTTTCTATAAATAAACATACAATTTCAAGACTATAAATATATTAATACTATAGTTTTCATTTTACACGAATTCTTATAAAAATCAGTAATAACATCAATTGTTGTCCACTTAAACTCTTTTTTCTTTCATAATAAATAACTGAAACACAGGCTTGTTATATACCTGTGGCTATATATATGTAATATAGGGTATATGAGCACAGACTTTCACACCACCCATCTCTCTCCACTCTATCTAATAACACTGATACACCCAAACACATATATGCTGAAAAGATAAATAGTCACCAATATACGTATTTCATGCTAAACCAGCAATCATCAGTTGGTCCAGACTAAAGTGCTCAGATATATATTAAGATAGACTATCCTCATAGTTTAATGGACAGGCTTCAATCCACTCCACACTCCAACTCTTCAACCGTCCATCCAATTGAAAATCTGATGATGGAATGTTTTTGCTCCTTCAATTTCCAAGCTGTTTCTTTCTTTGCTCAAGTGCATAACTTTTCTTTCCACTTGTTCTCTAAATTAGCTCATAAAATGATAATAGTATAAAGACTACACACACACATCAAATTGTTAATTTATTTATAACTGTAGCGACTGATCTACATGATAAAAAAATAAAATGTGACGAACATAATATTTGTTGTTGTCAATGTTAGCTTATGCAATTTTAGCAAGATTATGAAGATTGTATATGAAATATCTTTTGTTTGTTTTTACTTTAAATGAAAAATGAAAATGTAAATCATGTTGTTGACTTGTAAAAAAAATATTTTATTTGTATATTTATTAAACAAAATTAAGTTGCTTTGTAAAAGAAAAAAAAGGGATGGATTAAAAAATTCAAGATAGGAAAAAGTTTTGAAGACTGAATTTCAAAATGGTGGAAGAGATTAATGATTTGAAAAAAAGCAGTTGTCTTAACAACTCCAAGTAAGTTGTTTTTATTTGGTAGATGTATAGCAAGTCATTATTTATTCTGAAATTGAATCATTAAACACCTTGAAGTCATAAGAATTTCTGATAGAAAAGACTTACTATTATAGCAAAAATTGACTGTGCTATTGGAAATTTAAGCTAAACCAGGGTATTAGTTGCATTGAACAATGATAATATATGCATGCTTTGATGTGTATCTGAATGGAAATCTACATGAAGATTTCTACTGAAGATCCATGGATCCTGCCTGTTTTTCAGTCTGAACTGTGAAGGCTTTTCTTCACTTATAGATGTATCTGATGGAAAAAAAACTTACTGTTGATATTCTTCATAGAAGTAAATGGGAATCATATAAAATAAGAGAGTGACAGAAAAAAAAAAAGTCAAGTGAATGATAAATTAATAAAATTAGAACCCTATAAGAAAAGATAAGTAACCGAGACCATCTTTTCCATTAAAACATTGAGTTGAAAATGACAAAGTAATTTAGAATGTCTCTTGTGTTTAGGGCAAAAGACATGATTTTTCAATAAAGAGTGTTAAAAACAATATATATGTTTATAATTTTTTAAGATCAAAAATACCTAAATGAGAATTTTATTTATAGTGTATTTCTATTCAGTAATATTTATTTTTCTTCATTTATATTAGATTTATAAAGTCTTTTTTTTCAATCACGGAAAAAAATTGTAAATATTTTTTTGGTTACACGTATATATTTTCTTATTAGACGTTTTATATTTATACTTTTTAAAAAAAATATCGTTAAGGGATTTATTTATAATTCGCATGTGAAAGCTAATTATTTCGAAGAAATTATAAATAGAATATTTTATAAATATCATTATTACAATAACATAATTTTTAAATAAAATATTATGTATTATATATAAAGTTCATTTGTGCAAATTCAAACCTTTGTTAGTATTCGCTATTATTTTTGTTTTTTAATTAATTTTTTTTTTTAATTTCAAGTTTTTGATCAGTTTTTTTTTTTGTATGCATAATTAATAATAGTGTATAATCTTATCCTTTATTATTTGGTGTGATTAATAATTGGATATTAATTTAGTAGATACATGGGTCTAATTAATTACCACATAAGAAACGCTTGACATTATTGGATGTAATGGATACATAATGCATATAAGTTGTCCATGTGAATATTAAGATTAAAACAGGCTACACTCTCCATACAGTTTTAATAACAGTTATGAGAAAGTCTAAGAAACAGTGATCATGTGATGAATATTAAGATGTTCTACTTTTAAAATTATAGATGGCATTGGAAAATAAAGTGGCTAACAGGTTTATCTGGACATAATTGCTGAGATATTCTTGACTGCTTTTAAGGAGAAGCCACAAAACATCACATCACATCACATATCATCATCATTACATTTTTTAGGCTGACTGATAGAGATAGTGTAAGAACAAATTGGGTATTAATAATTTGCACTGATGTTGACAGATGTTCAATTAGTCAAATTTCTTACTTATGATGAACTCAAAATAATTTTCTGTAATTTTATATTAAGCATTCTTTTGGTTAATCTATGTCAACGCTTTCATTTATAATATTTTTATTCAAATATATTCCCTCACTATATAACATTATGCACAATTACTGATTGTGTGGTTGTTTTTGCAAATAATACTTCAGAGTTTCAGTAAATGTTGCAAGAGTTATCAAATGAAAAGAAGAAAATATAATTAAAGATAGACAGAAGTAATTTTCAATGAATTTTTTTCAGAATAAAATAAACATTTATAATCTTGATGAATTACAAAAAGTAAACAATTACAAATATTTTAGACAGATTATTAATATAAATGAAGACTTAATGGATAAATTAATTCTAAAATTAAATTTGGATGGAGAGCTTAGAGTAGAAATATTGGTAGTAATCATAAAAAGAAATATGCTAGAGGATTTTAATTGATGTTTACCAGTTCTTATTTCTGCACCTGAGACTTGAATACATAATGGAAAAGAAGTACAAAGACTTAACATGATTGATTGAAGTATGGAGATATGTATTTTACTAATAACAGGAAGAGTTTGAGAATAAGATAAATGGATAACGGAACAAACACACAAACACGTATCTCTGGCATTAATGAAACAATTAAATGACTGAAGTGGAGCAAAATTGAATATATTGCTAGAGGAAATAATGATAGATCAATCATTTAACTTTTAAAATGGACCCTAAAGTATATAAAAGATCTAGAATGAGATCATATGCGAGATGGATACATGGAATAAAATTTACTAATTCTATGAATAACATTACTATGCTAATTCAAAAAAAAAATACATTCTGTTAGACAATTAAATAAATAATTTGCTGAGCACTGCTTTTTGAGCCAGAGGGGGGTCATAATCATAGCACTTCAGCTTGTCAGTCTGACTGGTGTTAATATTGAAGAAAACATGATCTTGATATTTGCTGGTTAATATGTAAATACATAATTTATTGGTTGATATGTAAATATATAATTTTCATATTCCACTTCAGGGACAAGGGTTATGCAGGAGTCTTTTTGCTTTATCACATGGATGTTATTAGCAATAAACCAGACTTTTTTAATTTTTTTTTTCTTTTCATTGCTCTTAGCACAAACTATTTTGATGTACCGTGGATTAAAATCATGGACAGAAGTCAAATGATGCTCAAGAAAGCTGAAGTGCTATGATCATGACTTTTCTCTAGGTCAAAAGCAATGCTCAGCAAAATATTTATTTAATTGTCTAACAGAATGTAATCTTTTCTTGTATTAGCATAGTAACATTATTCATAGAATTTCATATTTAAAGAAAAGGAAAATTATCGAATTAACATTTACCAATGTAATGTGAAGAATAGAAGCTAGGGATCTTTAGTAAAATGAATTGGTAATGGTAGAAAATGATGATGAATATTCATACATCTGATATTAAATTAATAGTTTGATGCAAGATAAGTACACCTGGGTCTCGTTTTATGCGAATTATTTTAATGCAATTTTGAAGTTATGCGATTCATGTTTCTTCTTAATATCTTTCAAACTTCACTATATTTATTAGATATCAAGAAATTTAAATTATTAATAACTTATTTTGACTTGAAATACTTTTTTTTTCAAAAATATAACATTATTATATTAGCAGCTAATGTGAATATGGCCTGAAGCTGTATTTAGAAACTTAGCTTCTATGTAAATAACCTATTTATATTAACGAGTAAATAATAATAATAATAGATTTATACTTACATATAAAAATATCGCAATAAATATTCAAAAAATTTAAACTTTTAAAATGTATTTTTTTATATATAACAGAAATAAATAATCTTTTAGATTTTTAAAATAAAAAAAAACGAAGATTTTATAAACTGAAAAGTTTTTCTAATGATAATTTATAATCTTTTTGTTTTGATTGCAGTCTCATTTTTTTAATATAGAAACAGAAAACCATTAACACAGCACAAGACTGAAAATGGCGCTAGTTGTACATCACATCACGAATAAAAATAAAGTGGCTAACAGGTTTCTCTGGGCATAATTGCTGAGAGATTCTTGATTTCGTTTAAGAAGAAGCCACAATACATCACATCACATCGAATCTGATTTCTTACCAATTTACAAATGAACGCTAGCAGTATGATTAAAATATGTATAAAAAATGTAAAATTAAATACTGTAGTAAAAAAAAAGTAAAAAAAACTTGTATTAATTTTTTCCAAATATTTGACATTTTTTATTAGTCATACTTTATTTGCTTATTTTTTTAATGCGAATTTTAAAGTAATTTTTTCTTGTTGGTTTGCTTTTATGCGAATTCTGAAAATTACAGCACCTATCCCCTATTTTTCAAGGTAAATTAAGTCCATTTTTGTGCAATTTTTTTTAATGCAGGTTTTCTGTGGAACCTATCTACTGCATAAAATGAGACCCAGGTGTAATTTCAATATTGTAATATGTTTGTAAATAAATGCAATTAATTTATAAAAAAAATTAAAAATTTTCTGCAATGCATTAATTATTCAGTCTTTCATAATGTGTTAAAAGTCAATAAAAATAGTCTCTAACTTGCATGAGAATGGTATAATAAAATATCAGGCTACCAACATGGGTATAAAATTTCAGATATTTAATAATCTTAACTCATATCACAACTGAAGATTATTTACAAATGTGTGTATAGAGAAAAAAGATCATTTGAGTTTCTATCCTTGTGATGTTTGTGATATGGAGGAGGTTATATTTAGGGTATAACTAATATAAAGTGACAAAAACATGAAGGTAATTAGAATATATTTAAATTGAATAAATTATTGATAACAATTTTATATGCAATAAATTTAAAATTTTATTAAAATTTAAAAATATGATTCTGAATTTTTTTTAAGATATTTTGTTTTTCAAATATCATTTATTTTTAATTATTTACGCTTTAAATTCATAAACCTTTTAAAAATAATTAATAAATGTTAAATATCGATTTACGTCAATTCTATGTCAATTGGATATAGAATTAATTAAATCTAAAAATAAATAAAATGATTAGGCTCTTTGAGAATTGTAACAATAAAATAGACTGACCTTTTTTCAGGAACTATTAGCTCTTCATAAATTTCTTCCTCTACCATTATGGTAATCCATACAAGGCATTTATAACAGTAATTTTTTAAACTTAATAAATTGAAATACACCTAGGTCTCATTTTACGCGATTGATAGGTTCCTCAGAAAACACGCGCAAACGAAATCGTGTAAAAATAGACATAACTTACATTGAAAAAGGGGGATGCGGTCTGTGATTTTTCAAAATTCACATAAAAGCAAAGCACCAATGTAAAATTACTTTAAAATTCGCACAAAAAAAAAAATAAGGAAATAAAATATGACTAATAAAAATTTTCAAATTTTAAAAAAATTGATACAAGACAAACTTTTTTTAACTATAATATTTAATTTTATTCAAAATAATATATTTTTATGCATAATTTACAGTATAGTAATTTACATTTTTTATACACGTTTTAATTATTATCGCTATTTTCCGAAAAACACGTTCATTTGCAAACTGGTAAAAAATCAATTTTTCACAAGAGGAAATACAACTAGCGCCAACTTCACACTCATGTTGTGCCAATGGGTTTCTGGTGACAACGTAATTAGTAATTAATCTTTGGGACGATGATTTTATTAATTGTTTATGAAACTAACAACTAAAAATTAAATTCTTATTTTTGTCTTTAATTTTCAATTCCGTTTAAAAATCAAATTTCACATCACATTATTTCAAGTTACCGTAAGTAATTTTTAAATTGTTAATTACAATTAAAAATCAGATTTTAATTTTTAATTGTCAAATTTAATTGTGCCACTGCTATTACTGACCTTTTAAAAATAAACTTGTGGACACTAAATGATTAATAATTGATTACATTCTTTTTTAAAAAGCAAAAACAGAATGTGATTTAAAATGCAAAATTAACATGCACAATGTCTGAACAAATTCACATTATAATCTTGTAAAATTTAATGTGTGTATACATAAAATGTGGAAATCATGATTTTGATTTCATTATTGCATAAAATCTTACTATTATAAAGCACTGAAAATATTAAAATTACTAAGTTGAAAGTCGAATTCGAATAATGTGCTATTACTTTCAATATGATGTAAGTGCGTGAAATTTATTATTTAAAGTAATAGTGCAATATCGGAGTTTGACTTCCGGTGAAACACGAATCGCGTAACTTCAAAATCATGTTAAATAAGTCCGCGTAAAAAGAGACCCAGGTGTATTAGATTTATGAACATTATAAAAGTGGGTCTTTTAAAAAAAACACCTTCCTTTTTAAAAAATTTGCATATTTCCACTTATTTTAATTAATCTAAAAGTAATTGCTAGTACTGTTAGTAATATGTAATTAATAATCTTTTATTTACATTTCATAATTATTTTCGAATCATTTATTTATTTTATATAAATTGTGTTATCTCTCAATTCTTTTACCATAATATTATCTATATTATAACAATCCGGAGAAATTGGAGACTTAACATATCTGCACTATGGGCGCCATCTAGGCATTTGAACCTAGAAAAATTTATAGAGTAGGCAGATACGTAAGTCAAAAAAAAAATTTTTTTTTTTTTTTGCATCCGGTCGTTAGCCCATGTCACGAACTCAGTGGAATAGCAGAGATTTAATACTATAATATAAGAATATATATATGAGGAATAAAATAAGCCACTGCCAGTAATTAACATACAAACATTTATTTATGCACATATATATAAGATTTAAAATTATTTTAGTATTAGTTTTACATTTTAACATTTAACATTATTTTTAACTTTACCTTAGATTTTAATTTACATTTTAATTTCTATTATATTATAAGTTTACATTTTAATTAAGTTCGCACAGATGGGATTATAAAAGCTTGTTTTAATATGTTGCTATAGATCAGTTACATAGATTTCAACGGTCAAAAACATTTCAAAATAAACATAAACGATCAAAATACAAAATTATTGATTACTGACAATTGCATAGGGAAATATAAGAAAGCCTCTAGTATTCAGCATAAGATACTTGCATTGTCACCAATAACTTAAAAGACATCCAAATAAATATATTTTAGATACTCGCCGTAAGGTATCATTATTTATCGAATGTCTATATATTTTGATCAAATATGAAAACCCGAAACACAATTCACCGTTAACCAATCCATGCAAGCATCTATAAACAACTTAAATTTAATGCATTTTTATTTAGGGTCGAATATGAATAGACTACATAGATTTGCATTTGAAAATAAAATATTATATCCCTATTTAACCTTAGGCTAAAATTCGCAGTCAAACTGGCATCAATTCATCTGATACATCGATGAAAAGGCATTGACTCTCATCAGATAGGAATATTACATCTATCTAACAAGAAAAACAATAAAAAAAAATTCCATAGAAAGGAACTGCGTTCTCCGTCTTATAATTCCTTCCATAGGCAAACGGGTGAGTGCGGCGTATATATAAACGATTCTGCCAGTGGCGAATCTCTGACTACATCTACTAACTACATCAATATATCCAATCCATTGACCCAATTTAACAACGACATAAATAACCTAAGATTACTTTCCCCTAATATAACTTTACAAATCTATACAGCCATTCACGCCCGACTTAAGTTTAACATTGATATATTTTAATTTATCGGAAAACAGCAATCATAAATAAACTTAAAGAACAAAGTTAAATAAATGGAAATGATTTTAAATAAATAAATAACAAATACATCAAATAACATTATTAATGAAGAATTTAGTTTGGTCAGATAGGATTCTATTGCATTATTTACTAAAAAGTTTTCAAATTTAGAGTTCTTATTGTTTCAAGTGAATATAAAGTTCTTACGATTTTTAAAACGTCCAACTTTATCCATTGCTTGCCATGAACGTGAATTCCCACGTCATCCTAAAGAGGTTAATATTCTGAAGGCCGATTTATTTATCCATCCAGAGATTTTTGCTTTAACTAGTCCTCAATGTTGAAAACGATAGTTCATTTCTCTTTCTTTTTTAGCAGAACTGAAGAGATTGAAGAGTGCTGTCTTTTCAATCCCTTCTCCTTTACTTCCACACTAACACCTATCTGTCACATCGTAAATAATCTATCATTAACTATCTAATAATTTCCAAACTTGTCCTTTTATATTACTTTGAAAGATTGACTTAACATTACATCATCGATGTGATGATCCTTTTCATTGAGGTCCGATTTCCCAATGGATTTATTTCATTTGCTAAAAGTTTCTATTGTTTTTCTACCTGACCGATGTTTTTACATTTAAATGCCCAAGGCTGGTTTACATTTGACTAATTAAATTTATCATTTCCATTTCTGATTAATTAACCTGTTTTCCAAATCAAAGATATATTTAAAGGTAAATTTAAAGATATAATTTTATCTCCAAATCTTTTTAAAATTTAGTTTTAAAATACTTTTTCTTTAATAAAGTTTTATTTTAATAATTTTTCATTATCTGTGCGATTTAGTATATACGAGTTTAAGATGATATTTAATTTCAATTTTTAATTCTTAAAGAAAATTTTTAAATGCGAACTTTTTAATTTACTTTCATGTTTAATAAATAAAAAAACAACAACAATGTAACGAACGTCTGTGCTCATTACAATATATATATATATTTAGTATGATGGACCAAGTTTCAGAAATGTAACTAATTTCTAACCTTTAAAATGATGCGTAGATGTCATTGCAAAATTGGTAATGGACTTTACTTGTTTTATTATATTCTGTGATCTCGGGTGCTCTATTGCCACAATTTTTAATTTGAATAATTTTTTTACAGCTTCTTTTTATATCTTTGCAGTGCTCACCTAATATTTTTATTCAGATAATGTCAAATGTTATTTTGCTGAAATGTCAGTATATTCGTATCATTTAATATGTCACATGGCTAATCTTGAAGAATATATATGTATGTGCATATGTGTGTACAAGCATTAAAATGTTTATAATAAGAATATACTTACTGAATTTTACAATGCCAAATTTTAACTATACTCTGAATGTTTTTAATCATTACGTCAGCAAAATAGGACACGTGTTTTTTTTCCAAGGCTGAAGTATCAGTTTTATGACGTCATCTCATTCATTCTCATTTTACAAATAAAAGTATCATTTCAACTTAGTTAAAAGTAAAGCTACTGTTTATATTTTAAGATAGATTACAGGTATTTGGACTATAGCATTTATAGTTTATGTAGCTAAAAGTTTGACTTTGACAGAATGCATATTGAAACACAGCTTGGATTATTTGTTCAAATCTTTTATCAGCCAATGATTAGAAATATATATTCTGCCATTTTTAGCTTGAATGGTTATTAACTTTCATACTGAAGCAAGTTAGATATTTTTGTAGCTTTTTAGGTATACATGTAAAGATGTTAAAACAGGCAAAACTCACTATATATATTGCCACACCCAGAAAGCTAGAGTAATCAATGGATGCCAGAAGGCTTGTGCATAAAATCCCCATCTAGTGCCTACTCATCCAATATCCCCAGACTAGTTTCTGGCTTGTGACCTTCGTCAGTGAGGAGCCTTGGAATCTAGCTTGCTGGGTGTGACAATACATATAGTGAGTTTGGCTTTTTTTAACAACAGTTATACACAAGCATAAGAAGTGGTGGTCATGTGATGTTTATTGATGTAAAGATGTTGATGTCAAACAGAATATTGCTGCTTTTAACTAGCTAAACATATGCTATTATTATTATTGGAAGTAAAGTTATATATAGAGCTGTTATTTTACATTATCTATTGTATAGGAGCAACACTTATTCTTTCTTCCTATTCATGTAACATATGAAAAATAACATGGATGTTTTACAAAGATCCAAAAAACACACTGCAAGTTCTTAGGATCAATTAATATTTTTCATATGTGATATTGTAGAATATATTATTATAAAACCATAGGTTTATTGATTTGGATATGTAAAATGAATTAACAATGATAAAAATTTTGAAAACACTGTTTTCTGATAAAGTTAAGAAGGAATTTAGAAAATGGATGGACTTCATTAATATTAAAAATATATATTTTAATGATACTCTGCAGAAGTCATGTATTGTTTGCTTTCATTGGATAGACATGGCTAATGTAATACAATAATCTAAATAAGACAAGGTATTGAAATCCTTTAGAAAGATAAGATTGCTGGAAGATAAAATATAGCATTGCAAAATATGAAAAACAAATACAAAATAGACTAGCATGGTCTTTATATGGACATATATGTGGTCAACAGAATGATTTATAGACTCATTGCAAAACTCATCTGTAGTGCATTATTATTTTGTCTTTTTTGGAATTGAGAAGACCATGTTTAATTACAAGTGACTGTTATTGTTACTGGGTTATTTAATGTTTTAGCAACAGTTGACCTTTCAAACAAGTTGTATTTCTATATTGGAATATTTCCATCATCAATGAAAATAGTCCAATATAAAAATACAATTAGAACACCATCATCACAAACCTTCAGTAAAACACCTTTCAAACAACTTTATCTAAATAATGTGGAAATTTTTCCAATAGTAATACCAAGATACTATTCTAACAAAAATGTATTTCACTTTGCGGTGACCCATGTTTTAATATAGAAAGCTAGTCTATTTAATGTTAACAACAAGCACAAATTCCAACTCAATGTATATGTTATCAGCACACAATTAAGTTTTTATCCAATATATATTAGCTAAGCAGAGCCAATAATTATACATTTTAATAATCTCATGGAAGATCAAATTCTTCATTAATTTGTAATATCAGAAAGCTTGCATGCAATATATCTACAAAGAATTGAAATTTTCCCTTGAAATTGGCATGCTAGACTGCCTCCCTATGTAAGAAATCAATTTTTCTCAGCATAATACCTAGACATTAATAGTGCAAGTTTTTCTATGTTTCTACTTTTACATGATAGATTGGTTCTTGAAAATTACATGAAAAAATAACTGTGTAAAATAAAATACATTGTATATATGGAAAATTAGAAGATTGGTTCTGGACCTAAGAAATCAACAAAAATAATGAAATAAATGTTATGAAAAATCTTGTTAGTATTATGCATGCCATCAAATATTATTTTATAAACATTGCAATAAGAATATAAATTTAATTTGAAAAGCAAAAAAACATAAAGAATGAATGAACATTAAAATTGATCAGAATATATAATCTGTGTTATCTATAACAAGATTTTATGCATTGTTATTTTCTGACAATAAATATATATGTTTGGGTATGATTGAAATATTATTGATATCATTTAATTTTGTTCCAAAATATATTGACTTCCCAATATCAGTTTCATTACCTTTAATAGTTCTTATGGTAGTTTTATGTAAATGAAAATGCTTTCCTATAGGTATTGCTCTTTTTCTGGTTGCAAGATGATCTAAAATTTGAATTTTAGTATCCAAAGAAATTACTTTCCACTTTTTTATAGATAGATTATTTGACATTGTGTGAGGTCTACCAGAAAATATTTCAGATTTAATTAACAAAACATAGATTTGAAAATATGTATGCGATGTATAACTTAGCATCTACTAAATTTTGACAAATTAATCAAGCAAATCTTGCTTTAACTTTTTTTAACATCAACACTAAGAAGGCACATCTTTTTTAAAAAAAACCTAATGTCAAAAAAACTTTAAAATGTGAGCAAAACATTAATACCAACAAGGTATTTTCTCCTTCAAAACAAAACTTTAAAAATGTTAAAATTCAGTTAAGCAAATTTCCCCACTTGCAAAAATATTGCTGAAAAAGATAATCTTTTGAAAAATAATGGAAAATAAAGAGATGAAAACAATTTTCTTATCAAATGAAATGATAATAAATAATTCATATAAATTATTTATCTTAGTTTTTTGATTGTGTTATTTCAAAACAACTCATGTAAAAAAAGAATTTCATTTTAAAATGTTCATGTAAAAACAAAAGGTATATTCATTGATGGCAAAAATCACACCAACTATTGCAAATCAACATGAAAATCTTATACAATCACTTAAACAAAATGAGTCTAACTTTATCTGAGGTCATCAAGAATTTTTGACAAGAAAAATTTTAGATAATGCCAATTGGAGAATAAAATATTACCCATTGAAGAGTTTAACTTCGATTTTCTTTCGATGGTGAAAAATTTTCTGTGTAAGCTCAGTATTTTTTTAATATTCAGTCAATTATCAAAATAGTTGGTCATATGTCTTTCAATTCTTATTTAATAAACTGGTCTTCAGGTATTCTTAATTGAAAATCAAATTTTTTGTTAATCTGAGTTGGAATATTAATGTCTGTAAAATGACTATAAAAGACGTGCTGAAGCATAATATTGTCTTACACTATACACCTTTAGATATGACACAATTACAGGTAATACTGGTATTTTATGTGTAAAAATGTTGAGCTTATGGTTTACTTTTTAATAATATCAAATCTCAGCTGCATGAAATTACAAAATTTTTGATGGTCCTTCTTTAACCCGCAGCTATCTATAACAATATTTTTCAAGTTGTGCTTTCATTTAATAGTAAAAACCAGAACTAAAGTAGATATTGATATATTAATTTTAAAAAAAATCTAATATAATAGCATTCTTCAGAGAAGATACTGCAAATTAACTAACAAAGATGATGATTGGTAGATGTTTTGAAAGAGCTGCTGCAATATTATGTGTAAACTCCTTTTTATTGTTGCTAATGAGTGAAAAAAATGTATATTTTCTATTGTTTTTTTTTAAATATTTATGATTATTTTTACAAAATATTTACATAGATAATTATTAAAAAAATAAATATTTTCATGATTACACTTAATTTTTATTTGGATATGTTCTATTTGTAAAAATACAAAGTTAAGAAAATTATGGTAATAGTAACAATCAAACAATAATCGGTAACACTTTGCCAAATATCATCATGTAGAACTTTTGTGATATTTTAATAATTATAAATGCAATTTTTAATTTTAGAATAGAATTTTTTAAATTTATGTTAATTTAACAAAATTAATTGGGTTTTAGAGATGGCATTCAATTAAGCAAAATTATGTCAATTTATTTTGTTTTACCAGCATTGATGTAATCATCCAATAAAAAGTTTTTAGTCTCATTATATTTTTTACTTTTTTTTTTCTATATTTTCAAATATAAATGTATTTTTTTAGGCTGCTTTTCATTTGAAAACTTAGATTTTTAAAAAATCAAATACGATTTATTGATTCATAATATAGAATAAAGTTTTAGTATTAAAATTTAATGTTGAATAATAAATTAAATTGCCACTAGGGTCTGCTGCAAAAAATATTAAAATCTGAAGACGTTAATACCAGTAATTTAGTTTAACATTTTTAATAATTTCATCAAAAAGATAAAATTTAAGGTAAACAATGACGACTTTAATTACAGGTTTTACTCTTTTGTGTCTGATTTGCTTTGTTATTTTATAAATCAAATACTTTTAGTACAAATAAAATATTTTCTGATTGTAAGATCTTGTTTAAACTATTCTAAAACATTATTGCTATGAGAGTAAATGTATATATATATATATATATATATATATATATATATATATATATATATATATATATTGGATGTGTTAACTGCATCCTACCTTTTGATAGAGAATGATTACTGTATATAGACTGAATGCATAACACACTTCTTTATATGTCACCTTTCAATGGAGAGTAACTGCATATATACAGAATCTAATTTTAAGTTCACGAATCCAAATCATTATTTATATTATTTGCTCCTTGTATTTATATTAAAAAGACATACATTTGGGTATTGTTAGATTTTGCACTATTTAATAATAAGATGATAATAAATAATTTTTTATTATATATATTGAATACTTTAAATAAATGTCTATTAAAATTATTGCTTTTCGCTTAAAAAAAATACTTCTTAGCAATTACTTTAATGTACAACAAAAGGGCTTTGAAGAGGGCATTTTTGTCAATAATTTTACAGATTAGTGAACCTTAAAATTCAATTGATTTAATTTCCTCTCAACAATTTTAAAGTTTACATTCTTTCTAGAGGCTTACAATAAAAGAATTATTTATATATATATATATAAAATAAATAAAATATCCATTAATTAAAAACAATATTGTAATTATAATTGAAATAATATTTTTAACGGTTTATAAATAATTACAAACAATCTTAAAATCCGCAGAAGTACTTTCGGTTACTTTCTAACCTGCCTCAACTGCCATTAAATTCAAAAACCAAAAGCGGAAGCAAACGTCATCAATTCAAATTCCACGAATCTCGTATTTTAATGTTAGAAGCTTGTCGATTTATTAAATGCGTTTTATTCCTGTTTATAATAATTGCCTCTTTAATTTTTCTTTTACTATGGTTTCTCTCTTCATGAAGAATTTTCACATTTTCAAAATTAAATTTAAATTTATATTTACATGTTTTTTTGTGATCAAAGAAAACCGAAGAAGATATTAAATCACCATTATTTTTATTTTTACACGCTTATGTAATAGTTCATGTTCCTTCAATCTTTTCTCAATACCGCACCTAGATTCACCTATATACGATAGCATACAATCACAAAAAATTTGATATATGACATTACTTTTTTGCTTTTCAATCTTTTCTCAATACTGCACCTAGATTCACCTATATATGATAGCATACAATCACAAAAAATTTGATATATGACATTACTTTATTGCTTGAAAGCAAAAAAGTAATGTCATATATCAAATTTTTTGTGATTGTATGCTATCATATATAGGTGAATCTAGGTGCAGTATTGAGAAAAGATTGAAGGAACATGAATTATTATATAAGCATGTAAAAAATAAAAATAATGGTGATTTAATATCTTCTTCAGTTTTCTTTGATCACGAAAAAACATGTAAATATAAATTTAAATTTAATTTTGAAAATGTGAAAATTCTTCATGAAGAGAGAAACCATAGTAAAAGAAAAATTAAAGAGGCAATTTTTATAAACAGGAATAAAATGCATGTAATAAATCGACAAGCTTCTAACATTAAAATACGAGATTTGTGGAATTTGAATTGATGACGTTTGCTTCCGCTTTTGGTTTTTGAATTTAATGGCAGTTGAGGCAGGTTAGAAAGTAACTGAAAGTACTTCTGTGGATTTTAAGATTGTTTGTAATTATTTATAAACTGTTAAAAATATTATTTCAATTATAATTATATATATATATATATATATATAATTATAATTTAAATATATATTTATAATATATATATATATATATATATATATAAGTATGAAATTATAAACAAAAAATGTTTTATTTATGTAATAATTTGGGTGTATGCGAGGCTATATAATACTAAGTTTTATTGTTATGGAACCCACTATATAGACAAAATTTTAACTCAGACATTAAAACTCCTCTTGGATGAATGATTGTCCTAATTTGTATTAGGTGACCAATATTCTTTTACACGTTATTCATCTATAGAAAGCCTAGTTCTAATGTATTTGTTATTAGAACTTCCAGTATGTTCATAAATCACAGAAAGTTATATAAGTTATAGAGGATCAAACTGTTATTAATGCTACACATAATTACATTAGTAAAATTTAATATTCTAGAGTTTAGCTATAAAAATGTCGAATGTATTTTATATTAAGTCTGTTAGAGCAAGTCATAAAAACATAGCTAGATTATATATGATACATGTTTTATTAATATGAAAACCATCAGTGTATTGGATAATGGTTAACTCAAACTTAATATGAGAGTTGTTTTTGAATATTTGTAGTCGTAACATAAAGGATATTGATAGTATTTTGATCGTAGGAATGAGTTTAACATGCATTACTACAATATATGGAACAACAATATTTTCATAAAATTTGAAAAAGTAGTTACTCAATGTAACTTAAATATCATAGACCGTATTTATCCACAAATAAATCCAGTCATTACTTAAGTTATTCATATATAAATAGATGTGTTTATATGCATGCACACACTGAAAAAAAGCAAATAGTATTACCAGCTAAACATAGAGTCAAGAAGGGTTTATAAAGACCATACAAAAAAGCAAATTGACAGTATGAAAAAGTATAGTATAAGCTATTTTATTTAAGAATTGAGCTATTTTTGTAAGAACATCAAACTATGCAGAAGATGATGATAAATTTTAAAATACACATGTAATGAATGATCAGCTTTAAAACCGTATTGATCAGTATAAAAATATCCAGGACAATATTTATTATTAGATGTTATTAACAGTAACATGTATGCATTCTTTTTTCTTAAAGATGGGTTTTTTTAAAAAAAATATAAAGAAATTTCTTAATAATATAGGTGGAAAGTTAAACTTTCACTAACTGCCTTGGTATATTAAATTAAAGTAAAACTATACTGAGATAGCTGTAATCATTCAGATATATCTGTTCCAATAATTAAGTAATTTTATTTTTAAAACAGGCAAAACTCTCCATACAGTAGTGCCACTCAGTGCCAACTGAGTAATCAATGGATGCCAGAAGGCTTGTGCATAAAATCCCCATCTAGTGCCTACTCAACCAATATCTCCAGACTAGTTCCTGGATTGTGGCCTTCATCAGTGATGAGCTTTGTATCTGAGAGCACTGCACTTAGATCTTAGGATCTAATGCAACCCTCCAGCAGTTACCTTTTATTTCTACTTGACTACAAAACTATGAGAATAAAATTGAAAACACAATAATATTTTCAATGTAAGCTCAATATTCTGTATAGTTATATGGGCCTGAACCCAGTTCAATACCCATACATTTTGGTGTCTTTGGCTTTTTAACAACCATAGCCACCACTATTCTATTAGGCAGGGTTGGTGTTAAACCACTATGCTAGCACATAACTGTTATTAAAACAAGCAAAACTTTCCATACAATACTCAGTGCCAACCACAGTAATCAATGGAAGTCAGAAGGCTTGTGCATAAAATCCCCATCTAGTGCCTACCCATTCAATATCCCCAGACTGTCCCCGTTCCCCGCCCCCCCCCCTTTCCCACCAACCGGAAAACCATTTCCAGCGCGCGGGTCACCCTCGCCCGTTCCCCTGTTCGGTTGCCGGCCCGTGGGTTTTGCCTTAAAGGGGCAAAAGTCGGTGTTTTTTTTTTTTAAATATTCTGATTTAAATGGGTTATTTATTACTAATTTGGTGCTCGAGGTTGGGCTTTTTGGCGTTTTTTAATTGTTTAAAAATAGTTACTTTTTGCTTCAGTTTTGTTGTCGTCTTTAGTTTTTTTTGAAGGCGTATGTTTTGTTTGTTTAATCAATCCCCGTTTGGGGTTTTTTATCTTTTTTTCTGTTAAACACGGTTGAATTTTTCCCCCCCGGGGTGTTTAATCCCTTTTTCGGGTTGTTGTACTTTTATATGTATTTACTCTTTTTTTTGTTTGGGGCAAAATATTCTTTTTTTTGTTTGTTTGTTTTTCTCTCTCGTTTTGTTCCGTGTATCTTTCGATTTCGTTTTGACTACTCCATTGGTAAAATTGGAATTGTTTTGTTTTGAAGTATGTGTTTATAGTCTCAATAATTTTTACCCCTTTTTTTTTTCCTCCTTTTATATAACTTTTTTCTTTTTCCTATATTCTTTTTGATTATATATATATATAAGTTTAACTTTTCATAATGTTTTTGGAATGTTTATTTACTTTTTTGAGTGTTAATCGGTGTTTGGTTTTCTTCTTCTTCTCAACAGTTATAATATAAGGGTATCATTTTTTTATTATCATCAAAGTAGTATCTTTTAGAGAAAAATTTTGTCTTTTATCTAATTTATTAAGGCAATAAAAGAGAAATTCTTTTGTCTTTTGTTTCAAGGTTATTTTGTTGTTTTTTTTCTTTTTTTTCATTTATATCCATATCAAATCAAACAATATATAAATATAATTGCAGGTATATTATTATCAATAAAAAAAATTGGTGAAATATTGTTAAAAATATGTATAGTAAAAATTTAAATGATAAGAGTTGAAAGAGTTAGGATGGGTGGTGTGATAGGAAGTATGTGGGGTGTGGGAGAAAGGTAGAGTAAGAAATATTTAAAAATTCTGTAAGGTTTGTTGATTGAAAATGTTGTGTTTTTTTAAAAGAAAAAGTTTATATTTATTTTTATAAGTGTTTGATATTGTAGTAATTAAATTTTTCAAGTACTAAAATATAAAAAATTTGAAATTTAAAAATAATTTAATTTAGTCTTCATATTTTTTTCTAAATGTAATTTGTTATAATTTTAAAAAATATTTTTCTTAAGTTTATTTTCTATGTAATTTTTCTTATAATTGGTTTATTTAATTTTTTTTATAATTTAAATAATTTAAATATAAAGTAACTATATATATATATATATATATATATTATTTATTATTTTTTTTTTCTGATAAAATTCTGGTTGAAATATATATTATTTATTTTTTTTTTTTGTTTTTTTTTAAAAAAAGAATAAATATAAAAAAAAATTATTTATAAAATTTTATATTTAAAGTAATGTTATAAAAAAATTATTTAGATTAAAAATATTAAAGTTATGTATCAGATATAAATAATTCTATAAAAATTTTAAAAATTTTATAAAAAAAAATTTATTATAAAAATATATAGTAATAATATTATAAAAATTTTAAATTTTTGAATTGTTTTTGATGGAATAGTTGTATGTATTAAATATATTAATTAATATACTATACTTTTTTTTTTTTTAAAAAAAAATAAAAATCTAAAATATATATGTATATTTGATAAAAATTATGATACTAAAGAAGAATATAATGGTGAGTATATAAAATTATTTATTACTATAATATCCAGATATTTATTTATAGTGGGTTTATTGATTATTTCTTGATTGGTGGTATTTTGGGAGGTTTTTATTTTAAAGTTAAAAGAGTGATCTAGTGATCATTATGTTTAATTTAATATATTAATAGGAAAGTGGGGATGGTATAAAAAAAAAAAATGTATAGGTGTGAATTGGTTAATATGTATTAATATGGTAGATTGAAAATATTTGTGTTTTAATTTTATTCTATAGTTTTGTAGTTATGTAGAGATAAAAGGTGTTGTGAAGGTTGATTAGGTCTAAGATCTGGTGATGTCTCAGATCAATCTCATTGATGAAGGTATAAGAGAAACTAGATTGGGGATATTAATGAGTAGAAAGATAGGGTTTTATAAATTCTATATGTTTTATTTGTTGAGTGGATTATGTATGGGGATTTATTATTTTAAAATAATATTTTTTATTGAGGAAAAGTTTTTAAATTTTAGTATATAATTGTAGTGATTTAAATATATATATTTTAATTCATTTGAATTAAAAAAGGAAGGTGTTGATAATATGGAATGTATTTTAGGTTATATAAATGTATTTTTATTGTTGATTAGTGATGAATGTTGATGTAATTTAATTAAAAAATTTATAAGGAAGTAATTGATTGTAAAAAATAGAAAATATAATGTGTTTAAAGAGATATAGTATATATTTTGTGGTAAAATTTAATGCAGAAGAAACAGTCACAAATGCTGATTCATAATTTGATACTAAGATGCTCCATGGTTTCATGATCTGTCAATCCTCTAATATAGTTCAGATGAACAACATACTTAGCAATGTTTAATGAACTTTTATAAATTAGCAATGCTTAATAAAAACATATTTACATTAACTCTTAAAATAAAATTGTTAGCGCAACCAATTAAAAAAATATTATATTAATAAATAATATTACATAAATGATCCCCATTTTTGTATTCTGACAGTAATAAATAGTAACTATTAATAAAGCTAAAAAAACTTACAATTAGTCAAGATGGTATCAAAAAAAAAAATTTTTTTTTATTCAGAGAGTGCTCTGGTAAATGTATATTTAAAGCTGTAAAGTTAGCAAATGTAACATATATATTTTTAAATGTACATTTTGATTTAGCTTTATTAAAATTCAGAAATTTATTTATATAATATTAAAATGTTTTTTTTTAATTTACATTAAATCTTAAAAAAATTGTTAAAACAACCAATTATTACAAAAATAATGTATTGAAAGCCCTAAATGTTTGCATTCCACCATAGCAATAGTTTATCAGACCAATGTACATTCTCACATTTAAAATCTTTTGTTTAATTTATATTAAATCTTTAATATATGATTTTTTTTCAAAAGTACAGGCGTTTTCATACCTGCACTTCAATATGTAATGTATAGGGAGTTTGAACTCAGACTTTCACATGACCCTCAACTATTCATGCTATCTCATACTGCTGACATACTTGATCACACACATGTCGAAAAGATAAATAATCACCAATATATATATATATATATATATATATATTTCATGCTAAACCAGCACTCGTCAATTGGTCCAGATTATCATCTCCACACATATATACAATCAATGCTCAGCTTATATTAAGAAAGCCAATTTTCAATCCACTTCATTCCACAACTGTACAGCCATCCATTTTATTAAAAATCTGATGATGGAATGCTCAAAACCCACATTGGTTAGAGCAACCAATTAAAAACAAACATGGACCTTTACAAAGTCAGGTGTACCTGGTTAAGCAATAATAGCCAAAAGTTAGTTTGGGGAATTGAATTATGCTACAATCTAGTGTTAATTTATTCCTCATGCTTGCAATGAATGGCAATGAATTAGAACAAATAAAGTAGTTTACAGATGTAATGAAAAATACCTGAGCTATTTTCTGAAATAGTTTAATGAAATTCATATGTGTGCATTTGGGGGAAAGGTGATGGTATAATATTGTTATTTTTTAGTAAATATAAATTATATCATATTTTGTGAGAGAGTGTTGAATTTCAGAGCCAAAGTACTCAGTCGAAAAAAAAATAGCTTGACCACATGAATGGAACTATTTTGCTCAACTGAAATTTTAACGCTCAGATGTCATATAATCTTCTTTTAATCAACCTTATAACAATTTTATTAGCATTAATGTATACCACATCTATAATATTTTAAAACATTTATTTATAGTAATATTAATGCATTTAAATAAGTGATATTATATATATATCATAAAAATAATAAATATAATGGTAATAAACTATTATAAACAGCCTTTCAATCTGCAGAAATACTTTTGGTTAATTTCTTATACCTGTCTCAATTGCCATTAAATTCAAAAAACAAAGTGGAAGAAAACATCATGAATTCAAATCCCATGAACCCCATATTTTAATGTTAGCAGCTTGTCTATTTATTAAATGCATTTGATTCCTATTTATAAAAATTGCCTCCTTAATTTTTCTTTTATTATGGTTTCTTTCTTCATGAAGAATTTTCACAGTTTCAATATCAAATTTAAATTTATATTTACATGTCTTTTCATGATCAAAGAAAATGGAAGTAGTCATTAAATCACCATTATTCTTACTTTTTACATGCATATATAACAATTCATGATCCTTTAATCTCTTTTCAATACTGTACTTCAATTCACCTCTATATGATAACATACACTCACAAAAATTTGATATATAATATTACTTTTTTGCTTATCAGGTAAGAAATTAACCAAGAGTATTTCTGCAGATTGAAATACTGTTTATAATAACAATATTTGCTTAGAAGTTGGACTCACACTTTAGATTCTTGAATATCGAATTTAATGCAAACGCTCTACCAACTGAGCCTTTGACTGTTTATAATAGTTTATTAATGTTATATTTATTATTTTTGTGAGTACAATTTTGTTTTAATTAACAGAAATTATATATATATATATATATATATATATATATAAATATATATATATATATATATTAAATAGGGCAGTTGAAGAATATTTTAAAGGAGATGAGGTGGACTTTAGAAAAATATTTCAGATTCTATGTAATATAAATTTAGTTTTGATCTAACAGAATAAATGATGAGGAAAAGCTCCAATATCAAATACTATAGTAGATTCAATTTGAGAAAACACATATTAAATAAAACTGATGGGTAATGTGAATGAAGCTGAAGGAATAGAAGATAATGTGTTTTGGGTGTAGAAAAGTAGCTTACACCATTGTTTACTTTATGTTATATACTAATAAAATAGAATTTTATTATTCTGTTCTCTAAATCAAAGCTCTAATTCGTGATAATTTGTCCTTGTTGCTTGGTCTCATCTTAATAAATAAAATAAATAATAGTTGGTTAGAAGTTCATAAAAAGTTTGAGACAGTAAGTAATGAGCTGAGCCAAAGCCATGAATTTGTGCTTCAAGTTCATTGCCCCACACCTTACAGAGTAACCATATAACTATCATGAGTTCTCAAACTTAGATTTACACATTATATATCTACAAAAAATACTGAAACTTTTAAAATAACTGAACTTTACACACATGGTGATCTTTTATGTAAACATCTCACAATTTTTTCTTTGATGTATTATTTTCATTCCATAAATCTACACGTCTTAATTAATGTTTTTTTGTAAAAATAAAAAATGAAATAAATTAAATGTTAGTTTAAAATTAGAACAAAATAAAATTAAATAAAGCAAACATTCAAATACAATTAATTAAAATATTTGAACTTCAAATTTTGGAGAATTGTTCATAATTGATTTTTTTAAAAATACATTTTAGTGAACTGCGGTGATTTTTAATTTAAGAATAATTCCATTAATTAGCTTTAAATTTATTTAAATTTCTATTTAAAACTAAACAATAGAGTAAATTGTTAAAAGAAATAGTTTTTAAAATTAAAATGAATAAAGTTTTTGCTTCGTAATGTTTTTTTTTTTTTGTAAAAAAAAGTTCCTGACATTTAATAAATAAATTTGATATATTTTTACTTACTCTTTACATTATAAAGTTCTATAGCGTGAACATCAGAATTTCCCACAGGGGCAAATGTAGTATGAGAATTGATTCTGTAAATATATTTTTTTCATAGTTTATTATTCATTTTTTTAACAGATGCAGTGCATATTTTTTTCTAGCCATTTTAATTTGTAATTTATACTAAATCAAGAATCGTATAAAGTTATTGGTTAACTATTTACAGAATCTGACATCTATTTTTATTCATAGCTATTGCGTGGACATTATCTTGCTAATAGATATTGAAACGTCTATTTGTTTGGTATCAGTGTCCTTTACTTTCCGTTGAGTAAATTAAATTAGCTAGTTGTCAAGTTAAAGTCATTGTTTTTTACTGTAGTATACAAAATACATTAAACAATAAATACATAGAAAGCATTGCCGATTATATAAATAATACATCACATAGCTATACTTTATGAACAAGAACATTTAAACAATCTCTCTTAGCTCTTGTTTAATTAAGATATAAGGGGTTACTTTACACTTTTGTTATGTAATGAGCTGAAAGTTTTACTAACAAACTAATTTCAAAATTTCGCAGTATAAGAATGTAATTCGTTAATTTAATTTTAATTTTAATTGACATTATTTTATACTGCAACTTTTTTTCACGTTGTAATAATATGAAACAGGCAAAACTCACTATACCTATTGCCACTCACTACAAGCTAGAGTAATCAATGGATGCCAGAAGGTTTGTGTATAAAATCTCCATCTAGTGCCTACTCATCCAATAACCCCAGATTAGTGTCTGGCTTGTGGCCTTCATCAGTGAGGAGCCTTGGATCTGAGAGCACTGCATCTAGATCGTAGGATCCTAAGATCTAGGCACAGTGCTCTCAGATCCAAGGCTCCTCACTGATGAAGGCCACAAGCCAGAAACTAGTCTGGGGATATTGGATGAGTAGGCACAAGAGGGGGATTTTGTGCATAAGCCTTCTGGCATCCATTGATTACTGTAGCTTGCAGTGAGTGGCAATATGTATAGTGAGTTTTGCCTGTTTTAATAACAGTTATAAGCAAGCATAAGAAATGGTGATCATGTGATGTTTGTTGTAATAATATGCAGGGTTTGCTTAATAAATTTTATTCAAAAACTATGCATACTTCTGATTCTATGTCGAAACGCATTAAGCAAACAATAAACTTTAATCGCTATCAAATTTTATTAATAAATTTAAAATTTTATATTAAATTATTGCAAATTAGGTTAAATAATGATTAGAAACTAAAATTCGAATTTTTTATACAAAAGTCATAAAACAAAAAAGAAAACTCTATAGAATATAAGTTTCTTGCATATGATAAAAAAAAAAGCTGAAGAGAATTGGTAATGATATCATCATACTCCTATGCTCACAGAGCTCATTGCTTTCTGGTGGTGATCATGAAGCTAAAACATGATAGTGATCATCACCATTATCAGAAATAGTTTTAAAAAAGTAAATAGCTTAATATTCTGCACTTTCATTTGATAAGAAACAAATAAGTCAATGCATAGGATGTAAATACTTTAATATTTCTCTACATAAGTCAGATGGAGTAATTGAATAATGGAGTATTATAACTTAATGTAATATTTGATCTCTTCCAGTAGTGGTTTGTACTGTCATATTTTTTTAAATTTGTCTTATTCTATTATGTAATAATTAAAACAGATTCACAATCTAATTAATGTTGAAATAAACTAGACTTCTCCTAATGCACTTTTGCTATGCTTTATTTAATTCCTCTAAAATTGTTTTGACTGTCCTGAAGCCGTCTTCAGATGTAATAAACAACTGTATTACATTATTTAAATTCATAATACACTTTTTTTGCAATGCTTCATTTAATTCCCAATAACTGTTTTGGCCATGTAGCATTTTTAAAGATTTCTCAATACTTAATTTAGTCTGAGATTATTAATATAATTAAGGTAAATGTCGTTTTATTGAGATAGTAGCTAATATTTTCCTATCACATTTATGATCAAAATTGCAACCTTGTAGAAGTATAAAGTTTTGTTGTGTGGATAAGTGTTTTCACTCATTTTTATATTTTTTTTTCAGTTAGTTGCTTAGACGCTAACATATTTCCCTGTAGTTATAGTTCAAGAAATGGGTACTTGGTTATTCTTAAATACATGGTAAAATAAAGAAAAGAACTATTAAAATTTTCAACTAACTGTCTACATAAATATATCTGCTCCTTCACTTTACTTACTTTTAAATCAAACTGACCTTTTTTAAAAATTAATTTACATGAGAATGTTTCATCTTGGTTACTATTTGCTGATGTGTAGAATTTATATATAATGTATAGTAATTATTTTGCTTGAAGATATATGGATAATTATTAGTAAGGTACTTTAATATAGACACACCATTTATCTATTGCTTGACAACTCCTTAATTCAATTCAGTTCAGCATCCTAATATTTATGGTTAAATTATAAACTTTAAGGCAACTTATTCTTCATGGTTTATGAAAATAGTAAAATATCAGAAACTAATGCCAGCAATTACTAGATTGAAGATCAATCTTATGGTTTCATTTATTTTGACCTACCAAACATTTAATCATTCAATTATCACTATTGAATTTATTCATATTTAACTACTAGTTAAATTATAGCTGTTCTTAAAGACTTGTTGATTTTGAGTTTGGTCGAAAGGTAATCAATTAATAGCTATAAACTAATTAATAGCACTGAGCTAGCTTTTAGTAAAATATGCCAGAATCCTAGTGCTGAATATGCAGTACAGATACACTTATATAATATTTAAATGAGGCACAATATGCAAATAAGACGATTACATATTTCATTTTCCAAATAATGAAACACATAAATTCTTTTTGTTGATGAAATGTGGACCCTGTACAATTGTCCAAGCCTCTTTATACTTTCTTCCCCTATTATTTCTTTCTGAACAAACCATTTTAGCATTGGATGGAAAAAATTTATTACTCATGGCATGTTAATGGTCAAGAAAGATATATCTGTTTTTATTCTTATATTTAGCTTTGGTATATAGGTCCATGAGATTTGCCCAATATGCATATCTAAACAACAGAGATAAACATAAGATCTATCTTTTTGACCATGAACATGCCATGGGCAATGCATTTTCTCCATCCCTTAAAATGGTTTGTTCAGAAAGAGACAGTAAGAAAAGAAATTCAAAGTGGTGTGGGCAATTGCAAAGGATCCACATTCCATCAACAAAAGGATGTGTGTTCCATTAGCTGCAAAATGGAATTTCTAATTGCCCTATTTGCATGTACCTGTACTGCATAACTTTATTCTGCATGATGATTCTGGCAGTATTTCACTAAAATCTGGCTCAGTGCTATTAATTTGTTTATAGTTATTAATTGGTTACCTTTTCAATTAAACTAGATGTCAACAAGTGTTTAAGAATTATGTAGTTTGTTAAAAAGAGTTAATAAGTTGAGATTTCAAATTATAGTTGATATGTGCTATATAAAAAATTTAAGTAAAAACTAATAACTACAAACAATAAAGAATAACATATACCAAATTCTCTGCTCTAAGGTGGATTGAAATGTTTAGGCAAAATAACAGTGTATTCATGCAATGATGCCTAATCATTTTGGTGGTAATTGCTATTGATGCTAGCCTTCAAAATAATGGATTCCAACATGAAAACATAATAACCAAATCTTGTCTTTTTTCATAAGATAATACTGTAACATTTGTATTTATATCTTGAACTATTTTTATCATCCAATATTAAATATTGAATGCCTTTAGAAAAAATTAACATTATTTAAATTCTCCAATGACATTCAACTGTCAGTAATAGCACATAGGTTAGTATTATCATTATTATGAACCATTATCAATCCACTGTAAGATGGTCTCTCCAAGTTCGATCCATCTTCTCCGATCCTTAGCTTCTTTTCTCCACATCACCCTTGCACACTTTCTTATTTCATCCATCCATCTCACATGTGGCCTCTTTCTGGGTATTTTACAATCTCTTGGAATCCAGTTTAAGGTTTCAATTGTCCATCTATTATCATCTCTTCTAGCAATATGTCCAGCTCAACTCCACTTCAGTCTTTTAATTTTTTTAATAAAGTCAGTAATATCTGTTTGTTCTCTTTCTCATATATTGCATTTTTGATCTTTTCTTGTTACTTCTAGCATGCATTTATCCATACTTCTTTGAGTGGTCTGAAGTCTCCGTATTGCTCTTCTATTATGTGTCCATGTCTCAGATTCAAAAGTAAGAACTGGTAAAACACATTTATTAAAAAACTACCTTTTCAAACACATAGACATATTTCTTTTTAGTGTCAAGTTATTTTTACCAAAAGGACTCCAACCAAGTTTAATTCTATGATTAATTTCATCCATTATTAATACAGATGGAAACAGGTTAGTATATACACATTTAAAGTGAAATTATTCTCTCCTCTTCTTCAGGAGTTGCTGGCCTGACAGGTGACAGTATTGGCATGCAAAATGAACCTAAACATTTAAATCTTTGAATATTACATTTTAAGATAATTCTGTAACCAATTGAACAATCCAGTTAAAGGTAACAGTCAGTAGAAATTTTATATACTTACCTATGAGGTTCCTCCTAATTTCTTTACTTTTTTCTAAGATCAATGTTGATTAGTGGTTGGTAATTCTTTCTAAAGACATTTAATACTTAATATTAGCTAATGTAAATAGCACAAAATATAAATACAACTAAAATTCCCATCATCACAAACCTTCAGTAAAACATTAGTATAGTAACAAGTTGAAAATATAAAGATAGTTTGTTGAAAAAATTAATATTAATATTGTAAAATTATTTCTAATGTGAGATCTAATTATTAAGATAATATACTATTAAAGATAAAACATTAAATGTATATCATTTCTTTATCTTCTTTTAAAGATTCTTATTTGAACAATCTTCTTTTCAAATATTCTACATTTTCAAGTCACCTATTCATAATTGACCTCGTACGACCCCACAAAACCGAATCTATTTTTACAATGCCTAATGTACTGTTAATTCATTTATTTCTAACTTTATTCTAGAAAAGTTTATATTTCTTCAAAATTGAAATCATTAATTGATATGTTCTATGATAATATTTTTTAAAAAATATTTTATTTGTTTATTCTATGGATAATTTTATTAGTTTACTAGTAAAAAAGCTAAGTTGCCTAACACCTTATCCCACATTCACCATTTTCATGCAAAGTCCACCATTTATAAAGATTATTTCTAAATATTTTGACATAAGAATAATTTGTTATATATATATAGTCTTGATCCTTTATTAAATATTTATTTAATTTATAGTCTGAGGGAGGGTAATTTATTCTCTTTGTTTATGCACACATTGAACTATGTTTAATTTAAAATTTACATATTAAATCTTAGTAATAGTTTTAACAAGCCTTGTTAAAACTATTACTGAAATAATAGTGAGCGTTTAATAAATTTATAATTACAACTTTATATTAAATCTTATTAAATTATTATAAAATCAAAGTGTTAAATAGGGGGAATTTGTCACCATTGTTGTATAATTAATTATGAATGTAATAAGTATTAAGTGCCATATTACAACAGCTGATATATTGTTTTTTACTTTGAATTACTAACAGTGCTGGCAAAAATATACTTATAAACATCAAAATTCAAGAATAGGTGGATTCATTCTATGCTTGATCCTTTGTTCAACATTTACATCTCCAATGCTTTAATATATACAATACTTGAGATTAAGAATCATACCACTATGTAATAAATATTTTAAAATACTCTCTAACCCAGCATGAAATGATAATTAACAAGAAAAGGTCAGCTATTCTTTTCATACCTCAGTTCTTTCTTACCAAAGTGTTTCAGACAAATCTTTATATTAATAAATAAGGCAGAAACAAAGATGGCTGCTCTTTCCTTGGTAATAATTATCTTATGCTGAGTTAGAGAGTATTTTAAAATATTTATTATACAATGATATGTCTTAATCTCATATATTATATATTTAAACAATTATGTATAAATTTAGAAATGATTTTTTTTTAATTTGTAGTGAAATCATTATTAAAGTTTATGATTTAGCTATAGATATGGTAATAGTAATTTCTTAAGGTTTGCAGCAATAATGATGTATATATTTGTAAGAATGACAAATACTATAAATCTTCTTTATTCTCTAAGGCAAATGCTTAGAGTGCTGATTTTGTTAATACACTGGAGTAACTCAACATAGCAATATTGATATTTTTTAAACTTTTATAAAATTCCTCTCTGCCATAATGGATCTAAAATCATCTACAATTAAGATCAGATTTATTTTGCTCTTTCTAATGTGCAATAATTAAGTATAAATATTTTTATGATAGAGCAACAAAGGCAAAACTCTCCATACAGTAGTGCCACCCTGTGCCAAACAGAGTAATCAATGGATGCCAGAAGGCATTACTCTGTTTGGCACAGAGTGGCACTACTGTATGGAGAGTTTTGCCTTTGTTTACAACAATTATGTGCTAGTATAGAGATGGTGATCATGTGATATTATGATAGTGTTAGTAATGATGTTGTAGATAAATGCTGTGTCAAAGACTTAACCCAAGTTAATAATCTGGTATTTAACATGGGCTAAGAGCATCATATTTTTTTTAATAATGCAATTGTTTTGGCACTCATTAGTAACATTTTACAAATATTATCTAATTTATGTGTCTATAAATAAATAATACAAAAACTCTGTCAGATAATGAAAATTATTCTTCAAGTATAAAGGGTGATAAACAGAGTAGATAAAATTCAAAAAACAATCACAAAAAACTATTTGCCAAGCACTTTCAGGACCATGTACCAGAATCCTTGCTGACATATTGGAACTGAATGGTTTATCATGCTTATGTGTTTATGTATATTAAAATATTAATAAATGTAGCAAAAATGATTTTGGATACCTTTGGCACTAACTTTTTTAATTTTAATATTTTACTCAGATTAAAATTTTGCAAAGATAATGAATTGTCTAATAGAATTTAATGTTCATTAAAAACAATTCTAAAAACAACTTATTACTGATAATCAAATAAGAATTTCGTGTTACAAACAATTAAAACATAAATATAGGGTTCAAACCCAGGTAAAACTTGTTCTAATTTATCTTACCATGATTTAATATCTTCTATAATTCTTTCTCATGTGCTTTTCCTAAACGTCCTAATTAATAACATATTTATAGTTTTTTTTTTTTTAATATAAGGTAACTTCCACTCTTTTAATTCTTTTGTTTTCTGAGATGTTTTACTTTCAGAGTAACATTTCAAAATTTCAATCAATGTTTTATATAAATGTAATAAACTAAAAATCAAAGACCAGACTCTAGGGCAGCTGGATAGCTGGAGTCTGATTTTGTTACCAATACCATATCTGTCTTATGCAATGAAAAAGTATTATTTTTGTTACAAGTACATAAATAATTTATTTTATAAAAAAAAAAAATTTAATTTTAAAACGTGAAACCAATATATATTAATTTCTGCTTTTAAAACTGTAAGAAATATTGATATTTAATCAGTTACCAATACAATCATTGTATTCTTTACCATATTAATAAAGTTTCCTTTAAAACTGTAAGTAGTAGTAGTAGTAGTAGTAGTAGTAGTAGTAGTAGTAGTAGTAGTAGTAGTAGTAGTAGTAGTAGTAGGAGTAGGAGGAGTAGTAGTAGTAGTAGAGAGAGAGAGAGAGAGAGAGAGAGAGAGGGGGGGGGGGGGGGGGGGGGGGGGGGGAGGAGGAGGAGGAAAGTAGTACTGGTTGTGTTACTTATTCTATATAGTACTTACTCAAATTTAATGCCCTGCATGACATTTAAAGGAATAGAAAAATGGCCTCTCTGGTGCTCAAATTGCATAGATCTAGGTGTCAATGCCTTTAACTCACATGATGAGCAACTTTTGTTATGTAAAATGCATACATTTGAGAGAGTCTGAGCTTTGTGTGGTGACTAGTTGTAGTATGCTAGAGGGGGAGGAGAAGGGTGCAGCAACAAATATTGTTAGAAAACACCACATTACAGAAACTCCTTTGTTTTGTTTTTTTCACTTTATCTAAATACAAATATTCTATCTATCCGCATTTTCTCTCTTTTATTTCACTTTGAAAGAATTTTGAGAAAATAATCGTTAGAGTATAAGTAATTTATATTTTATTCCTTTATTGACCTAATAAGTAATTCAATCATTATGGTCTATTTAATTTGAAAGCTGAGCGTCGAACACTAATAAGCCAATTAATAAATTTTGCACTTTAAACACTTAATATTCTGCTTTTCATTTCTTTGATCTAAATTTAAAATACAAACAACAAAAAAGCCAACTAAAACAAAAATAATCATTATTGTAATTATATATTGTTAACAAAAAACTGTAATTCAAAACACAAAAGAATTTAATTAAACATTAAAATAATAACTACATAAATATAAAAAAGGTGAAAATATTTTTCATCAGACGGATTGTTTAAATTAATTTTTTTTTATTCTTTTTGTTTATAGATTGTATTTCATATGCAAACAAACAAAAAATCATTTCTCTGCGGTTATAAAAAAAAATCAAATTGAAATTAGTTTATTTGAAATTTGATATTAGTTGACATACAGCTAGCTAAGAAGAAATTGTAAAAAAAATCATCAGAGAATTTCAACCTTATGCCATATTTAATTTATTCACTAGAATAGAGAGTAAACAAACGGAAGCGTATATATATTATTATAAACCGTAAAAAAGTGAAAATAAAAAAAACTAGACGTTATCTTTCAGTAATGCTTTTATTTAAATAAGCACCCACATAAAAGTAAAGGGCAGTGTTGTGTGTGTAACTAAGCAAAATGGTAAAGTTCAAACTTGAGCCTGGCTTTGTTCAAGCAAGTTAAAATATTTTCAGGCAAGTCCAGAATTTTTTTCTGGGTCCCACAACTGATTTAGCTAGTCTTCCATTATTAGATAATTTATTGGGCGGAGATTACTAAGATATGAGTCAATGTGTTGATCATAAAAAAAAATGATGTAATTTTCATCTTTAATTTAAAGAAGTGTTATAAATCTTCTGAGATGTCCAAAACTTCACATCACATGGTCACCATTTTTTATGCTTGCTCATAACTGTTATTAAAACAGGCAAAACTCTCCGTACAGTGGTGCTACTCGGTGCAAGCCAGAGTAATCAATGGATGCCAGAAGGCTTGTGCATAAAATCCATATCTAATGCCTACTCATCCAATATTCCCAGAATTAGTTTCTAGCTTCTGGCTCTCATTAGTGAAGAGCATAAGAAGTGATGATAATGTGATGTTTAGTGGTTTAATGCCAATCTTGTCTAATAGGATAGTGGTGGCTATGGTTATTAAAGAACCAAAGACACCAAAATGTATGGGTACTGAACTGAGTTCAGACCAATATGACTATATAAGTTAATGAACTTCAATTGAAAATATTATTGTATTTTCAATTTTAGACTCATAGTTTTGTAGTTAAGTAGAAATAAAAGGTGGCTGCTAGAGGGTTGCATCAGATCCTAAGATCTAGGCTCTGTGCTCTCAGATCCATGGCCCTCACTGATGAAAGCCACATGCTAGAAACTCATCTGAGGATATTGGGTGAGTAGGCACTAGATAGGGATTTTATGCACAAACCTTCTGACATCCATTGATTACTCTGGCTTGCACTGAATGACATTAGTGTATGGAGAATTTTGCCTGTTTTAATGTCCAAAACTTCTAAAACTGTTATTGTATTACTTTTATTAAATCTTTTCAAAAAAATTATACTGATGTAATATACAATGCCTTATTTAATTTGTGACAGTTTTGACTGACTAGCAAACTTCCTCAGAAATTGGAAATATGTTTACTTATTTCTTTCAAGTTTGTAGTTTCAAAAAAGTAAATGAAATATTTCAAATGTATGAAAAAGATTGCTAGTCAGCCAAAACTGACAAATTAAATAAATAACTCATTGTGCAAAGTACAATATGGCATGTATGGGGTTCTTTGTAAATATATAAACCATGAAAAAGATTCCTATTTAAAGTTGTAATTAAAATAGTGGTTACAATAAAAGACTGAAAAATTAAAGCTTCCTGTATTGATTCCCAGAAAAGTAAAAACAAACCCTGGCTTGATTGAGTGAATGGAAGTGTTGCCGTAAACTCATTACATTGTTGCTAAAACGGCATTTGCTTTCAGAAAAGCTTATCATACAATATGTATTATTATTACAAAGAAAAATAAACAATTATATTTTTACTTAAAAAAAAAATCTAATTGTTTGCTGTTACAAAGGTCACATGAACTTTGAACCCAGACATGACAGTCAGGCAGTCATCCATAGACTATTACGTTCCACCACTACATTAAACCACACCAGCATACGTTAAAAAAAAAAAAAAAAATTTCTCTCTCTTATTCTATTAGGACAAAGAGAGGGGGTAATTATTAACAAAAGTTAATTTTAATTTAAAAAAAACAAAAGCGCAAAACGTAATAAACAAGATAAATTGATGAACATCTTTAAAAATTTTCAATTAAAATTAAATAGTAGATAAAGAAGAAAAATTCAAATATAAAAAGGTTACTAAATTATTGATCAATTTTCTTTTTATTATTCCCTTTAAGAACAATTTTTTATTTGAATTAAAATAAATAAATTGTTTAAATCACACAAGATGAAATTCAGCAATATTTTAAATCAGGCGTAGAAAGTCGACTGGCAGCATAATTAATTCATGATTATATGAGCATAATAACTATATAAATAAAATTTATATATATATTTTAAAAAAATATTATTTAGATATACTTTGTACTAAATATAATGATACTAAAAGTTTTTTTTATAATAATGGCGCCTGGTTTATGACGTATGATTGTGATAGGGTGAAGATTATATTGTTGGTATACGGACTAAAGAGTTTAGAAAAGCTATTATGTAAATAATATTTATTTTACAAAGTGCAGACGGTATTGAAATTAAACTGAGAGAGTGCAAACCTCTCAAGCGCTTAGCCAATCAGATCACAAATACTGAGACAGAGAATTTAACAAGAAAAGAGTGGTTCCACTCTCTTCTTTACTTGTCTTTCTATATATCCAAGCCATGGTTTATTATAAATGTAGTTTATATTTAAATTATTTATGTATAGACTTATTTATAAACTCTATAACTTTTAAGTTATCCTCAAAAAGCATTTTCTTGATTTTTTGTTGAACAAATAAAAATGACATACACACACACACACAAACACGTAATATTTACAGACAAAAATAATTATCATTTGTTTTGTTTAAAGATACATATTTCTACGTTCCTAAAAAATTCTTATGATCCTCCTAAAATTTTTTACATTTTCTTTTTTAACGACAAATATTAAAATATTCTACAAAAAGCATCGTTTGCTTCAATTAATTCTATTCCTATAATTCAACATATAACTTTCACATAACAGTTTTAATATATATATGTGCTCTGCGCACAGATAATGAAGCAATTCAATGTACGTAAAATTATGAAAGTTACTGCCAAGCGCTTTCGGGACAGAGCACACACATATATATATTAATTGATTTCAAACGCTAATGAAGTAAAGCCTTAATTATAACAGTTTTAAATATCTTTTCAGCTCATGAATATGATTAATAATTTTTTCCTAGTATATTAATACAGTAGCAAAAATTCTCTTCACAATAGCATTCCCTAATGTGAGATTTAGTAATCAATAGATACTAGATGGTAATGATTCATAACTTCTACCAAATGCTTTTTCCTTCTAAGTCCTCAGACTAGTATCCAAATTATGGCTTTCAACAGTGAGAAGCCTTGGATCTGGGAGCAGTGCACCTGGTTCTTAGTATTTAAAGCAGCCCTTTAACACCCATTTTTTACATTTTTGCTTGATAATAAAACTATCAACCTAAACTGAAAAATACACTATTGTTTTCAATGTAAGGTAATTTGTCTGTATAGTCAAGCAGTATTAAGATCAGTTCAGTTTCTATACATTTTAATGTTCAGGTTTTTTTTCATAATCATAGTCACTTTATACTTTGGCTAAGATGTTTTATATTTACACAAGTTATTACATTTGAATTTTTTTTCTCCATACTAGTCTTATCTAATACAAGCTTTACTAATCAATAAATGCTAGATGGCAGTGCCTTATAATGCCTATTCAGTGCTTTCCTCTACAATTTCCCTAAATAAGTTTTTAACTTATGGTTGTCTTTAGTAAAGAGCATTGAATGTGGAGCAGTGTTCCTGAATTTTTGGAACTAGGGCAAAGTGTCTTTGATTAAAAGTGTTTTTCAATTTGGATAGATAGCTTTATAATTAAGCTAAAAGATAAAAGGAGAGTGTTGGTAAAGAAGTGCAATAAATTCAATAATCCAGATGCACTGCTCCCAGACAGAGGCTCCTCAATGATGAAAGCCATCCACTAGAAACTTGTTTGACATATTGAATTGAAAAACACTGAATAGAAATTATAATGCACTATCATCTAGCAATTATAGATTACTAAACCTGCACAATGTGGTACTATCATGGGGAAAAAATTGCTGCCTTTAATATTTTTTGTAAGCATAAAGAAAAGGTGTTTTAATAGATTAATACCAATCCTAACCCAAGGATAAAGATGACTATAGTTATTACGACATCAAGGGCACCAAATGTGCAGATACTAAACTGGATTCTGTTCTTTGTAATTATACAGACAAATCAGTTTGCATTGAAAATATTAATGTTTTTAGTTTAGGATGACAGCTTTACAGTTAAGTGAAAAGGTAAAAAAAAAAAAAGAGATCTGGAAAAGATATACATTAGATTCAAAGAACCATTTGCAATGGTCCTAAATCCATGCCTCCTCACTGATGGAAGCCATAATCTAGAGAGTGGTCTAGAAATATAGACTGTTAAAGCAATGGATAGGGATTATAAGTCACTATCATCTAGCATCTATTGATTACTAAAGCTTTTACGAGATGGAGCTATTATGAGGGCAAAAACAAAAATTGCTATGACTTTAGCATATTGTATAAGTGTAAAGAAAAAATGATTAATCAAATGAATTCTTAGTATTAAGAATTTTATTATTACAACTTTGTAAAAATCGTTTTTATAATTTGTAATAATATATAATTGTTGGATAAGTCTTTTAACAGTATAATTTTTATTGTTATTAAAATATTATGAATATCTGTAATAAATACTTTAGCAATTTAGATATATGTAATTACATGGAACAAAATTAATGTTTAAATGTACACTATTAGACTGATATTAAAATTATCCATCAAGCTAAAGAAAAGAAGTAAGAGAGCATATGGTGGGAAGGAATGCAATGCAAAGGTTTATTCCCTTCCTCAACCAAGGAATGCTTCTGTGAAGGGAAGGTGACAAGAATGAATATCAACAGAAAACTTCATTTCCTTCTCAACCAATGACAGAGGAAGATATGGAAAGGAATATTATCAGAAAATTTCATTATTAAAATTTATGTGCACATAAATTCTACTATTAATCTAATAGTGCATGTCTGAAGATTAATTTGCTTCCATATGATTAAATTATTATGATTGACTTTTGAACTATAGAAAAACAACGTACCATATTCTCAAGATATGTTTTGTTCCTATTTAAAAACAACCTCAATTTTTTATTGCAACTAATATAGTATTATGATGAAAAAGTATGATTATGCTTTAAATAAATACTGACAAATAATGCACTTTGTCAAAAAGAGTATACTTATTTGTATGAAACTATTTCTTTTATTCCCCATTTATATCATAGATATCATTGGCTAATTATTTTGTGAACGTGACCAATTTAGCTCCAAAAAAAGAAAAGAATAATCAGAAAGATAAAGGATAAAAAAGATAAAAGCAAAGAAGAAATATCGGAATCAGAAGTTAACTTGATATTAAGGAATAAGAATGTAATTATTATTCTTATTATTTTTTAAGTGTCATAGCATCAGCGGGGATGCGAACCCGCAACCCGGGAAACTGCTTGCAAATACAAGGCAGTCACGCTGACCTCTCAACAACCAATGCAAGACAGAATGTAATTATTTAAAAACACAATTCCACTATCACTACTACTTCAAAGAGATGAGCAATGAGTGGATTGTGATGACCAATGCCTGTATTAATATAAATAATTAAAAATAATTATAGAGAAAATGAAAGAATTCTAAAGTAGTATGAAAAAATGTGATTTAAATCTCAACCATCATTATGCCATATAACACTGACATTAATCAAACTTCACACCTAGATACTAAGATTGCCTACATTTTTTTCCATCAAACATTGCAATAAACATTAGTACATTTTTGTTGACACTCTTTAGATTTCCACTTTCAGGTTTATTTTCATAGTTTGTTTGGCTGTTCTGGCTCATTGGGATCATTTAAGTTCACTATGTACAAATATATCATGTACAATTTTGTAACTATTTGCTACACAATGCTTCATTATTATGTTATTATTATTTTCAATTTTTAATTAACTTCCTTAGAGTTCAGATATTATTTTAATAGGGAAAAAACTAAAACATTTACAAAAGAAGTGAAATATAAAATTAATTTTACCTACTAAAATGAAACTTAAACTCAGAAGAATACTGTTAGACAGATGAAAGTCTGTGCTCTATGTGTTTTAATGTAATGATAATTGCCAAACTTTGGAGCATAATATTCATGGATGTTCTGGAAATTCTAGTATTCAAACATCTTATAAATTCCCAGATATCATCATCATCATTATCATTATTATTATTATTATTATTATTATTATTATTATCATCATCATCATCATCATTATTATCGTCATCATCATCATCATCATCATCATCATTATTATTACTATTATTATTATTATTATTATTATTATTATTATTATTATTATTATTATTATATAGCATTATATAAAATTTTAAAATGCTTTTGGCAAAATTGTTCATAGAAGTAGAAATGATACATTCATCAACTTGATTAATTTGAAAATCAAAATGTATATACTATGGATTTTTTTTCTAAAAAAAAAATTAAAAAATAGAACAAAGAAGCAACTGTATGATGATACAAAAAAATTGGGTTATATTTGGCTACTAGAAAATATGTATTTTAAAACTGCAATATATTTAATATAGGAAGACATAACGACTTAGGAAATTCCAAATATTTTAAATAATTATATGAGATATGAAATTCAATATATAAAATATAAGAAAAGTTCTAAAGACGATGCAACTATTATGGCTATGTAAAAAAAATAATTAAAAATGCATAAATAATAAAGATATATTAAATAAAATTGCAAGTACAAAAACTGATTATTTAAGAAAGATAAAAGGAGGATATTAAAAATTGCAGACTTATTAGACTTCAATAAGTTCTTTACATGATCTTTACTAAAATCATTGCTACTCATCTATAAATATCTTTGGATTTAAATCAATTTAGTTGTGAATATGTAGAATATAAAAAACAGTGATTATTTTTTTGGAATATCAAAACAGAAATATAGGGGATTCTCACATTCTGAAAAATGACTTATTTGAATGCAGAAATAGTGTTTAGATTGCTTGATATTAATAAAATATTAGCTATAAACTCATCAACACTCCTTTAACACTTTAAGCAAAAAAAAAAAATATATTTGCTTAAAGTGTTAAAGGAGTGTTGATGAGTTTATAGTGAAATATAAAAAGAAGCAAAATATAGAGGGAGAAAAAAGAAATGGATAAGAGTTATATGTGAAAAATATTAGCATTGACAATTATGTATGAGAAGTTTTATAAAAAGTATTTAGTTGATTAAAATAAAATAAAAACTAAAGAAATAAAAATAAACGACCTTAACTGCATTTTTCTAATGATGGGGTATTTTTATTTTTGCAAATACCATTTCAGATTTTTGGAAATTGTTGGAAAAGCTTTGTGATAAAAGTAACAAAATAGGATTAAAGATAAATAATAACAGTAAAACTAGAGTGATGTTCAATGGCTTTTCAGCAAATGAAAAAAAAAATATTTAATATAATGCAGTTATAGAGTGGTAGATTAAAGATTATGGATCTCAGATTAACTTTATCACCTCCAGTGTTTGAAATTTTTTTTCTCCCAACAAACCATTTAATTATTTTTTATATAAAATTTAACACTTAGAAGTATTATTCTTATATCTTCTTCTTTACTTTTTTTTTTTTTGCATTTCTTCATATATTCATATATATATTACTTTTTCATAAATCTTTTCATATACACTTTAATGCATTTTTTATATAATTCCTCCTTTATTTTTCCAACAGTTTCAACCAGCCTGCAGTCTTCATCATAGCTTTGTATATTATATGATTTCTCCTTTATTTTTCTAACAGTTTCAACTGTCCTGCAGTCTTCATCAAAGCTTTGTTTATTATATAATTCCTCCTTTATTTTTCTAACAGTTTCAACATGCCTGCAGTTTTCATCAGAGCTTTGTATATTATATGATCCCTCCTTTATTTTTTAACAGTTTCAACTGTACTGCAGTCTTCAACAGAGCTTTGTTTATTATATAATTCCTCCTTTATTTTTTTAAAGACCACCTGAATGCCCCTCAAATGCTTCTGAACCAATTATCTCCCTCCTAGAATTTTTCACTGCCCACTGGAAGGTAGTACCACCCACTTTGGGACATACTCATCTAAACTGTTAGAAAAATAAAGGAGGAATTATATAAAACTTGCAGTAAAGTGTATATGAGGAGATTTATCAAAAAGTAAATTTGACACTTATAATAATGTTAATCAAATTATCAATGCAGATTAAAACATAATAAATAAATGTAATTATAAAATTAAATTTTAGATAGAAATAACTTATTTTTTTAAAAAAAAATTATATGTCCTTAAAAAAAGATGTTTAACGAATGATTTATCAATGCATACTTATGGATCTGAGATTAAGAGATTTATGAAAACAGAAACGTAGATGCTATTCATCACCAAGAGCATATAAAGAAATATATTATTGGTGTAAACAAAGATAAATTAAAGAAATCAAACAAGTATTACTTATACTAATGAAAAAAAGTAAAAAATTAATACAGAGTTGAGTTGGGCATGCTATAAGCAGACAATAACTATACAACCACATACAAAGACAGTATAAGTGATTTATAAAGAATCCACAAGTAAAATAGATAAACAATTGCTGAAATGATGTGTATAAGTAAAAAAAAAAATGGTTTAAACTTTTGTAGACCTTTTTTCTTCAATAAAATGCAATGCTTAAAAATTAAGATGATAATAAAATTGAGAAGGTATTTGTTGATCAATATACATAAAGAAAATTAGCAATCACTGTGCTGACAGTGTAAATAAAATCAATCGTGTGAAAAAAATCCAACTTTTATTTTTTATTTTTTAATACGAAAAGCCTTTATAAAAGGAAAAAATATTAATGACTTCTGACATTGCTAAAAAATTAAAAATACGTTTTCAATTTTGTCAAATATCTAAATTTATAATTTTATTTATATATATTTTTTTAAAAAAAAAACATTATAGAAGGCTATTGTCTTTCACTGGTAATAATCAATCAAAAGTGATATATATATATATTTAATATTTTCAAGGTTAATATAGATGTAAATTATTTAATAATTGAGATCACTAGTAATTATACAAAGTTAAATCCACAGATAAGCTGTATTGATGTATTGCAACCTATCAGACTGTACCTGAATGCTGAATGAAAACAATAGCAAACCTGTCCAAGCTACTACTTTTGATTAATAGTAACATAGATAGGTTTTCTATTGTTTGTTTTTAGCCTGCAGAAATGGTCTGATTGGTCGTTGCACATCAATATAGCTTGGCTATGAATTTAACTTTGTATATATAATGGTGACTCCACTAATTTACTTATATACACATATTGACTAATTTAAAATCTGTTTAAATTTAATTAAACAATTAAAAATTTATTTATTTCCGTATATATAGAAACAAAGTCATCCAGCAGTTTAAAGAAGTCTTAAATCAGTAATTGTTAAAATAATATATTTTATAAATATTAAAACCTATGTGAAAATAATAAACATTATTCTAAAATGTTTAGTGATTATTGGTACAACGCTTCTGTTGCTTACTTCTCATAAGTTCCCATCATTTAATCCGTTGAGTGATTTTCATCTAAGACTGTCATTCTCTCTACAATCAGTAATATTTGAGCTTTTTAAAAGCAGGAATACATTTCACTCAGCTGATGTACAAATTTTAATTGAAGAGAGTGTTGCATTATTTTTAAAAGCTATAGAAAATAAGAAATAATAATAATGTTCAAAGACAGTTAAAAACTTAAATAAATTTAGTTAACGACTGGTCAATTGGAAATGAATGGAAAATTATGTAATACAATATATATATAAAGTTGTATAATACCAGTATTAATTGTTTTGTATATTGTTATGTTATATAGTCAATTTTTTTTTTTGAAGTTATATTGGTTCCTCTATATGAACGTCTTGTTCTATTTTACTGTTTATTTTTGTTATTGTTGTTATTTACTTCCATTATGGAATACTAGATGGCGGTGTATATATAAAAATCCATAAAGATAATAATAGATGGATAACATTTGAAAAGGGCACTAAACTCTGTGCTGAAAAAGATTTTTATGTATGATTAAAATGTATTTATATTAGCTGTTTTAAATGATTTTTTGTTATAATTATTCTGTGTAAGAAATTAAAATATCATCTATATTTAACTTCTTTTTACATTACACAAACTAAACAAAAGTTTATAGTTAATCTCTTTATTACTTTTTTTTGTAAACTTATTACATATTTATTTTTAATAATTATATATATATAAAGTTTACAATTAAATTTTATTTGAATATTGGCTTAGTAACAGAAAATTATTCATCTGAAAATTTGCTGATAAATGCCTCCTGTCAATAGACTTGATTATTTTTGTTTTTCTTTTTGCAGTTAAAAGTTAAATTTTAATATTTCAAATAATGTACTTGTTATATAATGTTATACTTAAATAAAATATGACTTAAATGTAGAAATTTTCTGAAGGATAATTTTTTAAAAACATTATTTTTTAGTCTATAAGCTGAAATGAAATCTTTTGTTTTGATTAGTTATTTCTGGTTATTAAGCTTATTTTATTTGTATAGTTTATATTTTACTTTTTTGACTAAAAAAAAATCCATCTATTGAATTTAGGCTTTTAATAAAGCTTGCAAAAAAAGTAGAAAGACAAAAAAATATTTTTTAATTAAAAATGCATAAATACGATGGACAAAAGAGTCATGAATAGCTTAATCATTTAATCATTATCCTATCTGCTTTATGCATTGATAGAATAGTAGATTTTGGAGCTTAACATCCATAATTACATTTATAGCTTTATTATTTGTGCTGCTTTGACTTCTTATTGACTTTAGAGCAATAAATCATTCTATTGTTTATTTATAATAAACAATTATACTATTGTGCTGATAATAACTAAACAATCAATTTACGATCTACAAATCAAATTTTATTATTCTCTTGTTAAATCTTCTCTCTATCATTGAGTTAATAATGTTTTCCACAAAGATTTACATCATCACTAATATTAATATGATTAAGGCAATACATAAGCATTCTATTACTTACATTTCTATAAGTAAGAAAAAGTACTATACAATATTGCCAGTTATTTAAGTTGTTAATATTATAGTTTCAAATTTTAATATTAAAAAAAATTTTTTTAATATAAATGAAATTGATATATATTTTAATGGGTAAATAATCAAAAATCTTAGTATCTCATGTAAAACTTACATGAAAAATGTCTTATTCTACTGCTCTTTTGCTTCTCAAATATTAATACAGATTTCATCTTATCAACGTCATCCTCAAAATCAATGTACTAAGTTTATATCTGTATTGTCAAAAATTTACAATCGCATCTGCTACAACAAATTTAAGTAGTTCAACATGGTTATTTTATAATATCATCAATTTATTATAGCTTACATTTAAATAAATATATTTAGAATTCACCCATTTCAAATCCACATCCTAGAGCAAAGATATCATACAAAACTAACTAATGAAATAGAATAAATATAATAGAAATAAAAATATAAATATAAAATTATCATATATATATATATTGTATGTATAATTTGATTTTGATGAAAGTTAAAAATTAATTTTCAAAAGCATAAAATAAAAATGAAAACAATCAAACTTACTCTAATAACAATTCAAAAATCATTTTCTTAACCATATCATATTTGAAACATCTGGTCTCTTACTTGGTAATTATTCTTTTCTTTTGTTATATTCTAACTATCATTTTTAACTTGCACTAACAACTAAAGTTAATCTTTTAAAGCATAAACAATCTTAAGCTATAAAAAATATTTTCCTTTTATTTTGGCACTTAGAATTTTTTTCCCTTTTAATACTGCAGAGTGTTTTTAGGAATCAACTTGAAGACTAAAATTGAACTTTTAAATGCAAAAACATTTGGTCTCTTGTTTCTGTTTCTTATTAACAACTAAATTTTCTCTTTCAAAACCCTAAACAGATACCCATGAATAAAAATTATTTTGCTTTTTGTTATTGAACTTCCAACACAGATTTTCAAATCTCTAAAATTCTTGTTTCTAAATATTTTAAATCGGCCAATGAAATTCCTTGATAGTTTTCAATGGCTTTTGATTAGATTTTTTTCACAACAATGTTAATCAGATTAGATTCTAAACCTGAAATTAAAATTATTAAACATATGTTGCAAAATAATTATAGAAAAAGATAAATATAGTGTATTTTCAGTGTTGGAACAGATATCATTGTATCTGTAAAAACAAACAGAATTTGTCTGTTCATTATTTTTCAGATCATATTTTTATATAAACTTAATGGCATTAAGGATTTAAGTGAATAGATATTTAAAATTTCTGTCCTGTATGATTTACCACAATAATGGAATGATGAGCTCTAGAACTCAAGTCATATATTCTAGTGTTAAAACATTGTGCACAAGCCTTCTGGAATCCATTGATTACTCTGTTTGGCACAGGGTGGCATTACTGTATGGAGAGTTTTGCCTTTGTTTACAACATTTATGTGCTAGTATAGAGAAGGTGATCATGTGATGTTTAGTGGTTTAACATTACATGAACTCCAATGCAACAACCAATTCGATTATTTTATTTTTATCAATAACATGCAATAGTAATTAAATTAAAATTCATGTCCATAAAATAATAAATAAAGTTTAGAATTTAATGAAAAATCTTTACATTATTAAATATTTTTTCGTCTGTTTAAAATAAAGTGAGAAAAAAAATGTTCAAACTATATAATAAACTTAGCAAGTTTAATGGAAAAAATATATACTTTTTTTTTTATGAAGACTCTAATTTTAACTTTTGCTAACTCTAAACTTATTTTTTTTATACATAATATTGCCTGAAGTCATCAGTGAGGTGTTTTATTGTATTTAAATTTTCTTCATTTTCTGACGATTTTTTTTAAATTGCATTAAAATGTTTTAAAATTGGATTTTACAACTCTACATTTTTTTTTTTTTACTTTTTATTTTTTTAAATGTTTTTTTTAAACTTAAAATAATTTTGATTTTTATATATCTATTCCTGTGGGTTTTTTTTTTTTTACAGGCAAATGATGTCAAATATTCATTGGGTCTTTTTTTCTGTTAAAAAACAGAAGTTTATTCATGTGGAAAAAAGTTTAATAAATGAAGGGCAATTATAAATTTATTTAAACGCACATTATTATATCAAGTAATATTTACTAAGGCTGTAACCTCAAGAATATGCGTCTGAAAAATGCGAAGGTAGGGACCTCTACAGGTCTTAACCACAAGCTTACACTTTGATTTAAAATGCAAAAACAACAAGAAACATAGTATTTTTCATCTACAACGTTTGAACAGATTTACATTATAGTCTTGTAAAATTTAATGTGTGTATATAAAATGGGGAAATTCTGATTTTAAGTGAATTATGAACTTCTTTATTACATAAAATCTATTACAGTACTATTATAAAGTGTTGAAAATATTGAAATTATTAGATGGAAGTCAAAATCCAATAATGCGCTATTACTTTAAATATGATGTGAGTGCATGAAATTTATAATATTTAAAGTAATAGCACATTAACAGAGCTCTACTTCTGATCTAATAATTTTTATCGCATAAAAGAAAACCGCATACAAAAATATTAAGAAGAATCATGAATCGCATAACTTCAAAATCGCATTAAATAAATCCGCATAAAACGAGACTCGGGTGTAGTTTAAAAAGTTTATTTTTATTCTTATAAAAATTTAACATTAACTACATCCAACTTTGCCAATATAATATAGCTTTCATTTTCCTAATTTTTTTTTTGCTAAAACAATAATGATTTGACAAAAACTGATATATATATATATTTATTTTTTTTTAAAAAGTTCATGCTAATTTCTTTTATATTTTTCTTTCCCTCATTGACCTACTTTTCTTTGATGGCCTTTCATTGGGATTCCATTGTAATGGGTACACCCCTTCTCCTACCTTGCTTGAAGTACTATGTGAGTATGAGTGCATATATCTATATACCCATATGAACAAAAAAAAACACAATCAAATGCGAATCGTATTATTATCTGTTTATAAAATCCGATCTTTATATTATCACGTTGATTTTAGAATATTCCATACAGATATAATTTTTTTCGATATCATACAACAGTATATTTATGGACATCTAAATAAAGACTCCAAGTGTCAATCTCACCCATAGGTAAGAATTATACTGGATAATATAGAAGTATATAATAGGATGATAAAATGACCTGGCCTGTGGCTAGCATTCTCAGGGCGGAGGTAAAATTACCAGTAGTAGATCTAACCTATTTTAATCTTAATAATAATAAAAAATTCAAAACAAAAAAAAACATTCATCATTCAATACATATTTATTTGTAACAATATTTACGTAAGTCAATATCAATTCTATTTTTTTATTATTTATTAAATATTCATATAAGTTTTAGTTTTTGTTAATGCAGATACACGGTATTCAGTAAACCCATTTTAAAATTCATTTATTATAGACATATTATACAATAAATTGATTTCCCTCTTTTTCTACTTTCTATAACTCAGTATTTCTGTGCTTCCAGATTTTCTTTTCCTTCTTGGCCAGTTTACTCTTTTCTTTTTTTTTTTACCGAAACCCACACACCCAAACACACTGTAACATGTATATTGCAACAGGTTTTAACCATGAAAAAATTAATATGATAATAATGATGGTGCAAATTAATTTAAACTCTCCATGCAAGAAAAAAAAAGTTCATAATTATGTCAACCAACATTCTTTTCTGAATTACATGGGGTTTAATTGAGTAAGCTTACTAAGAAGTCATACATATATGCAAACAGAAAGGTACCTGTGTTTTTCTGGGAAATTGATTGAATTCACCTAGTGAAAGAGAATCTCAGGTCCTTGGATGATGAACAGACTTCTTGAAGTTCAGATTCCACTTGGCTGAATTTTATTTATTTATTTATTCTTTTGACATATATCATGACAGTCCAACATTATTATTTATTGAGGTGATATTTCAGGCTTGACATCTCTTCTCAGATACTGGCAGCTACTATACACTCAGGGGAAGAATTTGGACACCTCACACATTGAGGTTTCAACCCCAGCATAATCATATTTCACCAATGTATAATGCTGATCTCTGGATTATTCTTTATATATAAGTCCAAAGCCTGCTTTCTTCATGACTCCAAAAATTATAAAAAATATTTTTTAAAATTTATCATTCTTTTCAAATCAGGAATTGTCAACTCCACCCCTTCTCTTAATTCTTTTTTTTCATTCGTTTTCTTTTTTCTATTTCCATTAACATTCCAAGTGCCTTTGTTGGAATGCACCATAAAAGCTTTTTACACTTTTTTTTAACTAGTATTCAATTAGAACTCAATATTCCAAAGTTTTGCAACAGTCACTTTCATTGTTCTGTAAATCAATGTCTTCCATCTTGGCATTTATAGTTCTTTCTTTGACTTTTAATATATATATATATTTTTAAAAGTTTATCAAACAAAATGTTTTTATTTTTATTTTATGAATTTTCATATTCCATTGATTGAAAACACACTCATACATATATATAGCAATGTGTATAGCTGGGTTTGGCAAAAGAAAAAAAATCAGAGCGTGTGTATACCCCCCCCCATATCTCTCTTTTATGAACTTTTTTCATTAAAAATAATAATATAATACAATCACATAAATGGCCATTAATTATACATCAACCTGTAAATTTTAGTTTTGTTAGTAAAGTAATAATATTTTTTATAATAATATGTTAAGTATACGAATACGTATTTGTCTATTTATTGCAACAGGGTTTGATTATATCTGCCCTGTTGCAATATACACCTGGGTCTCATTTTATGTAGTAGATAGATTCCTCAGAAAATGTACACAAAAGAAATTGCACAAAAATAAACTTAACTTACCTTGAAAAATGGGGGATAGGTTCTGTCATTTTCAGAAATTGGCATAAAAGCAAAGCAACAAGGAAAAATTACTTTAAAATTTGCATTAAAAAAATAAGAAAATAAAGTGTGACTAATAAAAAAAATTTAATATTTGAAAAAAATTAATACAAGACAAACTTTTTTACTTTTTTTATTAACTACAGTATTTAATTTTACATTTTTTCATACATATTTTAATCATTACCGCTATTTGACAATATGCATTCAATTGTGAATTGGTAAGAAATCAGATTCGTGACATGATGTACAACTAGCGCCACTTTCAGTCTTGTGCTGTTTTAATGGTTTTCTGTTTCTATATTAAAAAAATGAGATCGCAATCAAAACAAAAAGATTATACATTATTATTTTCAGTTTATAAAATCAATAAAATCTTCATTATTATTTATTTTAAAAATCTAAAAAAATATTTATTTCTGTTATATCTAACAAAATACGTTTTAAAAGTTTAAAATTTTTGAATATTGTGATATTTTTATATATAAGTATAAATCTATTATTATTATTATTATTATTTATTCATTAGTATAAGTAGATTATTTACATAGAAGCTAAGATTCTGAATACAGCTTCAGGCCATATTCATGTTAGCTGCTAATATAACATATTTTTGAAAAAAAAAGTATTTTAAGTCAAAATAGGTTATTAATAATTTAAATTTTTTGATATCTAATAAATATAGTGAAATATGAAAGATATTAAGAAGAAACATGAATCACATAGTTTCAAAATTGCATTAAAATAATCCACATAAAACGAGACCCAGGTGTCTATAAAAGACATGTTTTGTGGGTTCATTCATATTAAAAAATTTTAAATATTGATATACTGATGTTTCGACTTGATCACACAAGTCATTTACTTGGTGATAAAAGGTAGAAAGACGGTTGTACAGGTGCTACAATCACTGATTTCAAAAAATGTTAAAGTTCCACCAATAGTAAAAATGTTAAATTAAGAATGTTTTTTAAAAAAATCTTACCAAATTTGAGGAAGTTTGCATGTATCATTTCGCTTATTAATACAATCTGGACTTTTAAGTATATCAATGGCTTCTCTAATTTTGCACTAGTAGAGATTATCACATTCTCCTTTTTATCACCCAGTAGATGACTTGTGTGATCAAGTCGAAATGTCGGTATATCAATATTTAAATTTTTTTTTAACACGGATAAACTCACAAAATATGTCTTTTATATATGCAACCTGTGAAAATCTTTGTATCAACATATATATATATATATATATATATATATATGTATGACATATATATATATATATATATATATATATATGAGTAACCATAAAGCATATCATTGTAGTCTTAATACTAGAAGGCTAGCTTCCTATTGCCATGTCAGATATAGTGCATATACAATAACCATTAGTGATCCTCAAATCAATTTAGCTTTTATAGCTTGATGGACTACAGTCAGACAAGTACATCTGGGTTTCATTTTATGTGGTAGATAGGTTCCTCAGAAAATGCACACAAAAGAAATTGCACAAAAATAAACATAACACCTTAAAAAATGGGGGATATGTTCCAGTAATTTTCAGAAGTCGCATAAAAGCAAAGCAACAAGAAAAATTTACTTTAAAATTCGCATTAAAAAAATAAGGAAATAAAGTATGACTAATAACAAATTTCAAATATTTGAAAAAAATTAATACAAGACAAACTTTTCTTACATTTTTTATACATATTTTAATCATTACCACTGTTTACAATATGCGTTCGTTTGTGAACTAGTAAGAAATCAGATTCATGACATGTTGTACAACTAGCGCCACTTTCAGTCTTCAGCTGTGTTAATGGTTTTCTAAACAGGCAAAAACTCTCCATATGATGTCTAGTGGTTTAATGGTTTTCTGTTTCCATATTAAAAAAATTAAATCGTAATCAAAACAGAAAAATTATACATTATCATTAGAAAGATTATTTTCAGATTATAAAATCAATAAAATCTTCATTATTATTTAGTTTAAAAATCTAAAAAAATATTTATTTCTGTTAATATCTAACAAAATACTTTTTAAAAGTTTACAATTTTTGAATATTTATTGCGCAAAATCTATTATTATTATTTACTCATTAGTATAAATAGGTTATTTACATAGAGGCTAAGTTCTAAATACAGCTTCAGGCCATATTCACGTTAGCTGCTAATATAACGTTATATTTTTTTTAAAAAAAAGTATTTTAAGTGAAAATAAGTTATTAATAATTTAAATTTTTTGATATCTAATAAATATAGTGAAATATGAAAGATGTTAAGAAGAAACATGAATCGCATAACTTCAAAATCGCATTAAAATAATCCGCATAAAATGAGACCCAGATGTAGTTTACTTTTCACATATTGGGTTATGAATTCACAGAAAAGTTACTTCCTATACTTTACTGGAACTTCAAACTCAAACCAACAGCTGCCTTCTTTCATCCTCCTCAATTTAATAAGTTAATAATTTAGTTATCCAAAACTTCTACGTATAATTTATGGAAAAAAATATAAAAATGGGATAATTATTTTATCATATTATCCTGCTTTTTATTTTACATTCGGTAAAACTAATTAATTAAATTTTTTTAATTTTCCATTTAGAACATATTAAAAAGTGATTAAAATCAAGATATATTATAAGTGGTTTTATCCTGAAATATTTTGCTTGCTTTTATTACATCAAATTATTTTACATTTCCATCATAATCAGAAAAGTTAAATAAAATTATTTGCACTAAATAATTTTCAGTATTATAAAAAGATAAAAATAATATTTATTACGGAATCAATATATAAGTCATTTCAGGATATATATTTTAAATAAATAGGTACACTAAATTTTATCTGTGTTCATTTCTACTTTTTCTCTTACACTTTATATATATATATATATTTATATGCGCGCGCATGTGTGTGTACACATTACATTGTGTGAAAACAGAACCTTTTATCTCAAAATGAATATAGTTTTTTATGTATTCGTTGTAATGACCTTAGTATACTTATTGAATAAAATATATAGAATATTAATAAATTTGTAATTTCTAACATATTTTTTATCTCATTCATCTTAAATATCAATATCATTTCTGCATTCTTCCAATTATTTGATTATTTTATCATACGATATATTTTCTTCTTTCTTAAATTGCTCTTTTTAAGACATATTTCTACAAATTATTACAGGTTGTTTCAAAATTAATGGTGTTAATCAATGAAGAAATTGTTCATTTTTTTTTACTATAAAGTGGTAAAGAATTATCCCTTATTACAGTATTTCATTTTTGTAATGAAACAATTGAAGTTTTACTTTAAGTCTAAGAAACATCTACATGCTGGCTTTAAAATATCTTTTTCTTATCTAAGGATAATTATAATTTATCTGTAACTTTATGAAATAAATTGTTAGGGTTGGCTGCTGAAGTGGGATTAAAAAATAAGTTTTAAAAATGTTGATTCCTTGTGTATATTTTGGACAAAAATATGTTCAGAAATAACTTTTAATTTTCATCAAAACACTTCTGCAAAAACAACTTTATTTTTATAAATGTCTGTTAAAACAAAACCAAATTACAACATAGATTTACAGCTATATTGTCTTCTTTAATAGCATTATTCTAAATGCAATATGGATTACATAAATCAGTGGTCTTCAACATTTTCACACCTGCAGACCGGCAGAAGTTTACAGATAAATTTTCTTAAAGATGTAATCACCTTATGGTGTTGCTTACCTTCACATGCTGAACACTCTTTCTCAAGTTGCACAGTCATACTGCTACAGAAAGCAGTACAATAACAATTGTTCACATTAATATACTTGCATTTCTACATTTATTATTTCATTGTTAAAACATGCAAGAATAAAATGTTATTCACCTGAATGTTGGGAAATATCACAGCTAGTGTAATTACATGACAATGATTATGATAACTGTAATATCTGTATTTAATGTTAAATATACAAGATGAAGTTATATATATATATATATATATATATATGGAGGTTGTCTTGTGATAGTAGTAAGGGCAAAATAGAAATCGAGTAATTAAAATCACCGTACAGCCAAAAAAAAAGTTGCCATATTTTAACTCTGAAAAAATGAAATGAAAGGTGTAAAAGACTGAAGTTTTGATGTTATTGTAATTTTTTTGTGCTGGTGTGTTGAAAGGATCAAAAAATGTAATTAATAGGAAAAGTTTTTTTAAAAAAATGGCAAAATACACATCATCTAATAGAAATAGACAAAAAAAAAATCGCTGTATAGTTGTCATCTTTCAAAAATAAGACAGTGAAAGTTGAAAAAAATCAAAAGTTTTGATCTAATTTAATTTTTTTTGGGGGGGGGGGGAGGGGAGTGGGTTGTGAAATACTTTGTCTTCACTGAGACAAAAGATAGAGACCAAAGTTATTTTTTATTTGTTTTTATTTTTTAAAAAAGGTAACAGAAATTGGTTTTAAAAATAAAAGTTTTAGTTTTTAGCGGTATACAAATAAAACCAAAAAAAATATCACCTTATATGCCAAAAAAAAGTGGGCGTATTTAAAAAAAAAAAAAAAAAAGAAAACGAAACTTGAAAAAGTCAAAAGTTTTGATCTTATTTTAATTTGGAGGTGGGAAGGGGGGATTGAGAAATGCTTTGTAAAAGTTAAAGACAGAAATTTTTTGGTTATTTTTCTTTTTAAAAAAAGGTGATAAAAATTGATTTCAAAAATAAAAGTTAAAGCCAAAAAAGATCTTATTTTAATTTTTTTGGGGGGAGTGGGTTGAGAAATACTTCATCTTCACTGAGACAAAAGATAGAGCCAAAAGTTATTTTTGGTTTGTTTTATTTTTAGAAAAAGATAATAAAAATTGGTTTTAAAAATAAAAGTTTTAGTATATCAGTGGTATACAAATAAAGGCAAAAAAGATATCGCCTTATAGGCCAAAAAAAAGTCGTCGTATTTTTAAACAAAAAAAAACAAACAAACTGAAATTTGAAAAAGTCAAAAGTTTTGATTTTACTTTATTTTGGGGTGGGGGGTGTATTTATTCCTTTGTACTAATGAAATTAATATTCTAAGACAGCGTTTCCCAACCTTTTTTGGCTCACGTACCACTTGGTAGTACACCACGCTAAATTGTACCACTTCGTAAAAATGATTGTATTTCGTGAAATTTGTTATTGCGAGTGTGTTATTTTATTTGCATTATAAATATTATAGGGTGACCATGTACGTATTCACATCTCATAATGAGACAAATTACATTGAAACATGCCCAAATGTCACACCAGATTATAAACTCACTGAACTTATAAACTCACTATAACATACTTATATGTATGTGTTTGTTCAAAGTTTCATATTTTTTCCAAAATAATTTATTAAATATTACATTATTACATTAAAGGTTATTTGGTACATATTTTGTTCAAAGTGTTTTCTCATTTCTTCATTTGGTTTTCCTGAATTTGAGTCTGTTTTCTCTTTTTCGGAGCATCTTGCTATTGGTTAGGCCATGGAGAGGATAAATCCAGCATGTCCCAAGTCATAGTAAAAATAACCTCAGGGCTTATCAGGCTATCTCTTGTTCTTGTTTTCTTTATATTGTTCAGCATGAAGTTAATAGGATTAAAATTTTGATGATTAAATACTAGCTTACATATAGTAATCCACAATAGATGATCAAGAATTAATGAGTCTAATTTCTGGGTACGATCCTTTTCTGATGCATTCTTTCAAATTAAATAATTTAGATTGATTTGCCTTGATCCGACTCATTATTTATCTACTATTTTGTCATATTAGTTTACTAATAAATGGTTTTAATAAAAACACAAAATTATAAAAAAAAACAATTAATATATTTTCTTATCATAATCAAATATTTTTATGAAATAAATTTAATGAGATCTTTGTGCTTGTTTCGAACAACATAATTTTTTGAAATTTGGTTCAAAAGATATGAGTTATATACCCTTAAGTCTACAGATGCATTCAATCTGTTTCGATACTTATTTTTTAAAAAAATATATGAAGAAAAAGCTCTTCCTCAGAAAGTTGTTCATATTCTTTAATGTTTAACTAAAAATTAATTAGATTGTGTTGTTTGAATTCTACTTGTAAAGTTCTGTCACATGATAATTTTATTAAATTTTCTTTATCCTTTATTGATAATGATGTAACTTTTTCTAAATTTTCTGCATAGAAGGGGTTTGAAATCCAATTATCATTTGTGTTTTCAGGTTTTGGAAAATATTCCATGAAAGACTATTTTAATTCTGTTAAATGTGCTATTATATTTTCTCATATATCTTGAGACAGACTAACCTTATTTTCAAACAAAAAAATATGTAGAGTTTCGAATACTTCCAGTTGATTGTTTTCGATACTTATATATATTACTGTATCCAAAAATCTAATTTCTTAATCATACTTTCAATTTTATCATTAACATTAAAGATCGTTATCGACTGTACATATTAACAACTTTATTGTATAATATTATTAATTAAAATAATTTTTATGAATTATAGGGAAAAAACCTTTCTATGATATTTTTATGATTTAAATTTTTTTTTTATGTCCGCTATTATTGATTATTTTTCGTGTACCATCAACCAGCAACTCGCGTACCACCAGTGGTACGCGTACCACAGGTTGGGAAACACTGTTCTAAGATAAAGACCCTTGAAAAAATATGAGTAAGCATATAAAAAATCATGTGATATTGTTTTTGGCATGAATCTTTCTAACCAAAGAACAGAAGGGGCCTAAAGTTGTCATAAAATGGATATTTTTTAATATATATAAAAACTGACCTGGTATCAGATCTATATAAGTATGTAAGAAAGTTAGCCTGAGGTTTAAATCTTAAGGCTTTTTTTAGTTCTGGATAATAGTTTGAATAGTATAAGGAAATAAAAAGTTACTGCTAGATATATAAATGTATTAGGTCTAGCTTTCATACCTAGCCTTTGCTGATGAAATCAAAATCCAGAAATTGGTCTGGAGAAGGATACTCATTAAGACTTTATTGTCTAATGATCATTGCTTACTCAAGTTCACAGTAATTAGCTCTAGGAGGTAGAAGCATATGAATAAGCATATGAGAAAGTCATGCATGATATTGTTATTGGTAAAAAAAAATCTCATTTGCCTTAATAAAAATTATATTTTGACTTACATAAAGGTTACGTTTGTAAAGGCAAAACTACATATATTTTATTATTCACTTTGTGATGTTTTTTTTTTCTTGTTGCACATTTTTTTTACTACTTCAAACTTTCATCCAATTTAAAATTATTTTTTATTTATATTAAAACAACATACTGTTCCATGATGGAATGAAATTAAAACTACTCTACAAAAACTCAAACTTGAGAATCATTTAGTCTAAATTATTAATCATCCATGTAATTATCTTCACAGGAATCACATCTATTGGTACATTTTTGTCAATTTCATCGCTCTGATTGTTTTACTTTTTGTCTTCTTGGCTTTTTCAAATCCGAAAATTTTGCACATTTGAACATCCTCAAATTTTTGTAATGGTAATGGAAAATAAATGCCTAAAAATATATTTCTACACTTATTATTTTTTTTAAAAAATATTATTATTATTACTAGAAATTTTGACTTTTAACTTTAACAGGCAACCCCGGTATCAATTTTGTTGTTTATATAAATGTCTATCAAAAATTGAACCTGTTAACCATGTAAAGTAGTAAACGCAAAAACTATGGTTGTATAGTCGCCATAAGACCTGCAGTAGAATTTGACTACTATCCACAATATTGGGTTCGAAGACAAATCCCTTTCTTAAATATAACTTAAGAAATAAAATCTATATCAGGATGTACGTTAACAAAAAATATTAAAAAAAATCTACCTAGTGGCCATTATTTCATTTAAAAAGACAAACAACAATTTCTTCGGAAAAAGTATATTTATAAGCGTCAATTAATAAACTGACTCCAAGCACCAATCTTACTAAGACCATAAGAATTATACTCTTCCCTTTTAAGAAATCTTAAAACTATTGCTAATTAGGTGCCCAGCCTTTCAACTAGCTCAAATCCCAGGGCTGGGAGCGAACAATACCCACCAGGCTGAATGGAGGTAATGGCTAAATTTGCATAGTTGAAACAAGCTTTCCCTGCTTTTTATACTTCTCAATTTAAGACGCTTATGTTTAAACTTACGTATTAGTAATGGTTTCTTTTCTATACCACTTAAATTAGATCGCATGTCATTTAAAATTAGCTACTGTTGAACTCCCTCTTTCTACACATTTATTCCCTCTATACACAATCTATTTCTTTATCAAATCTATGGTTTATAATTTTAAAATTGCATGTAATAGAATTGCCTATTCTGAAAACCATACTTCATTCACTCCGATATTCTGCCAGGAAGGGAACTAGGCCAATATAAGTGATAAATATGTTTATTAATGAGAGACAATTTGTTTTAACATAAGTATAATTTTATTAATATGGCTAATTAAATATGAAGAAAGAAAAACATATATATAATTTCTATATCATTGATAACATAATAGACAAAAAATGGAATTAATTAAATATAAATGAACATATAATTAAATACGTGTGTAGGAATGCATTTATACATTTTAAATTAAAATATATAATTTTACATAATGGCTGCACCTTTGGAGAGTAACGATAGGCAATTTTCAGTTCTTTTAAGATAATAAAACTAGTTATAGTTACCTTGAAGTACCCAGGATTTTTAATATGAATAAGTTTATTTCCATGTAAGCTTGATTTTGATGATCCAACCGAAATTTATGTATTCTTTTACTGTCGAAGAATAAAACAAATTTTTTTCTGCTAATAGCAAAAGTTTTGCACGAACGTCCATTTTGTAGTATTACTTGAATCTAAAAAATAATGATGGCTTGCTGGGGGCATCTTAGTGTACACAATTCGATATTTTCTTTCCTCTTGGATTGTTTTAGTGGCGTATTGATGAGGTCTCTATAGTTAGTTCTTGGAGGGGCAAGCACTTAACAGCAACAGCTACATATTCGGAGCTTAGGATGGTGGCCTTACATGTATTATTCTACTCCTGTATTCCGATTGTAGCGATGGTCTGAGTTACTATATCTAAATCCATTTTCTTCTCTTGATGGTTGATTGAAGGATTTGTTTTGAGGTTTCATTTTATAATACAAGCATAGCCGTATCAGTCAATTTAGCAAACAGAAAATATTAATATTTCAGTTTGAAAAACTACTCTTGCTTGTTCTGATTTTTTCTTTTTAACTCTTTAATTTCTCCAATTCCTTTTGTTTCCCAAAATAGTTTATCAGGATGCCGATATCTTTTTCTGAGGCATGCTTTTAACATTTTTCTTTTTCTGCCGTACATTTACTAAAGATTCGTAGGAATTTTGAGTGACTAAGTAATAGAACAAAGACACAAATTGCCTCAAGATATACATATCAAAGTTTTTTCGTTACTCTCATTAAAATGCGATATACAATAAAACAACAGAAAAGTGTACATTTGAAATAAATTATTAATGCAAGAAGAAAAAATTATATATTTGCTTATAACTGCATCCCACAATTTATTAACATACTTTTATGAATGTGTTTTAAAACAAATAACTATAAACATCTTTCTCTCTCTCTCTCTCTTTTTTAAATAAAAAAAAAACTTTCAAACTCTCTCTCTCCAACATATATATCTAATTCTTTATATTTTATACTCACATGCTGAGTCCAATTTATTAGACTCACGCTGATCTAGGCAGTTAGGGAATATTGTGTAACTCCCTTGTAACAGGGTTTGAACCTGGCTACTATTACATAACAAAATGTAAAAGAATCGGTAGATTCCAGCTAGATGATAGGTTCATTAGTAGCTCTATTATATCCTTCAATTCTTCTAGTCATCATCATCATTGGTTTCAACTATTATACATCCACTGGAGGATGAAGGTCTCTTAAATTTCAATCCATGTTCCCCAATCTCTAGCTTTTTTTCTCCACATCACCTCAGCATACTTGCTTATTTCATCCATCTATCTCACCTGGGGTCTCTTTCTAGATCATTTACAATCTCTTGGAATCCAGTTTCAGATTTTAACTACCTATCTTTTTTATCATCTCTTCTAGAAATATGTACAACCCAACTCCACTTCAGTTTTTTGATTCTTTCAATAATCAATGGATGCTAGAAGGTTTGTGAATAAAATCCCTATTTAGTGCCTACTTATTCAATGCCCCTAAACTAGTATCTAGCTTGTGGCTTTCATCAGTGAGGAGCATTGGATCTGAGAGCACTGCTCCTAGATTTTAGTATCCAATGGAGAATTTGTTTCTGTTTATGCCTAAGAAATTGTGCTCATATGATGTTTAAGCAGTTTCACTAAATTTTCAAAGCTTTTTCAATTTAAGTTGTTAAAGTTAAAACTTTTAACAGGTGCTTTTTCCTTGCAGAAATTAGCCTAATCAATAGAAAATGGTTTTCAACTACTGGCAATCTATTTAGAATATAATTTTTGAAACAGTTTGCAAGAAACACAATAATGATACAGATATATAATTTTATCATTATTAGGTTTATTTGGATTTAAGAGTGAAATAGCTTGCTCTTATGCTATTTTTTGGGGGAATAATTTCTATATTAATAATATTAATTTTTTGAAAGGGATTTAGGTCTGGATTTTTATTTCTTGAGTCCTGAAGCTTTTCCCTGATTTAAAGAAATCAGGTATAAATTCAAGTTTATAAATATGTATAGTTTTTATTAGCAGAAAGTAGTGTCACCCAGTGCAAACCATAGTAATCAATAGATACAAGAAGGTTTGTGCATAAAATCTCTACCTAGTGCCTACTCATCCAATAACCCCAGACCAACTTGTGTAAGCATAGGGAATGGTGATAGACTGATGTTTTTATTAGATTGATATTAGAGAAACTTTATAGGAAATAACTTTTTTTAGTTCTATTTATCTTGGATTTAAGAAATCTGATAAAATATTGAAAGTCTCTGCAACAGGGAAAATGGTAGTTTTAAAATGATAAAACTTTGGTGGTCTAGCAGTTAGCATAGCTGCTTTCCAAGCGGCTGGCCCGGGTTTGCTTCCCGGTCAACGCTTTGACATATGAAAAAAAAACTTACATAAATATAACTACGCCCGTTTGAGTTGATATTTTAAAGTTTTGTTTTTCCATTTTTGTATGATCGTCCAAAAAATTGTGAAAAAAATTATTAACAGGTTTTGAATTTTTTTAGTAGACAAATCTTGGAAATAAAAAGCATAGATAGTTTTGTTTCAAACTTAAAATAAATTGTTTTCAGTTTCCCTAAGGAATAGGCTCTTTGGCAGCTATCATTAAAGTTTCTTAAAACTATCATCGCAGAAAGAAATTGATTGGGTTCTGTTGATATTCTCTTTAGAATGTCCAGTAAATTGATACAGACAACTTCAGTTACATTCCATCTCAATACAGAATGTCGTTGATTTATACTTATTATAAGACAATGATCCAATATTAGTAATTTAGAAATATACACCCAATTTTTTTGGTCAAAACGTAAATCAATCATTTATTTGTCATTTGTCTGAATAAAATCTTCTTCTTTGTCTGGCTTTATAAAATAAGTGCACATTATTTAAATCTATTCATTCTAAAAGTTTATGATCTGATTTATTCTTACTTGCATATCCTCAAAATTTGTTGTGAAAATTAAAATCTCCAAAAAATTCAAAAGATGTAGAAAAATCTGGAAGAGCAAAATAAGTCCCTGTTGTATTGGAAAGTTTGTAAATATTGCATAAATAAATATTTAATATTATGAATGTTCATTTGTAATATCATTTGGATGATCTTCATAAAAATTGTTGCCTTTGCAAGATAGTTTGAAATGCAATAGCAATTCAATGTTTAAAATGCATTATATCAAGAACCAATGTTAATCTAACAATTTTAAGAAGATGAATATTATTAGAAATATGAGACTTTAAAACTGTAATTAATATGTAAAGGGAGTTCCAATTTTTCTTTACTTATATCTATTGATTATGGACCCAGATGGCCACTGGTTGATGACTTTTTATTTAAGTACATACAATTGCACATCATTTTCAAGTGACAGAAAGATTGTACAAATTGGTAGAAGACATGTAATATTAAATGAGATATTTCTGGACTTTGTGAAGTTAGAAGATGAAGAGACAATGAACGAAAGAACAAATGAAGTGGCATTAATTATAAAAAAAAGTCAAACAAAAACATTATGAAGATCGATAATATATGAGACAGAAGTGGAAGATTAGTTACTGAATTTAATGAAAAATGCCAAATGCAAATGATTCAGGTTTATGCCCCAATAAGATCTCATTGTAATGAAAAAATAGAGAATTTTGTATGGATATACAAAATGCGTTTGATCAGAATAAAAAATTTAAAATTGTTATAGTAAACTTTAATCCTAGAATTGGTAAGTGATGGAAGGATGAATGGCTGTAGTAAATTTGGTTACAGTGATAGAAATGAGAGAGGACACAACCTTAAAAATTAAAAACTGTATTTTATTAATTTTTTCTTTGAGAAACATGGAAATGAAAGCAGCTAAATGTAAATACATCTGGATTATAATGTATTTTGACTACCAGAAAATATGAATTTCAAAACTGTAATGATTTTAATATTAGATTCTACATAGGACGTGATTGATTAGAGAGATATAAAATAACTGTTAGTGCAAAATTAGAAAGCCAAAAATTAGTAAGAATAACAGTATTGACAGTTCATATTTGTATTTTTTAGAAAGACATCAATAAAATTAAAAATTAAATTAGAATTGCAAATCATTTTAAAATTTTAATAGATTTTGAAGATGCTTTAGATTTAAACCAAGTCAAGAGAAAGATAACTCACACACTATTAAAAACTGCAAAAAAAATAGGTGCTACAAAAAATAGACCATTTATCAGTAAATTTTTAAGTCAGACAATGTATGCAGAAAAAAAGGAATGTGAAAATATATAAAAAAAAGATCCATTAAGAGTTGAATATCTGGAATATTGTAAAATGATATAAAAAAGAGTTAATAAAGATATAATAGAATATAAATGTAAAATGACAAATAAAATTATAAAAAAGAATTAAAATTTCAAAAGTAGAAAACAACATCTAGATATTGGGAAAAACCTTATTTCTGTAATAAGAAGAAAAAATGGAAATATTATTAAAAACAGAGATCAAATCATAAAATGTATTGAAGAGTTCAATAAAGAAAAAAAAGAAATAATAATAATAATAATAATAATAATAATAATAATAATAATAATAATAATAATAATAATAATAATAATAATAATAATAATAATAATAATAATAATAATAATAATAATAATAATAATAATAATAATAATAATAATAATAATAATAATAATAATAATAATAATAATAATAATAATAATAATAATAATAATAATAATAATAATAATAATAATAATAATAATAATAATAACGCAAAGCAGTACACGGGCATGTATGGGGGAAAGCCATCTGCTTTCTTGGGATTTCCCTTTTATATGAGTGCAAGTGCAATGAGGGTCAAGATCCAGAACAAACTCAAAAAAGAAACAGAGCGAATTACTACTTCTCTCTCAAAGGCATATCTTTCAATATACTCCAAGATCCAGCTATTTAACCAGCTAGCCATAACAAAAATCACCTATTACTCACCCATTATCACTTTTTCTAAAGGTTTTATTAACAAAATCTCTTCTCTCTGTAATAAGCTCTTGTGGCAGAGGAAGACTGTATCAATATCTGCAAAACAACTTACCAGACCACCTATTCACAATGGACTAGGACTTCATAGTATTTATATTTTCCATCTACAGAAGGCCACAAACTTAATAACATCCACAGTCAAACACTTTCCAATGCTTGAATGCCTACTTCAAATAACACCAACAGATAGACCACCCCCTGCTTATGACCAACTAGCATCAATGATCAATCATATAAAAACCACAGCTCCACAGATATCTCTTCAGACAATATACAAGCATTCATACTGGCAAATTTATTCATTAATCCATCCAAATCCAACCCATGACACCAATCTGACAATGCTGAAAATCAATAATCTACAATTACTCCGTAAGTTTAAAAAATGGTCACTGGAGCCAAAGTATTTTGATTTTTTGCTGAGACTAAACCTACAAGCACTGCCCACGACATATTTTCTGAGATATCGGAGACTATACACTAACATTGATCCTTTTTGTCCCCTGTGTCACAGGGCTGAAGAAACACAGGAACATCTATTCTATCTTTGTCCGGCACTAGACAGAATTTGAGTTATTATGATAGGAGCATATAGACAATCTAACACAACCCTTCAAACAATCATTAATTCATATTGCAAAGGCTCTATTCCATCAGTCCGTGCAGCCACTTTTATGCTTTATGCATACTGGTGCACTAGATGCACATTCACTCTAGGTAACAACACAAGGCGACATCCATCAACTTTCAATATCAAACTGGCAAAACTACGAGCCAGAGACAATAAAATTGCACATCCAGACATCTATGCAGCAACCTGGTCACTGATAACACAACAATCAAACCTCTAAGATGGCTCCCAATAACCAAAATCTATGCCCTCAACCAATATATATAAAAAAAAATGTGGCAATTATCTACAAATAAAAAAACAGAATGTTATCTTTGATTGCATAATATTAATATAAAGGACAGTAACAACAAAATCAGACCTCAAATACTGGAAAGCAAACTAAACCCAGCATGGCAATATACATCAAAGTTGAAGTTTTGCAAATTGAACAATGATAACCCAAGACTTTGGAGAACTATGATTACAGCAAGCAGCACTCATAAATGTAACGTATACATATGTATTTTCACCCCCTCTAACAATGTTTAAATATCTTTCCCTCCTAAGTTAAGTTCCTTTTTTGTACATCACAGATACCAACTTAAACTTGGTTTACTCACTAGCAATGTAAATATATGTATACGAAGTGTCTTATAGCAAATGTAACTCTATGGTTATCAATAAAGTTCTTTTCTTTGAAACATAATAATAATAATAATAATAATAATAATAATAATAATAATAATAATAATAATAATAATAATAATAATAATAATAATAATAATAATAATAATAATAATAATAATAATAATAATAATAATAATAATAATAATAATAATAATAATAATAATAATAATAATAATAATAATAATAATAATAATAATAATAATAATAATAATAATAATAATAATAATAATAATAATAATAATAATAATAATAATAATAATAATAATAATAATAATAATAATAATAATAATAATAATAATAATAATAATAATAATAATAATAATAATAATAAACAAAGTAACCTCTACAATTACCATATATTTAAAATTGACCAGAATTTTAAATTAAAAAATGAGATAAATAAATAAATCTCTAAAAAAATTCTTATAAAAATGATAAAATTATATTCAATATTTGTCTTAAAACATAGGTCAAGAAATGAGAAAACATATTGGCAAAATTACATACCAAATGTCTAAATCATAATGAAATACCAGGTAATTGAAATGAATGCAGTAGTAATATTGAAATTTTAAAAAGATAAAGAAGATATTAGAAATTTCAGATCTATCAATTTTCTTTTTATCAGTGATTCACAAAATCTTTATCAAAATAATCACAACTTTTCTGTAATGAGCTTTAGACTTCAACTAATCAAAAAAACAATCTGTGATTTAAAAATAGTTTTATAACAATAGATCACATCCAAGTATTGAGACAAATTATGAAAAGGACCAATGAATATTAGTTGACATTATGCTTTGGATTTGTAGATTATAAAAAGCAATTTTTTTCTATAGCCTTAAATCATCAAAATATAGATATAAAATATTATCATATTCTGAAGAATATTTATTAAAATACAACAACATGATTAGAAAAAATAATGATATTACAAAGTTCAACATGCTCTCAGATCCAAGGCTCCTTACTGATGAAGGCCACAAGCCAGAAACTATTCTGGGGATATTGGATGAGTAGGCACTAGATGGGGATTTTATGTACAAGACTTTTGGCATCAATTGATTACTCTAGCTTGCTGTGTGTGGCAATATGTATAGTGAGTTTTGCCTATTATAAAGGATGCATGGCAAGGTGTTTCCATATATACAAAGTGTTTTATAGCCATATTACAAGAAGCATTTTATGGATTAAAATGGAAGACTAAAAGAATGATAATGCATGGAGATTATTTAAGTGGATTATATTTTGTAGATGATGTGATTATTTTAATAATGCTTCAGAACTTCAGGAAATGTTGCAAAAGTTATCAGAAGAAAATAGTGTTCTATAGATTTTCCCAAAAGAAAAAATAAAGATTGATAATCGTGAATTAAAAAAAACTAACAACTAAAAATACCTTGAACAGATGATTAATACAGATGGAAATATAATGAATAAAATTAATTGTATAATTAATCTTGGATTGATACTTTTGCCAGAAATAATTTAGTAGTAGAAGCAATTGTGCCTATATATATTTTTAAAAAAGGTTTTTAATAGTTGTGTTTCAACAATTTTTACTTATCTGAGATTTGGATATTCAACAAAAGAAAAACATAAAGCCTTTGTACCACTCAACAACATATGGGGAAATGTATGTTATGAGTAACAATTTAACAAGAAGAAATTAAAGATGAAATACATAGGTAAGTGAATAAAAAGGTATCACTGATTTTATTGAAAGAATTAAGATACTAAAATGAAAGTGATTTGAATATATTACTAAAAGAGATGGTAATATATGGACAGTTGATGTTGTAAATTGGCCTCCAAGAGATAGGAAAAGACACAAAAAGAGACTATATGTTAGATGGATAGATGAATAAGAAAGTTTGCTAGTGTTTTTTGGAGGAGAGGATAGTTATTGGCAAAATTGACTTAAACTTGGAGAAACATTCATCTTGCCGTGGATTGATAATGACTGAAAATAATGATGATAATATTCTTATTGTTGAAGTAATTTTATTGTTTTTTTCTAGATGAAGATATCATCATAGGAGATATACTTCTTTTCATTTAAAGTGTCACACGATTATAATCATCAAAATTTCATCAGTTTTAAGACAATTTTTCCCCATAATGCTTACTTGGAGTTTCATTTAAAACTTTGTTGTATGGTTTTTTTAATAATGTGCTGTCTTTAAGCAGTTCATCAAGATCAAATATGTTTTTTATAAAATGTTTTTCATATAGGAACAGCTAGTTTTATATACCAATCCAAATTATTTGCAGGGAAGATGATGAATGGACTGCCATCATCAATTACGAATTTATGAAACATAAATTCTTAGTGAATAATACTTAAAAATATTAATTAATGAAATTTTAATTTATTTTAATTAATTAATTAAAAAGAAAAATTGCTTACAGGCGAGAATGTAGTAATAATAGTTGCATCTATTTATCATTGTGTTTATATGCTGTTTTCACAAATATAAATGGACCAGGTATTAGCCAAAATCACGATTTGCAAGCTTTTTGTTTCATACTTAATTAAAAATCAATGCTGGATAAATTAACCTGATTATTTTCGCTATATAATGACTAATGACCCAAAAGTTTTTGTATGTTAAAAGGTTTTGAAATATCAATATTCTGTCTGTGAGTATATACATTTCCCTAAAACATAGCAATGAAAATCGGGGATTACCACTGCAGTTAAAATGTGACATAAGTAAAACATTGCATTTATACCAGGTATAATAAATTTTAAGGTTTCCATTTTTTTTTTTAATTTCTTCGTAATTAAACTATTAATAAAAAGACCATTTCTTTTAATTCCAGCATTGCAATTTCTTCCAGGAATCACAATTTTTATAAATCAATTCTACTCATCTGAGATGAATTGGAGAAGCATTTATATTTGAGACTCTTTAAAATCAATCACTTATATAAACCAAAGAGCAAACAATATCCAGCTATCAAATAAACATAGCATGTATTTACATAGAATGCATAATAAAATCTTAGTATAAATAAAACAGCAGCGGCGACAGCTACAGTGAAAGGTATGATTATGATGTTCACCACCGATTAGAGAGAAAACGCATTCTTACGCATACCAATTAATATAAGCAAAATAATTATATCGTCAGGCAAAAGAAAATTAATATTATATATATATTAATGCACACATTTTATAATTGATTATCTAGATTTTTTCAATTCTAAAAATCGGAATAAGCAACTATTTGAAAGAATTTGTACTACTTCAATTTTATTTATTTAAATTTTTTGTTTTAAATTTTATTATTAAGGTAATAAGCTTTGAATTTTTAAATTATATGAGCAAATTTTAAATGTAAGGCTTTATAGTTCGAAAAAAGGTTACAAGGATTATTTTATTATCACTTTTGTAAAACTACTTCTTCACAACCAAATCTCACTTTGAAATCTAGTTCGATTTTGAAGCGTGGTAATCAAGAAAAATTGAACGAGATTTATCCTTTGAATTCAATAATCCGTATTTAATTGGTTTCGTAGCACGCAAAAAATAAGTACTTAACAGTACGTATATATAACACATTGTTTCATTTAATTATGTTTTAAATTTTTTTCCCTACTTTTTATAAACTTTTAAAAGTAAACATGGCTAAACTCTCCATACAGTTATTGAGCAAGCACAAGAAATAGTGATCATGTGATGTTTAGTGGTTTAAAAGTAAACATAATGAAATAAAACATTTCTGCTACTTATATTATCAAATAATTTGCCTGTGTATATATATATGTGCGTGTAGGTGTGTATAAAAAGACGAAATAAAATAATATTTCAATAATTGTCTGTTCCTCTTGACTCCCTCCCAAATAGCAATAGAAAGTATTATCGGGCTTGCTAGTATCTAGATCAGGGGCTATCAAACGTGTTATCCTAACGACGATTTTGATAATGCTATAAAAATCCGAAGACCTCCAGTGAAAGTTGATACTTTTAAATCTACTTTATGAAAGGTTTATAAATAATAATAATAGTAATAATAATGATGATGATGAAAGATTGGCTTTGTGTTTTTACTAGACTATTTACATTGAGTTTATACTTTGTTACCTTTCTTCATAAGTCTGTTTTCTCTTCCAAGCTAAATATATATTCATGTTTAGTTAAAAATGAGTCGAGTTAATTTAGCTCATAAGTTCAAACATGTAAAACTTGGGAGAATTTGAATCAATAAAATAAAATAATATGTGTCACTTTATGCTTAAAACCATCAAAATTTAAGAAATTGTTTTTCTTATTTAAAGTACTCATTTGTAATATAATTTTAATCGAAAGTGTTACTTACATATTTTTTCCAATAATTATTGGCTAAATTATAAATTTTATTTTCTATTGAATATTAATATTTATAAAAAATTCTCTTAAAGATAAATTTATTTCACACTGATTTCTAACAACCTTCAGAAATTTTAAGATTGATGAAATTTAGGACTATTATGTAAGTTTGTTTTTTTTTTTTAAAAAAAAAAAAACTTTTATTCTAGAAAACAGTTAAAATGAGAATTATTTACTTTATGAAATTGCCTTTTACACAATTAAAAATTTGTATATACATATAGGTGAAGATAATATATGCTAAATTTTATAATTAATATTACAAACTAGAAATGTACTTAGTCAAGCGTTGTTAGCCAAGAGGTCAGCCCAGCCGCCTTGCAAGTAAACAGTTGGTTGCAGATGAATGTTGCGGGTTCGCCTCCCGGCCGATGCTATGGCATATGAAAAAAAAAAAAACTAGAAATGTACACATATATTCAAACGAATGACTTGAAAATAATCTTTAATATAGCATATAAAAATAGTATAGGGTTGCTGTTTTCTTAGCCATTAAAATCATATATTATTAATATCATAATTGTGATCATCTGTTATTAACATTATCTTTTACATTTGCTTCCCAATATAGATATTAACAATAATAAATTATTAAAATTAAATTAATTAATTTCAATTTTTTTATTGTTAATGTAAATAGTTTCTGTTTTTTATTACTTCTACCTGTTTTTTATTAGTAGAACTTTTAATTTTGTTTTATATTAGTGTTACAACATCTCTACAAACATTTTTACAATAATCATTAGCTAGTTAATGACTGGTCTGACTCAGCGAAAATGATGGTACATATTTTCACTAAGAATTTTTTAAAACCAATTAATTTGGATAGCTTCTATTATTTTTCCTATTCTTTATTTTCTGTATTTATTTTCTATCAATGACACATTCAATATTGTTAATCATCAATGCTTATCATGTCTCTATAATCATTTATTAAAATATTCATTACCCAATTGATGTATTATGTGATCCAACCAAAATATTGGTTTATCATTTATATCTACAATCTGTGAAAATCTTAATTTTAACACACACACACACACACATATATATATATATTCATTATCATTTTCAACTATTATTAATGAACTGCAGAATGAGGATCTCTCCTAGTTTAATACAGTTTTTCTCATCCATAACATTCCTTGCCCAACCACACCGAAAAACGTTCTTTCTTCATCCATTCATTTCACATACAATCTCCTTCTAGGTCTTCTAAACTCTTTAGAAATATATCCAGACCAATTCTTTTTGGTTCTTTAAATTATTTCAATGATGTCATTGACACCTGTTTGTTTTCTCACCTAATCAGTTAGATTCAAATTCCTTTTTGTCACTCTGATGTACATTTTCCCATACTTCATTGAAAGGTCTAAAGTTGCTGTATTGTTCTTTCTTTAAACACCATGTCAGATCCAGAAATCAAAACTAGTAAAACATATCTATTATAATCTTTTCTTTTAAATGCATTAGCCACTTTTCTTTTGATATAATTTCCATTAAAAATACTCCATTCAAGTTTAATTTTATGATTAATTTCATCTACTATTTTTTTAACTATATTAAACTGACTAAGATATTTATAGTTGTTGGCTTATTCTATTTCATCAAGACTGTCACTCTATTTTTTTCTGAGAAAATCCATTGAAAATTATTTATTGCTTTCATTGATAGCTACATCTACCTTATCTGTGAAATCTAGATGACTTAAATCATTTCCATTTAATTTTATTTTGATTTTTTAATTTAATTTATAAAATAAATCTTCTGAAAAAAAATTTGAAGATATGGAATCATTCTATCATATACTTTTATCAATAATAATCTTCCTACTTATACTATGTAATATAAATCAGTTCTGTTACATTTTGATATTTTTTCAGAAAATGATAATATCCTGTGTCTATATGTTGATGGTCCTAAGCTTTTATCACCATGGAAAGGCTTTTGGAATCAAATGCTTTTTTATACTGTACAGTGTTAAAACAGCATAGCAAACACATATGTTTTGGTCCTTTCTTATATTCTTTCAGTATTTGAATGTGATCCATTATCATAAAATCCAGCTGATTCTTTTGGATAGTTTGAGTCCATAATTTACTGTAAACAAATTGTATCTTTAGTTATGTCAATTGCGTTTATATTATTGTATACAAAGATTATTAATCTAAAGTAGTATTTATTCTTAAGAGCAATTTGGTAGATTTCCATGAGGTATAGCAATCAAATGAAGAGTACTGAGCTGTAGAAAAAGCTCCAATATCACATGATCACCACTATTTATGAGTACATAAACTATTTACACAGAGAAAAACCTCTCAATACAATATTGACACTCAGTGCAGGAAGGTTTGGTATAAAATTCCTATCTAGTCTCTACTCATTCAACATCCCTAGAATTTCTATCTTGTGGTTTTCACCAGGAAAGAGCCTTGGATCTCAGAGCACCTATTTCTTATAATCTAAGGATATAATGTAACCCTCCAATGCTACTGTGTGGAGAGTTTTGCTTTTGTTTAAAAATTCCAATATATAGCTATTATAAAATTGTACCTGATGTGGACATGTGAAACAACTGAACAATATAAGACTTCTTAAAAAATATATTATGTGCTAAACTTGAACTTTGTTTTCAAGGGAGAGCCAATCCCTAGTTATATGATAAAGATTATCTCAAGAATATTTTACAGATCAATATTCACTGCATTCATTAGTAAAAATATGCTTGATGATAAAATGCAATGGAAACGTGATGTGATGTAGAAGTTTTTTAGAAAGTAAAATTTTTAAAAATTAGAAGACAGTATCACAAAATTTGAAATTGACATAATAATAGACCAATATGTTTTACTTATGGATATATTATAGTTCATGGATTAGTTTACATAGTTATCTGAAAACTCATGTCAAGTAAGTTATTATTTTTATTTCATCCCTTTTTTTTGTAGTATAACTGTTATTGATAATGATGTGATATATGTAATAGAAAAATTAAATGGCATTATTTTAATATTTATACATTTTGAGAGATGGAAATTTCTTAACAATCTCTTTGCTAAATACAAAGATAATTTCATTACTCTTAAAATTATATATATACTTACAGTATTCTAATGATTTTAAGAGTACATAAATAATTTTTAATTTTATCAAATGTGAAATAATAAAAATATAAATGTATGCATGGAACAAGCAAGTCTGAATATATAAAAATTCACAAGCTAACTTCGTAAAGAATTATTTACATGAGCTTGTAAAGAACGTCCATCTTTTGTTGTAACCATGGCGATCTATTTTGTCAGATAAAAGATGATCACATTTATGCGACTTTATGTAGTAATAGATTATCTGACAAAATGGATTGTCATTGATATAACCAAAGGTGGATGTTATTTACAAGTTCATTTAATATGACTTTTTAGAAATCTTGCTTTGAATTATGTTAATAATATATTGAACCTGATTGAAATCCGATTAAGTTTTTAATTTTCACTAAACTTAATTTTTGTTAAATCTTATATGTTTAAATTTTATTATTATTTAAAAAAGAATACATGTGTCAAAATACACAAGCGTTTATATGTAAAACGCATTTATATCATTTTAATGTTTATCGATTTATTTTAGTTTTCTTATACCGCTTGTTTTTACTTTAAATCAATTAATTAATAAACAAGCAACCTAGCTAATTACATTCCTGTGGCTTTTATTTTAAAGAGTGGAGATTTGATATTTGTGTAGTTGTTTTTGTTTCAATAATCCCTGGGTAGAATTCTTAGATAGATTGAGCGGGAGATTAATATTTGCTCTGCCTAAGGCGTAGAAATTGAACAACAAGTAAGGTGCTTCGCGGGAAATGGAGCGACGTATAAATAGCCCCAAAAATTTGGAGAGAATTCATTATTCATCACTAGACAAAGCTGTTCCTCAAGTGAAAGTTTATCTCAATGGACATTTAAATTCTTAAAGGAAATTCGCTGTTATTTAAATCCTTTTGCTTGCAACAAGATGAAAAATTCTATACGTGTTGTCAAAACCCGAATGGCTTGATAACTCAGCAAAAGATGAATCCCTGACTTCCAAATTTGCTCCAGTATTGTCTTAAACACTTACAAGAAGCCGGAACCTCTTTACATCTACCTTGCTGTCTAAAGACCTGAAAATAAACTAAAATAATAGTGCGCACTCTACGTGAACATTGCTTTTACTGAAAGGTAATTATTTTCTTTTTATTCTTCCCAGGGTAAATTAATTCTCCTTAAATCTCCACTCAGTCTAATCATAAATATGTATTCATAAGCTTCAGTAATTTATATAGCCTCATATTTAATATTTGCTGTGATTTCTAATATTTTGTAATATGTCTTGGAATCTTAGTTTTAAGATTCCAAGTTGCTTTCAATTTTTGTTTATTGGAGAGTGACGAATGAGTATTTATATTTTATGCCTCACTTTTTATAAATGCTTTAGCAGTCATGCATTTTAAATGCTTACCTGTAATTATGTTATTACTCAATAATTAATTTTAAACTCTATGTTTGTTCTATTGCTAAACCTCCAAAAATCTTTTGGCTGGCGACTTTATCGTCTAATTTGCCGCAGGTGGAGATTTTGTTTCTAATATCTCTAAAAGTGGAAATTAGAATTGTGTTTTTCTTTGTAATTTTATAAGTCATCAGCAGGAAGATAAAATTTATCCTTTCTTAAATTACAGGTGAGCGATACTTTCATTCTGCTAAAGTGTTTACAACTTTTAAGATTTTCGTACTCATGTGCACTCTCCGATAGATTTATTTTTGTATTTATTACGTATGCTTTAAATTTATCAGAGCGTGTACTCAGAATTTGTTTGTAAGTTTATTTTCTTTAAATGCTGGGGCAGACGTAACTGTTTTTCTAATTATTTACTTGTCCCTTATTGAGACTTTAATTATTAATTTTAAAGTAATCTTCGCCAATCGTTTGGCTGGGATTCACCAATTTTAATTGTTTTACTCTGTTTCAAGCATATTTTTTGGTTGTTCTTGAGGTGGATCAATCACCGTTAATTTAAACATAGTAATAGGTGCAGCTCATACTGATATAAGGACATTCGGGGTCTGACCAATTTTTGGACCTCGAAAAGCTCATTGGCGCTGGATTTCTTTGATCTGTTTCAAGGGCATATGGTTTAAGTATCTGAAAGTGAGAACCAATGTTTGGGTGAATCCTCTGCTGAATGAAATATACATACTCCCTTTCATAATTCGTTTATTAGAAGATCAGTAGGTCTGTCATAGCTTTACCTTAAGTATTTCTGGTACACACCTGAGTTAATCCTATTTATTGTATTAATAAATTATAAACTTTTCTTATAAGTTATTCTTCTCTGAATAAAATGTTATTAAATATGTTTAAACTTAATTTGGCTGACGTTTGTCTTTGTGCTTTTGTCTCAATTGTCTAAACAATTTAAGATCTTTTGTTTCTCCCTGAGTCTAGTCGGCGCAAACCATCATCATCATCTATTCTTATCACAGTAAACAAATTTTCCAGATATGTAGTGATCTGGTGGCGCCCTCTGTATTAGATTAGACTGATAGACGAATCAAAAAGCATTCGTCTGGCACAAAATATATATATCAGAATTGTCTGTTCTTCATGCATATATAGTATTCTATTTTTGCATTAAATTTAAAATATTGAAAACTGAATTATTAAAGTTCTCAAAGTGTGACTTTATATATAAAATTCCATTGTGAACTCAGTTTAAAGCTATAAACTGTTTATTGACAATATTTTTCTGCTTCATATTCTATATTTTAACTGCAGATCCATATATGTAAAAATGATTGCTTATTCGTTTTATACTAAGTCATTTATAAAAGCACGAGAAATCAATCAATAAACATCAAATACCAACTAATCCATAGATTATTTCTGGCTTTTGTTTTTCAGCTCTGTTTTATATATAACTCTGAAAATTTTAAAATTATAAGAATATCTATTACTCATTTAATTCCAATATAACAAACTGAAATTTCTTAATGTATTTAATTAAATATTTTAATTAGCTTTTCTATAATTGTTCTTTTACATATTGTTTAAATTTTAATATTAAAAAAATTTGAATAAGTTTTTATTTCAAATTTAAAGAAAATACAGTTTTATTTCTTTCTAACTATTTCATTAATTGTTTTTAATACTTCATATTTAATAATTAAAACTGAATCTAAAATATATTATTTTCCAGTTGACGAACAGAGAAAAATAATTTTTTATTCATATTAAAAAATGTTATATATATATATGTGTGTGTGTGTGTGTGGGCGCGCGCGCGCGTGTGTCAGTTTATCTTTACTCTTGGCCTGTAGCAGTTATTCTAGATTAAGTATTAAATGGATAACTTCAAGCATTCAAGATTTCCACCAAAAACATCCATATTGTATTACAATATATATATATATAGAGAGAGAGAGAGAGATAGATAGATAGATAGATAGATAGATAGATAGATAGATAGATAGATTGATAGATTGATAGATAGATAGATAGATAGATAGATAGATAGATAGATAGATAGATAGATAGATAGATAGATAGATAGATAGATAGATAGATAGATAGATAGATAGATAGATAGATAGATAGATAGATAGATAGATAGATAGATAGATAGATAGATAGATAGATAGATAGATAGATAGATAGATAGATAGATAGATAGATAGATAGATAGATAGATAGATAGATAGATAGATAGATAGATAGATAGATAGATAGATAGATAGATAGATAGATAGATAGATAGATAGATAGATAGATAGATAGATAGATAGATAGATAGATAGATAGATAGATAGATAGATAGATAGATAGATAGATAGATAGATAGATAGATAGATAGATAGATAGATAGATAGATAGATAGATAGATAGATAGATAGATAGATAGATAGATAGATAGATAGATAGATAGATAGATAGATAGATAGATAGATAGATAGATAGATAGATAGATAGATAGATAGATAGATAGATAGATAGATAGATAGATAGATAGATAGATAGATAGATAGATAGATAGATAGATAGATAGATAGATAGATAGATAGATAGATAGATAGATAGATAGATAGATAGATAGATAGATAGATAGATAGATAGATAGATAGATAGATAGATAGATAGATAGATAGATAGATAGATAGATAGATAGATAGATAGATAGATAGATAGATAGATAGATAGATAGATAGATAGATAGATAGATAGATAGATAGATAGATAGATAGATAGATAGATAGATAGATAGATAGATAGATAGATAGATAGATAGATAGATAGATAGATAGATAGATAGATAGATAGATAGATAGATAGATAGATAGATAGATAGATAGATAGATAGATAGATAGATAGATAGATAGATAGATAGATAGATAGATAGATAGATAGATAGATAGATAGATAGATAGATAGATAGATAGATAGATAGATAGATAGATAGATAGATAGATAGATAGATAGATATATAGATAATGTGTTGTATTGGAATATGATCAAAGGTTTATGGCAGTATATTGAATCACAAAACTATATGTAATAAAAGAAAAACAAAAATTAAAGCCAACTCAAATTATAAGAGATGAATATGATCTAGCAACACACTAGATTACTGAAATATTGACAATGGTTTGTCATTACTCATGAAGTATTGATTGTCTTACTTTTGCAGAACCAAGATTATGTACTGAAACTGTATAAGGTACTGAATGTTAGAAAAAGAAAAGAATATGCTTAAAGACTCAATCTTAGTGTCAGGTTAAGAACCAAATATATTTTTGAAAATGAGAATGGTAATCTATTTTAATGTGATTTTCATATAGATCCATTAAATCTTTCGACTGGTGTTTGATTATTTTATATGATATGATTTGTATTTCTGAGATTACTTTATCAGTGTAACATAAATAATTCTTATATGAGAGTGATAGTAGATGATTCCAAAGCTGCACCCTTATAGTAATAACTACCTACTTCCTTCAATAATAATAAATGTCAATTAATTATAAAATAATATAAAACTTTATTTAACAGGTTATTTAATGAGATATCCATTGGAGCATCACCTTGATGATTAGCCGTCTACAAGGAATAAATTTCAGATCCCTCACAACAATGATAAGTAATCTTATAAATTAGAAATATATCTAAAGAGTACATTATATATATATATATATATACACAATTAATTAGATTTCCCTTTTACGCTTGAAATATCCCATAACAAATTTACATATACACCCCTTTTATTTTTCATTCATTAATCCAATCTCATAAACATTTTCCTTTCCCACAAATCTTCCAATTAAACATGTAACTATTACATTATGATCATCTCAAAGACATAAAACTTAACAGCTAAATTATTATATTATTATAATTATGGAAGACACTGATGCTTTAAATTTTAAATAAAATGTATTCACCAAAAATAGTTCACAACATAACGTTTATTTAAAAGTTGTGATAATAAATTTAATAAAATGTATTCAACAAAAATAGTTCTCAACAAAACGTTAATTAAGAATATGTGATAATAATTATAGACATATTAATTACTATTCAAAATAATCAGACAACATTTAAAATTATTTAAACAAATTATTTAAACTAACATTTAAAATTATTTTGAATCTATTAACGTTCGTAATAAATAAAAGAGTAGAAGTTTAAAAGGAAGTTGTTCCAATAGTTTATAATCGCACTCAATTATATGCAAGGATCATTCAAAATTAATTTTAAAATGTCATAATAAACCACATCTGTCTATCAGCTGAAACTTGAGTCTTCACTTTGGGGCCCCAGGGATGGGATCATTGGGCTTGAATAATTTGTTGGAGGCTGGGCCATGTAGACCCATGTACAGATACACATCTGACAAGATTATAGTACCCTTTTGTGGACATAATTGTTGTCTGGAATGTATCCTTTTGTAACAAGATTATAATTGTTTTGGTTTTTTTTGACTGAATGTCCTGGAAAACTTCTATGTAATCTTTATAATAAAGGTTGCTTTGAAAGATAGTATCAATGCATCTAATATATATATATTGTAACGAGCACAGACGTTCGTTACTTTGTTGTTGTTTTTTATTTATTAAACATGAAAGTAAATTAAAAAGTTCGCATTTAAAAATTTTCTTTAAGAATTAAAAATTGAAATTAAATATCATCTTAAACACGTATATATTAAATCGCACAGATAATGAAAAATTATTAAAATAAAACTTTATTAAAGAAAAAGTATTTTAAAACTAAATTTTAAAAAGATTTGGAGATAAAATTATATCTTTAAATTTATCTTTAAATATATCTTTGATTTGGAAAACAGGTTAATTAATCAGAAATGGAAATGATAAATTTAATTAGTCAAATGTAAACCAGCCTTGGGCATTTAAATGTAAAAACATCGGTCAGATAGGAAAACAATAGAAACTTTTAGCAAATGAAATAAATCCATTGGAAAATCGGACCTCAACGAAAAGGATCATCACATCGATGACGTAATGTTAAGTCAATCTTTCAAAGTAATATAAAAGGACAAGTTTGGAAATTATTAGTGAGTGATTATGATGATTACGATGTGACAGATAGGTGTTAGTGCGGAGATGCAGGAGAAGGGATTGAAGAGACGCACGATTCAATCCCTTCAGTTTTGCCAAAGAAAGAAAGAGAAATGAACTATCGTTTTCTACATTGAGGACCAACTAAACTAAAAAACCTCCGAATAAATAAATAAACAACGGCTAAATGGATACCAATCTTTTGAGGATGGCGTGGGAATTCACCTTCATGGCAAGCAATGGATAAAGATGAACTGTTTTAAACCGTAAGAACTTTATAAATAATGAACATTAAATTAAATTTTTCCATATTTAAATGATTGCAATATTATCCTATCTGACCAACTTAATTTATTAATAATGTTATTTGATGTATTTTTTATTTATTTATTTAAAATCATTTCCATTTTCTTAATTTTGTTCTTTAAGTTTTATTATGATTTCTGTTTTCCGTTAAGTTAAATTATATAAATGTTAAACTTAAGTCGGGCATGAATGGCTGTATAGATTTGTAAAGTTATATTAGGGGAGGGTAATCTTAGATTATTTGTTTCGTTGTTAGATTGGGTCAATGGATTGGATATATTGATGTAGTTAGTAGATGTAGTTGGAGATTCGCTACTGGCAGAATCGTTTATATATACGCCGCACTCACCCATTTGCCTATGAAAGGAATTATAAGACGGAGAACGCAGTTCCTTTCTATGGAGTTTTTTTTTTTTGTTCTTCTCATTAGATAGATGTAATATTCCTATCTGATGAGAGTTACTGTCTTCTCTTAATCTTTTTGGTGCTGCCATATTCCGTATTACATTGAATACATCGATGTATCAGATGAATGGATGCCAGTTTGACTGCGAATTTTAGCCTAAGGTTAAATAGGGATAGAATATTTTATTTTCAAATGCAAATCTATGTAGTCTATTCATACTTGACCCTAAATAAAAATACATTAAATTTAAGTTGTTTATAGACGCTTGCATGGATTGGTTATCGGTTAAGTATGTTTTGGGTTTTCATATTTGATCAAAATATATAGACATTCGATAAATAATGATACCTTACGGTGAGTATCTAAAATGTATTTATTCGGATGTCCTTTAAGTCATTGGTGACAATGCAAGTATCTTATGGTGAATACTATTGGGTTACTTATAAATTTCCCTCTGCAATTGTCAGTATCAATGATTTTATATTTTGATCATTTATATTTACTTTGAAATGTTTTTAACCGTGTAATCTAGGTAACGGATCTATATGCAACATATTAAAACAAGCTTTTATAATCCCATCTGTGCGAACTTAATTAAAATGTAAACTTATAATATAATAGAAATTAAAATGTAAATTAAAAATCTAAAGTAAAATTAAAAAAATAATGTTAAATGTTAAAGTGTAAACTGATACTAAAACAATTTTCAATCTTATATATATATATATGTGTGTGTGTGTGTGTGTGTGCATAAATAAATGTTTGTATGTTAATTACTGGCAGTGGCTTATTTTATTCTTTTTTATATATATACTCTTATATTATATTATTAAATCTCTGCTACTCCCTGAGCTAGTGACTTGGGCTAATGACCGGATGCAAAAAAAAAAAAAAATTTTTTTTTTTACTTACGTATCTGCCTACTCTATAAATTTTTCTAGGTTCAAATGCCTAGATGGCGCCCGTAGTCAGATATGTTAAGTCGCAAATTTCTCCGGATCGTTATAATATATATATATCAAAACAATAGAATTGTGAATAAAGAATTAGAATAGGAAAACTTTAGAATGCCTCATGGATTGAGATGCCATTTATAATAATATAAATTAACCTAAACATAGTGCACCATTTGTAACAGAATATAAGTGTGATAGGTTCTTATTTAATGACCCAGTGATTTTGACAGCACTTGTAACAGAATAAAGTTGAGTCATGAGTAGATGAAAAAAATAACCTTGTTATGCCCTATGAATTTGATAACCATTTGTAATAGAATGAAAACAATAAAAATAGGAAACAAGGTCTTTAGTGTAACAGATACCAATTGCAACAAGGTAAAGTATAACCCAATAGTTGATCATCAATGGAAACTGAATAAAATAAAAATAATGCTATTAAAAGTGAAAACAAAGACTATGCTAACAGAGCAATACTATCTAATAAATAGTAATATGCCCTTACTGGACAAATCAATTGTAATGGGATAAAATACTTAATATTGGTAAAACACTTTGATATCTTGCAGATTTATGAACATTAATCTATCCTTAATAAAAAAAAAAATCTTTTTAAAACCTTATAACTTTACAACATCAAATTATAATGGAATAAAATGTCTACAAAACAAAACTATAATAAAATACAATACATAAAATTGATTCGCCTAATATATCACATCACTTATGCCAAATTATAATAATATAAAATGAAAATCAAACCTTACACTTTACAATATCCAATCATGATGATATGAAATAAATGAAAGATTCTTATTTGACACTTATACAAGTACAATTAACAAATCATAACAGATTATCCTTCAAATCAATGAGTCCAAGTTATTAAACTCTAAATTGTAATTACCCTCATATGTATAGCATTTTAACACTATTATAATCAAATGATAACATTAAAAGATTAATATATAAATTAAACCTACAATCTGTACCAATAGGCTTTAAAGTGAAATAAATTAAATCATTCTATTTAATGAAATTCAAATACCATTTACAATGTATGTGATTACTAATTTTATAATATCATAAGATTTCATCTTTCTAACTAAATATTAAATCACTATAATATATATTCAATAAGTAATGCTTAAAAAATATGCAGCTATCCAATTGTAAGTACCTTTGTTTACTCTAAATATTAATGTACTTATATTTTGTAAACTATTAAAGTAGCTCATAGATAGATAGATAGATAGATAGATAGATAGATAGATAGATAGATAGATAGATAGATAGATAGATAGATAGATAGATAGATAGATAGATAGATAGATAGATAGATAGATAGATAGATAGATAGATAGATAGATAGATAGATAGATAGATAGATAGATAGATAGATAGATAGATAGATAGATAGATAGATAGATAGATAGATAGATAGATAGATAGATAGATAGATAGATAGATAGATAGATAGATAGATAGATAGATAGATAGATAGATAGATAGATAGATAGATAGATAGATAGATAGATAGATAGATAGATAGATAGATAGATAGATAGATAGATAGATAGATAGATAGATAGATAGATAGATAGATAGATAGATAGATAGATAGATAGATAGATAGATAGATAGATAGATAGATAGATAGATAGATAGATAGATAGATAGATAGATAGATAGATAGATAGATAGATAGATAGATAGATAGATAGATAGATAGATAGATAGATAGATAGATAGATAGATAGATAGATAGATAGATAGATAGATAGATAGATAGATAGATAGATAGATAGATAGATAGATAGATGATAGATAGATAGATAGATAGATAGATAGATAGATAGATAGATAGATAGATAGATAGATAGATAGATAGATAGATAGATAGATAGATAGATAGGTGGGTGGGATAGATAGATAGATAGGTGGGTGGGTAGGTGGGTGGGTAGGTAGGTATGTAGGTAGGTAGATAGGTAGGTGGGTAGAGAGATAGATAGATAGAGAGATAGATAGATAGATAGATAGATAGATAGATAGATAGATAGATAGATAGATAGATAGATAGATAGATAGATAGATAGATAGATAGATAGATAGATAGATAGATAGATAGATAGATAGATAGATAGATAGATAGATAGACAGACAGAAAGACAGACAGACAGATAGATAGATAGATAGGTAGGTATGTAGGTAGGTAGGTAGACAGACAGACAGAGAGACAGACAGCAGACAGACAGATAGATAGATAGATAGATATTCAGAAATAAATATTGTGTATAACTGTTAAAATAATTGTTGTGATCTTCTAATTAATTATTAAATATCTAATCTATTTTTATTATATAAAAATATATGCCCAGTTTAAATGATAATATATTGGATTTATTATAAAGAAAATAATATGTAATAATACACACACTTACAAACCTGATCGTTTAGCTCCTGGACTACTTTGTGATTTTTTATTATGATGTAAAAAGTAAAGGTTTCATAAACAGTTATCCAAAAATAATGCGTATTTGTTAAATACCAATATTCTCAACGTATTGAACTTTATCTTTCATTTATCACATATTTAAGCAGATGCTAATTTCCATTTATGACAATATGATGTAAAAATAAACTGGATTAAATCCTATGTCAAAATACTCCATCAGTGTTATGAAATTATATCTGCAGATTGGAGTAATTCTTATATACAGCAGTATGTTATTAGTTTCTATATTTCATTATTAAAACATTTTGTAGATAAATCATTATTAGTAGGGAAATGTCAAGCTGAATTTGAATGCTATAAATTACTTTTTTTTTATTTAACAAGTTTTCAATAATCATGTCAGTTTTTTTGGGAAAACATAATTCTTTCTAATTCATTAATTTTATGGTTATCAAGCAAATACATTCAAAATAAATAAAATTATATTAAAGACCTTAGGTTTGCTTTTATGAAAGTCAAAATGTCAGAAAGCCAATTTGAATTGTTCAGTCTTATTTATAACCTCATATAATTGACTGTCATTTTAGTCATCAAAACCAAGTTTACACTTTTTATTTACTCTAATACTAAAATTACCCTGTATTCCATGCTTAAAATCATTTTATGATAATAACAATAAAATAAAATATTTTTTTATAATTATTACACATATACATAATATTTATACCTTAAAACACAAATATTACTCTTTTTAATTCAACATAAATTATAAAAAATTATATTATATTCTCACAATATTATATTGAAAGTATATATTTTGTATATATTATTCCAATAAAATATTACATATATCATATAAACATAACAACTGACACATCTAAGACATTAAATATTTGTGTATATTGTTTATAATCCACTACTTATACAAACAATAAATCAATCACATATAATAAAGAAACAATAATAATTTTATCTAAGTCATGAACTTTATTATTTACGTATACATTTTTATTGAGCAAAATTAATGTATAATCTTATGTTGCAATAATAATAACACATTTCTTACTTTAATATTTCATTGTCATAGCAACCTATTTCAATGTTCTTAGGTTAATACATTTCCTATTAAAGCTAATTAGGAAATAACAAAAAAAAAATTTATACTTGACATTCCACCACATAAAAATACCAAATTTTAGTTGGCACAATATATATATATATATAATTTAAATACAAGTATATTGTCTCTACCAAACTTAATTTAATTAGAAGAGACTTGAATTCAAACTTTCAAACTGCCTACATGAGTGTGTGTTTGTAAGAAAGAAAGATGCTTGATGTGAGTAAATATTATATTACAAAAATTATTAAAATTACATCAAGAAAGAATACTATTAATAGATATATGACTACCAAAGAACATAATCAATTCTACTCTAAAAATAAATTTTCAAACTGAAACTTTGTCAGTTAATAATCTTTTTGTCAAAACCAATAAAGAAATTTCTCATGTTTATTATATAATAAAAACATCCAATACACAATTTTTATAAATAAAATAGAAAAATTTCTTATTCTATGATATTCAATGACCATTGAAATAATTCTCATCTTCAAGAGAGTATAGATAAACAATACTTGGGGGAAACAGTTATATAAGTGCATACTAGTTCATATATTTATACTTTAATAAAATCATTACACTCAGAGTAAATATCTAATTCCAAATTCTACTGAGTTGTAACAATATACAATATATGTATCCGAATTTAAAAATACAATTTTGCTTGAAGTGTGTTTACATCTTGAACTAGAAAAGTTATCTGTTGGTAATTAGAAGATGTACATGTATGAACTTAACCCATAATGTCTATAACCAATATGTGGTACTGCTATAAATTGTAAATGCTCTCATTTCATATTACTTTTTAAATTGAACAGCTGTCTCTTGCAACGTTTTTCTAATTATGATTCTATTTTACAAAATTCAAGTTAGTTTGAATTTATCTGGAATAGTATAGGTTTAATAACACTTTTCAGGAGATTAGCATACTGATTGTAGTCTAAACTTCGTATGGAAGAAATTTCTTTCTCAATTATTTTTTCAATTTCAGTTTTTATTTATTTATTTTTACTTTTCTATATAATTCTTATTCTTCTTTTTTATAAATAATGGTTATAATAATAAAAATTAACTTACTTTTTTTGTAAAACCTGATAATATTCGAAATACAGGCCTACTTCATATACCTGGAGTTTAATTGAAATTATAGAGAATTTGAACACAAACTTTCAACCTCTCTTTAAACTATCCACTCTATCTCAAACCATTAATGTGAAAAAACAAATAATTTCCAATATATATTTTTATGCCAAACTAGCATACAACAGTTGGTCCACATCATCAATCCCACATATATATAAAGTCAGTGCTTGGTTTATATTAAGATAGCAAATCTTTAAATTTTAATGGACAGGCATATGTGGTCAAGTGAGTTCAATTACAAGGTCTATAAAAATTTTGGGTGGTGTTGCTTCTTGTGTAGAATTATTGAATAGCTTTCAAACAGGTGTCTTATTATAAAATATTTAAAGCTGCCATATTTGCAATAAAAGAAAGTTTTCAATTGTTTAAAATGTTTATACATAAAAATGCATCTAAATAATCCTAATTTTGAACATTACTATTTATGAATGTTAGCTAATAAAAATGATAACTGTAATCTTTCTGAGATCTTGGAATATAATAATAATGATGTGGAAATAGAGAATAAATACAACTCTTAAACTGAAATGTTTGAATGTGATGTTGAAGAGAAGTTTAGTGCTGCTAGAGATTTGTAAACAACATATGTAATAAGTGTTTTATTGTGAAATCAAAATCAGTTTAAAATTATTTGTAATTTGTTTATTTATTATAAATCATAATTTAGATTTTTATTTATATAATAAAATAATACTCTTCATATTAAAAATATTACATACTTATTATCATCTTAATGTAACAAAATTAATTGTAGCCATTGTGGGTTAAATAACATTTACTTAAGATTAGGGATGGCCAACATACAGCTCATGGCTTGTGACAATGTTGAATCCAGCCTGCCCTGTAAATGCCTAAATATAGAAAATCCATACCTGTCTATGCTTGCTGTAAACCACAATCTCTAGGTTTATCACTCACATGCTAATATAATGTTAACTTTATCCTAACACCATGAAAAATATAAAATACTAATTATAAAAATTAAAACTTTTATCATAACTTATTTAAATTTAATCATAACTTCCAAAATATCAATTTGATATTACAAAATATAAAAATGTGGGAGAAATCACATTGCAAATAACATTAATTTTTGTTTTTAAAGAATACTGTGTATTCTATGTAACATCAGAGTATTACTTCCTAATTATTATTGTAGTATCAATTGAATGAATTTCTTTTGGGTTTAACTTCTTATTAAATAAAATAATATTGGTGTATGATATTTTACAAGTAAGTTTATGTCTTTTTTAATTATTACAATTTTTCATTTATATTCTATAAAATGGGCCAATTAAAAAAAAAAAAAATTGATGCCAAATGCTGCATTTTCAATATAACAATTGGACATTCGGATATTTATTTTTCAAATATAGACAATAAAGCTGTTTGTTTGGTTTGTAATGAAACTATTTTTGTTTTGAAAAAATATAATCTAAAAAGGCACTTTTCAACAAAAATTTCCTAAAATATAAACCATTTTCACCAGAACAAATGAAAATTGAAACATAAAATTAAAATGTGGCTTATATAAGCAACAAAATACTCTAAAAATTTTCTCAAATACAGATAAGGTTGTGACAAAAGCTACTTACATTGTTGCACCTAAGGTTGCAAAACAATATAAATCATTTTCTGATGGGGAATTTATGAAAGAATATTTGATAGATATTGCTGAATTACTATGTCTTGATAAAAAACTGATGTTTGAAAAAATTTTCTCTGTCATGAAGAACTCTTGTGAGACGAATTGATAATATTTCAAGTAATTTATGTGATCAATTAGAATTAAAATTGTAAGATTGTACTTATTATGCAGTGGCTTTAGATAAGTCATGTGACATTACTGATAGGAACCAACTTTTAATTTTTATTTGAGGTATAAATTATAGATGTGAAATTACAGAAATTACTTTCTGCATATCCTATGAAAAACACAATGACTGGTGAAAATTTTTTTATAGCTCTTCAAGGAACTTTGCAAAAACATAATATAAAATGGGACAAAATTGTCAACATCACAACCGATGGGTGTCCTAGGTTGACAGGAAAAACATTGGATTACTAAAATGAATCAGTGATGAAATAAAGAACATTCCAGGAAAAGAAATAATTTTCTTACATTGTATAATTCATTAAGAAACTCTTTGCAAAAGAGTTCTAAAACTGAAGCATGTTATATCGGTTGTAATAAAAATAGTTAATTTTATTCATGGAAGAGCTTTAAACCACCGGAAATTCATAACATTTTTGAAAGAAATTGAATGTCATTTTACTGATATTTCTTACCATACGTAAGTCTTGCAAAAGTGTTAAAATGATTTCATGATTTATTTGTTAGATGAAATTGTTAGCTTCATAAAAGCCAAGAACAAACTGAATGAATTTTGTAAATTAGCTGAATGAGTTTTTTCTTTTCCATTGATATGTTTTCACATCAAAATTAATTAAATTTATTATTACAAGGGAAAGGACTATTGATTTTTGATATGTATACAAATGTCACATCGTTTATTAGAAAACTCGAGTTATTTTCACATCAGTTCTAAAATAAACAGTTAATTTTTTTTTTTAAGTGTCATAGCATCGGCCGGGACGCAAACCCGCAACCCAGGCAACTACCTGCAAGTGCAAGGCAGTCGCTCTGACCTCTCGACCACCAATGCAAGACAAATAAATAAACAGTTAATTCATTTTCCAATCTTGCAAAAAAGAGAAAAAAACTTGGAAGGTGCTGATATTAAGAAATATGAGGCTATAATAAGTGACTTATTTAATGAATTTCCAAGATGATTTGATAATTTTCAGAAAATTACTAAAGATCTATCTTTACAAAGCCTACCATTTAATTTTAATGTCAATGATGCACCACCTTGTACACAGTTGGAACTGATAAATTTACAATCAAATTTAATATTACAGAATCAATATGCTGAAAAAACAATAATGGACTAAATCCAAAAATCATTAAAAATATTCGAATAATGCACAGAAAGATTTGACATTCTTTTGATCAACATACCTCTTTACTACATTTTCTTTATTGAAAAATGCAAAAGGCAAAATTAGATCATAAATAATGAATGAAAATTTAAAAGCAGTTCTACAAATAGCCACTAGGGAATTGAATCCCAATTTTGATGAAATCATAAATCAGGATCATTCCAAATTTAATCCCTCACATTAAAGTTTTTGTTTTGTGCATTTACTTTGTTATCATAACAATAAAAAAGTTCTTATCTGTACCTATCTATAATCAATTCCTATTTAAGTCATTAAATATTGTATTTCTTTTTTAAAAAAATGTATTGATAATTTGGTAATTCAAATGATGTAACATTTTTTACGTTCTGATTTTTTTTTTTTGTTAAATCGTTCAATCTATTCTGATGCTTATATATATATAAGCATTAAACGCATAAAGCTAAAGTAGTCAATAAATAATCAAAATTACCATAACTTCACAACTATCTGGTTGAGTTGTGAATTTATATTTTTTTATTATATTATTTATTTTCCATTACATCATAGCTTTAAGGAAGACTGCAGGAAAGTCAAAATATCAGATTGTGTATGTATTTTACAAAAAAAAATGTCTTTGCAAAAAATGTGTGAAATAAAGTATATGAATTGTATTTATATTTTAATTCATCTGAAGACTTTTAAAAAACATTTTTTTACTCTTGGAAACTGGTTACTCTTTTAACATTTTTAAAACTTAAACAATTCAAAACAAAACAACACTCTCCATATAGTAGTGCCATCTTGTGCTAACAAGAGCAATCAATGGATGCCAGAAGGCTTGTGCATAAAATATCTATCTAGTGCCTACTCATCCAATATCCCCAGACTAGTTACTGGCTTGTGGTCTTCATCAGTGAGGAGCCTTGGATCTGAGAGCCACCTTTTAACTCTATTTTAATTACAAAACTATGAGAATGAAATTGAAAACACTATTAATATTTTCAATCCAAGCTCAATAGCTTATATAGTCATATGGGTCTGAACTCAACTCAGTACCCATACATTTTGACGTCTTTGGCTCTTTAACAACCATAGCCACCACTATCCTATTGGGCAGGATTGGTGTTAAACCACTAAACATCACATGATCACTATATCATACTAGCACAATAATTGTTATTAAACAATTCAAAACAAAACAACATTCTCCATATAGTAGTGCCATCTTGTGCTAACAAGAGAAATCAATGGATGCCAGAAGGCTTGTGCATAAAATCCCTATCTAGTGCCAAAGACACCAAAATGTATGGGTACTGAATTGAGTTCAGACCCATAGCTTAGATTGAAAATATTAATAGTGTTTCCAATTTCATTCTCATAGTTTTGTAGTTAAAATAGAGTTAAAAGGTGGGTGCTGGAGGGTTGCATTAGATCCTAAGATCTAGGTGCAGTGCTCTCAGATCCAAGGCTCCTCACTGATTAAGACCACAAGCCAGAAACTAGTCTGGGGATATTGGATGAGTAGGCACTAGATAGGGATTTTATGCACAGCCTACTGGCATCCATTGATTGCTCTTGTTAGCATAAGATGGCACTACTATACGGAGAGTGTTGTTTTGTTTTGAATTGTTTAATAACAATTATTGTGCTGGTATGAGATAGTGATCATGTGATGTTTAGTGGTTTAACACCAATCCTGCCGAATAGGATAGTGTTGGGTATGGTTGTTAAAGAGCCAAAGACACCAAAATGTATGGGTACTGAATTGAGTTCAGACCCATTTGACTATATAAGCTATTGAGCTTGGATTGGAAATATTAATAGTCTTTTCAATTTCATTCTCATAGTTTTGTAGTTAAAATAGAGTTAAAAGGTGGGTGCTGGAGGGTTGCATTAGATCCTAAGATCTAGGTGCAGTGCTCTCAGATCCAAGGCTCCTCACTGATGAAGGCCACAAGCCAGAAACTAGTCTGGGGATATTGGATGAGTAGGCACTAGATAGGGATTTTATGCACAAGCCTTCTGGCATCCATTGATTGCTCTTGTTAACACAATATGGCACTACTATATGGAGAGTGTTGTTTTGTTTTGAATTGTTTAATGACAATTATTGTGCTAGTATGAGATAGTGATCATGTGATGTTTAGTGATTTTTAAAACTTGTTACTTTTAAATAGACCATTGCAGTGTTGATAAGCCCCAAGTAAAAAGCATTTAATTTTTCCCTCTATTTTTATTCTCTATTTAAAAATGGCTAAATATTCATGTACTGATTCAAAATTAGATATTTATTTGGGTTGTTTTGTTGATTATAACATGAAACAAAACCCATTTTTATTAAAAGATAAAGTAGTTTTAGTCTTTCTTCAAGTTAGAATACCAATTTCTTGGTATGACTGAAAGATCTAAGAACTGAATATCATTTCCTTTTCAAGCCACCTTAAAAAACAATTTGTGTGTGTATATATATATATAAAGTTTCTAAATGCAGGTAACACATTTTTCTGACATGATTATGAACTGAGATTGAATATAGGCTGAATCAATTTAAAAATTCTTTTCTCCAATTAAGTTTTATATATATATATATATATATATATATATATATATATATATATATATATATATATTATTAAACTAAATATAAAGGAGCTCAAAAGATCTATTGTAACCTAAATTTAAAGGAGCTCAAAAGGTCCATTGTAACATATTAAAGAGAAATTCAATTGTATATTAAAATATCATTGGATTTGTCAAAATCCAAATATTATTAAAATCTCAAATATTCAAATATTATATTCATTGTAACTTAATAAAGATGATCAAACGATCCAAATGTATTAAATAATTAAGAAAAGATTCAAATATAAATATTTAGCTTAATAAACGAAAAGCATTGTAGCTTAAATTAAATTATGAGAAGAATACCTGAGTAGTGGCTATTAAACAAAAAGGTCAGACTGAGTTATCAATCATATTAAAGGTCATTGGATTAAATGAAACATACTTCTATAATTAGATTCCTCAAGATATCACAATATCAATAATTATAAACAAATTATTAATAACAACTATTATAACTCAGGTATATGGAAATCACGTGAGGTGAGTACACTAGTAACTCAATAAAATATCTGCTCAGGTATACAGACAGTAGATTTTATCCACTTTCATTTCTTGGTTTGATGTTAAGTGCATATCCAAACAAATACCAAGTGAATATGGTCTAGCAGGGTGCCACTAGATTATTTGAATCTAGACACAGTTATATCTAATAACCTTTTCACATGTACCGGGTTTGAATCCTTTTTGGTACTTTATTTCTTATAAACATGGATGATTTTGATTTTAGACCCATAACACTGTATGCACTAATATTTAAGTAAACACCTGGTAACATAAAACATCTTTAAACTGAAGTGGAATTCATTAGACATAAATCATTTCTTAGATCTTAGCATAACGAATGTGTTTCAATATTTTTTTATAAGTTTTACTAGCTCAGATTACTATTAATTTAGGATGGCAATTCACTCATCCTTGCATGAAATAGATGATGGAATGGTGGTTATAATATTACTAAGAAATCACTAAATATTATGAAATCAATATTTATTTATGGCCTTTGAACATTTAAACAGCTCATTAATTAAAACGTGATGATGATGATGATGATAATGATAACGATAATGACAATGGTTTCAACCACAGCTTTAGGACTAAGCCTAAACATAAAATTTAAATTCAGAAATTAATAATTATTGTTAATCTTAGCATATTTAATCATATCTTAAACAACTAATATTCAACCATTGATGATGAATGATCACACTTGATAAAGACTACTCTTAATGAAATATATACGCCTCGTTTAATAACATAAACTAATATTTATTACTGCATTTCTAACATATACATAAAAATTTCTATATTTACATGAAAATTTATATTAACAATAACAACAATAATCATAATCGACTGTTTTAAAATCATAACATTAAATTTTAAATTCTTCCCCCTTTCCCGTAAATGTATTTCAAAAGTATATTGTATTAAATGGGGTAACTGATTTGTTAAAATGTTCCATCCACAAGAAAAGTATTTCATATAAAAAAAAATATTCACTCATTGGCACACATACCTTATAATCTAACATGTAAGCAGAATGTTAAAAAAAAATGTTAGTAGAATTGAAAGAGCAAGTTTTAGAAACAAGTTTTAAATTATTTTCTCCCCCTCTCTTCTACCTCTGAAATGCTATACTTTAACTTGAAACAAAATAATCTAATATTTTAATACTACTTATTACTTCACATTCACTCGCAATTATACACATATAAAAATACCATTATGTATGTGCGTGTTTTATCCCATAATAACAAAATATTATTTAAAACCAAAATAATAATACAAAAAATTATTTTACACATTAATATTTCATAACTGTAAATTAATAAACAAATAATTTTGATACATTCAAGATCATTTATGAAGCTCAAAGTTATTATTAGTAAGACATTCTTGTTTTAATCGATCTGAATAGTCTTTAAAAGTTCTTTAAATAAAATATACCACTTTATTGCTAAAAGTTTATTAAGACTCTGATATCATAAAGAAAATATATCAAAAAAAAAATTATACTACCAGTTCTTTGTAGCGACTTCTAATGAGTCAATTTTCTCTTGTTTAATGTCTATCTTTGGCAGCAACAATTTCCGTGTTTCTTTGGAACAATCTCTTTCTTAAAGTGTATAATTATTTGATGATGATGATCCTATTGAGGTTATTTGCTTTAGTGGACAATTTGGAAATCTTTATATTAATTTTTCTTCTCTTCCTGTCAAGCATGATTCTTTTAGTGGATGAAATACAGCAGTTGTTTTCACGTTTATAAATTTCCTGGGTTTTAAACTCAGTTGCTGGAACAATTAATTGGACTTGATGATTAATATTTATCAGTAGATTAATTCATCTTTCTGATCTTCGAATGCAGGTGAATGTTTTCTTCTTTCTATTTAAAAACATCTTATTTCTCTGGTCAGTTGAAAGGTGTAGAATATTATTTTTCAGACAAGACATCTTTTCTTTCCTATATGATCTGCAGCTCCATGATGGTCAGGTCTTGATGGGACACATATATAATTTTTCTACCCCATCATTTCTTATATTTTCAACATTCAAAACTTCATAAAAAAATGATTTAAAAAAAAACTATCTAGCAGAACTAAAAATGTTTGTCTGCTTTAGTTTCAATAATTTTTAAAAAGTCTCTCTCACAATATATTATAATAACAATAATCTAATAATAGTCTAATAGCTCAACTGATTTTCCAGACTGCTTTTATATCCGATTTTTGAGTCAACTCACCCAATTAGAGTGATAGTGTGAATTGCTATTTTTGACCAACCCAAAAAAAATCACACACCTGGTTTTCAGACACTTTTGTCTTAAAAAAAATAGACTTAATCCTTTTTCACGTATAATCCTTTTTCACGTATATCTGTAATATCTAAAATTGGAGTTTCTTTTCTCTAATCTTAAGATAAGACAATTTCAAAATTAGAGTTCCCACCCAGCTTAAGCTCCCAAAGTGACAAACAATCATTTACAAAAACAAAATTGCTACAAAAATAGATATCTGATTCAACAGATTTCCTCTTTTAACATAAAATTGTACAAAAAAAATAATTTGACAGATTTAACCCTTCCTTTTCTTTCAATATTTAATAAATGTAAATTTCTGTATGTAATGTACACACATACTTTATCATTTCAAATCATTCATAAACTAACATTAAATAATATAATTGCTAGCTTAGTAATTATAACCCTAATATTTAAAATTAAATCTGTGACTTTTTCAATTCCCACTTACAATTATAGAAAAGCAAAATAGAAGTATAGAATAAGATATTAGAATTGATCAAGCATAGGTTAGTTTTAAAGAAAGTTAAATATCTGAAATATAAAACAATTCAATAGCTTACACATACACTGCCTATACGTATGCGTTATAACTTTGCTTTTTAAAGAAAAATTAAAAATTGAATAGTTTAAATGTGTGTATTACCTTTCTATCAACACACAAACAAATAAAGAATATAATTGTTGACCCACTCTCTTTCTGTCTAAAGCTTTTAGAACTGGATCTTGTAGGGTTTAAACTTGGATGCCCTACAGCTTCATTTATTGTTATATAAAAATGTGATGATGATTTTGGTTTTACATTTTCTTACATGCACATTACTATAAATTTAGCTAGTGACTAAATTGTAATGGCACAACTCCCCCCCCCTTCAGATAAAATCATCAGCACCTTTGTTTTAACTATATCCAAAAAAAAAAATCATAACCAATAAAATACACTAATAATAATAAACACACTAATAATATAATATAAAAAATTTCTAACTACTGGTAAACATCATACTGTTTCATTAGATAATCTTGCATCCTGATTTATTTGGAGATCTTTGCCTAGTACTATGAAAAATAGGAATGCTTTTTCTTTTCAAAGCATATTGTGGTCTGCATAAAATTGCACATGTACATCCAGTCCCTTTTTAATATTTCCATTTTTCATCTTGACTGGATATTTATAAAACATATCCGGAGGATTTATTTTATATAACCTCCTATTACAAACTCCATTTAGAAATATGGACTCTTGGTACCATACGTAATATGCCTTGAAGTTTTTCAGAGAGATTGACTCTCTATACCATACATATTTTATTTTTAAACTTTCCAGAAAGATTGACTCCCTGTACCATATATAAGGCACTTTGAAGTTTTCCAGAGAGATTGACTTTCTATACCAGATATCATTCACATTTAAATTTTCCAGAGACACAGATTCTTTGTACCATATATAATGGACATTTAAACTCTTCAGAGAGATTGACTCTCTGTACCAGATATAATCTGCTTTTAACTCTTTCAGAGCATCTAAATTTTTCAGAGAGATTGATTCTCTGTCTGATACACACTGGACATTTACATTTTTCAGAGAGATTGCCTCTCTGTACCAGATATAATTTACTTTTAACTTTTTCATAGTATTTAAATTTTTCAGAGAGATTGATTCTCTGTATGATACACACTGGACATTTACATTTTTCAGAGAGATAGATTCTCTATACCATATATAAGGTATCTCCAATCTATTTAAGAAGACAGATTTTTGAAACCACACATGCTGGTTTGTTACTAGATTGAGAACTACAGACTGTTGAAACTTTTGTTCTCTTTCTAAAATATCTGGTTTCATCTCCCCTGTTGCCTCTCTTAACTCAATCACCTTATCTGGTGTATGTAGTTTTTCCTCCAACTCTCTTTTCCTTCTTTTCACTTCATGATCTATCCCCATCTGCTCTCTGGCCATCACCTCATGTATTCTTTTTACTGAGATATTAGGTATGATAGCTACTATCGGCCTTTCCACTTCTTGTGATCTACTCTCCTCTATCAGAATATTAATTCCTGCAGAGGTTATTTTGGCATTCTTTTCTGTGCATTCTGATATGGATTGCGAGACCAACTCATGGACCTCATTCCTAACTAACTCAATCTATCTCTTATTTTCTTCGATAGACTGCTCCACTTGAGCCTTTAATGACTGCAATCCCTGACAGCCCTCCTGTTTGGCCACTTCCATAGATCTACACACTCCTTCTATCCTATCCTCTAATGATGCAAACCTATTTTTACACTCTATGTTGGATTTTTCAATCCTAGTTTCCAAAGCCATGATCATTCGGTTGTTATTGTCAATAGAGTGACCTAGATCTACTCTTAAACCTTCTATACTTTTTTCCATCTTTTGTTCTAGATTTACCATCTCTTGCTTACTATCTTCTCTTAGACTTTCTATATTTTGCTTACTATCTTCTCTTAGATCTTCTCTTAAACTTATTATACTTTGTTTACTATCTGCTCTTAAACTTTTTATACTGTGCTTACTATCTTCTCTTATACTTCTAAGCATCTGCATTATCATGTCCATGTCTGATGGTGCCATCTTTGCTATCTGAGTCTGGCCAGCTTCTGGCTCTTCATCTACTTCCACACTTGAGGTCTTATTATTGCTACTAACTTTAGAGGCATCTTCCTCTACTTCCTCTCTTCCTTTTTGTTTTTTAAGGGAAACCTCCTCATCATCTTCTTCAGTATAAAAACTATCACTGATCTCTGGGATTGGGACACCTTCCTCTTCCATAACCTCTTCCATACTATTATTTAGTTCACTCATGTTTTTCAAAACTATATATATCCCATCTGTGCTTTCCCTGACCATCAAAAACCTACACATCCTTTCCTTGTCTGACACCTATCTCTTTGACTAACTGACTGATTTGCTTTTCACCTTATCATGCATTACAAATACAAAAAAAATTTAATGTCCTTATTTGATGAACCACACAACAATAATCTATATAGTGCATGTCTGTCTGCAATAGCCCAAATTATACATTCATCCATTCTCCTAGAAATCCGACAGATATTGACAGTCCACAGAATGACTAGCAGTTCACAATCTTGAGATAAATAAAAGAATTCAGTCACAGCACTATAATCACACAATGTATCACGAGCACTCAGAAGATCATCCCAATTCGATCACTATTAACTACCACAACCCTTGATTGAATGATGCAAACTCTGTTGCAATAAAAGAAGTATTAAGTCTTAGGGGCTAAAATAGATAAACTATGCCTTGCTCTCTCTCTTGGAGTCTTATGTGGCTAGTATCAAAGAATGCCCTGCTTATTAAGGACTGCAGAAAACTAAGCCTTGCTCTCTGTCTTGGAGACTTATAGGCTGATATCATGGCAGGACTACTGTTAACTGCTTCATGATAAAATAAAGATAACTTATAAATTGGGTTGAAGCAGTGACTGGGTTTGATCATTCATGAGTTACATGAATACATAGCATTCTCAAGGCAATGACAAAACTCTCCACTCATCATCAAAACTGCAATCTAACCAACCAAACTCCAATGATCAACCATCCAATCCAACCTCCAAAATCATAGACTTTTTACAAAATGAACTCCCCAAACACACATGAGACTACTATTCCATAATTCATCACTATTACTATGCCTATCCTATCTGGCAATAAATCATTTTAATGTTCCACAAAAAAAAATTCTATTATTTATTTCACCTTTGTCTTAAGTTGTGATATTCATCTCTTTTCAAAATTGATAAAAACAAAACTAAGCTGTTTTATGGCTGTACCCATTTTATCATCATCAATGAAAAATTAAATCATATTAAACATCATCATATATAAATGTAAAATAAGACTGTATGGCCAAGAAAATTTTGTAAGACAAAAAAAAAAATTTTACTGAAAAAAAAATTTACTAAAAAAAAATTTCTCTATTTTTAACCACACATCTCCCATCATTCTATAGACTACCTTTTATCTCAGGTATATGGTAATATATCATAGCCCCAGTTGGGCATCCATTGTAACCTAAATTAAAGTAACTCAAAAGAAATATTATTAAAATATTGAAATATTATTAAAGAGAAATCAATTGTATATTAAAATATCATTGGATTTGTCAAAATCCAAATATTATTAAAATCTCAAATATTCAAATATTATATTCATTGTAACTTAATAAAGATGATCAAATGATCCAAATGTATTAAATAATTAAGAAAAGATTCAAATATAAATATTTAGCTTAATAAACGAAAAGCATTGTAGCTTAAATTAAATTATGAGAAGAATACCTGAGTAGTGGCTGTTAAACAAAAAGGTCAGACTGAGTTATCAATCATATTAAAGGTCATTGGATTAAATGAAACATACTTCTATAATTAGATTCCTCAAGATATCACAATATCAATAATTATAAACAAATTATTAATAACAACTATTATAACTCAGGTATATGGAAATCACGTGAGGTGAGTACACTAGTAACTCAATAAAATATCTGCTCAGGTATACAGACAGTAGATTTTATCCACTTTCATTTCTTGGTTTGATGTTAAGTGCATATCCAAACAAATACCAAGTGAATATGGTCTAGCAGGGCGCCACTAGATTATTTGAATCTAGACACAGTTATATCTAATAACCTTTCACATGTACCGGGTTTGAATCCCTTTTTGGTACTTTATTTCTAATAAACATGGAAGATTTTGCTTTTTAGAGCCATATCACTGTATGCACTAATATTTAAGTAAACACCTGGTAAGATAAAACATCTTTAAACTGAAGTGGAATTCATTAGACATAAATCATTTCTTAGATCTTAGCATAACAAATGTGTTTCAATATTTTTTATAAGTTTTACTAGCTCAGATTACTATTAATTTAGGATGGCAATTCACTCATCCTTGCATGAAATAGATGATGGAATGGTGGTTATAATATTACTAAGAAATCACTAAATATTATGAAATCAATATTTATTTATGGCCTTTGAACATTTAAACAGCTCATTAATTAAAACGTGATGATGATGATGATGATAATGATAATGACAATGGTTTCAACCACAGCTTTAGGACTAAGCCTAAACATAAAACCTAATTTTTATAAAGAAATTAATAATTATTGTTAATCTTAGCATATTTAATCATATCTTAAACAACTAATATTCAACCATTGATGATGAATGATCACACTTGATAAAGACTACTCTTAATGAAATATATACACCTCGTTTAATAACATAAACTAATATTTATTACTGCATTTCTAACATATACATAAAAATTTCTATATTTACATGAAAATTTATATTAACAATAACAACAATAATCATAATCGACTGTTTTAAAATCATAACATTAAATTTTAAATTCTTCCCCCTTTCCCGTAAATGTATTTCAAAAGTATATTGTATTAAATGGGGTAACCGATTTGTTAAAATTTTCCATCCACAAGAAAAGTATTTCATATAAAAAAAATATTCACTCATTGGCACACATACCTTATAATCTAACATGTAAGCAGAATGTTAAAAAAAATGTTAGTAGAATTGAAAGAGCAAGTTTTAGAAACAAGTTTTAAATTATTTTCTCCCCCTCTCTTCTACCTCTGAAATGCTATACTTTAACTTGAAACAAAATAATCTAATATTTTAATACTACTTATTACTTCACATTCACTCGCAATTATACACATATAAAAATACCATTATGTATGTGTGTGTTTTATCCCATAATAACAAAATATTATTTAAAACCAAAATAATAATACAAAAAATTATTTTACACATTAATATTTCATAACTGTAAATTAATAAACAAATAATTTTGATACATTCAAGATCATTTATGAAGCTCAAAGTTATTATTAGTAAGACATTCTTGTTTTAATCGATCTGAATAGTCTTTAAAAGTTCTTTAAATAAAATATACCACTTTATTGCTAAAAGTTTATTAAGACTCTGATATCATAAAGAAAATATATCAAAAAATTTTTTTATACTACCAGTTCTTTGTAGCGACTTCTAATGAGTCAATTTTCTCTTGTTTAATGTCTATCTTTGGCAGCAACAATTTCCGTGTTTCTTTGGAACAATCTCTTTCTTAAAGTGTATAATTATTTGATGATGATGATCCTATTGAGGTTATTTGCTTTAGTGGACAATTTGGAAATCTTTATATTAATTTTTCTTCTCTTCCTGTCAAGCATGATTCTTTTAGTGGATGAAATACAGCAGTTGTTTTCACGTTTATAAATTTCCTGGGTTTTAAACTCAGTTGCTGGAACAATTAATTGGACTTGATGATTAATATTTATCAGTAGATTAATTCATCTTTCTGATCTTCGAATGCAGGTGAATGTTTTCTTCTTTCTATTTAAAAACATCTTATTTCTCTGGTCAGTTGAAAGGTGTAGAATATTATTTTTCAGACAAGACATCTTTTCTTTCCTATATGATCTGCAGCTCCATGATGGTCAGGTCTTGATGGGACACATATATAATTTTTCTACCCCGTCATTTCTTATATTTTCAACATTCAAAACTTCATAAAAAAATGATTTAAAAAAAATTATCTAGCAGAACTAAAAATGTTTGTCTGCTTTAGTTTCAATAATTTTTAAAAAGTCTCTCACAATATATTATAATAACAATAATCTAATAATAGTCTAATAGCTCAACTGATTTTCCAGACTGCTTTTATATCCGATTTTTGAGTCAACTCACCCAATTAGAGTGATAGTGTGAATTGCTATTTTTGACCAACCCAAAAAAAATCACACACCTGGTTTTCAGACACTTTTGTCTTTAAAAAAAATAGACTTAATCCTTTTTTCCTTTTTCATGTATATCTGTAATATCTAAAATTGGAGTTTCTTTCCTCTAATCTTAAGATAAGACAATTTCAAAATTAGAGTTCCCACCCAGCTTAAGCTCCCAAAGTGACAAACAATCATTTACAAAAACAAAATTGCTACAAAAATAGATATCTGATTCAACGGATTTCCTCTTTTAACATAAAATTGTAAAAAAAATAATTTGACAGATTTAACCCTTCTTTTTCTTTCAATATTTAATAAATGTAAATTTCTGTATGTAATGTACACACATACTTTATCATTTCAAATCATTCATAAACTAACATTTAAATAATATAATTGCTAGCTTAGTAATTATAACCCTAATATTTAAAATTAAATCTGTGACTTTTTCAATTCCCACTTACAATTATAGAAAAGCAAAATAGAAGTATAGAATAAGATATTAGAATTGATCAAGCATAGGTTAGTTTTAAAGAAAGTTAAATATCTGAAATATAAAACAATCAATAGCTTACACATACACTGCCTATACGTATGCGTTATAACTTTGCTTTTTAAAGAAAAATTAAAAATTGAATAGTTTAAATGTGTGTATTACCTTTCTATCAACACACAAACAAATAAAGAATATAATTGTTGACCCACTCTCTTTCTGTCTAAAGCTTTTAGAACTGGATCTTGTAGGGTTTAAACTTGGATGCCCTACAGCTTCATTTATTATTATATAAAAATGTGATGATGATTTTGGTTTTACATTTTCCTACATGCACATTACTATAAATTTAGCTAGTGACTAAATTGTAATGGCACAATATATATATATATATATATATATATATATATATATATATATATATATATATATATATATATATATATATATATATATATATATATATATATATTGGTTGCTATATTTACTGTGAATGTTTAGGTGGTTACTGGTTGGAAATAATTATATATATATATATATATATATATATATATATATATATATATATATATATATATATATTGCAGGTAATTGCCACATAACCAACTTAACATATTATCCAATATTGGTTAGAAATTAGGTATCTAGTTGACTTTCATAAGAGTATAAAATGATCATATTCCAAGCTTTATAAATATTCCCTTCTCTTTTAACATTTTTATGAGGAGCATTAGAGATGCCTTTGACCCAAAATTGCTATTTAAAGACTGGTTTAGTTTTGGTATATATATTGTTTTTTTTTACAAAAGTACCCAAAGGCATTTTAGTTTTTAAATAAAATGCATGCTACCCAAACCCTGACTTAATAAAACAAATGTTACAAAGAAAACAAGTGTATCTTTCTTACTGATTGATGAAAACACAATAATGAGTTTGATGTTGTTTCCAGATTATATACTACTCAGAATTTGGAAATTTGAGAATATGCTATACTGGGGAAATGACAATACCAAGAACAAGATTAGTGTGTATTAATTAGATAAATATAATAGTAATCATTTGGAAATTCATATGAGATTTGAGCATCATGGGTAATATGTTGAACGTCAAGCATAGGCTTTTAGCTTTCAAGTAATCACTATATCACTGTACCAAATTGAACAAACATGCTGCAAGCAGAACAGCAAATTGAAACAAAAAAGTATCATTCAATTTTTAATTAATTCACTATTCAAAATTTCCAAGTGAAAATAAAGGAATCTGAAGAATTAAAAAAAAATTCAACAACCAGTTCTTTTTTTATTCTAATTGCTGCATATTTTTAATGTTGTTGTTGTTTTTAAATCTATGAAAGAGTAAAAAACTTGTTTACAATTTAAAAATAATTTAAGTATATTAATTCTTTTCTGTTCTAATTTTTTTTACATTACTTACCAATGTCTTTCATAATTTTTATGTAAAACTTTGATATATCTTCTTTGGATATAAAGATAAAGATCTTTTATTAAATAACATCATTAAATAACAATAATAAGTGTAATATTCATTAAGGCTGTAGCCTCAAGCACATGCGTATAAAACTGCGATAGTAAGGACCTCTACAGGTCTTAAGTGTAGTTATTATTTAAAATATAAAGTCTATAGTATTGTAGAGTTTTAGTGATCAGAAATTATTTTAGAAGTTAGTTTTAAATTAGTTTTGAGTCTAATGTGTGTTTGTTTAGGATTTTTTGAATTCGACAGAATGAGATTGTTGGTTCACATTTATAATGACCTATCACATGGTTGCTTTTTAGGCACAGAGTTATGCATTCATTACATCCATAATGAAGATTCTTTTATATACCTTTGGTCATCATTTTAGTCATTTATTATTATCTTGCTTGGCTTGCATACAATAGAGTAGCAGATAGGAATTCAAGATCTGGAGAAGGTATCTCAGCTAGAACTTACTTCTTATAAATCCTGAGAAATAATTACCTACATGATTTGGTACAGTAGTAAAGTGTCAGTCTCCGATGCTCAAGGTTAATGGTTGCATTCAGCCTTGTCACCTCCAGTACTCAAACTGCCTATTCACTTCCATCCAATAAAGCCATTTCATTATTTTAATTTTAAACGTTTATAAGAATTTTTTGATAAATTAAATCATCTCTTAGTATGATGAGAATAATTTAAGCAGGGCATTGATTGCCATAATCTATTCAAGTATCAACTTCTTACTTTTTCTATTTTATATTCTTTTCAAAAATCTTGACAGGAATGTAGTTGAAAAGAATTGATACTTTCCCTTGATCTTCTTCAATGTCTAGCATTGATATCACCAGGTAATTACATTAAATACCATAGAATATACAATTTGATCTTCATTTTTGAAGTCGCACCTCTAAACATTTACATTTGAACGATTTCCATCATCTAGTTTAGTTATCACAAGTTTTTAAAAAAATTGAAACATTGAATATAACTTTTCCACAAATATTTCACAGTTAATAATAATACATCGTTTAGTATAGAAGACACTGTATTGAATGGTATTTTTTTTTGTTCTCTTTTAGAATTTTTGGTCTAATCAATAAAATTAGTATGGAAATTGAACCACTAATATTTTGATTCAAGGATATTGAATTAAAGACAATGCCCTAACCAAATAAACTATTATTTCAAAGACAATAGTCAGTAGAAGTTTTATATAGTTTTCAATATATCTCTTGATTTCTCTCATTTTTCGTTATATAAGCAGTGGTTTCTAAGAATTATAGGTTATGACATTAGGTTGCTTTATGAGATTATTTATCATTGTGATGTAGGCAGTTTTTTTTTTTACTTTTCTATCTACCGTACTTTCTTACTTTGTACTAAAAGATAAACTAACTAAGGAAGCTGCACACTAAATAGTCTATAAAATTTAAGTGCAAAAATATTACTTGCTTAAATGCATATTATGGGTAAACAAGAGCAAACCTATCCTAAATATTGGCCTAGCACAATTACATGTATAACAGGGCAAAAAGAAATAATGAGTACTTATAAATATTTTTATAACATGAACTACAGTCAAGCCATGAATTGGATCTCTCCAAAATGGATATTGTGTGTACTGATAAAGATGCTAGAAAGAGAAAGTTTAAGGAGGCATGGACAAAAGCCAAGGACAACTGTACCATAAATAAAACAGAAACCAGCATCCCTCAGTCTAAAAAATGGCTTATCTGAAAACATTTACATAAATTTGTATAAATAAACAAGAACATTGACTTTATGTCAATTTTACAAATAGCAAGCAAGTATATATAATAATAAAATGCATTATGACTAAAAGCAAGTTATGATTATGATATCTAAGGTATTTAAAGCATATTCAGCATGAATAAACAATGTCTTAACATTTATTTAAAACTAATCTATCATATGTTTATTGGTATATGTATGCTGTTTTTAATCCAATTATTACTTTGTGCTTTTTGTATTTATTTTTGAATAAAGTAAACCATTTCACCAATTTATCTTTTTCCATATTCACCTATATTTTATAGTGTGTTATGGTTTTAAAAGAATATTCTGATAATATAATGATTGTAGACTTTCTTCAATTTGTTTGCGTAAGTCAACCTAGTTTGTTATAAACAATGAGGATTGCCAATTCCTCAACAAGCTTTGTGATAAACGCTTAGCCAGAGCCAGCATTTAAAATATCTCTGTCAGGAACCACCACCCCCAAACTCCTGACCATGGTTTCATACTTTGGCACTCCTCGGAGAGGTTCCAGGCTAGGTTCAGACAATAGATCTAAAAATACCAACCCAAAGCCAAGCAGTTATCTAAAAGCTATCTATTGAGTAAAAAATCTGAAATTTTCAGATACCTACATGTCTTCAAACCCAGCTATCCAACTCAAATAGCTATATGGAGCTGATAGATCTTCAGCCATACCATACATTATTAGTCTTAGCAATATAACATCACATAAGATTTAAGGCAGAGACTATAAATAGTCAAAATAAGAGTCAAGCTTAAGAGAATAGAGTCATGTGATCTATGACTCTTATTTTGACTATTTATAGTCTCTGCCTTAAGTCTTATGCAATGTTATATTGCTAAGCCTACTAATATATGGTATGGATGAATATCTATCAGCCCCACATAGCTATTTGAGTTAGAGAGCTGTGTTTGAAGACATGTAGGTGTCTGAAAATTTCAGATTTTCCACTCAATAAATAACTTTTAGATAAGTGCTTGGCTTTGGATTGTTATTTTTAGATCTAGGGTCTGAACCTACCCTGGCACCTCTCTAAGTAGTGCCAAAGCATGAAACCATGGTCAGGGTTTGGGGGGGGGGTTCCTGACAGAGATATTTTAAATGCTGGCTCTGGCTAAGCATTTATCACAAAGCTTGTTGAGGAATTGTCATGTGATCTATGACTCTTATTTTGAATATTTATAGTCTCTGCCTTAAGTCTTATGTGATGTTATATTGCCAAGACTAATAATATATGGTATGGATGAATATCTATCAGCCCCATATAGCTGTTTGAGTTGGATAGCTGGGTTTGAAGACATGTAGGTGTCTGAAAATTTCAGGTTTTCCACCCAATAGATAACTTTTAGATAAGTGCTTGGCTTTGGATTAAATTTTTAGATCTAGTATCTGAAACTACCCTGGCACCTCTCTGAGGAGGGTCAAAGCACGAAACCATGGTCAGGGTTTGGGGGGGGGGTTTCCTGACAGAGATATTTTAAATGCTGGCTCTGGCTAAGCATTTATCACAAAGCTTGTTGAGGAATTTGCAATCCTCATTGTTTATAACTTACAAGCTTAAGAGAATAGGGTCATGTGATCTATGACCCTAGTTTGTTAACTCATAATGTTTGAAAATCACTCACTAATCTTGCCTTTTAAAAAAAAACTAACAAAATCAACAGGTCTATCATAGGTAAGCATATAAAATTTTCTATTGAATGTTGCTTTTGTTATAGGAGCTGAGCTGATTAGTGTATTGCCTTAAATTCATTATTCATAAATGTAAGGATTACTGATTTAGATTCTATGCTAGTTCTATTCCTGGTCAATTTAGAAACATCTAGGGAAAAGCCAAAAATAATATCATTCAGAGCATCGCATTATATGTTTCACTGCAGTTTATTATTTATGGTTTTTATGTTTAACTGCAGTTTATTATTTATGGTTTAATACATTTGGAAATGTACAAATAAAGTTTAGATAAATAATGAAAATAGTTCAACAGATTCAAGTAAAATGTTGTCTACTTACTAACCTTCATGCATATATAACATAAATCTACATCTAAAAATTTTTTTTAGATATTTTATTGCACTACTTACCAATGCTAATTAACAACTAATTTTTAGATTTTCCAATTATTTATTGATAAAGATTTAAAAGTGCAAAACGTCTTAATGAGTTTTATCTTTTCATCTCTAATTGTTACCCTATTTGGTTTATCGCAGTGCTTGGGTGGAGAACTTGAGGGCTAAATGGCAATGAATAACAGCTTAACCCTGTCATCTCTAATGCTTAAACATTCTATGATATTCTGAATGACAAACCATTCTAATTATTTATCATTATTTTTAAATCAGATCTGTCAATTATCATATTTGTTGCATTTATGTTTAATCATAATTCTATTTTTATAAATGCCATCTTTATAATCAAAAAGCAAAAATAAGCACTTCGCTGTAACATTCTAATTTTAAAACTGAAACTTAAGTATAATAGGCACTTATACATTATCCTGCCTACGAAACTTTGGACATTTTTTTAAAATGTACAGTTTTGGAGACATACGAGTATTTTTTTTTACATTTTATTTTACCAAATATGAGTTAGTTGTTAAATGTAAAAAAATTAATAAATCGATTATAAATTCCATTCAGAAGCTTCATTTCAATTTTTTTTCTTCTAATGTGTAAATGCCGACTTACTCCAAACAATATTGTAGTTTGATTGCATTCAATGTCCTCATTTTTGTTACTGGGATTTTGGCAATATGGTGAAAGTTTGGGATCTTTCTTTCACAGAACAGCATGCAGTGAAGTATTTAGAAAAATATGGGATCCTAACCACTTGAACAGCACACAATATGACACTTTACATTTCTTATATTTTTATTATTTTTTATTTTAATAAGTTGACTTAATACAAAAATAAAAATAATAAATAAATTGGTAATCATCATCATTATCAACCATGATCAATCCACATCAGGATGAAGGTCTCTCCAAGTTCAATTCATCTTCTCTGATCTTTAGCCTCTTTTTCCACATTACTTCTGCACATTTTTTTATTTCATTCATCCATCTCACATGTGGTCTGTTTTTGAGTCTTTTACAATCTCTTGGAATCCAGTTTACGATTTCACTTGTCCATCTATTATCATATTTTCTAGTAATCTGTCCAGCACAACTCCATTTCAGTCTTTTAATTTTTTTAATGGGGTTAGTAATACCTGTTTATTCTCTTACCCATATATTGCATTTTTAAAATTTTGTTACTCTCAACATGTATCTCTCCATACTTCTTTTAGTGGTCTGAAGTCTCTGTATTGCTCTTCTATTAAGTGTCCAAGCTCAGATCCATAAGTAAGAACTGGTAAAACACATTTATTAAAAACCTTCCTTTTCAAACACATATACATATTTCCTTTTAATAACAAGTTATTTCTTCCAAAAGCACTCCAACCAATTTAATTCTATAATTAATTTCATCCATTATGTTTTATCTGCATTAATAATCTGATCAAGGTATTTGTAGCTGTTAACTTCTTTTAACTCATCATAATTAATCTTTATTTTCATATTTTGAGAAAATCCATTAAACATTATTTTAGTCTTTTTAACATTTATCTTTACTCCTACTTTCCTACTTTTATCTGACAACTCTGCCTGCAGCTTTAAAGCATTATTTTCAAAAACAACATCATTTGCAAAATCTAAATGACTTAAATAATCTCCATTTACTTTCACTCCTTTAGCTTCCCATTTTAATTCACAAAATACTTCTTGCAGCACAGCTGTAAAACATTTTGGAGATATGGAGTCACCCTGTCTTACACCCTTCTCAATGTTGACTTTCCCAGTACCATTATGTAATCTAATTGTTGCTGTTGCATTTTTCTAAATATTCTTTAAAATATGGCAATATCCTGGGTCTATACCCTGATGATCCAATGATTTAATCACTGAAGAACTGTTTATAGAATCAAATACCTTTTCATAATCTACAAATCCAAACATAATGACAAACTCATATTCATTTGTCCTTTCTATAACTTCTCTCAATACCTGAATATGATCTACTGTACTGAAACCACTTTTAAATCCAGCTTGTTCTCTTGGTGGTGAAAATCCAATGTTCTCTGTAGATGAGTTGTAATTATCTTGAAAAAGTTTTGTATATAATCAAGTGTTGGTGGCCTAGTGGTTAAGCATAGCTGCCTTCTAAGCAGCTGGTCTGGGATTCGCTTCTTGGTCAATGGATTTGACATATGGATATTTTTTTTTTATAAAACTGATAAAAAGCTGATAGGTCTGTAATTTCTAATATATTCTTTGTCACCTTTTTTAAATATTAATATTAATATTCCATTCTTCCACTCATCTGGTGCATCTTTATCATTTAGACATTTGGTATATAACTTTGCTAAAAAAATATATTTCTTCACCTGCTTCTTTCAATATATCAATTATAAATCCATCATTACCTGGAGCCTTTTCTTTCTTCATACATTTAATTGCATGTCTCACTTCTTCATTTAAAATTCTGAGCATTTCAGAAGATATAATAGATGTAGGAAGTGCTTGTTCTTTATTACTATATAAATCTTAATAGAAGTCTTATACCCATTTCATAATGTCATCTCTATTTTAGTAATAATTCCACTTTTTTTTCTTATTGCAGATAAAAATTTCATACCAATACCAAAATGTTGTTTTACACTCTTGAGACTTTTATTCCCTTCTACAGCTTTCCTTGCTAGTTTACAGTTATACTTTCTTATATCATTTTCAACTCTTTTCCATACTGTTTTACAAAATTTGAGATATTCAAATCCTTTTTAATGCATCATTTTGGTATATCTTCATATTCCTTTTTTTTTTCATAAATTCTATAGTCTCTGTAGAAATTTTATTGGTCAATTGCTGCTTTTTTCTACTAGCTATCTTTGTTACAGTTTTTAAAAGGGTATCAGTTATTTTCATATTAATTTCATTGAAATCTGTATCATGTTCAAAATCTACTAATGCAGTACTTTAAACTAATTTGTAAGTTCTAATTTAAATTCATTAGTTTGTTTCTGAAGATTAGGAATATCAACTGTAAACATTGTTTTTCTTAATAAATTTTTGTCTTTCTAGTTTTGCATTAACATGTATCTTACATCTTACTAATTGATGATCACTTCCTATGTTAAATTTATTAAAAAACATTACCATCTTGAAATATGTATTTTCTGTTAGTCAAAATATAATCCAATTATGTTGTACCTTCATTTGGATGCTTCCTTGTCCATTTTCTTTTAACATTTTTCTCAAAAAACAGAATTCATAATATAAAGGTTTTTTTTTCTGTAAATTCCACAAGTCTATGCCCTCTCTCATTTCTATTACCATAACCAAAATTACCTACAGTAGCTAAAATTATCTACAGCATTTTCATCTTTTGTTTTTTTACCAATTCTAGCATTAAAGTTTCCCATAACAATTTTAAAATGTTGTATAAAAATCTTCTACTACTTCATCACTATGAGAACCTGTTGAGACATAAACTTGAATTATCTGCATTTGGTATCTGCTATTAGGTTGTATATCTAATTTTGCCACTCTGTCCAAAACACCATCAATCTCTACAGTGCTGTTCTTTCACTCTTTATTTATAATGAATCTTACCCCACTTGTATTTCCAATATTTGTGCCTTTATAGTAGAGTACATGTCCACTTTTTAAATCAATTGTCTCTCTACCTTTTCTTCTAACTTTACAAAGTCCATTAATGCCCCATTTAATATAAGACAGTTTTTCTTCTAATTCTTGCAATTTTCCTTCATTTGAAAGTGATCTGCAATTGTAAATATCTAAATGAAAAGTTGTCATCAAATGGCAGCCAGGGTTCACAATCAGGAGATGCATAGCACCCTCCACCTTTAGCCACCAACTGTTACCTTGGTTGGTGACTTTACAGTCTACTAGAATAAAGCCCATGATTTATTTTTGTCAGTCGTGATTTTATATAACTATTGGAAAAATATTTATCATTTACACATTCATTCATTCTGCCTTATTAGGCAACTTAGAAGAAAGACCATAGTGTTTCTTGATCTTAAACTCAAAGGTAAAAAGTCAATTAACTCATCACGCTGGCTAATATGTGTTGGTGAGCAGCCCATCCTTGTTCATATACTATATGAAAAATTACATATTAATACCAGCTGCAATGACAAAAATGAATGGAGTGGACATTAGAAATTTGCCTTGCTCAGTTCCTTTAAGGCCTCCAAGAGGAATCAAAGGGTCTCCTTTTAGTTAATAGCAAACTCCTCCTTTCTGCAGCCAAAATTGGTAATACTATAATTAATTTTTACAGAACTTTTTCTTTTTGTAAAATAACAATAATAATAATAAAATGTAAATATTAAATGTCCACTACTTGTTAACTATTTTGTTTTTTAACAATTTATTATATGTTCCTAAAAATGTATATTTTAAAAAAAGTCATCTATTAAGTTTGGTAGACAGGGTAATGCACAAATACCCTATAATAAAAGAAAAATTAGGTAGTATGGCCTTCTTTTCCCAATCTTTTTATCTTTAGACTTAATACTTGAAATAAGCAACAATCATCCCCCTTTTCCAATTTTTTTTTACCTCTAGAATCAACTCTTGAAATAAGCAACAGTATATTGCAGTTCATTATAATAGAATTATAAATTAGACTTGATATAGTTTGCGAAGAGCTGACACAGATAATATAAAACATTTATTTTAGGGTGAACTGAACATGGAATAGGATACGAAGTATGGAAAGTGAATGTAGATAATAGTAGAAGAAGCAAAAGAAATAGAAATGTTTTAGTTTTTATCAGTATGAGTAAAAGTAGAAATATTATAAAATGTTAACGAAAACAAATAAATTGACTTTTATTAAAATTGGATAAGAGAAGGAAAGATAATTCACCAATGTAGGAAAAATGTTTGAATATAAATAGAAAGGAAAATGGTTAATGAGTTTAAATAAATAAATGAGTTTACAGTGTTCTAAAAAAATTAGAGAACTAATTTTTAACTTGGCCCACGGAGTATAGTCATATAGACTTCGGATACATAGAAACTTCTTGAGTTCATCTAAAAAAAAGTTTCTTATCACTATAGTAAAATAAAAGTATATCATTTGATATTCACATTAGTATAAAAATTTATTAATTTCACTTTTTTTGATAATATTCTCTTCTTTTTTGATAAATATATATAAAAATTTCCATTACTTACGACATTTAGTTTTAATAATAATAATAAAAAAATTTCATAACATTGTTGATCTATGAAAGAAAATATTTTAATATAAAAACAAAATGTAGACATTCTTTCCCTACTTTTTCTTTTCTCTTCTTCTTTGTATTTTTTTTGCTCTTTGATCAACAGAATATAAATTGTATATGAATTAATTAAAGCTCTGCGGTTATCAAAAGTGAGAACAATCTATGAAGTGCTAAAGATATTCAAGACAGCTTTCAAATTTCTCTTAATGAAACAAATTTCTTTTATGAAATGCTTCGCTGATTTGTAAAATAAAATTCAAGATATTAAAAAAAAAATTCGTGCATTAGCTGTTTCTTAATTTCACTTATTGAAAAATGGAGCTAGTAGGAGAAAGACAGCGGGATTGTTTAATGTTTTCTCTAAAGAGCTGATAGCATTGGGGGGGGGGGGGTATGACTGCAACTAAACATTTAAAGTTCTAACTTTTATTTAATTCTAACAGAATGCTTTATAGTAGCCTCAAAACATGTTACAGTTATTAGAGTTTTATTGTTACTTCATAAACTTTTTTTTTTTTTATGCATCGGCCTGTTCTCATCATAATGTGACATATAGAAAATACGAAGAGTGAAAAATAACGTTTTGTTTCATACTTCATATATATATATATTTAGTTATTTTATATTTTAGGCTTTATTAAATAAAAATAATTAAATATAAATGTATTAATTTTATATTGTCTTATTGTCCATTTCATTTTTTTTTTTTTTGGAAAGTAAAGCAGAAATGGAACCCGCAAGTATCATTAAGAAAAGATAAAATAGATTACAAGGAACTACATTTTTAACTTATCAGAGTCAGCAATATCGTACTTGTTTAAAATAATAGATCTTGGAATTTACTCTCTAGCAGACCAACTTTAAAGAAACAATCAGCATTGTTTGTGACTTCGTGTAAGTAGTTAGATACCAGAAATAACAGAATTGGGTCACAATCTTTGGATTTTGCACTCCATAGATTACCTTTGTATCATTGCATCAAATCATGCAGGCATTTATGTATATTGACAAATAAGTGCATTTGCACCAAACTTTTACCTCCCCCTCCCGTTCTCCCAACATGTTGCAAATGCCATGCTTTATTTATATGCAATGATATATTAGGTGAAAGGTCATCACATGTACTTACAATTATAAGTTATACAATATGGGCATAGGTCATATGAAACATTTGGAATGTTGTTGTAATACATTGTTTAATTAAAGAAACATTAAAATGTATATAAACATTGTTAATTTTATCCAAAAGCCTTGAACCAATCAACGTTTTTTTTTTTCAGTTGTTTCCAACCATAAAAGTGCAGGTTCATCTCATATATTTAAGAGTAATAATTTGATATTATATTTGAAATTGCAATCATATAAACTGTATTTAAGATTTTTCTCTACAGTAACATTAAATATACTATCCTTGATTAATAATAATGATAATTATTATTTTGACCCTTTAAAATTTATTTTTAAGTTTTACATATACAAATGCTTGAATAAATTATATAAACGCATTTGTACATTTAAAACGTACAAATAAGTTTTTAAAGAGTCAAAATAATAATTATCATTATTATTGTTATTAATATTAGACAAGGGTAGTATATTTAATACTATTGTAGAAAAAACTCTCACATACAGTTTATATGATTATAATTTTAAATGCAATACCAAATTATTGATTTTAAATTGATTAATGAACCAACAATTATATATTAGATTGTTTTGATTATATATAATAAAATATTATTTCCATCAGTTATCATATATAACATTGGTGCACTTTGGTACAGTAATAAAATGGCAGATCTTTGGAGTTCCACGGATCAAGGACTAGTTCTGTGATTTCCAATGTCTAGACGTTTTATGAACTCCAAACAATTTGATTTTTAAGTAATAATATTTAAAGCTTTTTTATTTTGGTTTTGAAAATGTTTTAAATAATTATTTTATTTTATTTCCTCTATTAACTTAATAATTGTTATTTGTATTCATAATTAGTCTTTGATTATAAGACTAGTTGGCAAGATCAGAAATCATTATTTTATATCTTTTTTTTTTTACACACTTATGAATACATAGTAACTAATACATAAAAAAACCAAAACAACATCACATGACCTCAAATGATACAATAATTATCAGGAATAAAATCTAATTATTTCACTCCTTATTATAAGCTTCTGTAATTAAATGCAATAAAACTCTGAAATAAAAAGCAATTGAATGACTTATTTAAAAACTACTTAATAACAGATATGTTGTGACTAAAATATGAAATACATTTATTACTCAAGTTTAATAGTGATCCTGTCAATGTTTCAAACTTTTTCTACTTATAGACTCTTACGGATTTGGCAAAATATTGTGGAATATAAAATTCTAAAAGTTTTTAAATCAAATAGTAGTAAATAAACACTAAAATAATATTGTAGTAACAAAAATGCAATTATAATCACAATGCCTTCATGAGATCTAATTTCCATAAATAAAAACCAAAAGTTAGTAATTTAAAGTTTCTTCAAAAAGTATAATAACTATATCTAGTGTCTGAATCTATCCTAGCACCTCTCTGAAAAGTGCCAGAGCATGAAACCATGGTCAGAGGTCAGAGGTTTGGGGGGAGGGGGGTCCTGACAGAGATATTTTAAATGCTTTCTCTAGCTAAGCATTTATCACAAAGCTTGTTGAGGAATTGGCTATCCTCATAGTTTATAACTTACAAACTTAAGAGAATATGGTCATGTGATCTATGTCTTTTATTTTGACTATTTATAGTATAATAATTACTCTTTTTTAATGCATTGCCAAATGTTTACACCATATAATACTAAATTGTAATACTTGAGGTTAGGAGATATAAAATTCTGAAGAAGATTGCTGGGGCAATCAAAACTGTAAACTGTAAGAAAGGGTGGTAAATAAAGCATTATGTAACAGTAGTAAAGTGCTTGGACAATTTAGTAATATATGGTAGTTAGTAATTTGGCTAAGTCTGTTTCATATCCCAAAGATCTTTAAAATTTGAAATTACACATGTTATTAGTAATCACATGTCAGCTTCTATATTTAAACTATTTCTATATTTGTTTTATTTTTTTGTTTTGGGATACAATGAATTTTTTTTTTTTTACATAAATATGTACTTAGATATGACAATTAAAAGTTTTGTATTTGCAGTTCTATCTTTGGAAATCTTTACTTCAGTGTTAAATTTATTGCTATATTTATTTGATTTTTTTTATTCCCTGGAAAGTTTGATTAAGTTTAATGTACCCACTAATGGATTTTCATATCAATGTTGACTTTGAAAATGTTTTACACATATCAGGAAAATGTTACAAAATATCTTTTATATACTGACTTAAGAAAATTTTGTTTCAAAAAAAATTTCTTAGTGTATTCATAATGTCTCATATAATTATTATTTATATAATCACCCCAAAACTATATTGGACTTTGAAAAATTGTTATCAAGATATTTTACATTGCAAGATTGAACTCATTTAAATATATAAATATATCACAAAAGTACGTCACTTTTTTCTACCTCCACTGAGCTTTTATTTAAATGACAGTTAAAAAGAATGTTTATAAAGAAATGTTTTAAGTTTATGGAAAATATATTATCCATGAAAAAAAATGAAATTGAGTTATACTATATGTTCATGCTTAATTAAAAATGGACACATTAATTTTTGAATGTGATTTAAAATTTATATTTAGGCTAGGGATAATTTCTAGTTTAAGAAATGATTAGTAATATTTATTAATGTACTTATCTGAAGTAGTTGGTAGCAAAGTTGTGAATACAAAAAGTCTCACCCTTGTAAATCAAAATGTAATCATATATATATATATATATTGCTGAATTACTGATTATTCATTAAAATCATTTTTATTTAATACATTCATTGTCATCTGTTGTCATTGTCAGTATAGTTAGCTTTTTCATTGTGTATCTAGTTATAAGTATATATCCAGTTAATAATAGTGTTTTTCTCTGAATTTCTATTAATTTTTATTAAAAAACATTACTCATTCAATTTTTTAAAATTAATTCATAAATATAATTTTATATTATTTTATACATTGTAATAAATATAGGAATAGCTTTTTATGTACAAAATTTTTTTTTATATTATCTGATTTAAAAACTGATTTTATTAAAAAATAAAGTAAAACAGTCTTTTAAATAGTACTAAGGTTTCCCCATCAGGGGTTCATAGAGGAACAGTAAAAAAGAAAAAGAGATTATTACCGATCTAGGCTGGCCAATTGGCAAGTGATAAGGATTTGAATACTTTTCCTTTCTTGTATTATTTAAGCATTTATTTTTATATAGTGCTATGTTTACAATTGTATTACATTCAAATATCAGCCTTTCGAGCTAATTGTGCATGTGCTTTGTGAGTGTTAATAATAAATGAATACATTCCTTTCCAATACAAGATATAGTATTTATGCAGGAATAAAATGAATCCACTTATTCCTACAACTCAAATGCTTATATATGAGCAAATCTGAAGTACTGGCAAGAAAAGCATGAGGAAAGACCACTCACTTTAAATTACTATTTACAATGTCTGAATGAATGACGTCAGTGAAATTGTCTAGAATTTACTAAATGTCACTCTAACTGAAACTTAATCATATGTAAATAAGCATTTATTTTTATATAGCGCTATGTTTACAATTGTATTACATTCAAATATCAGCCTTTCAAGCTAATTGTGCATGCACTTTGCGAGTGTTAATAATAAATGAATACTTTGAATGTAATACAATTGTAAACATAACGCTATATAAAAATAAATGCTTTTTTACATATGATTAAGTTTCAATTAGAGTGATGTTTAATAAATTCTAGACAATTTCTCCGACATCATTCATTCAGACATCGTAAATAGTAATTTAAAGTGAGTGGTCTATCCTCATGCTTTCCTTGCCAGTACTTCAGATTTACTCATATATAAACATTTGACTTGTAGGAATAAGTGGATTCATTTTATTCCTGCATAAATACTATATCTTGTATTGGAAAGGAAAGTATTCATTTATTATTAACACTCGCAAAGCGCATGCACAATTTCTTGTATTATTATAGATGTTTCTAATAATGTAGAAAATTAATCAGTTATTTTACTAATTAAGTAGATTATAATATATAATAAAATATAAATATAATACCCACTCTCTCCATACAATAATGTCACCTAGTGCAAGCTATCATAATCAATATATGCTAGGTGTGTTATTTAACACTATCTAGTGCCTACTTGTCTAATTTCTCCAGACTCTGCCTGTGTTCATGTGATTATGTAATAATTTGAAATATAAATATGTTTTTAAAAGCATTATCTTAATTCTAATTACTCCATCTTATACTATCTCAATTTTTTTATTTATATATTTTTTTATTTATTTAGATTTGGTGCAGAAAAAATAAATAATGTTGAGTATTATTATTTTTGAAAAATTAATTGAATGAAGACATATTTTGACATTAGTATTTTTTTCAAATATATAGTATTAATAATACCTGCTAAAACTTGAATTACTCCATGTGTATGCTTCTCTTTAAAAAAAACAAATATATCAATCTTTAAATGATTTAAAAATTATATCTGGATTATGATTAGTGCTAATCATTGATGTATTTATCTGGAGTAATTCATGTCAAAGTTGTAGGTAGAGTAAATTTGATACTTATACATCATCATTGTTTTTTAAAAAAAAGTTCTTTAGTTATATTATTAGATTTTCTAAGCAATATTTTATTTATTTATTTATTTTTAATGCTATCTTCATATCGAATTAAAGAAAATTAAAATTATTTTCTATGCTATTATTATCAAATTACTTTTATTTTTTAATGATGTATTTTAGAAATAATTCATTGGGTTTTTTTTAAGTTTATTTTTGTATTATATTAATATCATATCAACAATTTCAAACTGTTGTCAATGCAGCCTCTTTTTAACAATAAAGGCAGAATTATTGGTTGTTATTAATTTTGAAATTGTCTAAGTGTTGACTGGTTTTTAATGATTATTTACAAACCCATTTATCCTTGTGCATTATTACATTTAATATCAATATTTACAATGTGTTCAATTCGTTACATTATTTTTTTTATTGTTTTAATTTGAAAATTTTTTTTCTTATTCTTTGGAATTAATTTTTGAATATATTTTCAAATTTGATATATGTAGAAATAAAGTCAATAATTCTTAAGAACTTAATTCTATCAATGTTTTATAGAAATATTGTGATTGGTCTTTTTTTATTAAACAATAATTATATGATTTTATTTATTTTATATATGGGTTTGGAACATTGCATTGTATTTTGTATAGATAGAAATATATGACAATATTGGCAAGTTTTTCTTTAATAACTACTATACAAAATTAACAAAGCGTATGACACACTTGAATGAGAAGCTATAAAAATACACAGAAATTATTATACGCTAAGCGCTTTCGAGGCCTTTAGCGTGTAATAATTTCTGTGTATCTTTATAGCTTCTCATTCAAGTGTGTCATACGCTTTGTTAATTTTGTATATTAAATTATTGAATGAGAAGTCTTAAAATCTTTAATATTTTAATAACTACTGTAAAATAATATTTTTATTAACCTTAGTATTAATGTCATCAATGCAAGAAAATTGCATGATTTTCATATTTTTGTATGACTTTGATGCAGCTGAAAATATCATAAATATATAATACATCTATATAATCAACAATAGTTTAGAATTTTTATATAAGTCCCATTTCTTATTATCAATTAATTTTTTTTTTTTGATTTTCTAAAACTTTTCAATCTTAATTTTGATTCATTTATTATGATTGCAATATCATTATTTAATAATCTATATACACATGAATAATATTTAATTGTTCAATATCTATTTTCTTTAGCACAATAATTCTAAGATTCATGACATGTGATGTGATGTGATGTGATGTATTTGGCTTCTCCTTAAACGAAGTCAAGAATATCTCAGCAACTATGCCCAGATAAATCTGTTAGCCACTTTATTTTCCATTCCCCACTCTAAGTCTTCCCATATTCTGCCCCATCCCATTTCCACAACATAATCTTTGTCAACTCTATGGCCTTTAAATCTAAATCCCCCTTATCTTTTTGCAAACCCAGCATAAAAACTACTAACTCACTTTCTGTATTGTCACTTTGTACATACCTATTCTCCCATAACTTCATTATCTGTACCCTTTCTGCTTTCAAGCATTTACAATCAATCAACAGATGCCTAATATTTTCTATACCTTCCTTACACAATTTGCACGCTAAATCACCCATAGTTTTCCATTTACATGTATACTCTCTTGTTGCTAAAGATCCCGTTCGAGCCTTAAACAATAAACTACTTTCCTGACTATTATCATAAATTAACTCGCTTCCAATATTCTGTTTACTTCTATATATATTTAAACTCTTCTTACCCTCCATACTAATTCTCCATCTCTCCAACTCCCTATTTTTTATTAATGCTTCTATTCTTTTATCCCATTCCTTACCACTATAAAACTCAACAATCCTCCTAACACAATCATCCCACCTTTTATACAAGGATACTGATATAAATTCTTTATTCAAATCTTTTGCATACCGCATTACCTTTCTCATCCATCTTGTTACCTGCCCTTTACTCATAACCCAATTAAACACTATTTTGGCTATTCTTTTACTATCCATAAACTGCAACCTACCAAACATTTTCATTTTACTTTTTGCATCTCTCATATAGAAACTTGACCATCCCATTTCTCCTTGAATTGCCTCCTTTGCTGTCCACATCTCTGCATCTAATGCATGTCTTCCTACTTCCCTTTGTATTCTCTAAATAATCTAAAATCCTTTTACTAACACATAATACATCATCACCATATGTTAACCCTGCTACTGCAACTCCCTTCCATACAATTCTAGCTACATCATATTTATTATATGAAAATACTGTTAGTTTCTTTACCAAACCTTTTCTTTTCTTTGCTTCATTTACCAATTTTTTCTCCCATTCAACCAAGCAATTTTCCTGATTACATAAGATGATTCCCAAATACCTATATCTATCCACCACACTTAACTTTATATCCCCCAATAAAAAAACTACATCCTCTCTTTCCCCAGTATTAACCATCATTATATTTGATTTTTCTTCACTAAATTTAATCCCCATCTCTTTACCCACCCTTGCACATGTCCTCAACATAATATCCATATCTTCTCTTCTTTCTGCATATAAAAAGATATCATCTGCAAAAAAAAGACCTGACAAAGTATATACTCCTTTGCCACCTATTAATGGTATCTCTACCCCTCTTCCTAGTCTTTCTATTGCTTTCACCAAATACTATGATTGTGCTGCCATCTTTTAGCTTTAAATCCCTCTCTTGCAGCTATCTTTAGCACTATTTTATTGGTTTTACATTTATTTGATGGTAACATCTAGATCCAAAGTAAATATTAATTTATTAGTTTAAAAATAACTGAAGCTGTCAGTAGTTTATAAAGAAGTACTACAAATGAGTAAAAAAAGCCTATGATCTCACTGATTGGTAGATTCTTTGATATTCGGCATGCAAACAAAGTTATAAACTCTTTTTCAATTGATATTAGGCATAAGAAAACAATTGTATATTTTCTGAAGTTTATTTTTCTCATATGTCAGAGTGTTGGCCAGGAAGTAAATCCAGGACAAATTCTTGTAAGGCAGCTGTGCTAACCACTCGGCCACCAACACTTGCCAAAAAGTCTATTTAAATCTTTATTATTATTTTTATCAAATATTCATATTGATATTATTAAAAAAAAATTTTATTAAATATTTTTTGACTTTATTTAAAAAAAAAAAAAAAAAAAAAAAAACAAGTTAAGAAATTCAAAATAATGATAAAAATAAAACTATAATCATTACATTCTGTCAATAACTGAATTACAAAATTTTTGTGAAATTTTAATAATTACAAATGTAATTTTAGATTTTAAAATTTTGCCACTTTATGATTATTTAATAATTATTCATTCTGGTTTTAGAAATAATGTTTAATTAACAAGTTTTTGTTCATTTATTTATTTTATCGACAAAACAGTAGTTGTTCAATAAAAATCATATTGTTCTCATTGTGCATTTCATACCTTTTTTAATATGCTCTGCATGATTTGACTCAAAAATAGAGCACCCAACTTGGTATCAGAAGATCCTAGGATCGATTCTGGCACTCACAGATCTTATGCCTGAACTTCTTAAAATCTCCTAAGCAATAAAGTCATTAGTCCTTTTTTCTATATTTGGAAAGTTCAAATATAATGTTTTTAAGATGTTTGCACAGAAGCTAAACTTTCTATACAGTAGCACTACCTAGTGAAATCCAGTGTAATCAATGGATACAAGAATAATCCCAGACTAGTTTCCAGCTTGTAGCTTTCATCAGTGAGTAGCCTTGGATCTGATAGCACTTTACCAAGATCTTAGGATCTAATGCAATTCTCTCACATCTAAGGCTCCTCATGGATGAAATATATAAGCGAGAAACTAGTTTGGGGATATTGGATGAGCAGGCACTAGATAGAGGTTTTATGTAAAAACCTTCTTTCATCCATTAATTACCATAGCTTGCACTGAGTGATGCTATTATATGGAAAGTTTAGACTCTGTGTAAACAGCTTGTGTAAGCATAAAGAATGGTGATCATGTTGTGTTTAGTGGTTTTAAGATGTTTTCATATATAAAGTTATATATCTAATAAATCAAGTACAATATAATGATTCATAAAATAGAATAAAGGTTATAATATTAAAACAGAATATTTAACTATTAGATCAGACTGCCACTAGAAGATAATGCAAAAAATATTAAAGAATTAAAGGATTAGAAAATTAGTTAACTTCTACTTTTTCTGTAGTTTTTACAGTATAAAATTCTTTAAGTTTATATAAATCATTTCTTCAGTTTGTTTACTTGATTTAATTATTTTAAAAAAAAATACTTATATGCTAGCAATCAAATCATATCGAATATTTGTTTTTATATTTTTAACATTTAATGTAAAGGTTATTATTTTCAATGTTAAATATTTTATTCTTATGCATGTCCGTCCCTCATATGCTCATGTACACACACGCACACACACATCTTCAAATTCTTCTAATATATCAAATGCACTTAGTACTTTAAATTAAAATACATTTAAAACAACACATTTATATCCGTAATTTAGGCCCATAACTTGGCCCTGTTTCTTTGTATTTGTAACTTAATCATTACAATCTTTATTTTCTTCTCCAAAAAAAACAGAAAACACTTTATTAAGTTGATAATGAAGCTTTAAAAATGATTTTAACTACAACCCTTTTCAATATGATTCATCTTTGCTATCTTTACTATTTTTCATCTTGCATAACTATACTATAATAACTTTGACTTCTTATCTTTTGAAAATCCTGTTGCATTTAAACCAATATCATTAATACAGTATTTGATCCATTACAAGGCATTACAAAAAGTTAATCTCAGCCAGATTTTTATTTTATAAAGTATGGTCATTACAACTATAAATAACATAAATGAAGTAATTTGTTGCATCAGACTATTGTAAATTTAAAATGTTAGTACCAATTCTTTTTTATATATAATTTTTTTTTTCAATCCTATCAGCACTTACAATATAAATCATGGCAGTTCTATGCAATAGGCTAAGACTCTGAACCTGTTATTCTCTCTATATTTATTGAATTGTGGTCATTTCATTTACTTTCTGTACTCCAGGTTATACTAATCTGTAATCTATTATTGTAATTCATTACATAATTATATGCAACTGTGATTCTATAACCTAATCTTTGCTTCAATAAATCTGTAATTATTTTCTGAACAACACTTATTGTAGAAAATTATCTTTCTTTCATTACAGTTATTCAACCAAATAAGTGTGAGTAATCAACAGATGCTAGATAGTAATGCTTAATAAATTTATATTCAGTGATGTCACTTTTATATCCCCAGATGAATGTCTAGCTTATGACTTTTATCAGTGATGAGCTTTGGATGTGGGAGCAGTGTACCTGGATTTTTTGGATTCAGCAGCCATTTAACTGTATATAGTGATTCATATTTTGGCATACTTGAAAAAGATTATCATTTATTTTTGATATTCCTTTCATTTTTTGTTATAAGTATTGGATTTGTTTTTACTGGATTTGGGATGCACTGTTGTATTTCAGAAAAAGTCTTTTATTGTAAACATAATTTATTCTGACATTTAATAATTTCAAGTAAAATTAAAAGATTAAAAAAGAGAGAATAAATAAAAATAAATGTAATAGAATGGCATAATTTATAGTTAGAATTTTGAATGTAATCTATCACCTAATTGCTCAAATATCACAGTAGCCTCCAAGTTCAACTATAGGATAGTATTGTAACACTTGTAGACCACTAAATGTAGCATGAAATAAGGCTGAAGGAAAAATGCTATAAATTGAGATCAAGTTTTTAAATGTCTCATTAATACCCCCCCCCCCCCATTGGGTGGGGGGGATCCGAAAAACGGAGGGGGGGGAGGGGGGGGGGGTGGGGGAAATGGTATGAGGTTTGTTTTATTTGTTTATTAGCTATTTAGTTTGGTCAAATGCCACCAAATTTTTCCAGAACATGAAAGATGATTGGGATTGAATTTAAACTCCAATCTTCCTAAATTGTACTATTTAGATTTGAACCACTTTCTGCTTTTATTGCATGCATAGAATGCCATGACTCTAAATGCAAAATCAAAAATTCATAACTTATAATTAACAACAACTATACTGCAAATTAAAATGAAGCATGCTTCTCTCTCTCCTAAGAATGAACTCTCTAATCCACTTTGCATATATTTAAACATTTGTCACATTTTCTATCATGCTTACACAATCCACTTGCTTTATGACAAGATAAAACTTCTTGAAGATGCTCAGCCAATTAATATTATAAGTTGTACTTATCTTCAACATTGCCTGCATTTTAATGCATTTAGACATATTATTTAGATTTGAGTTTATGTGATATACCTTAGAAATTAATAACAATAGTGTTATTTATCACCTTCTTATGGATCTTTTCTTTCTCTAGATTTTATTTCACTCATGTTTCATTTTCTTTTTATCAGAATCACAGCAAATTATTTCCAGAATAGGTCAAAAATTTATGAACCTCTCTGATCTACATATCGAATAAAATTATTTTCTTAAGAAAAAATTAGTTTGACAAATACAACAACATACAATTCATTATTGTCTCAATATATTCCTTTCTAATTTATATATGTAAATCTACTAATTTCTCAAGAGATTGACAACATTTGTATACTAATTTCTCAAGAGATTGAATGTATTTGTATACAAGGATACTAACAAAGATATTGACTTGAAAATGTATTACTTATTGTTACATACAGAAGCAATCTTTATGTTTACCAGCTGTATATGCATCTGCAATATGTTAACAAGACAACAACATTAACTAAGGTAGTAATAAAAACAGGTTTGTTTATTTGTTAATAATGAGACTACAATCAAGTTGTCTGAAATCACTTTAACTTCTTTAAGTGAACTCCAAAAATTAGCCTATATGTCCAGTTATCTATGTGAATCCAATTACTTCAGTTTTGGCACCCAGATATTTTAGTCTAATTTCTAATATCAGTCTTTAACCATTTTACTGACTTTTTTGATGATTAGCACACACATTGTGCTTTTTTGCTTAGAAGAGTGCACAATTGTTGTTCACACGATTGAATAAAATGCTGCTCTCCCCGCTGGAATGTATCCAGTTATTTTTATGCTGTTTATACTACATAATAGGGCTAATTTACATATATTGACCGTCTTCAGTATCAAATTTGGATTTCCAACATTATGCTATTTTTTTAGAATACATTTATACTGACAATGATTTTAATGTTTGTCTATATGTAAAATACAAGATTTTAATTAAATTTTACTACATTAAATATATGCACAAATGGTCCAAATCTCTCTCTTTCTTCTCAGTTACAAAAATAATCTTAAAAAAATATTCTTGAAATCTTGTTGGTTGCCATCAGTCTCTTTATAATTCTTACTTCCACTAGATCTGTTTGCATAATCTGATCATCTGATTTAGTACTTCTTCCCATTAGATCTGTTTGATCCACTTGATTAGTTGTGGACCCCCCTTTAATTTGTATAGCTGAGATGACAACATGCTCCTCTTCTTCATTAAAATGCCTCATTTTACTGGATAATGTAATTTTGGTGTTATCTAAAACTATTAATTCACTGAGCCAAAATTGTAAATGATTGCCATGTACCCAGAGTTTTTTAATTATTCAACTTAACTAGTTGAATATTTATATGCAAAGGAAACCATTTCCTTTTTAAAATATCATGACTTCACACTAGTTCACTGATTTTAAACTTATCATCATCAAAATTATTACAGTAACTTTTTTATTAGATCATATCTTCACTAACAGAGTATGACACAATGCAGCAACAGTTCAGCCGATGCTTTCATTGTTGACACACTGGTGGTGAAATATTGATAAAACACTGAGTCAAACAGAGCTTCATGTATGTCTTTGTGAGATGTTTTATTCAGTGTCACTTTCAAATGTTGTACTGCATTTTCAGATAAACCATTGGATTCTGGATGATAAGGGATGGTGAGGTATGTATTTTATACCTTTATGAGGAAAAAATCCATGGAACTCTCGGATGCTTATCCTGCCTCATTGTTTGATATTATTGTTTCTAGAAAACCATGACCTACAAAGATTTCTTTTAGGACATGAATAGTACACTGTGTGCTTGTATTTTTAATAAGCTTATATGCTGGCTATTTCTAATGAGAAACCATTGCAACAAGAAAGATTTATCTATTCATCAGACCCACATGGTCTAAATGTAAGCATTGCCATGGTGTTATAGCTTTTGGCCACAAATAAAAAGACTTGGCAGATAAAACAGTAGTTGGCTGGCATTCAACACAGTTCTTAACTGTTTGTTGTATGTCCTGAATCAAATTAGGCTACTAAGCACATGAATGATCTAAGGCTTTCATTCTCTCTATACCTGAATGTCCTTCATGTAGTAAACTGAATACTTGCTTCTTACCTTCTGATGATATGAACACTCAATCCATCATTAGAATACAACCACTATGTGTATATAGGCTTTCACAAGTATTCCAGACAGACCTTGCAATGTAATTTTGTCAACTTTTAAACCATCTGAATCAAACCCAATTTTTCAAGCTATTATAACTAATATTGCTATTAGTGCACTTTTCAACCTTGACGTTATTTACAGTGCTTGATTTCCAAATGTCAATGCAATTTACTTCTATACAATTTTGCTGGGATTCACAACCATATGGAAAACACAATAAAGCACCAGCCTGGCTAAATTATTTTTCTGATTTGTAAATTAATACATAATCATATGCTTCCAACAAATTAATCCAACAAATCAAATGCTGGAAGGCATGTTCGAGACTTTTCTTATCCAAAAATTCCCAGTAATGAATGATGATTCATGCAAATTAGAATGTATGTCCATACAATATTGATGATACTTTTTAACAGCAAATATATCCAGGGCTTCTTCATCAAATTAACTTCTTTTTTTCAGTAACTGTCAAAGTCCTTGAGGCATATGAAATAGGGTGTTCTTTTCCATAGCAGTAATGTGAAATGGTTTATTTGGCTCCAAAGTCGGAAGTATCAGTTGAAATAATCACTTCCTGTCACTGTTATAATGAATGAACAAAAACCTCTCTAGATGTTAGTAAATCTTTTGCTTTCTGAAAAGCTAAATCATGCTCTTTAGGTTATTTCCAGCACTATCCTTTATGTAGTAGCTCATACAATGGTGTAAGAATGGGTGATTTCCCTTTTCAGAAAACTCTTTAAAAAGTTGAGCAATCTTAATAAGGCCTGGAAATCTATTACATTCCTAGGTAGCATTTTTGACAGCTCTAACTTTTTCCAGGTTAAATTATTTTTTCTAGTTTATAACATGACTCAAAAAATTAATAACATGTAGAACCATATACATTTAGAAGGAGCTCCAATCTGTCCACTCTCTAACAAAAAGTGGAGAAATCAGGAGGAACCTCATAGATAAGTAAGTGAAATTTCTACTAACTGTTGCATTTGATAGGGTGGTTCAGTTCCTTGGAGTGTTACTTTAAAATTGAATACTCAAGAATCTAAGAGTCCATGTTCAATTCCCAAGCTAGTACTGACATTGGTCAGGCCAGCAATACCAGAAGAAGAGTAGAGAATAATACCTCTCTCAACATTGTGCATAGACTAATGTCTTTGATGTGCTATTACCAATAGTTAATGTATTTGGAATCTTTTTATTTAAATTTTTCTAAAGACATTCAATACTTATATTAGATCATGGAAATAGTCCAATTTATAAGTACATATAAAAGATCATCTCAAACCTTCAGGAAAACACTAAGCATGTTACCAATTTACATTATGTTAAGTAGTTATTAAATATCATATAGATAAGGAATAAAATTCTTCCATATCTTGAAATAAACCATCAATGTTTGCTTGAAACATATTTAGAGCAACCATATTTCCCATAAGGCAACTTGTTGAACTTATAAAGACCTAGATCATTACTGATAGTTAGCACTTCAACAGTTCTATCCATAATGGGTATTTGATGGAAAGCAGACTTTAAATCAGTTTTTGTGAAGAACAATGCCTTCTGAAATGATGATAAAACATTATGTACACCCGACACTGGGTATGCTTCTTTAATAATAAATTTATTAAGTGAAATATGATAATTTAACCAAATAGTCCCATCTTGTTTCATAATAACAACTACTGGTGTAGCCCATGACAAACCATTATCTGGAGACAAAATACCTTTATTGACCATATCTTTGATAGTCTGATCATCTTTGAGTTTTATGGCAAACAAAACCTTAAGTGATTTGCATACTATAGCCTGAGCATCCCTTACTATTTCAATACCCACCAGCCATGTTCTTAATTCAGCTAATCCTGGTTTAAATAAACAGGGAAGCATCTTTCTGACTTATGTTTACCACTGAACTCTATTAATTATTTTATGACAAATTCCCAGTAAAGGAAAACAATTTCTTTCTAATAGAGAACTTATATTACTCTTTACAATAAGTAATGGTAAAACAGTAGATATAGCATTAATATTCACTGATATATAAACTTTTCCATATATGTCAATTCTGTTGCCATTCACATTTGTGGCTAATACCTGTGTATTTTGAAGCATGTGTTTTCTTTTACTGCTGTCATTTTATTTAATCTTTTACAACAACACAGAAAGGCTGGCACCACTGTCTATTTTCATTATAATTTTCGTTTCACAGACAGTAATGTCTAAAACAATATGACTTTTAACAGTGCCATTACTTGTGTTAACTCATTTTTCCCACTTTTAATCCACTTTCCTGCAAATTTAAAGTCTAGGCTTTGTATGTCTACAGATGTGAGATAAATGGGCTTTAACTTTAAAGACATTGCATTTCTCTATCTTAAATTTACAAAATTTATCAACATTGCTTTTTATACTGCAACAATAGCAGATCAAACTTTCTTTTGCCATCTTCAAATTCTTAGCTACAGTTTGTGCTTTATACACAAGAATTGAAGTGTTTTCACACTCATTGGAGTTTGAAATTCTGATACTTCTAACATTACATTGAGTGTCAAATATTTTCTGAGGGCTATTTATAATTCAGATTTGGCTTATTCAGCAAAGTTTTCCTTAGGCAATGATCAGACATTTCAAACAATAGTTGGTCAAGAAACATGTCTTCTATCTCAGAGGCAAAGTTTATGAAGTGATAAATCATAATCTACATAATGCTCATGAGGTAATTGCCTTTGCATTCTGAAATGCAGACATGATACCATTTCAATGTTGGCAGCTGTAAATAAGCATTTAATTTCTCTTTTGTCTCTTTATATTTAATGTCCTCAGGGATATTTGGTCATACAATTCTTTTGTAACTTGTAAAAGATTTTTGCCAGCAAATAACAAAAGCATAATGATTTGAGTCATCTGTCTTCATCGATTTTCTTTATTAGCATATAGCAGTCAATGTGCATGACATAAACTTTCTGTGCTGATTTGTTGTTAATATCAAACTCGTGAATACAACTGTTCAACATTGCAATCGTTTATAATTATGCCATTCTGTTTGCTTGCATTATTTATCAACTAAAACTTACACAGGTTCATTCTTCATAATTTGATAAATACAGACATTCAAATGTCAACTTGTGCTATTCTGCTGTTGACTCACACCATTCTGCTAAATATGGGGGTTACATTTATGTTTACTATCTGTATATGTATCTGTAATATATTAATAAGACAACAACATTAACTAAGGTAATAAAAACAAGTTTATTAACTTTCTAATAATGAGACTATAATAAAATAATGAGTGAAATCACTTTATGCAAATTTAATTATTACCCACATGATAAACTTTCATATGCATTCATATTATATACAAGTCCAGTTATCTGTGCGTATCCAATTACTTTAGTTTTGACACACATGTATTCAAATCTAATTTCTAATATCAGTCTTTAACCATTTTATGGACTTCTTCAATGATTAGTGCACACATTGTACTTTTCTGCTCACAAAATTGCATAATTGCTGCTCACATGATTGCATAAAATGCTACCCTCTCCACTAGAACATATCTGCTTATTTTATCCAGTTCTTACTTTATAGCAGCGGTCATTTACATATGCTCACCTTGTTCAATATCAAATCTGAATTTCCAGCCTTACATTAATTTTCTACAGTATATACTAATAATAATTTTTATGTACTGTCTGTATATAAAAATACAAGATTTTAATTAAAAATTTATTTACATTTAAAAATTTGAACTCAGGCTTTCAATTCTCTACAGTGATTCACTCCATCTTATTCACCTGATACACATGAAAAACATATATGTGAAGAAGATAAATATTCTCCAATAAATGTATTTTGGGCTGAACCAGCACTCCTCAGTTGGTCCAGATCATCATCTCTTAAAAATCTCTTTTCTGGGTACTTAAATGGGTATATTAAGGTTTTATATGTGAGGAATCAGTGACAAAGTCAATATGGGTATGATAATAAGATTGGCATGGACAAGGGCTTTGAGTATACCATCAACAGATTTTCAATGATGAGTGGCTGAAGGATTGGTGGGAGGAAAAGATTGAAGCCTATCCATTAAAGCTTGAAGATTTGCTATCTTAATATAGAGTGAGCACTGGTTATGTATATGTGCAGGAGATGATGATCTGAATCAACTGATGAGTGATGTACCAGCACAAAATCTTTTTCACATGTATGTGGAAATGTGTGTCAATTATATAAGATGAGTGGATAGCTGTAGAGAGCTTGAAAGTCTGAGTTCAAATCCTTTATTATTATATTAACTTTAGTATATACAATATATTTGTATCTAAATATTACATTAGATATATAAATATACACAGTGCTAGACCACTTATTTATGACATTTAATTTTAAATCAGCTTGATTTGGCAGGGTATTCTACTTATGTTTTTGTTGTTGAATATCTCATTTTTCAATCTCACTATTTTATAAGTAATAATATTTAAACATTACATTGCTTAAATGTGATTTTATAAATAATTAAAGCAATTGTATTCAGTTACTTATTATAATAATTATTATTTTCTTTACCTAAAATAACGCTGATAATATATTCTGAATGCATCACACATTTCCTATTAAGTAATAAATTGTTTTTCTCTTCACCAGTAAAAATTGTAATTACAAATATGCGACTTTTTTCGCATACGTTAGTGAAGCAATAATTATACTATAATGTGTAATATGTCTGCTTAGCGCTTTCGAGATTTAATATTCAAATCTCATACTCATAGCTTTACAAATGAAGACTGTTGTGATTTATTGTACACATATGCAAATGAGTTTGAATTTTTAATTAATTAGTCCATTGTTTGGAGAGAGCAAAGCATGCCTCTCTTCTATTAATGGCACTGAGATCATTTTCTATGTAAAAAGCTTCTTTGACTTTTTTTGGCATCACTCTTCTCTGTGCAGATTATTTGGGCAGAACTGGGTTTGAATACATGACCTGTATCTGCTTGGTGGTCCCAGAAGACTGATGTTCCTTCATTTTTATTTTTAACCCTGTTGTATGCATACCTGTGTCAGTAAACTCTTGTATTGAGATTAGCCCGAGTCTGACCATAGTAAGATGACTGGCAGCCTAATTGAGGGCATCTTTGGTCTATAAAATGGCATGCCCTCAATTAGGCTGCCAGGCATCTTACTATGGTGAGTCTTGGGCTAACCTCAATACAAGAGTTTACCAACATAGGTATGCATACAACAGGGTTAAAAATAAAAATGAAGAAACATCAGTCTTCTGAGACCACCAAGCAGCTACAGACCATGTATTTGAACCCAGTTCTGCCCAAATAATTTGCACAGAGAAGAGTGATTCCAAAATAAAAGTCAAAGAAGCTTTTTTACATAGCAAATGATCTTAGTGCCATTAATAGAAGAGAGGCATGCTTTGCTCTCTCCAAACAATAGACTAACTAATTAAAAATTCAAACTCATTTGCATATGTGTACAATAAATCACAACAGTTTTCATTTGTAAAGCTATGAGTATGAGATTTGAACATTAAATATTGAAAGCGCTAGGCAGACATATTACACATTACAGTATAATTATAGCTTAACTAACATATGCGAAAAAAGTCGCATATTTATAATTTCCTATTAAGTTAACATGAATATGTATACATCTTTAAGTTTGGAAACATTATTTTGGGAATAAATTTTTCTTTTCTATTTTATAAACTTTCATAATTCATAGTTGTAAATCTTATTAGTCAGAATAATGAAATTTTATTTAAAAACATCATTTTGAATTATCCATATATAGTTCACACTGTATGATTAAATTTAAATATACTAGAGGTGAAAGACGTCACAGACAATGTACATTAATAAAGTTACTAAGAAGTAAATATATTCATGTAACCACTCAACATCCATTAAATAAAACCAAATATATGAAAAAATTCATGGAAAATATTCTCATGCTGTGAGTATATCAAATAACTTTTTCAAAAAAAAAAAAAACATTTTTATAAGCACATATAAAAGGTCTATGTTAACTGTATATGACAAAACATTAACAAATAATTCCTTCAAATATTGTAGTAATTATAAATTTATTATCTCAAATTACTATGGCTCTTAATTGTCTATGACAAAGATAAATAAATCTGTAGTAAACTCTTCTCTAAATTTATATAAACAAATATGTCTAACAATAAATATATTCAATAATTTTATATGTTATATGACTAAATTGTAATAAATATACAATAAATATACTCAGTAACTTTAAATGTTATATGACTAAATTGTAATAAATATTATTCTATAATGTAAACAGATATACAGCTCTGAATTTCATCTCATACATCATTCTGCTAATATTCAGCAATCACCACACACAAAATATTTAAAATAATGGCAGTAAAGCATACATTGTATTTTATTCTCAAAACTTAATTAAAATCAATTCTCACTACTCTGTATTATCTTTCTCTATAAATACAATTTATCCAAACTTCAAACACTTTTTAGCAAAACTCTTTATTTGTACATACACCTACATTTCGACTGACCTGCAGTCTTCTTCAGAGCAGGTCAGTCTAAATATAGGTGTATGTACAAATAAAGAGTTTTGTTAAAAAGTGTTTGAAGTTTGGATAAATTGTATTTATAGGATATTACGGCAAACATAAAGAAAAGTGTGATTTTGGTAATATTATCTTTCTCTTTAACTTTACAATTTTTAAGTAGTTTTATATATTTTAAAACTGTACATATGTATGTTAGTATGCCTGGCAAAGAGTGTTATTTTTCTGTCATCTGTTTTCTTTTCTGCTTGGTGCACTTTCAGTGCCAAGAACCATAGTCATAACTGTATTATTTTGGTTAGATAGATGCTTTTATAGTGTCCAATAATTATCCGTAATATGTAAATAGGTTAATATACATACTCCACTATTTTAATAGTTGGATACTATTAGTTCTTTTATTTCTATTATAGTTATTTGTGTGTACCAAACCTTTATTTTTCTCTTTCTGGTATACAATGTAAGCATACTGGTTTGATGTTTTTTGAATTAAAAGGGTGCGTGCATTTAATTTTAATGCAGACATATATTTTGGGGTTTTCTTTTGCTCGCATGTATAATAATTGTGCAATGCTGTTTTTTAAGTTAATGTTGGTCTATGATTCTCCATAATATATGACTGTGCATTCTGAACCATTGCACTGAACTATAAATTTACTATTTGTGGGATTTCTTCTTTTTATAATTTGTCCTTGGTATTTCTAATCAATATGTTAGATTGGGGTTCTATAATTTCAAATATTAGTAATTCATAATATTTATCTCATATGTAAATAATAGTATTGATTTCCAAAAACATGTACTTAATGACTTAAATCCTTAATCAAATTATATATATCCAATACTGCACTTCCTTTAAATAATTTTTATTTCATGAGTTTAAAAAAATCCAGTTCATTGAATTTTATTTCAATAATTAAAAAATATATAATTAATTTGAAATGTTAATTTTCTGTTTTGTAAGTTGACATGTAATTTTTTTATTTTATCATATATCCTGTTATTTATTATTTATCAGCCAACCATGTTTAGTAAAACAAGTTATTTTCATTAAACCCTTTCAATTTCTTCACATTCAAAACTCATTCATATTTCTTTTTACCACATAATAAGATAATACGACAACATATTACACTCTAAAATTCATAAATCTAACAGATAGAATAAAATATGTTATTTTATCTTTTTAAAACAATGATATATATATATAATTTATATCAGAGAATTAGTACCACATTTAAGTCTTTATACATGATTTATTTTATATTATCCAAAATTAGTTTACTTTGAAGGTTGCATTAAACTAATAGTATTTGATTTACTCTACCATATTAAATTTTCCTGCATTTGTAATGTGTTTTGGCCTTTGAACAATACATAAAATAAAAATATATTATAATGTGAAATAAATCATCATTTCAGTCATTACCAATTCCCTGCAGGATAAAGGTCACTCGAAGTTCAATCCATCTTCCCTGATTTCTAGCCCTTCTTCTTCCCATCATGCCCCCAAGCTTTTTTATTTTATCCAACCATCTCACACATGGCTCCTTCTTGGTTTTTTACAATCTCTTGGAATCCAGTTCAAGATTTCAACTGTAAAATAAATACCTTGAACAAAATTGAACTAGTGAAGAGAGAAAAATTAGATAAATCACACTTGGAATATTTTTTTATTTTTTAAGAGGAGAATAGTAGCACTCACAATATTGTGCATGTACTAACCTGTGTGTTATTACTAACAGTTGAATGCAATTGAAAATTTAAATAAAAATTTTCTAAAGATTTTCAATACTTAATATTTGATTATGGAAATAGTCCAAGATATAAATACAAATAATACATAATCATCTCTGAACTGCAAAAAAATTTAAATCATAATGTCAATATTGTTAATGTTTCTTTCATATTGTGTCATTTACATTTTGAAATCTTATTAAATTTTCCAAAAATGCTGATGAAAATTTTCATATGAATTATTGGAGATATATTAAGTAAAACCCAGAATATCTTTCAGATCTGGAAAACATATATTGAAAGAAAAAATATCCAAGAAGTTGTTTAATTATTTACTCATAACTTTGGTTTTACTCATCCAATGTTTCAACAGGCAAAACTCTTCATACAGTAGTGCCACGCAGTGCAAGATAGAGTAGTCATTGGATGCCAGAAAGCTTATGTATAAAATCTCTATCTAGTGCCTACTCATGCAATATTCGCAAACTAGTTTCTAGCTTGTGGCTATTGGGGATATTGAATGAGTAGGCAGTAGATAGAAATTTTATGCATAAGCTTTCTGGTATCCATAGATTACTCTGGCTTGCACTGAGTGGCACTACTGTATGGATAGTTTTGTATGTTTTAACAGCTTGAGCAAATATAAGAAATGATCATGTGATGTTTATTGGTTCATCCAATGTTTCAATGACCATTTAAATTTTGCAATTCCATACTTCACAATGGCTTGATTTGAATGCAGTAACAGTCTGCATTTTTTAAAATTATTTTCACTAGGTAGTTCTATTGTGATCTACTAAAAAATAACTTTACACGTTTGCATGGCTTCTGATGGAACAATTTCTTTATATACTTTTTACAGTATTTAAAAAACAAAACGATTGGCTAATTAATAAACAAATTTCAAAATATAAAATAATAGATTTTATATTCCTTTCCATTTTTTTTTATCTTATGTGAAAAATCAAAATAACTTTAGCATGATTTTTTTTGCTTCCAGATTCCAGTCATTATTAAACCTAATCAATAATTCATTTTATTTTGATAAACATATTTAATTAAAACAAACTTGATAATGAAAATGAATAAATTTTAAGGGTTTTTTTCCTAGTTTAGAACTTAAAATTACAAAAACATTATTTAATTGAAACTTTATTGGCAGAATGATTTTAAAAATTATATTTATAATTTTAAAAAAAAATTAAAAATTATAAAAAAAAATTAAAAAAAAAATTATAAAAAAAAATTAAAAATTATTTAATAATAATACTATTTTATATTTATTTGTTAATGGTTAAAAATTCTGAACTTTTACACACGCAAGGATTTAAACATGCATACACAAATAATTTAACATGTCTTTCTGTGTGTAGATGTTTGAGAATCATATTAGTACTAATCTTAACAAAATTTTAATCATATTTAAATAATGTATTTTCTTGAATTTCTTTTTTATAACCAACTTTAATATGATTATCTCTACTTTTCCTCTGTCTTAGTCTTAAAAAACCAGTCTAACTGCTCAACATCATTTTGTGATACTCTCTAACTCTTGTCATGAAATTGTGTTATAACAAATTCGTTTTAAATAATGAAAATTAATAAAACACATAAGGAAACAAAGATAGAGTACTGATTCAGCATTAAATGCAGCTTGAAATTCATTAATTTTTTAACAGAAATTAAAGTATTTATTCCATGTGATATTAATCTTATACTAGGTTCAAAGTGTGCCTTTAGTCTAGAGATGATATAATAATTTCTTAACCTAATAAATGATAAGTAATAAACATTCACATATTTATGTGAGGGGATAGTGTCATAGTTTTTTATTGTTCAAAGTTTGACACATTTAAATTAATTTATAATAAAATTAATATTAATAAATATTGAGCAAGGATAATGAAGAATGTGAAAGATATTGACCCTGAATAACTGAAACTGTTGTGCAATATGAAACGTATCTTGGGATTATTTTTTCCAGCTGTTTTAATTCACCTGTTTAATAATACATACATTGACATAGATAATTATAAGTGTACTTAAGGTAAATTTATTGATTATCTTATGTTTTTTCTAAGTCTAACATGCATTATTATTTCCTTCAATAATAACAGCATAAAAACTTTTGCTCTTTCTAGAAAAATTTGAATATTACAGGCATTTTGAATGATGTAATATAATATTGTGGTGCACAAGGAATAATGAACTTTATATTCTAACTCAAATATTGATATTTTTTTAAAGTCAAGCTTTCCAAACAGGTAAACCAAATTATCATGTTTGTAATATAATAGCAAACAACAGCTTTAAACAGTTCACATATATTAAAAGTAATTAAAAACACATAGACCATAATGGTGCTATCTTATAAAATCAGCATTATAAATCATATAATAAATATTACTAAACAATTGTTTCATGTGATGTATGTAATAATGAAAAAGATGGGTAACTTCAAAGATCTGAATTTATAAATACTAATCTGTATTATATTAAGTTGAAGAATAATTAACTTAAAATTTTAAAACTGCCCCTTCATTTTAAAAAATATTAATTAAGTGCATATTTATTTTTATAATGAATTAATATTAAACCTATAAATTACATTAACTATCTAAAAAGAAGACAAATCTATGAAACAAATTAAATTGGATATAAGAATGGCAATTGTATGTATGTATATATATATATATAACTTAAAAATGAATAGAAAATTATGTAATAAGGTAATATATATATAAAGTTATATAAAGTATGGTTTTATACTTTCTGTGTATTTGTTATATTTTATAATTAATTTATTTCAATCTTATTCAATTTTTAACAGTCTGAATTACTGCATCATAATTTTATTTTTAAACACTTTTATTTAAATTCCAATCTCTGTTTGTTTTTTGGTAAATACTTTTAAAGAGAGATTTAATATATTTATATGCAATATATTTTTTTCAAATTTTGTATATTTGTTATTAAGCACTGGCAATGCAATATGACACTAAAATATTTTAGATAAATTACCTAGTTTCTTAAATCTGGAGGACTTGTTGAATAAAATTTTTAATATTTTGATATCAGAGTTTTAAATACATTCATATCACTTCAGTATGTTTTCAGTCATGCTCATGAGAAGTCAGTATATATATTTATATATTTAAGAAAGGTTACATTAAAAAAATTTAACTGTCATTTAAAATTGAAACAAAAACAAATCTAAATATAAAAGTTCATTTTTTAAAAAAAAAAATGACATATTTTTTCTTTTCAAATAAACAAAAATTTATTGTAAATAGTTTTTATTTCTGTCAAGCGTTGTTACCCAAGAGGTCATCACAGCAGCCTTGCAAGCAAGTAGTTGGTTGCAGACAGTTGTGGGTTCAAGTCCCAGCCGATGCTATGACATATGGGAAAAAATAGACTTTATTTAATATGAGTGATTTTGCTTTCAAATATCAGTCTGATATTTGGAATAAATGCAAAAGTAAAAATCCTATAAACTTAAAAATAATAGATATTATGGGTTTTTTTCAATGGCAATTGGGAGTTTTATATTTAACTTGAAGTAATAGTATGGAAAATGAGAGGTATTCAGAAATTAATTAAGTTAATTCCTAAATAAAAAATCCTAATTTCAGTTGAAGAAATAATTATTTTCTGACTTTTTGATGCATTGCAACATTAAATAAACACATTAATTATAATATTTATTATTATTCACATTTTATTTTATTTATTTATTATAATGGTTATTTTTATTTTAAAACAGTAGATATCACTCTATATGCAGTAATATATTAAAGACTAAAAGCAGATATTTATCATTAAACAACATAAAATTATGTGTCAAAAAAAGCTTTTCTCTATAATTATAAAATAATTTTGTAAATGCTATCATACATTGATATTTATATCACTTTATTATAAATTTATATGAAAAAGAAAACCAGTATAATGGATTTTTATTTCCATTTTTGATGATAAAATACTTAATAAATACTATCAAGGGCTTTGAATGTTCCATCATCAGATTTTCAATAAAATGGAAGGCTAAAAAGTTGTGAGTTGGAATAGTTTGAAGCCTGTCCATTAAAGTATGAAGATTGGCTATCTTAATATAAAGCTGAGCACTGATTATATATATATATATATATATGTGTGAGGATAGTAATCTAGACCAACTGATGATTGCTGGTTTAGCATGAAATATGTATATTCGTGATTATTTATCTTTTCAACATGTGTGTGATCAGGTGGGTCAGCAATATGAGATGGCATTGAGAGTGGTGGGTTGTGTGAAAGTCTGAGTTCGAACCCTGCAAATATTACATATATAAATGCAGGTTTAAGCCTGTACAATGTATTAAATACAATATATTAAAATTATTTACACAGAATAAAAAGACTAAAATTCTCTCATATTTGTCTCTTATTTTTTAGTGGTCAGATTAGAAGAATTGTGAATATATGGCAAAAAATGTTTAGAAATGCTGAGGAACAGAAAATTCTTTTTCCCATCCTATAAATAGTATTAATCATACTATAAGTTTTGATAAAATTAAAACTATTTTTGAATATATTATTCTTATTAGAGAAAATTATAAAAATATACAAAATTCAAATTCAAATGCTTAAAAAAGGTTGCACTTTAAATTTGTTTAATATTTGAAAGTTATTCATTCAACTATACAATTCCATAATCTCTATTCAGTGTTGAAAAATTTGGTCTGCAATATATCAAGGAAATGTAATATGGAAATAAGTATACACAAAAATGTATACAAGATATGCTTAAAATCTGAATAAAGCACAATTTTGTCTAGTGCCCCTCTCTAAAATATGGCTTACTTAAGCAAATAATTAGCTATTCAATTATACTAATCATCCATTCAAGATTCTTTAATAAAGCTGGCAATCTTGTTCCCTCTGTCAGAAGCCATGACTATGATTAATGTAACTTAGTCAAAAGTGCATCAAGCAAAATTTGTGAAGTTTATTCAGATTTTAAGCATATATTGTATACATTTTTGCATAAAGTTATTTCCGTAATCTCTATTTATAAAAAAAATAGTCCATTTATAATAAATAGAAATATATTGTTTATAGTTGCATGTGACATTTTGTGAATGCAGTGACCAATAGTTGCACCGGATAATGATGGACTACTGTATACATGGAAATCTTGATGTCCAATTTAGTAAATTTATGCTACGTAGTGTAATTGTCCAACATTAACAGAAAAAAGAGACCATCTTTTCTGCTTATCTAAAATAATAGATAGACATAGATAGACATACACACACACTCATATATATACATATATATATATAATTAAACACACACACACATGCATATATATAATACACAAAACATTGAAATAAACTCCACAATATCCAAAATCCCAATTTATAAAAGTAAATAATACTTATAGCTAGTTTAAGTATGACTGCCATCAGATCCGCAGTTATGATAGGCATGGAGTAAACTGGCTGTAGCTATTAATTATTTTTATATATTGACAATTTGAATACTGTAGTGTATTACAATGTTTTATTTATTATACAGTATTTTATCTAATTTTACATTTTTTCTGGAATATCTACTATACTATACTTTAATAATAATATTCTTGTGGATAATGTGTGGATGGTGAAGAAACTCTAGTATATATATATATATATATATATATATATATACTAGAGTTTCTTTTCTTTTAATTGCTCTTATATATATATATATATAAGCAATTAAAAGAAAATGTGGAATTTCATTTAGTGAGAAGTTATTTAAATTTTACTTCTGTCAAGGCAAATCATATAAGTACAAATTTTAAATAAATTGTAAATATTTATTCCCTCATAATTTAATATACAGAGAAAAACATCCATATTAATACTAACTGGAAAATAATACAAATAGTTATAAACATGTAATACCGAAATCTAATAAACTTCACAATACATAATATAATTTCACATCAATGACAGAAAAAGATGAAACCACTCTTTCTCTATTCATCTAAGATTATAAATAGATAAATAAACATACATACATACACAATATAAATAATATAAAAATATCAAAACAGAGGTTAAATATAAGTTAATTAAACCCAGAAAACTTTCAATGCATGTTCATCATAATCATGATTGTGAGACACATGCATAGAAAGAACATTCAGTTTAATTAATTTCATTTAACATATTTAATCTCAGTTTTGGTATTTTTATATTATTATTATTATTATTATTATTATTATTATTATTATTATTATTATTATTATTATTATTATTATTATTATTATTATTATTATTATTATTATTATTATTATTATTATTATTATTATTATTATTATTATTATTATTATTATTATTATTATTATTAATGGCAGATTATCTATCTATCTATTTATATATATATATATATAATAATGGACAGCCTGCACCTACTATACTCCATCAGAGTGTATACTAGACCTCTAATATAGAAAATTTATAATTTTCTGATGACGATAGACACCTGGCTTTTATAGATGTTCTGTTATATATACTTTAATTATTGCCCCCAGATTATTTCTTGGTAAAATAAACAATTGACAGGACAGACAACTGTAAATTGATGCCAGACATATCTAATAATAACCAACAATATTTATTAACAATAATAAAAAAACATATAATAATGGTAAGGTTCAAACTAGAGTTAACTCAAACATATAATAAAATGTATTACAAATTCTTTTTAAATATGTAGGCAATGTATTTGACAGTTGTCTGATTCTATTATTCTTTACCTCAATGTTATTTTTAATACAATTGAATGTTAATTTAATGGAATTTTACATATACTTAAAAATTTCAGATAATCAAACATTTGCAGGCTTAATTATTAGGCAGACTCATATGCACTGACATTATTCAACCAAATTTATAAGCAGTCCACAATATTCAAACCCTAAAAAACATCTAAAGAACAATAATAAACCATAAAATGATCTATATACAAAAATCTGGGAAGAAGCACTTTACCCAAGGTAACACCAAAAGAGATCACCAATTTCAAATAGCAACTAAATCATGAGATAGAACAGATAAAAAATATATAGAAATATGCATGGGAAGAAATTGCTGAACCTGATGCAAAATATCAAAACCCATCTAATATATCAGTAATCAGATGAATAAATAAAAAACTAAATATATAAACATTTCAAGCTATCTATTGGGTTATTTGATATAGTCATGTATACACATAGCAAACTTTCTATTTTATTTCAGATGGATATCAAAAAAACTGCAAATAAATTAAACAGTTCAACACATTGTAATAAAAATTGTATATACACACATCCATATATGCAAGTATAAATAGAAATAATTTTAAATTTTTCAAACATTATTAATTACAAGTCATATACCAAATAAAATGCTAATCTAGAATTCTTTTTTTAAAACTTAAAATGTTTTTCTTACATTTTTTCAAAAAAACTTAGATTGTTTAAAACAATTGTGAAATAGGAGAGGGAAAAATCTTGTTCTAAGATTCTTTTAAATAACTTTTTATTAATTTTATAAGAGGAAGAGATCAAAATAATAATTGTACAAACTATTGTGAGTTTATTAAATATAATTATCAACTGTCAAATATAAAAGAAATTAAAGAGTTTTAACTAAAATAATTATAATACATGATAAAATAAATCAAAACAATAAAATAAAAATATAAAATCAGACCTCAATAAAAACAAAAATAAAAAGTTGCAAATCAATAAAAACTAAATATACCTTTATGTATATCATTGGCTTACTGGTATATCTAAAGACTAGTTTATGTAAAGGATTTATCTTAAGATTCAAGTGAAGGGTGTATATGTCCATAACATTTTGTAAGGATGAGGAATATAAATGCATATGTATGCTAACATGTCAATATTATTTCCAGTCTTCTTTTTGTTTCATGGGTGAGAAATGCATTGCTTTGACAATTTCTAAAATGTCTACAATTGGCTTTGTTAGTCAGTTGGAAAATATGCTGGCTACAGGTTTATGCTGGAGAGTCGAGTTCATTTTTAGTGCTTTAGCAGCATATATTTTTGAGCATAGTCACTGGAATGAGTTATGAGTTTATTATTAAGACAAGCAAAGATGAATACAACAGAATCAAAATAAACGAATTAGAATTGTGAAAAAATCATATTAAGCATTGTTTCCAAAATATAAAACAAAATTACTGAAAGATAACAAATTTGGCTTTAAATTACACATTTTTTTAAAAAAATATTAAAATGTTTACATTTTACCTTAAAAACATTTTCCCTATTTCGTATGCACTTGTATGCATAAACCACACCTATATATAAATAAAACCAAAACAACCTAAATTAAAAATTAGGGATGTGCTTAGCCAACACTAAATAATGCATATAAATTATTATTGAGATAAGCCAAAGCTTCTTCTGTACTCTCCCTTGTTTAGCATAATAAAAGGGAATAAATAAAATTGACCATTAATGAAAACAATAGAGAAGTTTTTACCATTTTTAAAAGCTTAAAATTGACTAAATATAAATTTCACTTTAAATTAAATCAAAATTATATTTTTTAACATTGCCATTTGAATGCACTTTCAAATATTATTTACTATATTATTGTGTATATGCTATCTATTAGCCACTTCAACTACTATGCAATTCCTCCCACATAGAAAGTGGTTCATTTCTATTTGGATTTGGAATAGCTCCTAATGGATGTCTTCTATCATCTCTTTCTGATGAGTTGTTTTATGGTATCCTTTTTTAACATGTCTGATTCTCACAATTTGAATATCATACTGTTGCTGTGTAAGGTGTTGGGTGAATCCAGTCTTTGGAATTTGTCTGAATGATTTTTCTATCACAAAGTCTATGGCTGTTGGTAATTCTGTCATTTCCTCAACTGATTTCTTACTGGTGCTCAACATAATGTATTCAATCACAGGTAGCACCTACTGTGCCTTATTGTTTTATTATTTGACCATCTGATAAGAGAAAGGCAATTAAAGATCTCAGGTATGAAACATCTTTATTAAAAAATTGAGGGTGTCTTCCCTATTAATGTTGGAATTTTTCTTGGGACATTCTGTGTAGCACACCATCTTGTCTCTCTTTATTAAAGAAACTGTGCAAGATTGGATGTCTATAATTTCCAAGGATCTGAACTTTATCTTTAAGACCAATATTTGGATGCTCCATGGAGATGGTCACAATAAACAATAGCAGTTTCCTTTTTCTGCCCATTATGGAACTGGAATAACTCTTTCAAATTTTCCAGATGTGTTAAAGGGCTTTCTTCCATATCTGCTTTGAAGATTTTTTATCTTTATGCTTGTGGCAATAACCTGACTAGGTTGCCCATATTGCCTCCTATTTATCCTAGTCACTATCTTTTCTTCTGTAGAGTCTACATTATATTCATTAGGACTTTTGTTTTTCTCACTCTTGAGTAGCAATGCTTCATTTCCATTACTTCTATTCTCTTCTCAATGCTTCTCATTATATCAGCACATGCTTGAGATATTTTTTCTTTCAAGTTGCATTTTTTATCTTCAGCTCATGATCATTGTTGTATGCACTATCCATCTTTTCAGTTACTCTTTCTATTTGATCAATGAGTTTCTCATGAAGTCATTCTTTACTGATAACCATATCCTTTTCTTGCATTTTCATTTGATATTGCAATATTTCTGAGTCTTTTTGTTTTCTTCTAACATTTTTACTTGCTCTATTTTTTTTCTTTCATATTATCTACTCTTATACATTCAGACTATATCTCTTCTCTAATATTACTGTTTTATTTTTCTGACTGTAGCCTTTCCTTTACTTCTATTAGCTCATGTCAGCCACTTGATGGTATTGATGCTATGCAAAAACACAGAGATATAACATTACCAGGCTGCCATCATAAAAATTAATTTTTAATATTTTTATATATTAATGTATGTTAGCATATGTACAAAATCAACAAGTTTGTTGATTTGTTATTTAGTTGATGATGTGGAATATATGTATATAAATGAGAAGTTGGATGATAGAAATTAAAATAAGTTCAAATTTTTTTTTTTTTTCAAATTTTACTCTCACCCTGCTATGTAAGGTGGAACTCATTTATAAATAAATTAGACAAATTATATTTATTATATATGTATATTTAATCAAACCAGATATGTATTAATTAATTACACATTAGAAGGCCAATAGTTATATACACACTTGCTATTTTAATCTTTGAAATAGAGAAGTACCGTATAATCTTTTTCATAGATTTATAGATTCAATAAGAATCAGATCTATGTGCATAAATAGTTCAATGATGATAGCTATTAATAATTACTCATGCTAAGATTAAAATGCTGGAATAATACCCACATCAAAATTAATTATATGTATTTAAGGAAAAGGGGCTTTTTTATTCATTTCATAATGTTTTGTTTTTTAGTTTTTTTGTAACATAGTAATGGAATGGTATACTTATATATTATTGTTAATAAGGTTGTTTGACTGTATCTGCAATACTATATAGTACATGGTATTGTGTGTCTATGTTCTTTTATTGCTTTACAAAATACTTCATTGGACAATCCTTAAATACCGGTGATGCTCAGAGTGGACACCTCCTAAATGGGCCAACCAAAGAAATGGAAATAAGCTACCAAAGCATGCTTTATTCCTGAAACTGGCTCATACTAAGGCTTTTAAAATGAATGGGATTCTGGAGCCATCGAAGCCAGTCTCCTTTCAAAAAGAACACTTTCTCTGACAGGAATGGGACTTGCATCAGAACTTCAAGATGGTTTTGGACATCTCCAAGGTCATTGTTTCACCACACACACGTCTCTTGGCATGTAAGAGTATATTGTTCTGTAAAATGCTACCGCACCAGCTTCTGTGGATGGCAGTTGGCACAATCTGAATTACTCAATTTTGCAACAAGCCATTTTATTTGTCATGGATGTGTTATTATGCAAACATGAGCTGGTTGAAACCTTGCTTGGACATACCCTTTCCAAATTTTTTGAAGGTTCCATGTTGAGTAGGGAAGTGTGACAAAGACTTTACAATTGTTAGGAGGTAATAATAGGTCAGATGACTTGTAAGCTAATTATTTTGACATGCGTATTTGAAGAGTTGTGGCAGGCTGAAGTCCAGACACCTTCAGATGATACTGTAGTGAACTTTGCAGTGTCAGCATTGGGATAAAGTGTGTAACATGAAGTGGCAGGCCGACCACCAGAATAGCATAGTAAAATGACCTCTTTCTGTGCTGTTGCATAGAAATAAGGCCACCAGTGGCTGCATAAATGTCATATTTATGTGTTTTCACATATAAATAACTATTTTATCAAGTGGCTCACACAAGCTAATAGAACAGTACTATTTTTTATACTTTTTAGATTTTTGCCACCCTTTCTATGCCATTGAATGCTAATATTGTTCCATCTTCTGTTCCATTGAATGGTTACTTTCATTTAACATTTATTTTAAATTTTTTTAATCTCTTGTATCCTTGCTTACTGACATTGCAATATCATATTCACAGGCATTTGCATATCAAATTGTCTATCTCCTCTTTCAACAACTTCAGAATTTTTGAAAGTGATGCGTCTGCCTTTTTTCTATACTACCTTTTTTTGGCATGGAACTATTAGTTGGCTTTTGTATTGGAAAAAAAAAACACAAAAGTTACCTATTTTATAATACTAATCAGGCAATTCTGGTTAAATGGAGTTTTTATAAAATTTTACTTAATTTAAATTTTGTATTTATTTGTAATTGTTTAAATATTTGTTTATTTATAGTTTTATATAATCAGTGAAGAATAGAATGTTTATTTGCTACTTAGCAATTACACCAGAAAGCATAAAGGTTATTTGGTTGGTTTGCAAATAGTTTAGCTTGGACGTTTTATGTAACACATTTTGTAATAGTGTATACTTTTTTTCATAAGTAATATAAACTTTTAAAATACTTTATACTCTATGCTTATTATTTTATAGATATAAAAATTTTAACATTCAGCAATTAAAACAATAAATCAAAATATTAAATTACTTTTACTTTAAAATGTCAGTAATATATATATTTAAATGTATTAGTTAAAAATAGTAACAAGCAAAAAGTTAACTTTGCTTAATATTTCTGCAGTTTCTATTTCTAGAAAGAATTCTCAAAAGGTATAAACAAATTTTTGAATTGAATAAAAGAAAGGAATTTTCTTAGATCAAAATTTAATAAGTAAAAACTGTAATTTTTGTCAGAGATTTCCATTAAATTAATTAAAGCATTATGAACTGAATAAAACTATTGTGCCAAGTTAAAAAATAAAATAAAATAGGCGATTCACTGGAATTAGATTTATCATGTTAGAAGTATTTACTGATTTTTTTTTTAATTTTGTTTTTAAATTTCCATGTGTGTAAAATATATATATATATTAGTAAAAATCAGTCACATGACTTATATAGCTTGCATTACCAATAAGTAATATATAAAAAGCCTGCTAATAGCTCTAAACAAGCTTATTTATCTTATTTTTTATGATATATATACGTTCGTGTGTGTATATATATATATATATATGTGTGTGTGTGTTTTGTCACATAAATATATGTGTGCATTGAAAACAATTTATTATACTTGCTACCATAATGATAAGGTTTGTGAATATACACAGAGGCAAAACTCTCCATACAGTAGTGCCACTCAGTGCAAGTCAGAGTAATCAATGGATGCAGGAAGGTTTGTGCACAAAATCTCTATTTAGTGCCTGCTCATCCAATATCCCTAGACTAGTTTCTAGCTTATAGCTTTTACCAGTGATGAGCATTGGATCTGAAAGCACTGCACCTTGATCTTAGGATCTATTTCAACCCTCCATCTGCCTCCTTTTACCTTATTAGCTAACTATAAAGCTTTGGGTCCAAAATAAAAACACAATAATGTATTCAATCCAAGCTCATTAGTTTATGTAGTCATATAGATCTGAACTCAGATCAGCATTTCTACTTTTTGGTCTTTTTGTTTTTTTTAATAACAACAGTCACCATAATCATAATCCTATTGGTAGGATGGGTATTAAACCTCTAAACATCAGATGATCACCATTCTTTATGCTAATACAAGCTGTTTATGCAGGGACAAAACTCGCCATACAGTATGTTTAGAGGTTCTTGTGTATATAAGGGAATTTCTTGTTTGCTCTCTTTTCATTGGTTGAACTTATAACACTAGAAAATTAGAGCTTGATTTTATCTTTTGGAATTCAGATCCTATATATTTGTTTAAAATAATTGTGCAGTTATAGGCCATAATAGTATTCAGATTTACTTTAGGATCATTCACTTACTGATCCCTTATATATATATAAATAAATATTGGCCTGATCTTTTCCTGCACGCAAGTAATTATTTAGCACCATATGTACCCTTTCTTATATGTATATACGTAAATTTATTAATAAATGGGAACTCTGTTATATAAATGAAATTAAATCCAGGGCCAAAGTGCTTTGAAGTGCAACAACCAATCAGACCGATTCTTCTGGCTGAACGAAACCAATAGCTTACCTGTCCAAGCCATTACTGTGAATTCAACTTCATTTACATAACGGAATTTCGATTTATTAAATAATTTACATCTACATTTATTACCTATCAAAAATATTAAATTTAAATATATATTTATGTGGGGGGGGGGATATTGATAGAAATACAAATAAATCAGTTATGATTTATTGCAAAACATTGTTTTAAACCAGCGTTACAGTAGTTTCCGTCAATAGAATTGGTGTAATGTATATAATTAAATTATTTTCATTTAGATTCAGTTTGCAACAAGTCAAGGCAAAACAATCATAAAGACGATGCAAACGTATTGAAAGCTGAATTTGACATTTTTTCATTTATATATAAGAATAAAATATTTAAACACTTAGTTCTCATTATTCCCCATATTCTTGTTTATTTATATATGTTTATTTTACAAGAAAACAATCATTCAATCTATTTCAATTAAAAAGAACAATGGATTTTATAAATAAATTTCAAATGGTAAAGTTTCCCTTAAGAACTAATTTCTAATTATTTTGAATTCAAAACACTCCAGGAAGTAAGAAAAGGATATTTGAAAGGATCTACTTTTCTAGCATAAAGGTCTGCGGAATACTGACATTAATGATTACAGAATAAGAGAAAGATTTTAATGCTAAAATTAGAAAAAAAAGATTTTCTAATTTGAATAGAATACAAAAAAGAAAACACAATAAGTTATAAGAAAAAATAATTGAAAAATGTATTGTCATATAATAATTTAAAAATAAGTACAGTAATATAAATTTACAAACACAAATATATATGAAATATAGAAGGAAGACAGAGACAAACAGAAACAATACTGATGATATGCAATTATATTTTGGTTATTTTCATCACCTAGTTAAAATGTTGTGTTTAGAAATATTCAAATTTTATTTATACGTCTCTACATACCTACACCTATTAGTTGAAGATGGTTCAAACATACCTGAAATTAATAAAAATATAACTGATACTTTACTAAGACAACAAAAATAGCTTATACAAAAATAAAAGGACTATTCGTTAGAAAATTTTTAACTGTTTCAAGACAATACATATAAAGAAATATAAAAATATTATAAAATGATCTATTATGATAAATACAGTATTTGGAATTCTACAAAATGTTATGAAAACGAGTTAACATTAATTAATATAAGAAATTATAACTATAAAATGGTAAGAAAAGTTATAGAAAAGAATTAAAGCTTCAAAAGTATATAATATCTTACTATTGAGATCTAAGAAAATATTATGGAAATATTATTAAAAAAGGGATGATATCATTAAATGTTTGGCATAGTCCTATAAAGATTGGTATATATCATAATAAAAGAAAACAATTCAATTTCTACAAATAATACATCTTTAGATGCAATTAAATCTACAAAAGAAGGGGGAAAGCTGTAGAAAATGATGGAATTATTAATGATATCATAAAAAAGGCAGTTAAAAAAATAAAAATAAAAGTGACAACAAAACTATATAACAAATGCCTAAATGGCAGAATAGAAATATATCAAAATATCAGAAGAATGAAGTAGGTGTTAAAGAAATATAAAAAATATCAATCTGTGCAGAAAATTTTGGTTTCAAACCAACTAAAGAAAACACAAACTGAATTTAAAGATGCACAGAGGCAAAACTCTTCTTACCGTAGTGCCACTCAGTGCAAGCCAGAGTAATCAATAAATGCAAGAATATTTAGGCATAAAATCCCTCTCTAGCACATACTCATCCAATATATCCAGACTAGTTTCTAACTTTTGACTTTCACCAGTAAAAAGCCTTGGATCTGAGAGCACTGCACCAAGGTCTTAAGATCTAATACAACCATCCAACAGCTACCTTTTACCTCATTAGCTAACTATAAAGCTTTGAGTCCAAAATGAAAACACAATCATCAATTCAAGCTCATAAACTTGTATAGTGGAGCTACTCTATGGAGAGTTTTGCCTCAGTGTAAACAGTTTGTGTAAGCATAAAGAATGGTGAACATGTGTTGTTTAGTGGAATTTAGGAGTGGTTTTAGCACATAGTGGATTACACCTTTGTATTAAGAGAAATTGAAGAAAAGACCAATAAATATAAATAGAATATTGTGCTCTGGATATATAGATTATAAAATGTCATGTGATTTTATAAGCATTTTTTTAGTGTTTAAAGCTTTGAAACATCAAAGGTAAGAACCAGAACAGGTTCTGTTCTAAAGAACATTTATCAAATGCAATAGCATTGATTAGACTTTATAGTGATATTAAGAATTTATGGCAGGTGTTTGCATGTTCCAAAAACTTTTTACAGCAATTTTATAAGAGTATTTTGTGGATTAAAATTGTAAGCCAAGATAATAAAGTACAAGGAGACTTGTAGTTGAACTTGATTTTACAGATAATAAAGTTCAGAGCTACATAAAATCTTGTTAGAATTATCATATAAAATTAAGAAAGTAGTAAAATAAAGATTGATAATTATGGATTAGAAGAAGTTAGCAGTTAACTAACAGTAGAGCATTAAAAAGATGTTATATTATTAAAACTATGGAGAGATGTGAGTTAGGAGTAATAAGAGAAGATCACTGATGATGGCCACAAACTAGAAACTAGTCTGGGGATATTAGATGAGTAGGCACTAGATGGGAGATTTTATGCACAAGCTTTCTGGCATCCACTGATTATTCTGGTTGGCACTGAGTGGCACTACTGTATGGAGAGTTTTGCCTGTTTTAATAACAGTTATGTGCTAGCATAAGAAATGGTGATCATGTGATGTTTAGTGGTTTAACACCAATCCTGTCTAGTAGGATGTGATGGCTATGGTTGTTAAAGAGCCAAAGACACCAAAATGTATGGGTACTGAACTGAGTTCAGACCCATATGATTATATAAGCTATTGATCTTAGATTGAAAATATTATTGTGTTTTCAATTTTATTCTCATAGTTTTGTAGTTAAGTAGAGATAAAAGGTGGCTGCTGGAGTGTTGCATTAGATCCTAAGATCTAGGTGCAGTGCTCTCAGATCCAAAGCTCCTCACTAATGATGGCCACAAGCCAGAAACTACTCTGGGGATATTGGATGAGTAGGCACTAGATGGGATTTTATGCACAAGCCTTCTGGCATCCATTGAACTCTGGTTGGCACTGAATGGCACTACAGTATGGAGAGTTTTGCCTGTTTTAATAACAATTATGTGCTAGCATAAGAAATGGTGATTATGTGATGTTTAGTAGTTTAACATCAATCCTGCCTAATATGATAGTGATGGTTATGGTTGTTAAAGAGCAAAAGATACCAAAATGTATGGTACTAAACTGAGTTCAGACCCATATGACTATATAAGCTATTGAGCTTAGATTGAAAATATTGTGTTTTCAATTTTATTCTCATAGTTTTGTAGTTAAGTAGAGATAAAAGATGGCTGCTGGAGGGTTGCATTCGACCCTAAGATCTAGGTACAGTGCTCTCAGATCCAAAGCTTCTCACTGACAATGGCCACAAGCCAGAAACTAGTCTGGGGAGATTGAATGAGTAGGCACTAGATAGGGATTTTATGCACAAGCCTTCTGGCATCCATTCATTATTCTAGTTGGCACTGAATGGCATTACTCTATGAAGAGTTTTACCTGTTTTAATAATAGTTATGTGCTAGCATAAGAAATGATGATCATGTAATACTTAGGAGAAAGAACAATTAAGTTCAATATCGTTATTTAAAAAAATTAAAAACCTAAAGTAAAGGAGAGAGGGATATGTTTGTGGAAGAGATTATGATAAATAAATCATTAAAGTTTTAAACTGAATTGCAAGAGATTGCAAAAGACTAGAAACAATAAGAATGGTCAAGAATGAAATTACAAAATTTTATGGCTCAGTGTGGAAAAAAAACCACAAATCAGAGAAAGTGGTTTGAATTTAGAGAAACCTTTATTCTGACATGTATTTGTAGTAGTTTCAAGTCCTGAAGAGGATGAGGATTAGTAATAACAAATCTAAAACAATCACAGAATCAAATATAATCATGAAAAACAGAAATTATTTCATTTTTGGATCTAAGGTCAAGTAATTGGATAATATATTCATATGGTACATTACTTAAGAGGTCATGTGACATTAGAGCACATCTTGATATTAAACACACACACACGCACACACATATATATATATATGCAAAAAGGAATTTGCTGTTAACTAAAAAGAGACCACTTTGATTCCTTTTTGAGGTCATAAAAGATCTGACCAGGAAAAATTCATAATAGCTACTCAGTTCTTTCTTCTTGTTGCAACTAATGTGGTTAATCGTATAGTAAACAACCAGAGATGAGCTGCTCACCAACATGCATCAGCCAGTGCTGTGGATTTATCAGCTTTGTATCTCTGTATTTAAGATCCAAAAATATAATTGACTTTCTTCTCTGGCGCCTGATAATTCTTAACTGAGACATCTGTTGAGTTTTCCTGAAGGCAAGATATTTTTTATAAATATAATCATGACAATAAAACTTGGTAAATGCTTTATTTGGAGGAGGCAGGAAAGTCAGCAGTGAAAGAAATAGTTGGTAACAATAGAGTACTAAAAATTCCCTGATTGAAAACTAGGCTGCCATTTTTATTGGGTAAAAATCATGCAATTTAGAATAAGATATATATCTAATATTAAATGACATGTCAGATTTTGTAAAGTTGGGTGAAAAAGTGAAGAGATGATTGATTTAATCAGTAAGTCATATATTTTACTACAATGAAGTGAATATTAAAATCACTAATAAGTGGGATTCATTTTGAATGAAAAGTGGAAAAGCAATATTGTGCCATTGGTGGTATATCGGATGGAGGCCCAAGATTTGTTATTTAAATTAATGAATGATACCAAATGCAGATCCAATAAGCTCTCATTGTGATAAAAAAATAAAGAATGTTTATATAAATTGTGCAATATGCTTGTGATCAGATAAAACAACATATAAAAATTGTCATGGAAAATTTTGATGCTAAAATAGACAACTATTGAAAAATAAAAGTGTTATAAGTAAATTTGGTTATGACATTAGAAATGAGAGAGCACACAGATTTGTAGAGTTCACAGAAAAAAAGACCTTTGTTATGAATTCTCTCTTTAAGAAAAATGCTAAATGGAAATGATAGCATCGAAACGAAGGTGCAGCAGAATTTGATTATATTATGATTTAGAATAAATATGAGGTGCTGATATAGTACGCGCTCGGTGGCCATTTTGAATTTGGAAACACCCAAAAAGACAGTATTAACATTCGACATTTCAAACCTCCAGAACTTAAAACTTACAACGCATTTTAAAATAATACAGATTATGAAGATGGTTCAGACTCCAATAAAATCAATACGAAGAAAACTTACTAGAAAGAACTACAAAAAGAATAGATGATACAAAAAAGCAGCAATTTATTAGTAAATTTTCTACTGGCATAAGACAATGTATAAAGAAAAAAGAATATGTCAAGCGTTGTTAGCCGAGAGGTCAGCGCAGCTGCCTTGCAAGCAGGTCGTTCGTTGCAGACGGTTGTTGCGGATTCGCCTCTCGGCCGATGCTATGACATATGAAAAAAAAAAAAGAAAAAAGAATATGAAATTTTTTTTAAATGATCCATTAATGAGAATAATTATATAAAAAATAATAACAGTGAATTGATCTAAAAATATATATTCCATTTGTATGTATATTAACATATGTCTGTGAAAAATAAATTATATTTAAATGAAATAATATAACATAAATATGTGACGTCAATAAATGTATTTCAAGTTATTTTTCTTATTATTATTGTTTAAATACGTTATGGATCTTATGTTTAAATAAAATTACTATTATAAGAATATAATTTAAAAGTTAAATAAAACATTTTGTTTTATTAAAATCAATATGTGTTATATATGTAAAATATTCTTTTGTAAAGAACTGACATTTATAAATTATTTGTATTTAATATTTTAATTATAAACTACAAATTAATCTATTGTTTAAATATATTCATAACTCTTAAATATTTATTTTAAGGCTGTTCGTATATTTTAATATTTTATTGAATGCCTTTTATTTTCTTACAATAAATTGGTGGAAGAGAAACCAGAAGACAGAGATTAAGAACAACAAAACTCTAACATAAAGTGTTTACAGAAAGAAAAAAACTATAAGATATACATATTGAGTATGAAAATTGATAAAGAAACTTGAACTCGAGATGTTTCAGTCATTTATCCTCCATTCTATCTAAAAAAAAAACCGACATACATGACCACACATGTGTGAAAATGATATCTGATTCACAATATACATATTTCGTGCAGAACCAGCACTCACCAGTTGAGCCAGATCGTAATATACCATACATATATACAATCAGTGCTTGGTTTATATTAAGACAGCAATTCCTCAAACTTTATTGGACAGGCTTCAATCTTTCCAATTCTTCAACCATTGGATTTCATTTAAAAAACCGATGTATTCAAAGTCCTTGTTGGATTTGCTATTATAGTCATAACCATGTAGACATTATTTCAATGTAATCTCTCCTATTATCATGCATTACATATGCATATATATTAATAGGAGAGGGATAGGCAAAACTTATATTAAGATGTAATCAATTTCCCAGCAATATGTTATTCTAATGCAATGTGTAACCTGCTTATACTTGCTTATATATGTGTGGAAGATTATGATATTGCCCATCAGATGAGTACTGTTTCCGCATGAAATATGTGTATTGAGGATCATGTATCTTTTTTGCATGTGTGTCAATTGGTTGAGATAGAGGGAGAATGAATAGACTAAAAAATTCCAAGTTCAAATCCTTCTATTTACATAAATAAGAATCATTCAGTATACACAAATTGCATGCTGTCCTTAGAATTACATATTACTCTTTTAATGATGATGATAAGTATAAATATAGGTATTTCACTAACTGATTAGAGCATGTACTCTTTATCTCTAAATCAACTATGAGCAGAAACAGTTTTATAAATGTTATAAATAGAGCTTGCAAAATAAGCTCTTAACAAGCTTTGAGAATATCCTCAACCCCAGACTGATTTCTGCTTCTGGCATCATCAGTGAGGTCCCAGGATATTCAAGCATTAGGTCTTGGTCTGGGATTGAGAATATTCTCAAAGCTTGTTAAGAGCTTATTTTGCAAGCTCTATATATAACATTTGTAAATACAAGCTTTATTAAATTAATTCATGTGACATCTGACTTGATTTTTTATCATTTTACATTTTATAAGTACATAATGTAGCAATATCTTTACAGTAGCAATGGTAATTCTAGAAGATTTGTTTTTTCTTTGGATAAGGATATTCAAAATAGATAAATATTATTTGTCTTTTGCACGATTATTTACAATCCTCCAGCTTCTTTCCAGTTATAAGAATGTTTCACAAAGTCATCATATTAAGATGCAATTTAGCATGCTGGATTTGTGATCATCAGATTAATATGTCATACAGACAAAAGTCTATTATTTCAAGGCATAATTTTACAGGTTTAAACAGTATGGCTTTATTTTCCTTGCTAGAAAGGATACAGTATAAGGTTAATAGTGATCACATATCAGGACCATCTAGTAAGTCATCTTGTAGGCTATAATAGTTTCAAAAAGATATTGTTGTAGCCATGGATTCCTTTTCCAAGATTAATTTATCATCTTATGGTCATTGACATGGGATCTTTTATTCCTTCTAGTTTCAATTGAATTTCAACTCATTGCCTCATCTCAAATACCCAATAACAATTATTTACAACTCTTCAACAAATATTCTCCAACTCCAAGTAACTAGCAGTAGCTTTGAAAATTATAATTTCTCTGCTTTTATATATAAATTACCTGGTGATCAAAATGTTTATTGAAACTTACATGCTAATCTTCTCATCTATTTAAAGTGTCATGATAAAAATCATATTAATGTTGAGTAATGTTGTTTTTAAAACCAATTTATTATTACATTAAAACAACATGTTGATTTGTTTTCACCAGAGGGCTTTTTGAGCTCAACAATAATATTTTTAATAAAAAATATATACATTTTTTAAGTATTTATATCAAGGGTGAGGAATCTGTTTTCTTCCAAGGGCCATTTGGATTTTTATAATATTGTTTGCAAGCCATACAAAATTATTAACTTAAAAATCAGCCTGCTATATTTAATTAAACATTTAATTAATTTACACCTAATCAATGTGGGTAAACAGTATTTTCAGCTGATATCCCCCTTCAGCATGTTCTTTTTATATGAGGGTCATAATTTTTGTGAATTAAAACTAAAGTATCATCATTATTATTAATGATTGTTTTATGTTTAATGCTAATTTTCGAATTTTCCTTGTAACTATTTTTTATGACATATTTATATTCTTGACTTTTTTTAATGTTCTAAACAGATTAATTCTACATCAGCTAGGATTCAATCATTTATAAATTCCTCTTTAAAAAATGGCTTTGAAAATTCTGCTTTAAAAAAAAAAATGTAATTTGCCTGCACATAATTTTCTGACTTATTTGGACTTTTTATGAGACATGTCAATTACTTGAATAAACTCCTTTTCAAGTTTTCTATTTTAATATGTATTTTCCAACAATTTTGTTGTAATCAGAATGCCTTGATAAATAGTATTCTTTATTAACTGGAATACTTTCCAAAAATACCAGGTGCATCAATTTATTACATCTATAAAAAATATATATATGCAATTATTCATTTCTATTAAAACACACAATTTTCTGTGTCAATTTTATTTCTTACTCAGTATAAACCATCTTAATAAAACAAATTAAATGCAAAATAATAATAATAATAATAAATTATAGTTTTATTTTTGTATATATACAATTAGCCTGTCAAAATCACTGTAAAACAAACAAAATGTCTTCAGCATTGTAGATTAAATTTTTGGTCAGATAGACCGCACAATATAGGTAATTTCTTGAAATATTGCACCTCTGTTAGAATTAATTAGCCCTATTGTAAAGATTAGATGTAGTTGAGAAAATAAATATTTTATTTTACTTGACTCTTAATTTAATAGTTGAATTAAGCACATGTTTAAATAGAAGATGTATATATGTCCATTTTAATATATATTTGTGGAAATATCCAGGGATTGTATTGTGCATAAGAGCCAGAGTTGGCCCCAGGAGTGGAGTTTCCTTGCTCAATTTATATATTTAATGCTATGGTTAATAATTTAAACATATTTTGAAGTTTTCAATATAACACTGCATTTCTTTAACATATATGTTTGAAAATATTTACTTACACAAAGCACATTTATTTTGTACAATAAATAAATGTCTTGTCACTCACACACAAAGTTCCATCCCCTACATAATTAAACTTCTATACTTTTGGTATAGCCTCATGTGTAATCATATATATAAAGAAATAAAATACAAGAACATTTACATTTGTTTGAATTTTATTTTCTTTTAAAGTGAATCTTATACAGGATTTAATGGCTTCAACAGCAGCAATCAATTCTCCTCCCCTATGTCTCAGGCTAAGCTTTTATTAAGCTCTATGAATGAACACATGAGTTTTGAAACAATTCTGGTACATAAATTGTAATTTTATACATATAGGTGGTCACATACATTATATTTTTTATACTCTTCAATAAACGATTGTAAAGCCATAAGACCATGATATTAATATTTATAATTCTATTTATTTTACTAAACCCTGTTGATATATCTATTGTAGTATATTATATGATTTTTTATATATGGGCATTATTTTTTATAATCATAATGTTGTTTGCAAAATATCAAAAAATATGCCATTCTTTCACATTCTCACATCTATTAAAAATAGCTTTTTGGGTTTAAATTCATAGAAGAACTAGGGTTTGAAGTAAAAGTTAACTTTTATTTTAAAAAACTCAAATAAAAAAGTTATTATAGGTTTAATGAAAAACTGGTTGGGCCTCAGGGATTGTCAATTAGTAATAATTAATAATTTATTGGTATCATCAAAGGTTAAAGGTTATTTTTTATTTACATGGATGTCATCTCTTAATTTTCTTTCCTTATTATATATATATTATACATGTGTGAAGTTCACAGTGTATATATTCTATTGTGTCCAAAATAATTATTTATCAATTTAAATTCATGGGAGTGAACATATGATATAGGGATTGAATAGAATCAATTATCGGGAAACAGCACTTGCATAAAAATTTAATGACTGTTTAATGAATCTATAATGTGCATCAATACCATATGCATTAATCTTCTATGTCTCTTCAGAGTTCTGTGCCTTTACTCATATTATGTATTATTATTTTACCTATGTTTATGTAGAGTCAGCCGTTATTTCAATGGTTTTCTATACTAAAGTCTTTATTCCATTTTATATCTTAATTCATGCTAATAAGACTGCATGTTCCTCCTAATTTAGAAGATGAGGGTAATTTTATTTTTCTTTTATTTAGGAAGTAAATGTTAATGCTATTTTATAATATTATAAAGCATTATTCTATCCTGGTGGTCTAATCCACAGAATAATCATTCACCATTTTATTATATTCTTTATATTTGTTTCTGCACTGCTGGTTCATCCATGGAACAATTTGTAATTGTGGTTGTTGCTCTGTGATGATTAAAAAACCTACAGGGCATTTAATGCTTTGTTTTTCCATTGTGTGGATGAATATATCTACAGGAATACTATTACTATTTAATGTATAAATATGTTTGGGCAGAGTTTTCATTCATTATAATGCTGATATTGTTTCTCTCATCTTTAATTTGATACCATGTGTTCAGTTATTAACTATTCAAAGGTCAACTGATTAATTATTTTTATAATTTATTGCATATCAATTAATATGATATTTCAATCTGAGTTGAGAATTAAGTCTTCTCTTTGATTCAGTATCTCCTCATGGCCAGCTATTACATGTTTATCAATACCATTTATTATTATTATAATAAATCTGGGGTATATGTGCACTAGTTCTGGTATTGACATATTGGAGAAGTTATTGACTAGGTGTTTGCACCCATTTTCTCTCCTATAGGGAGCTGAAATCATATCCATTTGTGAGAAAATCTTATATTGTGTTTATTTTGAATTCATGTACATTATCCATGTATAAAAATAAGTATATATGATGGTCTTTTATTTTATTTATTTATTTATCCAATTATTGAGAACATTGTATTAACCAATTATTTATTTAGTATTGATCAAGTCATAAATAAATGTTCATTTTATAATTTAACCTAATTTTTCCATTGCTACTTGTCATACATTGAACCAGAAAATCCACCATATTAAATAGATCATATATCAGAACACATGTTGTCACTGACGACATGAACAAGGTTTACTGAAATTGTGAGAGAATATCTTAATGCTTTTGTTCTGGGATTACTAGTGATGTACAGGGTATAATAAAATCCCATTTACCTCTTATGTCACCTCCAATTTGCTTTGTTAATTCTAGAATATAATCCAGAATTTATTACTTCTATTGATGTTTGTGATATTAGGACCTAAACTAATAAATAAGTTTGTAGCCAGTATTATAATGGAACCTATTTTTTAATATTATAATTTATGATTTACCTACAATAATGAGTCTTATTGCTATTTATTTAATTAGAAATTTAAATTAAAGATGAAAGAACCTAAAGTTTATATGCTTATCTTTTATTGCAAAGCAAATACCCTACATAGCATTTCTGTACTAAAATCCTGAGTATATCTGGACTATGGTCAATCATATTTATGATGCTGATTATAGTTAGTACTGTTCTGCTTAATGGCCCATATTGTTGGTAGTGATAAAATATACCATACATTTAGCTCTAGAAGAGTAATCTTTAGGAGTTTTATAAATCATACTATCTTGTCCATGGTTGGCCATAAAGTCTCATGTAAATAAAAATCATAGATTAAGATTTTGAAGTGTAGTTTTAAGAAACAGTCATTAAGAGAATAGTTATTAATTAAATTAGTCACACAATTTATTTTGGGGTAATTTAATGTACCTTTCATGTAATGTTGTGATGAATCTTCATGGTGTACTCTGGCCATGCCAGATTATATCTTGACAGTCTCTTTTTTGTTATATTATTAATTTTCCCTGTTATAGTCTGGGTGGACCATTTGGTTACTATATATATATATATATATATATATATGATTATAGTATATATATATATATATATATATATATATATATATATGCATTGACTATAATCAAATAGAACACCATAGTAAGAAAATTGTATAAAATATTATTTCTGTTTACTAATCTTTAAAAATGTATTTTAAAAATGTAAATAAAGTATAATTTAACAAAAAAAACATTTAATATTTCAACTAGATCAGGAGTGGGTAGTTGTTTTGGTTTGGGGACACTTTGTAGCAGCGGAGATTAGCGGAGGACCATACCTTTTTTTCATGATACATTAAACACACTGCTTTATTCCCTGTATTACCAAAGAAATATTTGCCTGTCCATTTTTGATTACACATAAAACATTCATCACTGATTTTACATTTTTTCAGAGGGTTCATGGTTTCACTAAAGTTGGAAATTTATATATTTACTGTTGCAAAACAAAATTGAAATTAACCAGCACAACCGGAAAAGCACTGTGCATCGTATCTACACTGCACATGTATATTGACATGGCCATCTTAGATATTTCTGAATGTCTTGGTGGGCCACAAAAAACACTTAGTGGGCTACATGTGGTCCATGGTCCACTATTTTATCACCCCTGAACTAGATGATAAAAACAGTCCAACATATATAATTGCAAGTGTAATAATATTATCTCAAATTTTCAGTCAGTCACAATGGAGTAAACATTTCCTAACAAATATGAATGAAGGCAAACTATTACTCAGCATTACATAGAAGTATGATGCAACTCTAGTAGAATGAAAGCTGCATCATATATTTACACTTTCATTTTTTTAACTTTACCACAATGGCATATGACCAATCCAGATAATGTATGACTTTTACCCTCTACCTAATAATAGTTTGATATCCATTTTTAAATTAATAATTGAATGCCGAGTTATTTAAACGCAACTACCTGAAAAAACATTCTAAGACTGTTTTTATGTTCAAAAAGTTATAAAGTCTACTTGGACCTGTCTCAACCCCAGATCATGACTACAGTAGTTAGTTGTATTATGCTGTGAAACTTTTTTGATGTTTAGAATTAGTTTTAGTTTTATCTTAAACTTATAATTGTAATAATATCAGTTTGGATACGTTATGCATAACTGAAATTATACAGATGTATCAAAACAATTTTATTTTGCAAATAGTTGCAAATATAGCAACATGCTCATATCTTTTCATTTCACCACATATATTTTAATCACATGAAAACAGACATCTGGAAAAGATATATGTGTGATGAAATAGAATATTAAAAGTATATTTAAGATATTGCATATAAAAAAAATATGGAATGAAGTTGAATAATTTTACCATGAAGCTGCGTTTAATAATAATAGATGTATTCATTTTTAATGGAAGTTTAAATCCTATAGCTAGGCTAAAAACAACATAATTTCTGGCTTAATAAACGATTAGTAATAATCATTAATTCATTTCTTTGAGATGATGCTTGTCATTTAAATTAAACTGTAATAATTTGGACACATATATTTAGCTAAATAGATTATTTCTACTATTAATAAAAACAACATCGTCAAGCGTTGGTGGTCGAGAGGTCAGCACAGCTGCCTGACAAGCAGTTGTCCCGGGTTAGCGGGTTCGCTTCCCGGATGATGCTATGACACATGAAGAAAAAAAATAAACACAACATTCAAACAAATAAGAGTTTTCTCATTTTGCAAAAAAAAATATTCGCATTTTAAAGCTGTTAACGCAGTTTTTAAAGTGTTATTTTAATTGAAAGATTAAATGTTTGCAAATATGTTTTATCAGATATAAACAATCTTCACTGCAGTAAAAACTAATTCTCAATCTTGAAAATCATTAATCTTTCTTTTTCTCATCATCGTTAATTATTTTAAATAAATACTTCTATTAAATACAATATTTTATTGTTGTTTATTTAAATAGTTTTAATGTTTACTTCAGGTTTTAATAAAAGCTGATTATTGAAGTATATAAAGTTTTTCCAATATAAAGTTTCTAGAGACTTTTTACCTAACAATTAGTGATAAAATAAATAGCTGCATATATATATATTTTTACTTAATTCAAAATATTTTCCTATAGTTATTGCCTTGGAATTAAAATACTTTAGCAATGAAACTAAAGCTCGTCAATGACAAGTTAAGACCAGAAATAAATGTCTTTTACCTTCCAGCGAAGAATTGATTCGTAAAATATTAAATATTTTGATCTGTGTGTTTTTGCAGATAGAGGAGCAACTCTGGAGCTCGAAGCCCACGAATTATGACCATCGCTGACGCTTCGGGTGGTTAAAGTTCTTAAGAACTGCTAAAAAATAAACCATTTGTTTAGTTATTTAGAGATATATTTTGTGAGTTTAGATTCCAAGAAAACATTAATATAGTAAAATAAAAGTAAATGGTAAAGCAGTCTTTCAATAAATAGCCTATTGCAGAATAAGGTCTTTTCATCAATCTTCCAGATAAAATTACTTATCATTTCTGCCAACAACTTAGTGATACAATTTTTAATATTTGTTTTATTTTTTATCTAAGATTAAATAAAACCCATTTATTGATCAATAATTGCATAGCTAGCTAAATTAATTCTGAGTTACTATTCAAAAAAAACATTATAAACCTATTTCAACCCCTATAAAGAGGCTCAAAAATCTGGTTTGAATTCAAATGCCGGATTATGGGCACAGCAAGCAGATGCGTTAATGCCAATCATATATTACAAAAGCAATTCTTCTTTAAATTTTAATTAAAGATTACAAAGGTAATAAACATTAATAATAAATAGTAATGCTTAAATAGAACTCTTTTATATTATTCACACCATGTCTCATTAAAAGACATGATAATTATCATGATGGATTTAGATTGTCTAAGTCATATGCATTAAACCATACTACATTAATACAATACTGATGTTATCTCCACATCTTGTTCAGCTCTGTGTAATTTAGGCAATGATAATTATAGAGTGGTGGCGTCAAGAACTAAAAGTTGCTAAATCACTTTTCAGCCAGTGGTGGCTTTTGAATAAGTACTGCAAAAATGCTGTACCCCCTTGCCTACAATAGAAAATGTCTTTTTTAATTCTTTCTTTATATTTATACATTATATAATTCTTAAGTTTAATGTCAGTAGCTGTCCCCTAGTTCAAGAATAAATTACAAAAATCCTTGTATGGAACTGTGCATTTTACAATTCCAGTCACATGATGTTTGCCTATTGTGCACATGTCTAAGATTAGTAGCTGCATGCCAGATAGAGAGAGCACTATTGTTCATGCTGTGCTCTCCCTGTTGGCAAGTATAAGGTAGTTAGGAACATACAACAATGTTAAGAGTTACTCATCACTAGCATGTATTTTTGATAAATATACAGTTTTGAGGGCTTACACTCTCCCAATGAGGTGTTAGTTGCTAAATTAAAAACAATAATAATAAATTGATTGCTAAATTTTAAAAAAAATCAATTGTTAAAATGTAAAAAAGTAATACTGATAAATTTTATTAAGAATCTTATTTATTTATATTATACCATAGAGATGTTATTGTATGCTCTTACATAGAGACTGCATGCTTCTGACATAAATAAAGTGTAAATATTGTATTTATACTTTTATCTCCTGTTTTTTTTTTTCATTTTTCTGTTAATAATTTTTCCACAATGATTTCTTTTTTAAAAATAATAGTAATAATAAAAAATGAAATGCAAATATTAAATGTTTCTTAGCAACCATTTTTTGTAAACATTTTCTGTGTGTCCCTGAAACTGTATATTTATCAAAAATGCAGCCTGCCATCTTGGTTTACTGGAAAACTCACAAGTGCTATTTCTTTTTCACTTAGCATCTTATATATTTTTTATATGTTTGTTTTGTTTTACACAATATTAAAACAATAGCTTAACATTTTCTGAAGCAACACCCCCACAAATTTTTGTTACAAGCAGCCCCTGTTTTCAGTGAAATAAAAATTAATTTAAAATAGGAATCATTTACTTGAATTTCTTATGTTAAATCTTCTACTTGCATCCTTAAATGCGCATTCTGAGCAACTAATTTATACATTCAATATAAAAAAGGATTATTTTATAAAAAAATCAAGAATAATAGTCTATACATTATAATAAATAAACACAATTGTTAGTATTATCATGATATATTTAATCTGTAGAGTGTTAATCTAAATAATGTGATGTTGTGCAGTGTAGTCTTTCAGTATTGTATGCAGGATTCTGTTTGAACAATCAAATTGTAACACAATCATTTGATTTAATTGATTAAACTTTTTTATCTCTCTCTTAATCCATGATTGTATTACTGTGCACAGGAAATTTTCAAAATTGTAAAATATAGCAATATTTTTAAAGAAAATGAATCAAACTAAGTCTAATCATTTAAAAACCTAGTAATTTTTTAGGTAACATTGATTTAAAAAGTGTCAAAAGATGTATAATATATCTTGATTGTATTAATTTGTTGCTATCAGATTAGAATGTTTATTGTGAATGTTTTAATACTTTTAATAAGGTTTAGATATATTAAGTGGATATTAATCATTACTCAAGTCTTGCTTAACCATTAAGATTCCTTCAACACAGAAAATATATATTATAATAACTAAATATATCAAACACTAGCAAAATATTTTGCTCTAATAGTGCTAGATAGCTCTAATATTTGATAGATGCTAAAAGATTGTGCATCATAATCTGTATGCAGTCCTATCCAATATTTCCAGACTAGTTTTTAATATATAACCTTCATATATGAAGAGTCATGGATCTGAGAGCAGTGCACTTGGATCTTTGGATCTAGACTTTTATTCTTCTATTGTCTTTTTGGTTAGCTATAAAGTCATCAGCCCAAACTGAAAACAATAATGTTTCAATCCAAATTAATTTGACTGTATATTCACACAAGTTTTAATCCAGTTTAGTATGTAAATATTTTGATATCTTAATAATTATAACCATCTTTATTCTTTGGCTACAATTGACATCAAATCATTGAAACATTTATGATTTATTTTTTAATGATTACGAAAGCTGTTAAAACGGTAGTGATGTGATGTGATGTGATGTGATATATTATGGCTTCTCCTTAAACGAAGTCAAGAATATCTCAGCAATTAAGCCCAGATAAACCTGTTAGCCACTTTCTTTTACATTCCCCACTCTATAACCTTTATATCTAAATCCCCCTTATCTTTTCCCAAACCTAGCATAAAAACCAATAATTCACTTTCTGTATAATCACTCTTTTCATATTTATTTTTCCACAACTTCATTATATGTACCCTTTCTGTTTTCAAACATTTACATTCAATTAACAAATGCCTAATATTTTCAATTCCTTCCTTACATAATTTACAAAATAAATCACCCATATTTTTCCATTTACATGTATATTCTTTTGTAGCTAAAGATCCCGTTCGAGCCTTAAACAATAAACTACTTTCCTTACTATTATCATATATTAACTCACACCTAATATTCTGTTTATTTCTATATATATTTAAACTCTTTTTACTCTCCATACTATTTCTCCATCTCTATAACTCCCTAGTCTTTATTAATAAATTTATTCTTTTATCCCATTCCTTACTACTATAACACTCAATAATCCTCTTAACACAATCATCCCATCTTTTGTACAAATATACTGATATAAATTCTTTATCCAAATCTTTTGCATAGCGCATTACCTTTCTCACCCATCTTGTTACCTGCCCTTTACTCATAACCCAATTAAATACTATTTTAGCTATTCTTTTATTATCCATAAACTGCAATCTACCAAACATTTTCATTTTACTTTTTGCATCTCTCATATGAAAACTTGACTATCCCATTTCTCCTTGAATTGCCTCCCTTGCTGTCCATACTTCTGCATCCAATGCATGTCTTCCTACTTCCCTTTGAGTTTTTTCTAAATAATCTAATATCTTTTTACTAACATATAATGCATCATTACCATATGTTAACCCTGCTACTGCAACTCCTTTCCATATAATTCTAGCTACATCATATTTATTATATGAAAATACTGTTAATTTCTTTATCAATCCCTTTCTTTTCTTTGCTTCATTTATCAATTTTTTCTCCCATTCATCCAAATAATTTTTCTGATTACTTAAAATAATTCCCAAATAACTATATCTATTCACCACACTTAACTTAATATCTCCCAATAAAAATTCTACATCTTCTCACAATAGCGCCATCTAGTGCAAGCTCTAGTAATCAATATATGTTAGAAGATTGTGTATTATATATAATCCCTAGCGATTGAGAAATGCAGTAGATCCAGAGATACTCCTTCTAGATCCAAGGCTTCTTACTGATGAAAACCATAAGCTAGAAACTAGTCTGGAGATATTGGGCAAGCACTGGATAGACATTATAATGCAGAATCTTCTAGCATCTATTAATTATTATAACTTGCAATAGTGGTATTATTGAGAGAAAAAAATTTGCTACTGTTTTAACAGATTGTATAAGCATAAAAACGATAATCATGTGATGCTTCAAATGGTTATTGACTAAATATGTCAACAGATAAATAAAATATTAAAAAGCTATAATATATTTTTATCATCCAATTACTTATTGTAATAAAAATTATATTTTTCTAATTTATTTCTATTCTTTCTTTAAATTTTTTCTAATCAAATACAACATAAATTTTTATATTATTGATTTTTGATTCTTTTTGTTGTTATTGTTAGTGTTTTCTTCATATTGCTAATATAAATTTTTCAAAAAATCATTAATTTAATTGAAGGTATTCCAATAGTCTTCAGACAAAAAACTTAACATACATATTTATTACAAAATACCTTCAATAAAATCTTAATTCCTTTGATAAAGATATAAACAAAAACATTTTAAAGAAATTTTATACATATATAATCGTATGCGGGTATCAAATAAAACGCATGCGCACATACGCACATTTAAAATAATATATATATAAAAGAGTCGGATATATTATTCTTAGACCCTAGAATTTAAATGTAGATGAAAATATTTGAATCTTTCAGAATTTCCAAATAAAGTTGGATGTTTTCAATACCTATACCCACTTCAAATACTCAATAAATTATTGATCGATTGGTATTTATTTCAAATCGAGATAACGAATTAGCCATCATAAATATTAATTAAATTGCAACTTTTTGTAATAGGTGACTTATTCAATCAACATAATATTATATACATTTAAAGCAAATAATAGAATATGATATTCTATAAATCAAACAAATCCATAAATATAATAATGTGTTTACCTCTTAATTGAAAAACTACCTAATATCAGGTAAGCAATATCACCTTCTATACACGGATACATGAAAAAACCATAATTAACAAATATCTTAATTACATATATATTTCTTCATCTCCTATTATTGCATTATGCTACATCTGTAGTGAGAATTTCAACTAGAAAGCATGGGGTGGGACACATTATAATGAACACAAATCTTTATTAACAATTTAACTTTTGTAAAAAAGGCATTAATTACATATTGCAAACGATAAAATATAACTAATCAATAATAAAAAACAAAAAATATTCAGGTTATTGAATTTTTTATAGCTTATTTATTATTTAATTAGTAGTAGTAAAGATTCACTTTATTTGTATATGCTAGGGTTTTCTACTTTATAAAAATATCGTATACAATTATAGATATATTAAGATGAATTTAATGAATGTCATTCAGATCATGTTAAACACCTAAATACTATGTAAGAATAATAATAATGCACCCCATGTTTTAAACATCTTTCAATTTACGTATATATTGATCTCTCTTATTCATTTTTTTTTTTTTTTTGTAAAATGTAATGAAAATTAAAAATATAAGAATAAATAATTTAAATAAAAACTTGGACAAGTAAATATACTTCAAGATCTTAACTGTACTGCTTTATTTAAATATCTTTATATATGGTGCAAAAATTATCTTCTTTATTTCATTATCATAACTACTGTCATTATTAATAATTTAAATTCTGATTGTACAAGAAGTAACACAAACCTATAGTACCATAAATAAATAAACATCAATCCATAAAAACTTATAAAAAATAATCCAGTCAATGACTATTCTTTTTGTCACATATTTTATGTCTATTGCCACTTTGAAATTATTTATCAACACTCTCCTCTTCTGAAAAAATAATCTTTCACTACTATAGAAGTTTCTATCTATCCAAATTTTTTGAAGCTAGACATTTTTTTTCTTCAAGCAAACACTAATACATGTCACTGGTGGATCTTCTAAACTTAACATCAAGTTCTTCAGAGTCTTGTTAATATATAAAACAATGATACATGTCTTGCATTGGTGGTCGAGAGGTCAGTGCGACTGCCTTGCACTTGCAGGCAGTTGCCCGGGTTGCGGGTTCGCGTCCCGGCCGATGCTATGACACTTAAAAATAAAAAATAAAAAAAAACAAAAAAAAAAAAACAATGATACATCTCTATTTTATGTTCTAATTAATTAACAGATTTCTACTCTTTCTAAATAATTTTATTTCTCCTCCATAGATACGTATGCAACTGTTGCACTTTAGTCCTGAAACAAGAGTTAACAATAATCAAATTAATACCTGACAATTATATTTCTTTACTCATCATAATTAAACTCTGCAAATTCTCTGTTTAGAATTTACATTGCTATCTTTCCAGAGTTTACCTTTGTATTATTAATCTTTATAAATTTAACTACAAATAAAACTGATATTTTTTAGCCAGCTTACCCTCTTATATTTCCCATTTTTATCTGTAATTTTTTATAAAATATAAATGGCAACTGTTTTTTTTTTACAATAAATTTAAATTTGCAAGTACATTTTTATTAAAGTACATATATTATTTCAAATATCTTTGTATCTACATTAAAAATGTATGATTAAGTAGAGGGGTTTGAATTCAAGATTTTTTAGTCTATTCAGCCTCACTCTATCTCAAGCAGCCAATACACATAACTACACTCATGTAAAAAAGATACATGATTCCCAATATATGTATTTTGTGCAGAACCAGCACTCATCAGTTGGGCCAGATCATAATCTCCTACACATTTATACAATCAATGCTGTTTTTGTTAAGATAGCAATTCCTTAAACTTTAATGGTCAGGCTTCAATCTTCTTATCCTTTCAACTATTCAACCATTCATTTCATTAAAAACTGATGATGGAATACTCAATGCCCTTGTTGGATTTGATATTATAGTCAGACCCATGTAGACATTATATCAATCTAACCCCTCATATTAATGGATATTATTTTATATAGAGAGCTTGCAAAACAAGCTCATAACAAGCTTTGAGAATATCCTCAACCCCAGACTGGTATCTGCATCTAGCATCGTCAATGAGGTGCCAAGACATTTATTAGATTAAAAATACTAGGACAAGCCCAGCACTTTACCTAATGTATAACTATTGAGAAAAAAATCTGAAATTTTCAGACATCCATATGTCTAAAAATCCAGCTATCTAACTCAAATAGCCATATGGGACTGAACTAAGTTCAGATACACCATATATTAATAGCTTTAGCAATATAAAATCATCAAAGCCTTAATAGCAAAAAATAAAATGATAAATAAAAATCAAGTCAGATGTCACATGACCTAATTTTAATAAAGTTCGTATTTACAAATGTTATATATAGAGCTCGTAAAACACATATGGATGTCTGAAAATTTCAGATTTTCTTCTCAATTGTTATACATTAGATAAAGTGCTGGACTTGTCTTAGTATTTTTAATCTAATGAATATCCTGGCACCTCACTGATGACAATAGATGCAGAAACCAGTCTGGGGTTGAAGATATTCTCAAAGCTTGTTAAGAGCTTGTTTTGCAAGCTCTATATATATAATATTTGTAAATACGAGCTTTATTAAAATTAGGTCATGTGACATCTGACTTGATTTTTTTAAATCATTTTATTGAATATTACTATGATTAATAATAAAATATAAAGACAGCATTTGAACAAATAAATATGTTGCAATATAAAATTTATGTTTCTTTTATTCACATAGCTATGTTGCTCACATTACCATTAAGATGCTTATTTGATCTTACTTCTAACATGTACACATAATTTTCCAACTACATAGCAGTTAAATTCAAATTGCAAAGAGAGCAGCTTTGTTTCTAATTTAAAGATCATTCAGAAGGAAATTTAATAATTGAGGGGAAAAGTTCATATTTGTTTAAAAAATTCTTAACTGTATATTTCTTTAGTGAATACAAATTATGCAACAGCTAACTTCTATGTGTTCTAATTTTTTTATTTTCTATTAGAACTCCTAAAAAATTGCTTTGGAATACAAAAATCAATTTTTAAATATTTTATTAATTTTTAAAAAATATTTTACTTAAAAAATAAAATAATAAACATTATATTTTTGACAATATACCACTAAAATAAAAAAATTACAATGCACTCACTTTTTTTAATGTTATCAGATCAATTTGCACTTAGTCTGATTTCTTTATTATTATTGAACTGCAATAATTTTTAAGCATAAACTGTTTTGGGTCTATTATTTTACTGTATGTAGGCATATTAATAAATCATACCATTTACAGCTTTCTTAAACACTTTATCAATACTATTTATTTATATTAAAACTAACAGTTTCGACTGTCCTGCAGTCATCATCAGAGCTCTTTACAATCCTGTTTCTAAAAACCCAAGTATTGATAAAGTGTATAAGAATGTTAAAGTAAAAATCAATGTATAGGAAAAAGAAGAAGAAAATTATATTACTTCCATATAAATAAGTGTTAAATTAAATTATTATTATTAATTTTAAGTATAATAATATGCTGCTATGTTTTATTTTTATAGATACATTTATACAAAAAGCCTCAATTTATTAAATTATATAAAGATTGTGGACATAATCCTAAAACTATTAGCAATATATTTTTAATTCTAAAGAATCTATAGTAGATATCATTTTTGAGAACAATAATGGTATTGATAATGGTAGTAATGAATCAAGTAAGAAATAGATTAAACTTTCATATTATCCTAGAATTTATAATATTTTAAGGTATAGCAAGAACCATATTGATGAGAATATAAATATTGGCTGATAAAATAATGAAAATCTTGATCAATTAATAGGTAATTATAGGTTAAGGGATGATTTACAATACAAAAAATGAATTATATATAAAATTACATGTGAAATTATAAAATGATTTACTTTGGGCATACTGGAAAACAATTAGAGGTAAGAGCCAAAGAACATAACAATGCCATTAAAAGAAGAGATGATAAATCTGCATTATATATTCATTACTTGAAATATGGCCATAGAATAGATGCGACAAAAAGTATTAAATATGTAAATTTCATCAAAGATCCAAAAAGAAGACAAATATATTAAATATATCACAGTAAAAATAACTTAGATAATTGTATGAATATTTACAAGACTTCTATAAATTTGGATAATAATTGGTTGATTAAAAATGTATGGAAAATTATATAAGATGTTATATATATATATATATATATAATTGTATAAAAAATGCATGTAATATTTATTTAACATATTGTTATGATATAATCAATTATTTTGTAATTTTTGAATTTTTATATGAGGGTTTTGATTTCTTTTAATTATTTATATTATTAGTGTTTATTTTAATTCCCATTATTGGACACTAGATGGCTTTATGTCAGAAATAATTTGTTAATGTTAAATAGATTAGTAATAATTGAAAAGGGCACCAAAGAGGTGGTGAAAAAGGCTTTTATGTATAAAATTATTATTGATTATATAGCTATAGTAAAGAATCTATTATTATTTTCTGATTATTATTTATACAAAAATATCTATTCTTTTTACATACATATTTTGTGTGTTGAAAAAATGAAATAAAATATTAAGACTTAATGAATCATTTATTTATAATAGAGGGATGTTTATATATTGAATAAGATCTAGAGATAATTCAATTAATTACTTTAAATAGGATTAAAATTAATTTTGTTTACTGCTGATTTGATTTTTTGTTTATTAATTCACCAGTAGATCATTCTTTGGTCGATTGTTGTAATATATATGGATTTGAACAGTTTGTAAAATTGTATATTTCACTTTTAAGTATAAAATCATTAAGATAGTAAATTTAATAACTCAAATATAGATTAATTGATTATCTGATGTTCAAGTGTGATATGACAATTATGGTAATATCTAGAGAATGAAGGCTTTCAAAGCTGATACATAATTTGAATTGATAATTATTTATTTACATATACAAAAAAGTACTAGTACTAAAATATTGGATGAGACTGAAAAGCCAGTCATTGAAAGAAAACTGGTTTAATACTTGTTATGGGGGTAATTTGCATTTTGTCAATGTATTGGGTTGATTGTTTCTAAAATAAAAGGTAAATGTTTAATAAAATTAAAAAGAATGTCCATATATATAATTAAAATTACTCCAAATAAAAATTGAACAATTTTAGATAAAACAACTTCCATTACACAAAGAATAGTTTCCTTGCCAAAGCAGAATTCTCAAGAGTAATGACTAAAAACATATCAATAAATATATGTTAACTATATTTATCTCAATTTCCAATTACATCTTACATATCTTTAATACTAATAGAACTCTTAACCTCTTTTTTTGCTGATTATTTTATTGGCTGAGTGAGGTAAAAGTCTAAACTTTTAATTGGTCAATTCACAAACTCAGGCATCAAAATATATTCATCTTTTAATATTATATTCACTTTAGTTTCATTTGTAAAAAGTATATTAATAATTTGTCAGGTTATGAAAGTGAATGAAAGTTTTTTCAAAAATAAATTTTTATTTATAATTATAAAAATATTTGATAGCAGCAAATCTACAATGAACTTTACTCACCAACCAAAAAGTTTGGCTGACGTCAGTGATTTCATTCCCAATTCTACGTTGGGGATAAATAAATAATTTTTGCTAAAGTCTTAACTATTTTTCTAAAATAATTTTATTTTTAGCATATTTTATGAAAATAATTTATAATTTGTCAAAAAATACTTTTAAAATGGTCTAAAACATTTGTTTATCATTTTCAAAATGAAACAAAAGAAATCATAGCAGTAAAAGTTATTGAAAACTATTTTCTTTGTTGTCAAAAGGTAACAGCCAATCAGAATCAAGAATGGGTGGCACTCTTCCTTTGTTAGATCTTAAACTTCAGTTTTATTGATTTTTTATTTGTAAAATAATTCAAGAGAGGGCAGCAACTTATGGAACTTTTTTTAACCTTTAAAAATAATGCAAAATCTTAACAGTAGTATTAAAAATGATGAAATTAGAGAGAGTTGAAGCCGACATCAAATTGTCATGTTTTTAGCCATAACTAGCAAAAATGAGGCTAAAAAGGTCATGGCTTCAGTATAATAAATTTTTAATAATATTCTTTAATTATTCTTTTTATTTCATTTCCTTCAAATAAGGTCAATAATATCAACTGAATCTCCTTCATAGATGTGTAAAACAGATTTAAGATATTTATTTTTAACTTTACTTTTCTGAACATTTGTTTTTTCATTTAAACCTAAACTATTCTGATCTACATACATATTTTAAAAAAAACAAGATAATATTTATCATTTCAGAAATAGTATTCCTATCAAATATGCTATTTGTGTTGTTTAATAAATTATTCAAAGTAGTACTCCTACTTGAAGCAAATTTTTTTATTACCAAACAAATACACTCACACTAACTGCAGGTGTTATTCAAGATGCCAATCATGCCTTAAGGCAGGGGTCCCAAACCTATGCCCGCAGGCACCACGGTGCCCACAGACCATTTTATGTGTGCCTGCCGCTATCTGAACATGATAAAAAATTATTTATCTGATACAAATAAATTTAATTTTTGAATTTTTTTTATGAATTATTGTATTATATTGTAATCAAATTGTAGGGCATACTATACTTTTACAGCGTAAAAATATAAACGTTAATTATATGTTAAAATTTTATTTTTGAAATAAATATTTTTTTGTACATTATGTGTATTATTAACAATATCCAACTATAAATTTACATGTGATGTGATGTGATGAACTGTGGCTTCTCATAAACGAAGTCAAGAATATCTCAGCAATTATGTCCAGATAAAAAATAAATGGTGCCTGCCACCTAGCTAAAAAAATAAATGGTGCCCGCCACCTGGCCGGTATTATGGAATGTGCTCTTAAGTGCAAAAAAGTTGGGGACCCCTGCCTTAAGCTAACTATAACTTTTATTTATTGAGTGATACATTAAAATTATAAAGTCAGTTTTACATTTTTGTTTATTATTATATTAATGTGTGTGTAGTGTATTAAAATGAAAGTTTATATGAGCAAAATATATAAACTTATAGCTTTTGTTTTTATCTATATAGTGATTGTTTGTTATGATTATCATTGCAATTTTGTAAAATTCAGATAATAATAATAATAATAATAATAATAATAATAATAATAATAATAATAATAATAATAATAATAATAATAATAATAATAATAATAATAATAATAATAATAATAATAATAATAATAATAATAATAATAATAATATCAATAATAATACTAATAATACAACATAATAAGCAATAATATCTATAGATGAACTGTAATATATACTTATACATCTAACTTATATACAGCTCAGCTTGAGCTGGTATTCTAGATCTAGTGTCTGAATATTCTAGCACCTCACTAAAAATAGTTGTTAGCTTGAAACTGTTTTGGGGATGAATATGATTCTAGATAGAGATTTTTAGATAACTTTTAGATAGGTTCTTGGCTTTGGGTTGGTATTTTTAGATCAAGTGTCTGAACCTACCCTGGCACCTCTCTGAGGAGTGCCAAAGCACGAAACCATGATCAGGGGTTGGGGGGGTTCCTGACAAATATTTTAAATGCTGGATCTGGCTAAGCATTTATCACAAAGCTTGGTGAGGAATTGGCAATCCTCAGAGTCATGTGATCTATGACTCTTATTCTGACTATTTTAAATGCTTTCTTTTGTGGTGTTTATCGGAAAAGCTTGTTTATGGCTATTAGCATACTCATTAAATTACATTTGTAGTACAAACATATTAAGTTAAGTCATGTGATGTATGATTTGATTTTTTAATTATATATATATACAAGAAGAATACATAAGTGAATAAACCAATATACATTAGTAACCAGTTTTTCATTTCTGCACACTTAGACCCTCAATTAAGTAGTAGTCTAATATAAAATGCCTGAAATCAGGGAGTGATTTAAACGTACATGTATCTGGTTGTTAATTCTACTGAATTTAGTAATAACTAGTCTGATAATAAGCAATTGTTAAGAAAAAATATTTATTTTTGAATACAACCTTCTTTTCTTTAAGTCATTTCTGTTTATATCCAGTTCAGCCTCTGCAAAGGTGCACGAGGACATAATAGAGATAGATAAAATGGTGAATGTATGGAGCAAAAAAAATTAATATAAATTAAAAAAAACATAATAATAATACAAATGTAAGAATTCATTATTTACATATAAATATGAAATCGGACATTAAAAAAATTACAATAGTCAAATATGTTTAAAAATACATATATACAAGCAACAAAGATTACAAATTATAAAATTATTATATAAAAGCCTTTTTCGGTAAATTATGTTTTTTTTGCCCTTTTCAATATGTCTCCACGATTTAAAGCACATACAGCAACATCTATATCAATACATGAGAGAAGACAGATAAACAAATGGATATCTGACACTATCTATTATGTGATTTTTTTCTTCTCAATTCTACTACAAAATTACTCTATTATATATATTGAATGGATATATATCCACATATATTAATTAATTAACTATCCATTCTTTATCCATTAACCACTTATTATTTAACTTAATGGATGTTTTGTATATATTCATACAGTTGTTTTTATTATACATGATGTAGTTTGTTTCATATATTTTACGTCTATTAACATTTTTAATATAATCAAGAACACTTATATTATCAATACAATTTATTTTATGTCCATACTGCAAATAATGAACATATAATGCAGATCTATCATCTTTCCTAGCAATAGCATCATTGTGTTCTTTAGCTCTTTCTCCCAATTGCTTTGATGTCTGGCCATAGTAAATCATATTACAAAAATTACATCTAATTTTATAAACCATTCCTCTCTTATATTTTATAAAATTAGATGTAATTTTTGTAATATGATTTACTATGGTCAGACATCAAAGCAATTGGGAGAAAGAGCTAAAGAACACAATGATGCTATTGCTAGGAAAGATGATAGATCTGCATTATATGTTCATTATTTGCAGTACGGACATAAAATAAATTGTATTGATAATATAAGTGTTCTTGATTATATTAAAAATGTTGATAGATGTAAAATATATGAAACAAACTACATCATGTATAATAAAAACAACTGTATGAATATATACAAAACATCCATTAAGTTAAATAATAAGTGGTTAATGGATAAAGAATGGATAGTTAATTAATTAATATATGTGGATATATATCCATTCAATATATATAATAGAGTAATTTTGTAGTAGAATTGAGAAGAAAAAAATCACATAATAGATTGTGTCAGATATCCATTTGTTTATCTGTCTTCTCTCATGTATTGATATAGATGTCGCTGTATGTGCTTTAAATCGTGGAGACATATTGAAAAGGGCAAAAAAACATAATTTGCCAAAAAAGGCTTTTATATAATAATTTTATAATTTGTAATCTTTGTTGCTTGTATATATGTATTTTTAAACATATTTGACTATTGTATACTTGAAGTGCAACATAAAAAAGAATTGTTTTTAATTCTGATTCTTTTTCTGTATATTAAAAAATTAATAGTTTAAATCCTTAAAATATGTCTATAAAGACATGCACATCTTTCAAATATTATAAATAATTATCAGAAATCTCTGGAAAATTTATTTACCGTCCTGTGAGAATAATGGTATGTGGACAAATATTAAATTAAATACAGGAATTTAAGTAACATGTTATAAATTATGTATATAATTAGTGGTGTAAATATTCTAATAAAGTTGTCTGAAAATAATTTGGGATATTACAAATTATAAATGATTATCTAGAAACTACCTAATGTATCAGGTAGCTAACATCAAATAAAGACTAAATCATAAACTTAGGATTTGAATGATTGTATAAAAGTTTCTCCCCTCAATTATTTTGGCAATAACATGACAAAATTATTGATAGAATTATGAATGTCTACTTCTTTATATAAATAATAAACCATTACTAGTGTAAAAGTTCTTTTTTGGAGTATACATAAATTTAATATAGATTTCCTAGATGAAATATTAGCTATTTCTAAACAACTGTAATACAAGAATGAGATTTCTGTTAGCAGCTTCAAGACAGAGTTATTTACTTAGAGTATAGTAGCCTTTTATAAATAACTTTAGGAAACTTTAGCTAATTGAGATGATTTATTATATTTTTGCCCATACTGCTTGAAGACTTTGGGTGGACACAGTGCATCTTCAGCCACCAGCCTTCTCTACTTTTCAGCTCAAGGGTTTGTTTTTTTCTAATATCATACATAACTGTGATTGTACAGCTAACTAATTTTCTTTTCAAATGACAGTCCCAACTTTTTAAACATTTCTACTAACTTTGAATTTTTTTATTCACAAATATTTTAAAACTAGCATTCTTTTACATTCTCATAAAGTTTTACTTTGTTTATAGTAAACAATTTAATCTTTTGATTATTTTTATACATGAGCAGACAACTAGGTAGTTTATTTTTGCAGAATTTTTGTATAAAATCTTTAATTTAATTTATACAATTTATAATTAAATTACCTGAAAAAAAAGGAAATCAAATAATTTAAATATATATAAATAAAAAGTATTTATCTATCTAAATTAAAATTTAATAATATAAGGACTAATTAAATAAAAATATATTTCAAAAAGTTTATTAATAGCTGTGATTTATTTTAATATTTATATATGTGAGTGCGTGCATTATTACTATTAATATTACAAAAGTAATAAATATCTCAATATCTATATATCTGTCTATCTTTCTAATTTTTGTCTGTCTGTCTATCTATATGTCTGTCTGTCTGTATATCTATCTATCTATCTATCTATCTATCTATCTATCTATCTATCTATCCATCCATCCATCCATCCATCCATCCATCCATCCACCCACCCACCCACCCACCCACCCACCCACCCACCCACATACCTACCTACCTACCTACCTACCTACCTACCTACCTATCTATCTATCTATCTATCTATCTATCTATCTATCTATCTATCTATCTATCTATCTATCTATCTATCTATCTATCTATCTATCTATCTATCTATCTATCTATCTAATCATTAGAAACCAGTCAACATTTAGACAAGTTCAATATCAATAATCAACAATCTCAAGATGTTGTCAAGAACACCTTTTTTAACAGTAAAGGTTATATATATATAATTGAACAGAATTTTTCCATATATTTTTTAGTTTAATGTCAGCTTTGATGTAACTAGACAAGCCATCAATTAAAAACTGGTAGTGCAAGTTGAAATCATGTCATTTAATAGTAGTATTTGTCTGACTAATACAACTATTACTAAATGGCATGATTTCAATTTGCAATAACAGTTTTTAACTGGTTGTTTACTGAGATACATCATAGCTGAAATTTTTCTAAAAAATATATGAAAAATCCTGTTAAGTTATCAATATTTACATTTAAAATCTTCTAATTTTATATATGCATCATGTGAAAAAGACTATTTGAACAAATGAAATTTAAAATGTTGATGGATAAGTAAAAAAACAATTAACCAATATTAAGAACCTTGTTGCAAAATGGCTAGTGCCCTGATGTACTATACCCATAATCTGAATTTGAATACAGGCTAGATGAACTATGAAAGTTTTTCATTACAAGCAGATTTGTTAATCAATTCATAATCAATTTAGCTAACTATCTGATATGAATTTTAAATGAATTTCTAGCTACTTTTAGAGTGACAGTTGAAAAAAACATATAAATATGATTTGCTCATATAGACTTTCATGTGCTGACTTTAAAACAAAAAAATAAATTGTAATGTAAATCATTTGAAAGAAATTATATTAATTAGGTGTTCAATGCATGATTAATTACATCTTTTACAATAGTTTTCATAAATATGGTTTTAATTTCTCCTTATATGTAAAAACGAAAAATACTTAATTGTAATTATTAATTAGAGAAAATATAACTTACTATTAAAAATTTTCGGCTGAACATTTTCGAGGAACCATGCCTCATACTCATAGCCTTCATGAAAAGTGTAATCAATATATGCAAATGTAAATATTCAAATAAGCTACTGTTATGTAGCCCATTTTTTCGAGATCTCGAAGCATGTGTCCTTTCTGTTAATTGCATGGATATCTCTATTAATATAGAATGTCTCCTTTATTTTTCTCCTGTAATCATTTGGCTCTGAACATAAAATAATGGGGTTGGCAGGTATGAAGTTGTGCCCAGATTGTTTACTATGTAGACTCATGAATTATATAATACAATATTGACAAAGAAACCAGAGATTTTATAATTAATTATGGCTTAAAATTCTAGTGTAATACAATTAACAACTGTTAGCATTGCTTTATATATAAAAAGATGTAGTAGTAGATTTATCATATAGCTCAAAAATATTTTTTTAATTATAAAGTGTAATGTTCATAATGTCAAATATTTTTTACAGCTTCAATGTGGAAATTGGAAAAACACAATAGATCTAGACAAAGTTGCCTGATTCTATTTTGTTTTTCTTTTCTTCTATTTTTGTATAATGCAAGAATCTTTTGCTTTTTGATGAATTTCTCTTTCTACTGAGCCAAATAAAGAGACATGTAGATGAAATAAAGATCGGTTAAACTTTCAAATTCATTTCTTTTTAATATGAACAGTGTTATTAGATCATTTTGCTTATAGTGAGAATTCTCATCAACAATTGATCAAGTTTTTTCTCATTTATGTGCAACGTTTTGCTTAGGTACAAATCCAGCTACTAAATTGGTTACATATAAAAAATTTATTTTCCTTATTAGACCATTATTAAAATGCTGTCAGGCACTGGAAACATTCATTTGAGGTTATCGGATAACATCCTAAAATTATAATCATAAGATCATAAGATTTGGGTATGACAGATTTATAACTTCTGGATTATCACAAATAATAAAACATTTAAAAAACAGAATACAGTTATAACATTGACAATTTTAGTATGCAATATCAAAAAAATAGAAAAAATTCTGTGTCTAAAACTTCAAATAAAGTATGAGTACATTCATCACAGATGAGAACTTTAGGAGAATTAAAACTTTATACACAAACAAAATGAAGAATTAACATCAGATGGTAAAAAAGATAAAATAGTGGTAGGTCACATCATTAAAAAAATTTAATAATGCATAATGCTTTTAGAAGGCAAAATGGTTGCTAAAACTAGAAGCAAATAGATCGATAAATGTTTAAGTAATGTAACCATGTTGTCTGGTAATAACAAATATAGTCACTAAATGGTAATTATTTCCAGCTCAGTACAGCATTTTGAAAAATTTATTTCAGATTTTTGGGAAACATAATGAGTTAGTTGTTAAATGCAATAGTACACAATATAGTTGGTTTCATATCAACATCCCAATCTTTTTTTTTATCTGAAAGAGTATCAAAATATTCATTTGATTTACATTTTCAAACTGATAACTATTTAAGCTGAATATTTTTAAAGAAATTTTATGAATTTTGAATAATATTATAATAATAAAATGTTTAATTTTAAGAATTAGCTTAAGTATAAATTCAGAGAATAATATTGATTAATTTTTTCCCAAATATAACATCACTAATTTATTAAAAATTTAAATCCTAATGAAATCGTTAAAATGTTTAAAATAAGTTTTAAAAAGGTAAGATTTTTGAAATCGTTAAAATGTTTAAAATAAGTTTTAAAAAGGTAAGATTCTATAATAATTATTTCACCATAGTAATTTTTATCGTAGAAAAAATATTTCACTATAGTATATCGATGCACAACGATGTAATAATAATTGAAACCAATCCAAGATGGAAAACCTGAATTAAATTTAAACGTCAGATAATTATATGGGCAGCTTGAAGACCCATATCTAATTTTTAAATATTTATTACACAAAATTAAGTAATTGAAATCAGAAACTGTAAACGGTTAAATTTTTTTTTTTTTCGTTTTAATGTTTCTGCTTACTAGACAATAAAAATAATAAAATTAAAGATACTGAAAAATGTCTTTAAATTATTTGCTTTTCTTTTTTAAAAAAAAAAAAAGATAAAGCGAATGTAATATTTTTAATGGTAGAATAGTCAGAGATTCTATTCGGTAAATTAGTAATATATTTAATGTTACCATTAGGTTAAATATTGAATGAGAGTATAACATTAATTAAAGTTATGCATTAAAGATAATGTTATATCTTTATTCAAACGTTAAATCCAGTTAAAAGGTAGGCGTTTATTAAATATTTAAAAAAGTAAAAACTATCATTATATTAAAAATAAAATTTAAGATGAGACAAAGACAAAGGTTTAAAATAATAATAAGAACTGCAATATAGCAATGTACAAAGTAATAATTATAAATCATCATCAAACGATCGTCATAAACATTATAAAAATATGCAATGCAATGCGCTGGTGTGGCTTCTTTTTTCTCGGAGTCAGAAATCTCTCAGCCACTATGCCCAGAGAAACATGTTGACCACATTACTTTCCCCTTCCATCCCCCACCCTGTTTTCCCATATTTTTCTCTATCCTTCTTCATCCCATTTCCACAACATAAACTTTCTCAAGACTATAGCCTTTGTATCTAAATCCCCTTTATCTTTTCCCAAACCCAGCATAAAAACCAAGAATCCACTTTGTGTATAATCACTGTGCTTGTAGGCATTTACATTCAATTAACAAATAGCTAGTATTTTCTATGCCTTTCTTACATAACTTGCAGACAAAACCACTCATATTTTTTTTATTTATATGTATATTTACTTGTTGCTAAAGATCCTGTTCGAGCCTTAAACAGTAAACTACTTTCCTTATAGATCATAAATTTACTCACACCCAATATTCTGTTTAGTTCTATATATAATTATACTTTTTTTATTTTCCATACTAGTTCTCCATCTCACCAACTCACCATTTTTATTAATACTTCTATTCTTGCTTGTCACTATAACACTCAACAATTCTCCTAAAGCAATCATCCTACTTTTTGTATAAGTATACTGACAAAACATCTTTATCCAAATCTTCTACATACCATACTACCTTTCTCACCTATCTTATTGCCTGCCATTTACTTATAACCCAATTAAATACTATTTTTTGCTATTCTCTTATTATCCACAAATTGCAATCTACTGAATATTTTCATTTGACTTTCTGCATCTTTCATATAAAAATGTGTTCATTCCATATCTCCTTGAATTGCCTCCTTTGCCATCCATACATCTGCATCTAATGCATGCCTTCTTACTAACACGTAATTTGTTGTTACCATAATGTAACCCTGCAACTATCACTCCCTAGTCCCATTCTTTTCTTTGCCTCATTTATTAATTTTTTCTCCTATTCATCCAAGTAATTTCTCTAATTACTTAAAGACAATTCCCAAATTGTTATATGTATTCACCACATTTAACTTTATATCCCCCAATAAAAGTTTTTTCTCATCTCTTTCACCAGCATTTATCATCATTACTTTTGATTTTTCTTCACTAAATTTAATCCCCATCACTTTACCCACCCTTGTGCATGTCTTCAGATTAACTTTATATATTCCTTACTTTCTGTGCACAAGAAGATATCAACAAATAGAAGACCTGATAATGTATATACTCCTTCACCACCTGTTAATGGTAACTCTACCCCTCTTGTCTTTCTATTCCTCTCTCCATTTTTCTCAAATATAACAAAAACAAAATAGGTGACATAGGGTATAGCTGCCTTAACCTCAAACCCATTTTTAACTTTAATTGCTTCTATATTTCCTAATTGATATGTATAGTAATTATTTTCATACAATCTCTTAATAAGATCCACTAAAGCTCCATTCATTCCCAAATTTACTAAACTTACCCATAATCTATTTCTATTTACTCTATCATATGACTTCTCTATATCTATAAAAACTTTATGTAACTGTCTACCTGTATTCATATCTCTAAGCTGTGTGACTACAAATAAACTATCTCCTATATGCCTATTTCTCACACTATATTATTTTCTTCCAACCACCCGGTGACCTTTCCAGTTACCATATATGCAAAAATTTTATATAACACTAACATGATCACTATTGGTCTATAATTGTTTAACTTTCTATGATTCTTACCCTTTTCTTTAAGTAGTAACCTTACTCTTGTATTATTCCAGCTATCTGAAAATTCTCTCTTCCACATCATCTTATTAAAACATGATAATAAATTTAATTTTGCTCTATTTCCTAAATTCATCACCATCTCTGCTGCCCATCCAACTAAACCTCTTGCCATTACACTTTCAATATCTTTCCTGTCTCATTCAATTCATTTTCTGTAACACTAGCATTTCCATTACTATATGTTTTTAAGTTTGTTATCATTCTGTCTTTCATATCTATATCCATTACATACTTATTTAAGATTGTTTCTAATTCTTCTTTAGAGCTACATTATATTTCCTCATCATTTAGTAATACTATTTCTCCCCCCCCCTACCTTCCTTCTATCAATATATTTCCAAAATTTTTTACTTCCATTTCTTCCACTTTTATTAATATCCTCCAATATATAATTATTTATTTTAGCCAACTTTTTTTTAAAAAAAAAATACTTTTCCCATTTAATATTAACATCTTTTTCACTTTCTTTGTTTTTAATAGCACATTTATTTTCTCTGCATGCTTTCCCCCTATCTTTTAGACTTTTACTAACTCTCACTTTTCTATTGCTTTTATTTTTCTGAATATTCTCACTTAAAACACTATTTGCCATGTTTTCTACTTCACCACACCAGTCCTTATATTTATCCCCAACTCTTCAATGATTTCTTCTACTTTTATTTTATATTCTTTTAACTTATTCTTATCATTTATTATATTTTTATTAAATATTTTTCATCACATTACTAACCATTTCTATTTTTTTAAAAATTATGATCACTATTATATACTCTCTCTTTATTATCAAACACTTTAATTTTCTGTACTTTATTCATTCCCTCTTTCTCTACTAATACATAATCTATTATGTGAAATATATTATTTTGAGACCATGTGTATTGTCCTTCATAAATATTTGATAAATTTCCAATGCTCAAATTCAATCTATGGCAAAAGTTTTTCAAGAGTGATCTATTCTTGTTATCATATTATCAATTTCTTCAATATGCCAATTCATATCCCCTATAACCATTATTTTCTTTTCCTTTTTTTTGAAACTCTGTATATGCTGCTGTTTCACTTCACTATAGTTTGAATATCTTCAGTGGCTACATACACTATAGGCACCATTCATTCTTGTCTTCCTAACCTTATCTCAAACTACAAATATTATTGACACTTAACAGTATTTGAATTTTTTTTGACATAACTCCTATACCACCACTCACTTTTTTCTTTTTCTTTTTTATTTATACCCTACCATACGAAGTCTTCCAGTATATGTTCTGCTTCTTCTCTTAGATGTGTTTCTACTACTTATAATACCTCAAGCTCTTCATTTTGAACTGATGTGATGTAATGCACTGTGACTTCTCCTTATATGGAGTCAGGAATCTCTTCGCAACTATGCCCAGAGAAACCTGTTAGATACTTTACCTTCCCTTTTCATTCCCCACCCTAATTTTTCCCATATCCTGTTCCACCTCATTTCCGCAACATAATTGCCAACTTCATGGCTATAGTGGTATTAAATTGTATCTAAATTTTATCTACTGCTAATTTCTGTAACTATATAAAACTAAAAAGTAGAAAATAAAAATAATATTTTAGAAAAAGCTTTTATTTACAAAACACATTAAAAAGTAAAATATATCTACACTAAAAAAAAATAAACAAACCTTCCGCCTTCCCAGAATTGTCGATACCAGGCAACCAAAATAAAAGTGAGTGGCATTCTTGATTAACAACATTCTTAAACTATTTCTGAACATGAATTCACAATGTCTTTATGTTGGCTGCATAACATCAAGATACTGTGAAAACTGAGAAAATTTATTTTTACTTTTTAACATTTATTCCCATGGGTTTGTCGCTAAATATTTTTTAAAAGCTCTCTTAAGTTTTGGATAAGTTTTTTTTTTTAAAAAAAAATGTAATTTCTAAAAATAGATAAAAAATCACATGAAATAAAGGAAATAAAGTTTTTGTATGTATCATATATTTTTGTATAAGAATATGACTTGTTTCAAAAATTTCATTTCAAATCATATGTGATTAATACTAAAATATTAGAAAATATAAATTTGAGTATTAATTAAAATTACCATCGCTTTAGTATAAATATTTTTACATACTCGTGCTTATAAATATTAGGCATGATGAAAGGAAATAAGGGGATTACATCAAATTTTCATCCAAGGAAGAGAGTTGCAAGTGAAAGAAGGTTGTTAACCATTGTTTTAGGGTATTTATATAAATAAAAGGGTTTATTTGTAAAAAAGAAAAAAAAGTTTTTTCAGTCAATACGAAAACATATCTATTTCCCTATAGCATATATTATCTATGACAGAATTCTTTTTTTAAAAAAGGTTATATTCAAAACAATAATAAATAGAATTATGGAATTATACATTTTAAGCATGTATATTTTCTGCTGTGTACACACACAGACACACACACACACACATATATATATATATATATATATATATATATATATATTAAAGAATAAAGAAATGTGTTTTTGACAAATTATTAATAATAATATGTTAAATACTCCAGAAATAAAACAGCTAATTAGTATGCAGAAAAGAATAACATCTGAAGTAAGCAAAAGTTATTTTATGCAAATTAGCCAAACCAAAAAAGAAATCTGCAGAAAATTTAGAAAGAGTGAAATGTAGGTTAGTAGCTAAACAGTGTGGGCACACTGCACAAATATTAAAAAAAAGTAAAGTGCAGAAACTAAGGAAATAGAGAAAGAAGAACAAAAATAAATTAGTGGAAAGTTAAACTAGTAATGTGGGGGTGTTCTGGAAATAAAGAAGAGTTCTAGTCAAGAATCTATTTATTTGAATTATCTGTGATATAATATGTGTAAGCAGTAAGGTGCTTACAGAAAATAGTTATAAAATTAAAGAAACTTTATATATGTTAATCTCTCAGAAGATAAAGAACTTTAGGATATCTAGGTGATCTTATACTCAACTAACAAACTAGAAAGTTGATCCACTAATCTTATTAATATAAATTATTATTATTGTTATTATCATCATCATCATAAATCATCATTATTATTATGATGGTGATGGTGATGTTTCAGAAGTAAACTTTATTAAGATTCAAAAAGGGTTACATGAGTTACATATGAAGACATATGATCTTGGATACAAGTTAATACATGATATTACATATGCAATAAGGGTTTACAATCTTTGCATGTGATAAGCAAAAAACATGACTTACAATAAGTGAAAGAAGAATAATCATTACATAACAAGATACATGTGTCAAATTAGATTTCCACAGAATTTTTAATTGGGATTTTGTGGAAAATACATGGAAGTACAAGACAATATGAGGGGAAACATATATGGGTTGTGAGGTTGGTGTTAGATTAATATATTATCATATATAAATTGGGTCTATTTAGTGGGAAGAATGATAGTTTTTATGGCTGTCTTATTGCTCATGTGTTACATAAGTTGCATGTAAAAACATGCATTTTTGATACAATTTGATACATGAGATGACATGTATAATGAGGATTTATAATTTTTCTTGATAATAAAAGTTGATTTACAGTAGTTGGAAGAATATTAATTGTTGCATAACAAGATATGTATTTGCAATTAGGTTTACATAAATTTTACAAAAGCTTATGAGATAAATACATGAAAGCACATGACAATATTTGTTAATACATGTAGGGAATCTGAGTGGATTAGTGTTCCATTGGTATGTGACTGTACATAAATTGTGCTTATTAGTTGGTGAGCACTATAGACAAAAGCAGCACTTCACTTTACCACCATCTAGTGTAACCTTGAATATTCATGGCAAAAAGGGTTTCTAATTAGTAAACAACTGAAAGTACTAAAAATATATGTAGTTATTGAACTGGTTTCAGATCTGTATAATGGATTATTCAGATTGACTTTGTTAGACTGATTTCAATTTCAAATTTTTAACTTTACAGACAAAATGGACTTAAAAATAATTCCCTGATGCACAAGCACATTTCCAACTTTGAGTCCCATTTCCTATTGATAAAGGCCTAAAACTGATCTGGGAAATGAGATTCAAACGCTAAGAATATTAATTTGCATGCATCTTGTAATAGCTGATTATTCTAAATTATACTAAATGGGAATAGTGATATTAGATGCTACAAAATAATACGAGTTATTGGAAATATTAAATATTTTTTCAGTTTACATTTATCACTATCATGATTAGACATTTGTTATAATTTAATTTATAATAATCAATCTTCAAATATACTACTACCCAAAAATCTTATGGCATAATATCTAGGGTATGTGCCTACCACATTGATAAATCAGCAGTCAAATTTGAGCTAAACTTTAATAATTTTATCAGGTGCCAAAAAACACAAGAATTTACTTTAAAATATTCAACCAACAGTCACTCCAGATAGAAATCCAATAACTGATTCAGAACAAGTTTTAGAGGCTAAAGCAAGAAATAAAAATTATAGTTTTGTAATGAATATACATTTCATAATTTGTTGAATAATCTGGCAATTTAATTACTATTTAAATGATGTTTGTCAAACTATCTATCTGTTTATGTATAAATAAGGATGTAAAACTTTATTGGTCTGCATTTTTTAATAATAGACTTTCACATTGGCTTAGCAGCTTCACATTACTTTATATGAAGTGCCAAAACAATTTTTAACTCCTAGAACTTGATAAAATTCTGATAGAATATGTCTTTTAACTAAACCAATGGTAATATAATTTTTAAAAGATTTGGATCACATAGCACTCTGTCTGTCAATATGACAAATTATATAATTACTTATAAAAACCTAAGAATTGATTACATGAGAAATATAATAAATTAGTCTTGTTATAAACATGCTTAGAGAATTAAAGGATTGAAATGTGTTTATGTTGGGCATGTTTCTAAAACAGATGGCAATAGATGGGCTGTTAAACATTTAATGTGAATTTCAAATGATTGTAAAAGAGCTTGAGAAAAACATGTGAGATGATTAAATAAAATAATGAAGTTTATTTGAGTGATGTGAAGAAAAGCAAATTTAGATTAAAGAAATTAGATTTAACTTGAATAGATCTTTATCTGAAGTCAAGGGACAATGATTGAAAATGATGGTAAATAGAAAGCAATATGATGAGCCTTTCAGCAATAAAAGTATTATTTGCTTTGAAGTTATTTAAAATTAAAACTAAAAATATTATATTTAATTACATAATATTTGGCATGGAATCAAGTTTTTCAAAATTAAAATAATAAATATGACCTTTTGTAGTTATCTTTTATTTGTATTTTTTGATTATAATATTTCGGTATTATTTGCATGTATATTTTATTCACTGGTAAAACCACCATATACATACTAAAATACACCAGAATAAATTAAGTAATGCAATTTATCCACTACTTTTATTGACCTATATTCATGCACAATCTTATGTTTTGACTGTTCTGCAGTCTTCTTCAGAGCCACTTTTATTTACAATAAAAGTGGCTCTGAAGAAGACTGTAAGACAGTCGAAATATGAGATTGTACATGCATATTGGTCATAAAAGGTTTTTTCTAAAAAGTGTTCAAAGTAGTAGATAAATTGTATTTATATAAGATATTACAGCAAAATAAAGAAGTGGTGAATTTGGAAACTAATTAATGTTTCTTTTTTTTTCTAATAACCCATAAGTTTTTATAAAATTGAATGACTGAAAACATGAAAGTAATGTTATTTATTTAGATACTATATTTTTAATGTTATTTAGATACTGTATTTTTATAACAGACAATAATTAATAAATATACATATTTTTAAAACATATTAAATTATTTATTTTGAAAATAACACTAAAATAAATAATAGCAAAAAACATGGAGCCACATATTTTAAAAGTAAGTCTGATAATATTCTGCTGACACAACAAAATCACAATTATTGAATAATAAATATTGTCAATAGGTAGAAATCAGAAAAGGTGTGAAGTCTCCATAAAAACACATTATACATAGAAAGTGCAAGAAATGCCATCGATCAATGCAAGGACTTGATAAATGTCTTATCAAGAAAATATCTGACAAATGTGGCCTAGATATAACAGAACATGTTTGCAAGAAATGTCTCTCATTTTATCAAAATTTAAAGTTAATATTTGAAGATTTACAAGTGCTTTAACAAGAACAAATCATATATGGGTTAAACACTGTCGTGAATTTTAATATTTATAGCTTAATGTGGAAATAGTGAATCATGCTCTATAAAATTTCATAAAATAGATCTTTTTGCATTTTATATTTATTGCTATAAACATAATTATTTCCCCCCACATTGTGGATTTAAATTTTTTATGCATTTGTATTTATTCATCAATTATTATTTGGAGATGGAAATCATTTTAGATTTCAGTTTCTTATGGATTATTTATTGCTGTTATAGTAAGTGGAAGCTGATACTGTTTGAATTTGGTGTAAATTTATTATCAATATTTTTTTGGATTATAATTTTTGATGATTTTATTGAAGTCTATTTCTTCCTTCTAAATTATATGTAATTTGTGTACATCTTAGTTTTGTAATTAAATATATTGAAATTATTTTGCTCCCATTGCTAATTTAAATTCTTCCCCAAAACTTTATTTTCTATATAATTATATTATTTTCATGTTTTCAAACATATTATTTGTTTTCTAATTTTTATGTTATAAAAAACATTAATTTCATATTTGTTTTTTAAAAAATTATTATGTTTTCAAATAAAGTACTTTTTTTTAATTTTGATATTTCTTGGGAAAATTAATTTATTGATTAGTTTATTCTGGTATAATTTGAAATGAGTATGGAGATTTCACCAATATTTCATGAGAAAAACAAATTTATTGATTAGCTTATTCTGGTATTGTTTGAAATGTGTATATACGTTTCACCTATAGTTAGAACCTCAATTTTTCTTCACTTTGAAAATTACAAGGGGGGGGGGGGATAAACATAATAAAGTAAGAACAAAAAAAAAAAGGTAGATAATACAAAAGAAAAAAGAATAACACAAATTTCAATGTCAAAAATGTTAAAGAATTGAACATGGTCGCGGAAGGTACTATGTGCGTAAAAATGTATGAGATCTGCATTTGAAGTCAGATGGGAGTAAACCTCTGAGGGGGCGGTCTATCAGTGGGAAGCACTTGCTCTTTGGGAAGCGGACATTGGAAGGTCCTGCAATCAGAATAAAGTTTATGGATCATATTGTAAGTTCTCTGTATTGCGAATACCTTTATTGAATGCAGTCCCAGTCCATTCATGTCTCTTGGCTTTTGAAGGGTGCGCAGACTTCATTTTATATTCTACTGACTTTTGAATCATTTCTTCTTTGTATATACCACCCTGTAACCTCGTCTAGTTATTTCTTGTTATCTTTTTATTTTTATTTTTTTTGTAATTACTTATAGGTCAAATAAAATTATCTTGAAAGAGAAAAATGTTAAAGAATAAAGATGATCTCAAAATTATAAAACAAAGATTAACTAAAAAAATCTTTTACTCCAAGTTTTAAAATCAATTTTTCATGTTTTTCTCTTCGTTTTTATCTTTAGCAGTTTATTTTACATAAAAATAAAAAAATATTTTATGTATTCCAAATAAAATATTACAATTTAAAAAAACAAACAAACATGGAAACTTATATATATTTATTTTAAGTGTCATAGCATTGGCCGGGACGCGAACCCGCAACCCGGGCAACTACCTGCAAGTGCAAGGCAGTTGCGCTGACCTCTCGACCACCAATGCAAGACAAAGAAAACTTATATTTAGCATTCTAATTGACAGATAATACATAATAATTTAGTATGTTATTATAATTTGATAGCAACAAAAAATTTGAATAGTGGATTTATTTTTACTTTATCCCCTCCCCCATCTCCACCAATCAAAGAAAATTTATCACTGCTGGAAGAGACTGTACTATAAAGTAAACTGGAAAAAGGACATAGAAAAAAAAAAAAGGTCTGCATAATTATTAAATGGTTTACTGCTCAGGAAATCATGGTCATGTGATATGTAAATATCAAAAGTGATAAGGTTGAGTTTTGATCCAAAAATCATTAACTCTTTGGTCTTTATCAACCACTGCATAAAATCATTATTAAAAGCTTCAATAATTTTTTGAGCTTATTCATAAATTTGATTGCAATAATTTTTATTTAAATCATGTATACTATTTGATACTGTAATTAAATACTTATAAAATATGTCAATATCTACATTTTATTATCTACTTTTAAAATTATTTGCATTTAGTGTAACTTAAATCATTAACTGATATTTTCTATAAAGAATAACAACACATTTTTGAAAATGCTTTCTACAAATTATAAATGAACTTATAAAATAATAATCATGTGTTTAATTTCTTAAGTAGTCATGTGATGTTCAAGCTGTCTAGTTGTAAACAGAGTATTAACAAGTCCATTAAATTAGTAAACCACTAAACATCACATGATCACCATCTCATACTAGCACATAATTGTTGTAAACAAAGGCAAAACTCTCCATACACTAGTGCCACCTGCACAAGACTTCTGGCATCCATTGATTACTCTTGTTAGCACAAGGTGGAACTACTGTATGGAGAGTTTTGCCTTTGTTTCCATTAAATTAGTCTGAATGAAGTCTTGAATTTGTAATGGTATCACTATACTAAACCACAAAGGACATCTACATGCATTGTTTACACTCTAATAGGACTGGAGATGTTCTACTCTATGGGTTGTTAATATAAACAAAATAGTATAGATTAACTAAAATGGATGATCAAAGCTTAATCACCAGAACTCATAGTGTGCTACCAAATACATAATAGGATGATTCACCAAATCCATCAAGGAAATAAGGTAGGAAAAACAAGTTTTGCTAATTGAAAGCTCATCATTATATTTAGGCTTTATTGATACACTACAAGATAAAAGTTTCTTTTCTCCATACCACACTAACAAATTTCTTTATTTCATCCATCCACTTTTCATGTGGTTGCTTTCTGGATCTTTTACAATCTTTTGGGAACCAGCTTAATATTTCAACTGTCTACCTATTATCATTTGTTTTAGCAAAGTATACAGACTATCTTCACTTGAATTTTTTAATTTTTCAAGAATGTCAGTTATACCTGTTTGTTCTTTCATCCATGTATTTCATTTTCAAACTCTTCACATTGCTCCTAACATAAATCTGTCTATACTTTATTGAATGGGCTGAAGTCTCTATATTGCTCTTCTAAGTGTCTCAATCCATGTTTAATTCAATAATTAATTTCTTCCACTATGTTTCCTTCAGTATTAATCATTTGATCAAAGTATTAGTAGTTGTTAACTTCTTCTAATCAATTTTTATTTCCTCCTTTTGACAAAATCCATTGAGCATTACTTTAGTTCTTTTAGCTTTATCTTTAATCCCACTTTTTTTATTTTCATCTTCCTGAAGCTCTGAAAAATTATTTTCAAAAACAATTACATTATCTACAAAATTGAGATGACTTAAATAATTTCTGGCTACTTTCAATCCCTCAGTTTTCAATTTAATCTACAAAATATTCCTTTTAAAACTGCTGTAAAAGTTTTAAAGATATGGAGTTATCCTGTCTCACACTCTTCCCAATGTTAATCTTTTTATGATCTAGTCACGACTATTTTTCAGAGTACAGCAGTATCTTGATAATACAATGCTTTAATCATCAAAGAGATGTTTTTTCTAATCCACAAATATAAAATCATCTCATATTCATTGTGCCTTTCTTTAACTTCTTTCAGTGTTTGGATGTGATCTACTATGTTGAAATTACTTATAAAATCTGCTTTTATTTTGGTTGTTTAAAATTCAAAATTTTCTATTTCTGAGTTGTTAATTTAAACTAGCTTTATATAAGTATACATGACAACAATGATTATGTCATGAGAATACCACACTATAATACCTACTATGAGGTGAAATTTCTATTTCATACTATTGTCTCCATTTTATTCATTGGTAGCATAGTTCTGTTTTTATATTATAATAATCATGGATCATGTTTTCACATATGTATAGTTTATGGTCATAGAAAAATAGTTTCAAAATATAAAAAACTGATATGAACACACAAATATATTTACAATTACAATTTAATAATTCAAAATAAATATGCATTCCATAATGTTACTATAGACGCATAATACATATGCACATATATATATATGAAAATATTTTCAGTGCATACTGCTATCTGGAGTAAATATCAAATCACCTCAAATGTTAAGAAATTTTCACCTATGACCTCTGTGTAAATATAGTAAGCATGTTTGTTTAGGAGCAGTTTAAAGACCGTTGCTTATGTAGCTGCAAATTTCTTAACAATTGAGATGATTTGATATTATATATGTATATAAGGAACAATCAATATATATTAACATGTGCTTATTTTCTTCATATCTTATTAAAAAAATTAATATTCAATCTAATTTACATTAAATTACTTCTAATATATTTATTTCACATAAATTGGTTTTATATCTTAAGTTAGTTAATTCACCATAATACAAAATATTAATAACTGAAACCAAAATAATAATTTTCAAAATTATAATGTACATATCAAAATTATTGAAGTGTTATAATTAAATATTGAGCTTTTTATAATAATAAATCTTTTATTTAAAATATATGTTCTTTCGAATTTTCTTTCTGCAAATATGAAATTTAAACTGAACAAAAAACTCATCCATAAATTATGTATAAGCAATATTCATATATCCATGAATGCAAAGAATAGAAAGTCCATCTATTTGTTGTATTTATTGATTATAAATGTTGTTTATACATAGTTTCCAGATATATTATTACATCCGTTTACATTATATATATATATATATATATATATATATATATATATATATATATATATATATAAACACTAATAATATCAATATAAATTGCAACACACTTATATAATAAAAAATAATTCATGTTAATCATTTAACTTTTAAATATTAATCTCTAACTAAATTCAATGTTACTATGATTTATTTCCTTTGCTATATATATATAAATTTACATTTGATATTGAATGTGTTAAAATTTTTCATAAAGAGAGAAACCATAATAAAAGAAAAATTAAGAAGGCAATTTTAATAAATAGAAATAAAATGAATATAATTGTAGAGAAGCTGCTAACTTTAAAATTTGGGATTCGTGGAATTTGAGTTGATAATGTTTGCTTTTGTTATGTTTTTTGTATTGAACAGCAATTGAGGAGGGTTAAGAAATTAACTGAAAGTACTTCTGCAGATTGAAAGTCTTTAACTAATAATTTATTACCATTATATTTATTATTTTTTACTGGCATATATTGCTGCAGAAAGGCATTTACTGTTAACTGATAGAAGACCCTTTGATTCTTCTCTGAGGATTTAAAAGAAATGAGTAGGGTGAATTCCTAATGTCCATTTCATATGTTTTTATCATTGCAACTGTTGCAGCTGATATTAGTATATAATTATTATAAAGTATATTGATATGTATGGGCTTCTCATTAATATACATCGGCCAACTTGATGAATTTGTTGGTATTTTATGCCTGAGTTTAAAATAAAAAAACACTATAGTCTTAACTGAAATATGACTTGAATTTTCCTGAAAGCAGAATGATTGTATGCATGAATGATTTTTATTAGATATTTATAATCATAACAGATGAAACTAAATTATTCATTATTCTGAGGAGATTGTAAATTCACAATCCAAACCAGGAGGTGGTGGCTGAAAGTGGAGAGTGATGAATTTCCTGATCATGGATCTAGGATGCCATTTGATGATGACCTAAAAAATTTGTCTAATATTAAATGGGTATTATTAAACTTCATGAAGTTAGAAGAAACTGTGAAAAGACAATTGATTTAAAAAGCAAATATGTATGTATTCTACTACAAAAGCATAAATATTGAAAGCACAAATGGATTAGGATTCATTATTTATAAACCATGGAAAGATAACTTTGTTGAGATTGATGGTATATCAGACAATGTCAAGATTAGTTATTCAATTTGATGATACCAAATGCAGATAATTCAGGTTATGCCCCAACAAATTCTTATTATGATAAATATGTATAGAATTTTTATAATGAAGAAAAAAGCATTTGATCAGACTAAACATTTTTAAATTGTCATGACTGACTTTAAAGTTAGAATTGATCAGCAAATAAAAAATGAAAGTGATGTGGATAAATTGGTTATAGTGATAAAAATGAGAGGCTATAGACTTGTCAGAAAAACTAAAAACTATATAATGAATTATTCCACTGAGAATTATGCTAAACCAATATGGGCATAAAAGCATACAAATGAAGGCAAAACAGTTGCAGATTGCATTTTAACTAAATGTAAATACTTACACAGGAATTGTTCATAGATCATAGAGATGTAAGAGAAATGTTAATGCAAAACTAGAGAAACAAAAATTATTAAGAAAAACAGTATTCACAATAGATAGTCATAATTTTGTAAACATTTTAATGAATTTAAATTAGAACTTCCAAATCATTGTACAATACTAACAGATGCTGAAGACAGTTCAGATTTGAATGATATTAATAGGAAGATAAATGATATACTAATGAGAACTGCAGTAAAGATAGCTGGTACAAAAAGAAACAATTTAACAGTAAAATATTTACTGAGACAAAATAATTTATGAAGCAAAAAAGAATATAAAAATATATAAAAATGATCTATTAAGAAGGATTGAATATCTAGAATTTTACAAAATAGTATAAACAAGTTAATAATAATGTAAGAAAAATATTTGTGAATTAGCAAGGAAAGCTATGAAAGAGAATATAAGTATTAAAAATAGTAAACAGCATATTGGTATTGGTAAAAAAAAAATTTCAATATTAAGTAGAAAATGTGGAACCATTACTAAAAAAGAGACATCATCACAAAATGTCTATAATGAATTATCTCAAAATCGGTTTGGAGATAGGAATAATTCTAGCTAAAGATTTTAAATACTTTCTCTTGCAGCATTTATTGGATAAGCTTGTTTAGAGCTATTAGTATGCTCATTATATTATATTTTTAATACAAGCTTATTAAATTAAGTCACATGATGTATGACTTGATATTTTTACGATTATAGTTTGCCTTTTAAAGCTTTGATGATGCTATATTGCTAAGGCTGTTAATATATTCATGGTGTATCTGAAATTGGTTCAGTCCCATAAAGCTATTTAAGTTAGATAGCTCGATTTGAAGATATATAGATGTTTGAAAATTTCAGATTTTCTTCTTGTAGTTAAATATTAGATAAATGCTGTGCTTGAGTTGGTATTTTAGATCTAGTATCTGAATCCTAGTGCTTCACTAATGAGAGCCATTAGCTCAAAACCGGTTTGGAGAATAGACAAAATTCTAAACAGAGATTTTAAATGCTGTGCTTGAGTTGGTATTTTAGATCTAGTATCTGAATATCCTAGCACCTCACTGATGAGAGCCATTAGCTCAAAATTGGTTTGGGGGGTAGAGCTGATTATAGATAAGGATTTTAAATGCCATCTCTTGCAGAAATTTATCAGAAAAGCTTGTTTAGAGCTATTAGACACTCATTATATTAGAAAAACAGTATCCGACTCAATTATTACATCTTCTGAATTGACCTTAAATGAAGATGCAATTAAATCTATGAAAGAAAAAAAGTTCCAAATATTGATGGAATTATAATGGATATCCTAAATGAAGCAAATGAAGAATTAGAAATATTGTTGGCAAAGTTATAAACCAAAGAACTAAATGATAATAATGTTGCATATTATTAGAATGCCTTACTAATATTAATATTTAAAAAGATGATGAAGAAGATATTAAAAATTATTGACACATCTCTTTCTTTATTTGGTCTATACAAAATTTTTACTAAGATAATTGCATTTCATCTACAGTGAACTTTGGATTTTAACCAATTAACAGAATGTTATATTTAAATGTCATTTTACCACAGTAGATCACATCTGAGTATTGAGAGAAGTTGTAGAATGGTCCAATGAATATGAGATGTGATCATACTTTGCTTTGAGTAGATCATGAAAAGGTATTTAGTTCTATAGGCACTCCTTCACTGATTAAAACATTGGCTCATCAAGATAGGGACTTATGATATATTCATATTCTGAAGAATATTTATCAAATGCAACAGCAATGATGCGATTACATAATGATAAAAGCAAGAATAATATTAACAAAAATGCATATGAGATAGCTCCTTATTTCCAAAGCATTTAAAGCAGTTTTATTTTGTAAATTAAAATAGAAAGCTAAGATAATAAAAATCAATGAAGATTATTTAACTCATCTAGACTTTGTAGAGGAGGTATTGTTTATGATTATAATGTTTCAGAACTTATCAGATGAAAATAAGAAAGTGGTACTAAAGATAAATGCTAAAAAGATCAAAGAAATGTTTAATGGATTATTTCAAAAGAAGAAAATAAAAATTGTTTATGATGAATTAGATAATTATAACTTACAAATAATTTAGTCTGATTATTAATTCAGATAGAAAGATAAAAGATTAAATTATTCATAAAATTAAACTTAGATGGAGTGCTTTTGATAGATGTAACTTAATATTAAAATAAATATGCTTAGTGTTAGAAAGAAAAGTTTTAAAGTAAATATGCATTACCAGTATTTATTTATAAATCTGAGACTGACATTTAATAATAAAACAATACAATGATTTAAGACTACTCAAACAAAATATGAAAAGGTGTATGTTAGGAGTAATAAGGAATGACTGAAAATAAAATACATATATAAGAGAATAAATAGGTTTTATGAATATCATTAAAAGAATTAAGTCACTGGAGTGAAGTTGGACTAGACATATTACTAAAAGAAATGATAATAGATAGTCAGTTGAAATATTAAACCAGATTACAAGAGTATGTAAAAGATTTAGAAAATGACCACACATGAGATAGATGAATAAAGGAAGGAAGTGTGCTGGAGTGATGTGAAGAAAGAGGCTAGAAGTCAGAGAAACTGGATTAAACTTGGATAGAACTTTATTCAGCTTTAAATTACTAATGGCTGAAGTCATACATCATGTGACTTATTTGGGTTGTATTTGCAAAGATCTTCCTTTACTTCAATAAATTTTAACAAAAAAACTAGTTAATGGACATGAATTGTTTAGTCTGAAGAAGACTGTCAATTAGTCATATTGATAGTTTCCTGGCAACATCAAAAACAAAGTTACCTCTGTTTACATGGATATAATTTTTTAATTTCCTTTTTTTTTATCAAACTAAAATTCCATGAAAAAATATAAATTCAATATATTCAAGTCTTTGTAGAAGATTAATTATTATTTTCAGAATTTCAAAAAAGATGCTATCCTTTTCCATTCTCACACCTATAAAAAATCACTTCATTGATTTAAATCATTATAAGAACTTGACTTTGAAGTGTGAAATAGGTTCTCTTTTACTTCAAAAAAGCACAATAAAATTTCTATTAAATTATAATGTAGAAAACCTGTTTAGTTCAGGAAGATTATTTATTATTAGTAATTTATTGTTTTCTGGTAGTATTAAAGGGTAAAATTTCTTCAGTTTACATGAATATAATCTCTTAACATCCAATGCTAAACAAACTAAAAATCTGTGGAAAAAATATAATTTCAATATACATATATAATATTAAAATGAACTAACAACATTCTTATAAAACTAATAGTTACCCAGGAGATATCTTTGTTTTATGCATTGTTTATATGATTCAATTTAATAAAAAAAGTTTTATAAAAATGGGACTGCTATAATTTTTTGATATACTATTTATATTTACAATAATATATAAGTGAGATGGTAATAAAACTATTCGATATTTAAAATGTAGATCAGTGATTGGCAACAATTATTATTTCAGATCACTTTTCTTTGTTCACTGGTCAAATAAACAGATGAATAATTTAAAGTATTGAATATCAGATATATATATATATATATATATATATATATTTATATTGTATATGTTTATATATATATATATATATATATATATATATATATATATATATAAACATTACAAGTATAAAGCTAAACTAGTCAATATATAATCAAAACTACCCCAAATCCAAAATTCAACCATACCAGCATAAAAATAATATTAAAACACTACCAAAGGTTTCACTGCTACAAGCAGACTTCTCAAGTGTAAAGAACTACAAAAACTACACAATGTATATAATATTAAACATTACCCACAAATCCATTCACTTACCATCCACCCTTAATATTAAAAGAACTCTTAAATAAATTAATTGCTTCAGAATAATAAATTTTCAATAATAAAGATTCTTTAATTCTTCTTTTGATTTCATTTCTCTCAAAGAAGACAACCTTAGCTTCATCAAAATCAATAGTGTGGCCTGTATCTTTTTCATGGACATACAAAGCAGAACTAAGATATCTATTTTTAACTCTACTTTTATGAACCTTTATTCTTTCATTTAAACTCAAACTACTCTAGCCTATGTAAACCTTCTTACAAAATAAACAAGGGATAAAATATACTACACCAGGAATAGTCTTTCTATCAAAATTTTTTTTTGTATTATTTAATAAATTATTCAATGTAATACCCCTTTTCCAAGCAATTTTCTTATTTCCAAACAATTTACTATTTCTACATACAATTTTATAAGAAGACAATTTAAATGGCAAAGAAATAAAATCATATTTTTCTTTAACCTTTACATCCTTACAAACATTACTATTAAATAAAATACTTTTAACAAATTTATCAGAGTACCCAATCCTCAAGTAATCTTTATAAAATTGATATTTCTGAAATAAAGCTACCTCACTAGAATTATTTAATTTATTATTCCTATAACAATAATTCCTTAAAGCATCTACTTTATAAGATACAGACTGATAGCTATCAGGTTTAATTATAGATCTTAATTCTTTACTTTTAACAAAATGACTGCACAGTAAAGAATTAGTCTCTACATTTCTAATAACCAAACGATCTAAAAATTTTAACTTACCAAAATCTAACCCCCCTCTTTTTAACACAAATTTTATAGAAGGATCAAAACAATTAAACTCATTTACAAATTCCTTCAATTTATCATTCTCAACTACAAATAAACAATCATCAACATATCTGACAAATAACTTTACATATAAACAATTCTTTTTAATAATAATTTCCTCTTCCATAAAACTAATATAAACTGAACATACTAAAGAAGAAATAATATAACCTATTATCCACCCTTCCTTAATCTTATAAAAATTACCTTTATAAGTAAAATACATAGAATCTTCCAATAACAAAAGCAAATCTTTAATTACCTTAATTTTATTTTTTGATAAAGAACCTTTCTTAATCAATACAGACAAAAGAACATCAATACTGCTTAACCTATTAACAGACTGATACATATTTTCAATATCTAAACTGCCAAATACCCAATTACTTTCCATTTTAAAATTATTAATCTTATCAAAAGCCTCAAAAGAAGAAGAAACTGTGTACTGACCGCAATCAACAAATTGTTTTAAAAAATTATTCAAGAATCTAGAAATACCCTCTACAACACTACCTGTAAAATCAAAAATAAATCTTAAAGGAAAACCATCTTTATGAGTCTTAATATTCACAAACATCTTAGCTGATGTGAAATCATTAGGATAGCATTTTAGATAATCCACTCTATTAAAAAAATTTAAATTAACTATTTTCTTTATAATATCTATCAATTTTCTTTTAATCAAATTACCTGGATCTTTATCTAAAAGCATATATTTACCATTATTTAATTCTCTATCCATTTTCTCTTTGAATTCATCTCCTTTCATAATAACAAACCTACCAGCTTTGTCTTCACAAGAAATGATTACATCATTAGCAATTAACCTATTCTTAAGATGTTTAATCTCTGCAGGATTAATAACAATTTTTTCTTTCCTTTTTAAACTTTTATTCAAAATCGATTGAATACCAACTTTCTGCTCATCACTCAAATTACTAGATTCAATAGACGAAATTGTATCAAAAACTATATTTTTTGAATGAAATGGAACAAAATTAGGGCCTTTACCAAGAATATCTAATTCTCTATCATTTAACTTTATATCAGAAAGATTAACAACTCTATCATCAGAAACATTACTCTCATACCCTTTATCACTACAATAAATTTTATTAACTTTCCCAAACAACCACTTTAATTTTCTTTCATATTTTTTACAATAGAAATTTGACCTATTCTGTCTAAATTGTCTCATAAAAAAATTCAAAATTGAATAATTAAAATCTTTCCTCCTGTCTAAATAATGTCTATTTCTTTTATATACATAAATAAATTTGTAAAACCATACAATTTTTTTTTTAAAAAACTATTCAAAATATATGTTTGTAACTTAAAAACTATACTAAAATTAATAACACAACACCTAGGAAAAACACTAAATTCCCTACATTTTTTAAGAAAATAAATCTGCCATCTTAAAGACTCTATCCTATCACTTAATCTAGACTAATTTTTAATACTTCTAATATTATTCAATGGAAAATTATTAAAAACTAATCTCCACAAACCCATACTAAAACCCAATTACAAATATCCTTATAAATTAACACACAATAAAAACATACACACACTTTTATATATATATATATATATATATATATATATATATATAAAAGTTTATATTATGTGTATTATATATATATATATATATATATATATAACTAAATAAACACAAATATACTCTTTGAACCAAACTCAACCAACAAACAATATACATAAATAAAATTCAAATATATCAATAATAATAATAAAAAATAAAATTAAAAAATCTTTACACTACATCAGCAAAACTTCTTTTGAGGCTTTTGATAAGATTAATAATTTTAAAATGGAAAGTAATTGGGTATTTGGCAGTTTAGATATTGAAAATATGTATCAGTCTGTTAATAGGTTAAGCAGTATTGATATTCTTATGTCTGTATTGATTAAGAAAAGTTCTTTATCAAAAAATAAAATTAAGGTAATTAAAGATTTGCTTTAGTTATTGGAAGATTCTATGTATTTTACTTATAAAGGTAATTTTTATAAGATTAAAGAAGGGTGGAAAATAGGTTATATTATTTCTCCTTTAGTATGTTCAGTTTATATTAATTATATGGAAGAGGAAATTATTAGTAAAAAGAATTGTTTATATGTAAAGTTATTTGTCAGATATGTTGATGATTGTTTATTTGTAGTTGAGAATGATAAATTGAAGGAATTTGTAAATGAGTTTAATTGTTTTGATCCTTCTATAAAATTTGTGTTAGAAGAAGGGGAGTTAGATTTTGGTAAGTCAAAATTTTTAGATCCTTTGGTGATTAGAAATGTAGAGACTAATTGATTACTGTGCAGTCATTTTGTTAAAAGTAAAGAATTAAGATCTATAATTAAACCTGATAGCTATCAGTCCGTATCTCATAAAGTAGCTGCTTTAAGGAATTATTGTCATAGGAATAATAAATTAAATAATTCTAGTGGGATAACTTTGTTTCAGAAATATCAATTTTATAAAGATTACTTAAGGATTGGGTACTCTGATAAATTTGTTAAAAGTATTTTATTTAATAGTAATGTTTGTAAGGATGTAAAGGTTAAAGAAAAATGTGATTTTATTTCTTTGCCATTTAAATTGTCTTCTTATAAAATTGTATGTAGAAATAGTAAATTGTTTGGAAATAAAAAAATTGCTTGGAAAAAGGGTGTTTGTTACATTGAACAATTTATTAAATAATACAAAAAAAATTTTTGATAGAAAGACTATTCCTGGTGTAGTATATTTTATCCCTTGTTTATTTTGTAAGAAGGTTTACATAGGCTAGAGTAGTTTGAGTTTAAATGAAAGAATAAAGGTTCATAAAAATAGATTTAAAAATAGATATCTTAGTTCTGCTTTGTATGTCCATGAAAAAGATACAGGCCACACTATTGATGTTGATGAAGCTAAGGTTGTCTTCTTCGAGAGAAATGAAATCAAAAGAAGAATTAAAGAATTTTTATTATTGAAAATTTATTATTCTGAAGCAATTAATTTATTTAAGATTTCTTTTAATATTAAGGGTGGATGGGAAGTGAATGGATTTGTGGGTAATGTTTAATATTATATATATATTGTGTAGTTTTTGTTGTTCTTTATACTTGAGAAGTCTGCTTGTAGTAGTGAAACCTTTGGTAGTGTTTTAATATTATTTTTATGCTGGTCTGGTTGAATTTTGGATTTGGAATAGTTTTGTTTATATATATATATATATATATATGTGTGTGTGTGTGTGTGTGTGTGTGTGTACACATCAATATATAACATATATAATTTTTATAATGCAAATTCACTTGTAAAAAATAATAATATCATATTGTAGAAAATATTCCATTGCCTTATCAGCTTGCTTAAGAAAATAAGAACAGTAAAAAACATTCAAAATTTATGTTTACATAAATTAAAAGTTTAACTATTAACTATCATATACCAATGACTTTTTAGTGCTATTTTTCTTTGCACAACATTCTGAAGTGTTACACCAATTAATTTCTTAATGAATTTGAAAAATAATTTGTTTTAGGAAAGAAAATTATGGCAGACACATAATGAATCAAAAATAGTTAAATATTGATATCATTTTTCTATTAAACTAGTCAGAAAAAGATGACCAACATTCCAATATAATTGTTTTTATATTTGGTTATTTTTTTTAAATTTCCGTCAGCATTTTTTTATATGTATTATTCCAACTTAAAAATCTTTTAAAATCAATTAATTTCAATTCCAGATTATTGACTCCCAGAAAATAAAAAGTAATGGTTCATTTATATGACTTTATTTTTACAAAAATACTCTGGATTAAAATCAGAACATCAGTAGAGTAAAATTAATAATTTCCATTAAATATTAATTAATAAAATATACAACTATTGAAAATAATATGAATGTACTGAAATAATGGTTTACTATATTTTTGTAAGTTTAACAGTTCAATAAAACAAACTTTATTTCTTTGTAAAGATAACTAACTGTTAATATAGATAATTTATTTTCGCTCCTCATCAGTAGTAGTACAATGAATAGTATATGATGTTTTTTTAAAAAAATTAGTATTACAAATGTAAATTTTCCATTCAGATCTGTTAACTGATTTTTACTTCAATTATCTACATGTGCTAAGTTCTCTCCCATTGTCAGGTAATATAATTAGACAAAAAAGTGTCATGATAGTGACCTCCTATGATAGTTTATCACTATTTCACATGATCATCATTTTATATGCTTGCACAGTATTGAATGGATAGGCACTAGATATGGATTTTATGCATAAACCTTCTTGCATCCATTGACTACTAAAGCTTGCACTTGGTGACACTACTGTATGGAGAGTTTTCTATTGTTATTTTTTTATTATTCAACATCTTAAAACACTTTTATCTATTATTTTTTATTTTCAATCACCTATTACATATAATGCAAAATCTAGTGGATAATGTTTTTGCAACAATGTGCTATATATTTGATTTGTAAAATATGTTCAATAGCAACAATGAAATACATCCCCCTTACCTGTTAACAGATTTCATTATGAACAATTCAAAAGGCAAGGCAATAGATAACATACTAAAAAAATAAATTAATTTATTTTAAGAGAGGTACCCCAAAATAACAAGAATCATTTTCTGGTTTGTGCACCTACTGTAGTATATGGTTCTTCTATTATGTACTTTTTTCAGGCACATTCTGCATCAATCTGGCAAATGGCATCACCATGTGAAATCATCATTCCAGATAGCAAGCTTTTGTAAAGTGCATTTTGCATATTTGGCAATTTTTTATTATGATTAAAATGTTCAAACAATGAAATCCTTCTTTTGTTTACAGAAAATGACAGGCAAAACAGTTGTAATGCTTGAAATAGATTCCAAGCAAGCTGATCTCATGAAAACACAAGTTACAAGTGGTTTAATTGAAATTTTAAATTTACCATATTTCTAAAAAGCATGGCAAGTGAAGTCTAAAGCAAAACATTGCTGTTGTTTATAACAAATGACATTTTTCTCTCAGATTTCATTTGTAATAGTCAGGCATTTTATTTGCAAGTTTTGAAACATTTATATGATATGGTAAAACAAAAATGTCTCATATTATGGAAAAGAGAAGAATGCAAGCTTGGACCCTGACAAAATGTCATCTCTCAAAGCTTTGGGTGCAAAACACTTTTTAATTAAATTCAGCATGACTCAGTATATCATATCTATTAGCCATAATTGCTTGATCTCACTTCATCTGATTTTTTTTAATCAATGGAAAAAATGTCTGCTTTTTGTGTGTGTGTGTACTAAGATGTGGTGGGAAAAAAATTTGCAGATATTAGATGGCATTATTTTGTAAATATGTTTAAACCGGTGTATTGCATCAAATGGACAGTAATTTGAAAGTGATTAAATTTATAATACTTAAACATAATAAACAATTTTCACTTATAAAAAATCTGGTTACTTTTGAGTATCCCCTTTATATTTTCATTCTTTTGTTCACCATGCACATACCTACATAAAGAGAAAGAATACACATTATCAGCATGATATATGCATATTGCCACACATGTGCGTGTTTATTAAAATACTTTAGTGCAGTTTGTTATCCAAGCATTATTTTACTATCTGTGAAATAGATTGAAAGTAATTAATATGGATTCGAAGACAATCTAATATACAATAATAACTGATGCTTAGATAGAAGCAGAAACTTCCCTAACACATTTTAATAAGACAATACTAAAAGTTGTAAAGGTAACAAGAAAGAAGAAAAATGTTTCAAGATTTGGCCAGTTGTAAAAAGTTTTAATGAAATCTTATTTTTTTCAGAATCTTCGTATGTTAGATTTTTTTTTCTATAAAAATTTAAATACAAATGGTACAAAATAAAGCTTCCAATTTACAAAAATAAGATTATATTATTTAGAATTAATTGAAATAATAAATTGATTCACATTAAAATAATTGTTGTTGTTATATATTAAATTCATAAATGACTTGTTTTTATATGTTTGAAATGTTATTTCAATTAATTAATTATTAATAATATAAGTGATATTTATTAGATGACTATTAATTTAAACAATTAAGTCGTTATGTTGAAATAAGTTACTTGTCGTTAGATAATAAATTATTAAAAATATAATTATTGTTATTTTGCAAGTTTAAAATGTTGATTTATTCAAGTTGTTTAATCATTACTGAAGATAAATATGTTTGTTTTTAGATGTTTAATTAATCTAGTAATTAGTTATTCATTTTACTGTTATTACTCTGCGATAAAATTTAAAATCTATATGTATATGGAGTTTCCCTGGTATCCTCTGGTATTTGGTTACTAGCATAAATATATGATATATAATAGCAAACAGGATATCACATTCATGTGTACCTATGATGCAATTTAATTTTTAAAATGAGTAAATTAAAGAGTTGGTACAAATAATTAACACAAAATTATAACAATATAGACACACAAAAAACTATATTGTACCAAATTCAGAGAAAGTGAAAGAAAGATGGCATATTTTTATGCACAAATATAATATTGCATAAATTAATGACTAATTTTTTAAGCCAATCTCAGTAAATGGATTTTTTCTTAAATAAATTATTTTTATTTATTATTTAAATAATAGAAATAAAAATTTTTTTATATTAAATGCTTTTATTGACTATGCATTAAAAAAATAAAATAATTGTTTTTTCAACAACAATTGGAGTTTTTAGATATAACTTGAAATAAAAGCATGGGAGATGGATCCAGAAATTAAGTCAATCCCTTATTATAAAAAATAGGGATTGACTTAATTAATTTCTGTGAATATATGAAATATCTGATGGCTTATATACAAAAAATATGTACATACTAAATATATATATATATATATATAGTATGTATATTTAGTATATATACATAATTATGAATGTATAATAAATCAGTAACTAACTTTACTATTTAAATTTTATTTTTATTTTAAAACAGTTGTTTTTAAAAAGAATGCTAAAAGAGTGATTTCTTTTGACTTTTTCAAGATTGTTTTAAATAATGCGATTTTTCTAGTTTACTTTTTTAAAAAAAAAACAGTTGTTTTAAAATAAAAATAGAAACGGTTTCTGATTTTTTTACACATACATAATTATAATATTAAATCACTTCAGATTGTTAAAAAATCCAGCACCGCCCTCTGCAAAATAAATATAGTCCATACACATTCTAAATATGATATACACCTTAAGAGTTTAAAATGGTTTTAAAAGTGTTTTTAAATTGGAAAAAAATTTAAACTCCTCTAATGACAATTATTTAAAACAAATAAAAATTCTAAGAATAATTGTTAACTGCAAAATGTGAAATTATTGAATATTTTCATCTTTTTCCCACCTGACATGGTAAGTCTTTTAAATAGGTTAGGAGATATCACTTAGTTATATATCAATTTTTAAGCAATTCTATTGAATTTAAATGTATTAAACCTTGATTTTAAAATTTTATTCTAATTTGAAAAAAATCAAAAGTTAACAAACAAAACAAATTTAAAAAAAAATCAATACAAGCATTTAAAAACAATCTTGATGTCATTTACTCTTAGCAGATTTGATTTTATCATTAACTTTGAACTTTGGAATTATTTTAAATAAAACTTGTACTAATAATTTTTATTTAACCATCTCAAACTCTGCATTTTCAGATGTTTTTCTTTGTCCCATACACCAATGTAAAATATATGATAAAATGATTATTACTTTTCTGTAAATAATAAATTTGACTTCATTCGATATACATTTTTATTTACTACTAAAATAAATTTTAACTGTTCACATTTTCTTTCTGTAAACATTAAAAAAATAAAATTGTAAACAAAGCAAAGAGTTTAAATGTCATCATTTCTAGAAAGATTATTTTCAGTTTATAAAATCAATGAAATATTTCTTAATTCTTATTATTTGTAAACATTCAAATTAATAATTATTTACTTCTCTTATATCTAATGGTTTAAATCTTGAATATTTATTGTAAAATTGCAATAGTTTTATACTCATAAATATAAATAGATTGCTGACATAGAAACTAAGCTTGTAAATTGCTTCATGCCATGCTTAGATTCACTGCTAATATAACATTATATTTTTGAAAATAAAGTACTTCAAGTCAAAATAAATTATTAATAATTTATATTTTTTGATATCTAATAAATATACTGTAAATTACTTTTAAAAAATATCTAAATCTGTAATAAATTCACAAATAAACAAGTTTTTTTTTGGTCATTGGAATTATTTACTTTAAATAATGTTACAGTCAAATATCAGCCTTTCACGCTAATTGTGCATACGCTTTGAGAGTGTTAATAATAAATGAATACTTTCTCACCAATACAAGATATAGTATTTATGCAGGAATAAAAGGAATTCCTGCATAAATACTATATCTTGTATTGGTGAGAAAGTATTCATTTATTATTAACACTCTCAAAGCGTATGCACAATTAGCGTGAAAGGCTGATATTTGACTGTAATACAATTGTTTGCATATGCTATATAAAATAAATGCTTATTTAAACAATGTTGTAAAACACCAAACATTTTACAGCATTGGCAACAAACAATGGTTGAACATGTCAGGGTGGGGCTTATGTTTATTGTAAGAGCAGGAATTTTGAATTTCCCACCTTCTACCACAAATGTTTCAGTGAAAATTTATTATAATAAAATATACCATTTTACATGAATTTTAAATGTATAATACTTACAAAAAATTCACAAGGGGGTAAATTGATCAAAAGTCAAATTTCTGGTGTCCTGCTAAATTGAAAGGTTAATACAAACATGTGACTAAATACTACATTTTATATATAATACAAAACATAACTTTTCAAAAGATAATTAATAATGCTGTTTATATAGGTAAGCATTTACTATGATTTACAATATCAAATGGATAATTTTTGAATTCTTTTATTTTTCATTCATTTTTTTTCCAAATTGTAGTTTACTGAAATCACAATTGATAAATCAATAAATAAAATAGAACTATTTTTATATAGTTATTAAAGTGAAGATTGTCATAGGCAAGAATGTGAACCAGTATTTCTAATTTATCTTTATATACATTTGGTGATTATTTATATTAAAATTATAACATTTTAACTGAATTTATTCATTAATGTTTTAGATAGTAGCAATCATTCAAGGTTGTCTCAGAGATAATTGAAATAATCTCTATTACAGAAGAATGGTTGATAAACTCTAGCAAAATATTAGTCACTGCAAAATAAAACACATCTTGTATTTAATCAATGTAGATAATGTCAAACACTGAAGAATACATATACAAAAAGTTTCAGACTTTCTATAAAAGCTCCTTATGTAAATATCAAACAGTTTTCTTGGAAAATATAAATATGCAGTCAAGATTATCTATCATTTATTGTTGCAGGCTTACAAATAGCTAAGATAGTTTTTCATCTTTACAAAATTTAATATGTAATATTTATGGAAAATATTTTAAATTATAAAAATTTAACAATGTGAAAGTGATAAAAAAAATTCACAGAACATTATGTTGTTTGTGTCTTTTTATTAATAAACTTTCCCTATATTGAAGTATTTTTCACTTCAATTTAAAAAAAAAATTGAATTAATAACTCAGATCATCTTTATAAAAGCAACTTTATGAAGTTATAATGAATACTGATATGACATCTGTAGTATGTAATTCATGTTTACACCAATATTTCAATGTTTTTCAGTAATTAAATAAAGTTTTGAATTAACATGTGACAAAAAATGTTTTTTCAATTTTTGATAAATAGCATTAGAGTTAAACTGACAAAACTCAGAAATTTATTTTTTATAGTCTTATTCTCTAGGGGTCTCTGTGCAATGTTTTTTAATTGTTGTAGGGTTAGAAGTTGGTAAGTTTACTCAGTTTTTTTTAAAAAAGCAATCAATGTTTATGAAAAAAATTATATTTTAAGACAGAAAAATCTAACAAAGTTTGAAATGATAAAAAAAAATTATGACATACTATATTGTCAATTTTTTTATTATTAAATTTTTTCTATGTGATTACTTCAATTTTTTTTTAAAAATTGAATTAATAGCTCAGACTATCTATATAAAAGCATGTTATGATGTGATGTATTATGGCTTCTCCTTAAACAAAGTTAAGAATATCTCAGCAATTTTGCCCAGATAAAACTGTTAGCCACTTTATTTTCCATTCCCCACTCTAAATTTTCCCATATTCTGCTCCATCCCATTTCCACAACATAATCTTTGTCAACTCTATAACCTTTATATCTTAAATTGAATCCTGACCTGCCATCTATATTCTACTTTTTTTATTAATTAAATAATATTTTGAATTAACATGCCATACGAAAATGTTTTTTCACTTCCAATTATTTTCATGATTCATATCATGCAAATTAGGAACCAGAAATAACTTGTAAGAATCAACATATTCTACTTCTTAAAGTTTTTTTTAAACATCTTTGCATTTATTTCAGAGTGCATGTCTAGATGTTGACATTCATAAAAAGACATTTGTAAAATGGAAGATAGATATAATAAAGAATGAGATAAGCAAGCATTTTTGCCATTTCTTTGTAAATGGAATAGGGTAAGATCATTTATCTCACATGTTCTATGCTATTTAATATAAAGTTGAGAACCTTTTTTTCTTATTTGGTCACAATCCTACAATGCTAATATATAGACTGTTGTCATTTTCCCAATGCAATTAATATTAGTAAAAAAAATAAATTTAAAAAAGTCATTATAAATGATTTATTGTTATAGAAATATTTCAATGATAATTCTAGTTGGTTTTCTAGTTGTCAATATTTATTAAGGAACTATTTTAAAATTATATAAAAATAATGGCTTTTAAAGAAGACTAATTATTGCAAATATTAATTTAGAGTTTAATTTAGTCACATTTATATTTTTTGTAAAATTATTAAATATTTGTTTCTCTGTAATGTTTACATTAAGGTCTTATTACAAGGTAATAGATCTTTAACATAAATTGGTCAATGGAATGTTCATATATTGTCAAACAACCCATGATATCTATTGAAAACTATTTTCTAATCTGAAACATTCATTATTATTATTTACTAATTAAAAGTTGTTTTTTAATATTTTGAATAATTTTTGGCATATTTCAATGCTTGTTTTCTTAAAATTAATAATAAAAATATAGATTAAATGTAAATCCAATTTTTTTAATTACAAATACATTTTTGATGTCATTGAATAAAAAAGAAAAGTCCCTTCTTTTAATTTTATTGTTTTTGTTTATTATATTTATAAAGATCATATTCACTTATTGGATAACTTTTTTTTGTGGCTGTACCACCCATTCTTGAAATATATGAATAAAGACACATGAAAAAATAAATGACCTCCAAGATGCTTTTCATGCTAAAACAGTACTTATCAGTTGGTCCAGATCACATTCTTTACATAAGTCTTTATTATTTATTCCATAGTTATTAATAATAAATTACTACATTCTGATTTATGAGTCTAACTTACTCTTTCCACAAATATGACACAAACCATTTCAGATAAACACTTTAATGATTATCACTAATTGCTTATTAAACTAACAATATCCTAGATATAAACTTTAAATAATTTAAAGATTAATATATTTGCTATTTTTTAAAAATTATTATTCATATATTTAAAGAAGGTGGGATGGAGTGCAAGAACACCTATAAAAAATGTTACACATGGAAACATGAAGTTAAATTACTCCATGTGTGTATTTAATTAAAAGAAAATATTTATCTTTAACTGGTTTAAAGTTTATATCAGGGTTAGGGATAATCTCTAGTTTAATAAATGATTAGTGATAATCATTGAAGTGTTTATGTGGAGTTGTTTGTGTCAAAGTTGTGGATCAAATAAATTTGACACTTGTAAATCAAAATGGAGTAATAACTTTTATTTGTTGAATTAATTTCTGGTAAAGTTTTGAAAGCCATAAATATATCATGAAAAATAATAATAACTCTAGTCATATATAGGGTATATAAGCACAGACTTTCACACAACCCACCATTCTCCACTCTATCTCATAACACTGATATACCTGAACACATGTATGTCAAAAAAATAAATAATCACCAATATATGTATTTCATGCTAAACCAGCAATCATCAGTTGATCCAGATTACCATCTCTACACATATATGCTATAAGTGCTCAGATATATATTAAGATAGCCAATCTTCATACTTTAATGGACAGGCTTCAATCCACATCGCACTCCAACTCTTCAACTGTCAATCCAATTGAAAATCTGATTATGAAATGCTCAAAGGCCATCCTGAGGCTGAGATTCTCATCACACCCATGTTGACCTAAAGTCAGTCTGACCCCTCATGTACAAGACATAATTCATTTAATACATATTCGAGAGATGGGCAGACATCTCTACTATGTAATAACTAAAATACAGGCTTATTATATACCTGTATCAATATATGCAATATATAGGGTATATGAGCACAAACTTTCACATGACCCACCACTCTCCACTTCATTTCATAACACTGATACACTTGAACATATGTATGTCAAAAAGATAAATAATCATCAGTATATGTATTTCATGCTAAACCAGCAATCATCAGTTGGTCCAGATTATCATCTCTACACATATATGCAATAATTACTCAGATATATATTAAGATAGCCAATATTCATACTTTAATGGACAGGCTTCAATCCACTCCACATTACAACTCTTCAACTGTCCATCCAATTGAAAATCTGATGATGGAACACTCAAAAGCCACCTTGAAAACGAGATTCTCATCACACTCATGTTGGCCTAAAGTCAATTTGATCCCTCATGTAAAGACAGTTAACTAATGTAATTGTTAAAAATATGATTTGAAATTACCTTATGACAATATTATTGAGAAAACAATTATAAAAGGCTTTGCACTAGTTTTTTTTTTTTATGTATATTCATTGTAACATTATGTATAAAACATAACTTTATTATCTGTCTTAATAAGAAATAAATTGGAGATTTGTAAATAGATGGACAAGACAAAGTTATATTATTTATTTATTGGCATTAGTTAGTTTAAATAATATTTAAAAATATATATTAATGCAGTGTGAAAGACTACATAAAAGTTTGAGCAATTTTGGAATAATTTTCCAATAAAAAATTCATTGAAATTATATAATAAAATTATAAAATTAGATTAAATATTTCGTCAAACTGTTAAGCAAATAGGTAAAAATATAAATAATTATAAAACCTGGAATTAAGTTTTAGTATAATTAAGTTCATAAATGAGAAAAAGAAAATAGCTGTTTAATGATGTAAAAATAAAAATAGAAATAAAAAATAAACATATAACATGGTTAAATGAATAATATTTTTGTAGTGTAATTTTCACTGCTCTACCCTCATGTAAAAGAGGAACTAGCTGCTATCTGCTTTTACCACATTGTGGAGTCATGTAATTATAAACATATGACCAAAGACTTGTGAAAAAGATGTGTGAACTACATCATATATACTTCATGTTCAATTATCACTCCTCAGTATGAAATGTGCATATTAGAGATCATACATCTTTTTTACATCTTTGGCCATATGTTTATGTTTATACTCCTCCACTTATTATTATTATTATTATTATTATTATTATTATTATTATTATTATTATTATTATTATTATTATTATTATTATTATTATTATTATTATTATTATTATTATTATTATTATTATTATTATTATTATTATTATTATTATTATTATTATTATTATTATTATTATTATTAAGTTTTTTACTTTGTTTTATTAGACTTTATTAAATATTTCATTAATAATTTTGTTACCAAGCTAGATACCGAATCATTAGAAAAGAAATGTTGCTGCTATTGTCAATAATGATGGACAATGTAATACTTACCAGAATATGCTGGCATAGTTCCAATTGAAAGATTATAAATTTTATTATAGATATTAAGCTTATACATTGAATTTTGTCTGTTCTTCAGTAGACTGTAAAACAGGCAATCTATTCTTCAGATCATAGATCTCTTTCTGCTTATCTGCCTTGTAAACCGGTGGGTGTTATCAAGCAAGACTTTCTGAAGCTCTAAATAAAATACTTGCAGAAAATGAATAGTTAGTTCAATGTAAAAAAGAACTATTGGATGAATGGGGTGATATCTGAAGCTATAAGGAACCTTATTAAGCAAATTTGATTGTTAGTTGATAATAATGTGTCGAATACGATTAACAAAATTTACATTACTAGATCATTTATAGAAATTTGACAGTAAAGAACAAGTTATTGAAAATACATATTTACATTCAATAATGCTGTATGTGTGTGCAGTTGTATAATCTGTTTAAAAAAAATGTAAATGGCATATATTTTTTCTCGTTGGTGGCCTAGCGGTTACCATAACTGTCTTCCAAGCAGCTGGCCCGGGTTCGCTTCCCAGACAACGTATTTCACATATGAAAAAAAAAAAGAATGTTATTTATAAAACGTTTAAAATTTGATTATACTACGTGAATCACATATTCTGATTTTGATAACTATTATTTTATTTCAAGTTATTAATATTTTATATTATAGTGAACTAACATACTTTATTCAATGTATAAAATCGATTTGTATTAAACTTGTATTATAGAAGTAATTCAGTGTAATTGAAATTTAGAATATCAATTTTTAAAAGTAAGATTTCAATAAAATGATAGCTTGTGAATATTATATATATGTGTGTGTGTGTTTCTATTTACAATGCCTCTATTTGTATTATTAATTGGTATTTAGTTTGAGTTATTAAATGTTAGTTGAAAATGTATTTTGTAGTTGTATCAATTAATTTATTCTCGGAAATGTTCTAATAATATGGGGATGTTTTATATTAACTAAGCTAAGCAACCAAGGATTGTAAACAAAATAAATAAGAGAAAGAGAGTTTATTTCTTGTGAAAATAGTCATTATAAGAAATTGAATTATGATGTCATGGAGTAGTAATCGTTTTCACATATATAAAAATAAAATTGATTTTATTTTGCAAACTTGTTTTTTCCAGTATTATTGCCTAGATGGGTTTGTTGCCATCTTGGCCTTGATAATTATTAACAGCTAATTCTTTCAGCGTCATTATGTATATGACGATCCTATTATAGATCATGGATAGTTGTGAAGCCTGTTACAATGTATTACATATCATCGTCATCATTTTCAAACATTATTGATTATTGCAGAATGAAAGTCCCTCCAAATTTAATTTAGTTTCTCTCATGTTTAGCCTCTCTTTTCCACATGAATGGCAAGTTTCTTTATTTATCCATCTTCCATCTCTTGGAATCCACGTGGATGCATATAAAAACATAATAAATGAAATCGATCATAAAACTAATCTGGGATGGATTGCTTTTGGTAGAAATCAACATTAAAATGAAATATGCTACTGTGTTTAAAAAGAAAGATTTTAACATCACTTCTAGCAATATACCCAGCCCAGCTCTACTATAGTCTCTTGACTCTTCCAACATTTTCAGTAATATTTGATAGTCTCTCACCAATGCAATTTGTTTGTCATCTCTTCTTGAGACTCCTAATATACAACTCTTCATACATGCAGAATGGTCTGAAGTCTCATTTGTTAAATGTTCAAATCTCAGATCCATAAGTAAAAACTGGTAAAATACAATTATTAATTGATGGACCATTGTAATTTTAATAATCTGGCCAAGGTATTATCTAATTCTTCATTATCAATCTTTATTTTTATTTTTTTTGGAAACATCCATTGATCATTACATTAGACTTATAAGTATTATCTTTAGACCTACTTTTTCATATTCATCTGATAACTCTTGCAATATTTTCTGTAGCTCTAAGCATTAATTTATAAATAGAACATATCATCTTCAAAATGTAGATGATTTATTCTCTTATTTTTCCATTTTAATCCATAAACTACTTTGTTTAAAACTGCTGTAAAAATTTTGAAGATATGGAGTCATCCAGTGCTACATCCTTATAAATGTTAATCTTTTTAGTGTCACATGCTATTTAATCATTTCCGATGCATTTTAATAAATATTCTTCAGAATGATAATAGGAAAAGCAGCTTTCTTGAAGACAAAAAGCTATATTTCATTGTCTCTGTATTTCTTCTAGACTTTCTTTGAAGTTGAAAAGGCTACATTTCTGGTACATCTCGTTTACTTTCGGTGGCCTTAGAAAATCATGTTTGTTCTTCAAATAATTTCAAAATTCTAGTTGGATAGTTTTGTGCCAGCATTAAAAAGTAATATAACAATGGCCTTCTAAAACAATCTATAATGCTTTTGAAGCTAGAATTGTTTTTTTTTTTTTTTAATTTTTATACAATACTGAGATGTACCTTGTCTTCCACAGACATTGTATATCTTTCCACTTCTTTCTTTTTTATAGCCTTTTTTCAAATGAGGCAACATTCTTCACTTATTTTAGTTCTTATCCTTAAACTCTGTTTTACATTTTCTATTTCCTAATTTTTTAATTATGTTTAATTATAGTTTTGTTTAAATTTCACCTTAATTAAACTTTATCAGTAAACTTAAGTAATTTTGTTGTTTCAGTTGTAATTATAAACTTTTTTTTTCATATGTCATAGCATCGGCTGGGACGCGAACCCACAACCATCTGCAACCAACTACTTGCTTGCATGGTGGATGCAATGATCTCTTGGCTAATAACTTTAATATAAATTGTTACACACTCACCCATAAGCAAAGATTTAAAATAATAAGTGAATTTACTTGTCCTTCAAGCTTATATATATATAAATCAACTCTTGCTTAGCATACATTATTCAGGACTTAAATCTATTATATACCTGACTTCTTAAATGATATTCAAATTCCACAAATGTACTTCAAATATTACAAGAGATAGAATTTAATTCATTTTTAAACATCTGCAATTAATGTAAAATAATTAAAAATCTAAATACATTAATAAATATTTTGTTTTTTGTACAGCACAATATTTATTGTAATATATTCAAAAATAAATCAACCTTCACACAGAACTGTTTTAATATAAATTAATGTGCACTCATCTTTAAGCAAATATTTAAAAGAGCAAGCAAATATTTAAAAGGGCAAGCGAATCACTTGTTCTTCAAACTTATCTATATATAAGTCAACTTTGTTTACTGTGCATTAATTAGGGCTTGAGTCTATTATATGCCTGATTTTTTTTTATTTTGATGTTCAAATTGCACAAAGGGATGGTTATATATAAATATGCTTAAAAGACAAATGATTCATTTGTTCTTTTAAATCATTGCTGAAGGGTCAGTGCACATCAATTTATATTAAAACAGTGCATGTTTGAGGGTTATTTTACTTCCAAATATATCACAATAAGTACTGTGATGTATAAAAAAATAAAATATTTATTAATTATAAATTTTGTAACTTGGTTTAAAGTTTTACAAAAAGTTTTATAACTTTTGGAGTCTCTGGTCTAAATATAATTTAAATTATATATATTAAAATAGTATATTCATTGAGATATAACTTAAGAAAATATATAAAAAGAAATTTTATTAATTTAGAAGTGTGATGTCATTGATGGTTTAAAAAATCACATTATTGTTATTATTATTTAAAGGCATTATCTACTCTTTTTATAAATAAAAACTGAGTTTATTAAATTATAATTTAAAAAGAAATTTAATTGTTGAATTTAAAAAGGTTAAGATAAAGAACTAATAATTATTCAATCAAATGAACTTTTAAATAGACTGTAGATTTATTTACTGTTCTATTGGCAAGTAACCAAGAAAAATTTATTATCAAGAAAACTGTTTTGATCATGGGAACAAGACCATCGTGATGCTAAACTAAAAAGAATCAGTAAATTTTAAAATCTCAAAATAAACGTGTAAATAAACAGTTTTTATCTCAAGAATCTGGAAATCAGGACTCAAATGGATAATCTATTTCATATTTTCATCTATCATAAATAGAATTGCTTCATAATCATCAAATACTGCAAAAATCATAATTTTTCTACAACTTCATTTGGGCCTACCATCTATACTCAAATAAAGCCATATTGTGAAAGGTCTTCTATTATATTAAATTTAAGAACATTAACATTTTCTACTAGTAAATAGATTCAAATTACAAAACAACCTCTAAATCTTTATTAAATATTTTTTAAATTTATAATAAATTGTTTTTCCATAAATGTTATGCCAACATTATTTTAAATTGTAATTTTCTTGTTCATTAAAGTTTGAAGATTTTATGTCTTAATATAAACTAAGCACTGATTATGTGTGTGTGAGATGATGATTTGAATCAACTGATGACTATTGACTGATTCAGCATGAAATGTGTATATTGAAGATCATTTATCTTTTCCACATCCATATCTTTACCATTGTTCAGGATATATAGATAATCAATAACTACAGTTTAATTTATAAGTATCTAATGTACTGCCCTCACAAATTTAACACAAACCACTTAATGAAAGTGCGTTAATAATTTTTATTAGTCATTTACTAGATTAGAGATTATCCACTTAATGAATAATATTTCTGTAGGGTAATTTTCACTATATCACTCTCGTGATTGATTTCTATCTGCTCCTAACACCTTGTAAAGGGTTGTAATATTCATTAAGTGGATAATCTCTAGTCTAATGAATGACTAATAAAAATTATTAAGTAATTAAAAAACTTCCAATTAAAACAAACAAATAAATAATCATAAATAATATATTTGTTTGGGAATATGTAAGAACTTTAAGCAGAGAAAATGGTGGAACAGAAACTTCTCCAGAGTCTAATAACTATGAATAGAATATCTTTTATTCATATGCAGTCGGATTTGTTATTGGAATATTATTCAATATCACTTCAAATGTAACTTTCCATTACAATATTAAACATCAAAGCATCTAAAATACACATTAAGATTTAATAAATAATTTTATAATAATCATTAAAATACTATTTTAAGTGATAGGGACTAAAGTTGTGCAAAAAAATTGATACTTTCAAATTAAATTGTAGTAATTAAAATATTTAACCTCATTTTGAAACGCCAGCTCACTGGTTATTTAATCATTTATATTATTAAAAGGAATGAAATAAATTTTAAAAAATTCTGAATTATAAACGATATTTTTTTTAATAAAACACTGTTTTAACGTTAATATATTTTTTTAAAACTATCTTCTATTGGAATTCAATATATTGATTATTTAATTTTACCAATATATTTCTAAGTGCACTGAGCATGCTAATTATATTATTACTAAAATATTAAATGATTTCCATTGAATAAATAAATAAATCTATAATAAAAATAAAAATGTAAATCTTAAATATTGTGATAATGATGAAAGTAGAAATATTAATTTCCTGATAAATCCATTGATTTTATTCTCAGTAGATGCATTTTTTTTTCAAATTATAATATATAAATATATTGTGCAGATCTTAACTTAACCATTTAACAAAATGTGTGTGTGGGGGGGGGTGAGAAATAACTTTGTTGCAAATTTCAAGGTCAGCCTTTAACATTTGATGTACAAAGTATTCACAAAATAGCTACAATCTTTCGCAACTCTAGAAACTACCTTTTACATTTTACAAAATGTATAAAAAATATCAAATTACAGAATTATTGCATAAATAACTTTTAATGTGCAAACAAATTACTAAATATTAAAATTATTCTTTTTGAATGAAAATTTTGACTATTTACATTTGGATTAAACAATTTAACAAACAGAAATTATCATTTCTATTGAGATCAAATGGGGCAGGTCTGACTTCTTTGTTAAGAGCTTAAATATTGCAATTTCCTAAAGTTCTATTGCTGACAGAGTCTGTTTATTTTATTATTAACGTTATGCTATCATTGCATGATGTAGACACTACCCCATGAATGCAGCAGATAACACCGTCAACAACAGATGGCATAACTATCGGCTTATTGGCTCAAGGTTTAATTTGATTTAAAAAAAAGATGGCATTATTTAGTCAAAGTTTAAGATTTTGACATATGTAAACCCTTATTATGAAATATTTACATGGAACATATAGATCACTATATGAGACATTTGAAAATAGATGAGGATAGAGTAAAACCTTCCACATTGTTGTTTATGCTGGAGCAGATGTATTATCACTATTGAAACAATTGTGTGACCTTAGGATTCCAGAAAATATACCTTATAGTAAACTACTAGAAAATTTAATTACTTATTTTTATCCAGCAGTAACAAAGACAGTAGCATGTTTGGACTTTTAAATGAAGGAACAATTACCTCAAGAGAGCTATCAGGATTATAATCTAGCTTTAAGAATTTTAGCACAATGGTGTGAGTTCGCATCAGGCCTTGAAGATAAACTACTATACCAATTGCTCTGTGCAATGTGAAACTATAATCTTTAAAAAAAAATCTTCATTAGTGAAACTGATTTAATATATAAAACAACCATTGGAAAATGTATAGCAAATGATGTTATGTTGAAAAATGCTTCAGTAAAATGGTCTTGAAAGTGGAAAGAAATCCAGAAGTTACTATGACTACTGATGCTTCTGAATATGGACTAGTGGCTGTTATTGCACATTGTTGCCTTAGTGGAGAACATCCAATTTTTTATCCCTCTTGAACATTAACACCTACTATTGAGAATTTGAGGATATGTACTTTCTAATGCACACAGCAACTTTATCTTCTTGGGAAAGTTTGACTGAATTATTAATAGATAAAAAAAATTATACTATTATTTTGGATGATAAAACTTAGTATAATATTATGCATATTATGTATAATATTCCAAGAAGCTTACAGGCATGGCTACAACTTTGTGCATATTAAGTTTTTGATTTTAATTCCTGTAAAAATATTTCATTTTTTTTTATAAATGTTATTATATTGTTTACAGTCAAGTCCAGGCAAAATACTCAGAAATGATATTATAGAAGTTTGAGGAACTAATAAAAAATTGTATATTGTATAAATTAGGTTCATCCTAGATAATGAAATACATATAGGTGTTAAATATAAAATTATTATAGTGGGGTAGAAAAGATATTCCAATATAAAATTCATAATCGATGTTTTATAGCACTTAATTTCAATTTGTTAGTTTATTTTGTATATGAAATAATTGAACTGCATCTTTAACAATGTGGTTATATATATATATATATATATATATAACCACATTACCTTATATATATATATATATATATATATATATATATATATATAAATTAAGCATAGCTCAATATATATGTAAACAAAGGAAGAAAAGTTGTCCTATCCCCAGGCTATGAATTAAAAGAACTCTAAATGTTGAACAGAAGATCAAGACTAGAATGAATCTACTTATTTGTGGAGCTTTGATGTTTATAAACATATCTTTTCCAACAATGTTGGTAATTCACAGTAAAACTAATTTATCAGCCAGATACAAGGCTGAAAATATAATCTCTTTTGAACATCTTGATTGTAAAAATTAAATAATACTTACTATGTAAACTTTAAATTAACAGTTTAATAGTACTGACTAGAACTTTTTGAATGCAAACTTAATGCATTCTGTAACTGCTATTTTCAATATGGTTTTGCTGATTTTCCATTTATTCTTTTAGAAAATGCTACCATATTTAGATTTTGTTTAGAACAAATCAATCAATAATATTTAAATTTAATACTATTACAAAGATGCAAGTATTTTCCTTTGAAGATACTGATTGGTAATTTCTTGTTCTCTTCACAGGAGAGTGCCTGCCATTGATTTTGACAATTCTATTTATTTTGATTCTGAAAAAGAACATATTTTCTGTACTCTTTTATAGATTTATAATTTTTTCACAAAATATTTATGAAATATTAATTACTTTTACAAGATGACAAATTGAAAAAAAATTAATATTTCACTGAAATTAGTAATTGGATGACAAAAATATATTTTATGTTGACAATTATAGAATATTTTGATTAATAATGAATATTTATTTTTTTAAAAAAATTTTGTTTACTTTAATAATTGGACAAATTATTAATTTGTGTTTTAGAAACTAAACTAAAACAAATATAATTTTAAAAGACAAAATAATTTTGCTGCTGATTCTGTAATTGACCAATCAAAAGTTGGAAGTTTAATTCATTTTTCTAGAAAGATTCTTGCAATTAAATGCCACAGCAAGAGTTAAACATAACTCAATATATATGCAAGCAAAAAGAATAAATCACTCTTATTCCAGGCTGTGAATTAAAAGCTCTTTAAATGTTGAACAAAGAATCAAAGATAGAAAAAATTCACCAGGGATTCTTGATTTTTATAAGCATACCTTTGTCAATACTGTTTGTAATTCTGATTAAAATTAATTTCATCAATTAGATATAATATGGCACTTAAGTGTTATTAAACTCAAATTATGTATTTACATATAAATTGTGCTATGTTTAATTTAAAATTTACATATTAAAATATTTTCAAGGTGTTAAGAAAAATTCTGTCTCCACCCTTATATAATTTATTTTGAGTTTAATAATTCAAGTATCATATTTCATCTGGCTGATAAATTAATTGTATTGGGAAATATCAACAATATGGACAAAGGTATGTTTATCAACAGCTGAGCTACAAAAATAAGTGATTTTATTCTATTCATGATCTGCTGCTCAACAATTAAAGATTTTAACTTATAATTTGGAGAGAGTGATTAATTCATTGTGTGTGTATATATATATATATATATATATATATATATATTATTTGATATACCTATTAATAAAATACTTATTATTAGAATTTGAAGTTACTCTAAGAATTGGAGCATTTGGAAGATGTGATTCAATTATTATAAGATTTAAATGGAGTCTCAAATTCTCCCTTACTTAACCAGCATTAAAATAAATATATTTATAATTTAAGAAGGGTGCTGTGGATAACCAGGAATATGACTTCTTCTAGGTAAATTTCCTAATAATGTATAAATATGTAAATAGATAGGAGTGCATTATATATTTAGGTCACATCAAGTGGTGATGTGATGTGATGTGATGCACAATGGCTTCTCTTTTTTCAGAGTTGGGAATCTCTCAGCCACTATGTATAGAGAAACCTTTCAGTTAGTTACTCTAATTTCCTTTTTGATTCCCCACCCTAAGTTTATCTCATATATTTCTCTAACATGCACCATCTTATTTTGACAGTATTTTTTTTGTCCAATCTATGGTCTTTATATTTAAATCCCCACTAACTTTTTCCAAACCCAGCATAAAAACCAAGAACTCACTTTATGTATAATTTTATTTATATTTATTCTCCCGCAACTTTATTATTTGTACTCTTGCTGCTTGGAAGACATTCCATTCAATTAATAGAATATTTTCTATGCCTTTCTTACATAATTTGCAGCTTAAATCACCCACATTTCTCCATTTATATGTATATGCCCATGTTCCTAATGACTCTGTTTGAGCCTTAAGCAGTAAAACTACTTCCCTTGCCATCACAAATTAACTCACATCCAATATTTTGTTTACTTCTATATGTATTTAAACTATTGTTGTGATGTGATATGATGCATTGTGACTGCTCCTTGTATAGAGTCAGAAATTTCTCAACAACTATGCCCAAAGTAACCTGTTAGCCACTTTGATTTTCCTTTTCATTCACCACCCCAAATTTTTCCATATTCTTCTCTAGCCTTCTTTATCCCATTTCCACAACATAATCTTTGTCACCTCCATGGCCTTTATAGCTAAAACTCCCTATCTTTTCCTAAACTGAGCATAAAAACCAATAAACCACTTTCTGGATAATCACTTTGTTCATATTTATTCTTTCACAACTTCATTATTTGTATTCTTTCTGCTTTCAGATATTTACATTCAATTATTAGATGCCTAATATTTTCTATGCCTTCCTTACACAATTTGCAGACTAAATCACCTATATTTTTCCATTTGTGTGTATATTCCCTTGTTGCTAAAGTTTCTGTTTGAGTCTTAAACAGTAAACTACTTTCCTTGCTATTATCATAAATTAACACACACCCAATATTCTAGTGATTATTTAATATCTTCACGCTTTCACTTTCAAACACTTAAGATTCACCCATACAAAAGCATTTGGATTCAAAAAGATAGATGGCCATTCTATCTTTTCCAAAAACTTTATCATGTGTTTGAAGTGTTTGTATTTATTCATTTTATAGTTAAAATCCAAAGCGCATGTGCAACAGTTTAATGCTGTTTAAAATATTACTGTTTACTTCTATAAATATTTAAACTCTTTACTCTTCATACTAGCTCTTCATCTCTCCAACTCCCTATTCTTTATTAATGCATCTATTCTTTTATCTCATTCCTTAACACTATTACACTCAACAATTCTCCTAACACAATCTTCCCACCTTTTGTATATGTATACTGACATAAATTCTTTATCTAAATGTTCTGTATATCACATTACCTTTCACATCCATCTTGCTGTCTGTCCTTTATTCATAACCCAATTAAATACTATTTTATCTATTCTTTTATTATCTATAAACTGCAATCTACCAAATATTTTCACTTTGCTTTTTGCATCTCTCAAATAAAAACTTGACCAGCCCATTTCTCCTTGAACTGCCTCCTTTACCATCCACACTTCTGCATCCAATGCATGTCTTTCTACTTTTCTTTGTACTTTTTCTAAGTAATCTAATACCCCTTTAATAACACATAATGCATCATTACCATATGCTAACCTGCTATGGTCACTCCCTTCCATACAATTCTGGCTACAACATATTTATTATATGAGAACTCTGTTAATTTCTTTCTCAATCCCTTTCTTTTCTTTGCTTCATTTGTCAATTTTTTCTCCCATTCATCCAAGCAATTTCTCTGATTACTTAAGATGACTCCCAAATAGTTATATGTATTCACTACAGTTATCTTTATAACCCCCAATAAAAATTCTTTGTCTTCTCTTTTCCCAGTATTGATCATCATTACTTTTGAGTTTTCTTCAGTAAATTTAATCCCCATCTCTTTACCCACTTTTGTGCATGTCCTCATCATAACTTCCATATCTTCCCTTTTTTCTGCACACAAAAAGATATTAATCCAGAAGTGTCACCTAATGGGAGCTTAATGTGCTAATAGTTATTTCATAGGTTGAGCATTACAATACATATTTTTCATCATGTTTAAACTTCAGTTTATCACTTGTGCAGGATGATGATGATTAGAGGAAGATGTTTATATATATATATACCTAATTATCTTTGCATACAGTAGATTGATTCCCATAAATTACATGTAAAAGAAATTTCTGCAAAAAAATTACATTATATATAAGGAAAATAAGATGTTTGGCTCTAGACCTAAAAAATCAATAAAAATAATTAAATAAACCATATGAAAAATTTTGTTAGAATGTTATACCTTTTGAGTGCTATCAAATTTTGCTTCACACACATTGAACATAAAAAAATGAGTTATAGGAACATAAATTTTATTTGAAAAGTAAAAAAAAACTTGAAAGTGATAACACAATGAAATACTCATTGGTTTCTCTATAGAAGCCATTGAAAACTTTAAAGTTCAAAGCATCTCATCACTTACACATTATAAGTATAAATTAAAATAAAGATTATTAATGTAATTTATTGGAATTTATTATTTTTATTTCATTTAACTTATTAATTTTTTTTAAAAATTAACAACACATTCAAAAAGAGAAATTGTAAGCCCCCGAAACTATACATTTATCAAAAATATGGCTGACATCCTGCCTGTCTATAAAACAGAAAGTACCCAAGATTTTTCCCCCTGATACTGTCTGACAATAAATGCATCATTTGTGCGTGATTGGAATTCCATTGCTATCACTAAACCTTACCATCTACTAATTTTTGGAAAAATTAATAAATATAAATTTAAATAAATTATCAATTAAATTTAAACAAATATATATTTTTGGCATCAATATCAACAAGGAATTTTTTTAAAAAACCAAAGGTCAAAATTCAACAAAGCATCAATAACAAAAAGATATTTCTCTTTCAAAACAATACAACAAATACAATGGAAACAAACAATTTTTTCCATTTGCAGGAATATTGCTGAAAAAGTTTTTTTGTGTGCTTTTGTTAATGTGTCAAAGCATCGGCCGGGAAGTGAACCCTGGGACATGTAAGGCAGCTGTGCTAACCACTCGGCCACCAACGTTTGACAAAAGGGTTTTTTGTTTTTAAAATAATGAGAAATAAAAAGATGAAACTTTTTTTGACATTAGATGATAATAACAGATATATATTTTTTTTAGTTTTGTGACGTAATCATAATGAACTTGACTACAGAAACCAATCTGTAAATAAACACTGAATTAAAAGCATTTACAATCTTCTAAAAAGGAAAATACATATAAAATGTTTAATAACAACTTAAAACAATCTAAGAATTATTTTGAGAATGTAACATGATTTTTTTAAATGTTCCAGACAATAGCATTCACTTCTTCATTCCAATCATGAATATGTCACAGCAGTTCTAATCCAAAAGTTCCCCCCCCCCCATTTATGTTATTTTAAAACAAGTCATGTAGAAAGAGAAACATATATATATATATATTTAAACTCATGTTATTTTAAAATTATGAAAAAATGTTCATGTAAAAAGAGAAATAGGTGTATATTGAAATATTTTTAAATACATGGAAATTATATTTTCGTTTTAGAAAAATCTCAGATATTAACAGCGAATAACCAATAAAAATTGTATTTTGTAAGCTTTTAAAATGATATTCTTTTTTTAAGTACAGCACTAGTTCTTATATAGAGACAAATCTGTTACAATAAATATAAGGACTAAAACTGCATTTAGAAGAAAAATACACTTTTAAATGCAAAAAATATTTACAGTAACCAATTTTTATTGATCACATTGTCTATCATCATTTGTCTATGATTTTTGTAAATTAAAATTAGCAGAAATTTTCATATTTTTAAAAATACTTCAACAATTAAATGTTAAAAATATTAAATTATATATATAGAGAGAGTGATGAACAACTATTAATAATAGACCATAGCCATTCCAACTTCAAAAGTGGGAAAAAAGATAAAAAGACCAATAAAATATTCTAGTGACAAGTTTTGTAATGATTATAAAATCAATTCATGAACTACAAGTATGTCTATATATAGGCAATACTTGTCTAATTCTCCACTTATTTGGCACCTTGAAATGCTGCTTCTTAACTTCTGTAGTACCCCTTTTTCCCTGCAAGACTTGAATATCATATCTAATTGCTTCAATTGTATTTGATTTACAAACACCTCTTCTCGATGAAAACAATCAGTATTACAATTCTTTAGAAAGTTAATGAGATAATATATTTAACACAAATGGTTCATTTATTACATTTGAGTTACAAGTGTCAAATTAACTCAACCCACATCTTTAACACTATTCACTTTAGATAAATATATTAATGACTATTATTAATCATTTACTAAACTAGAGATTATCTCTAGCACAGATATAAACTTTAAAATTCAATTAAAAATTAATATGTGTTTTTTTTAATTAAACATACAAACAAATGGAGTTATGTGGGTTGAATTAATTTGATACTTGTAATTCAAAATGTAATTATTTAATATCGATAAATATTTTTCATATACGAGAAATATATATGAGAGATAGTGACCTGGACCTACTGATAAGTGCTAGTTCAGCATGAAATGCATCTTGTGGGTCATTTGTCTTTTATTGTATCTTTATATGAATTTAAAAAAATAGGTGGTGGTATTGAGGTTATTTAAAATATTTATAGAAATGGTTCATTATAAAATATTTGTAGTAAGTCTTGCTTTAGTTTTACATATCCAATAAACAATGATGTATCTTTCCCAACAGTTAACTCTATAGTATTATATCCAGTGTCAAAAAATATTATTGGTTTTAAGATCTGGCTATCATATTTTTAAACATTTATGTAGGACCCTTAAATAACATTTTTCTAATGCCTTTGAATTATAGGAATAAGAAAGTCAAATCTCATTTTCATACAACAAATTAAATAAAATAACTTCCTCTATGCACAGATGGTTTAGATGTGGAAGTTATTTTATTGTGATAAAATATTATGTCTCTTAAGTTTCTAGACATAGCAGCAGCACATTAAAGTTTATGCTGTACTCAAATATTTAAATCTACGTTTTAATCATAAAGCTGCTAAAATATTTATATTGGCTAACATTTTTCTCATGTTGATATGTATCTAACCTAAAAGTTCATTGAATATTCATAATGTTGCATTCAAAATTACAAGTTCATTCTATAGACCTACCTTTGAATTGGAAAAGACAATCACAATAATTAATAAGCTCTAAATCCAGAAAGTTAGAAGAATTTGGTTTTAATTGATTTAAATTTAAAATTTTGCTAACAAACCTTTAAATATATTAAATTTATTAAGCAGTAGCAGATGATCTACTACTACTACTACTACTACTACTACTACTACTAATAATAATAATAATAATAATAATAATAATAATAATGATAATAGTAATAATAATAATAATAATAATAATAATAATAATAATAATAATAATAATAATAATAATAATAATAATAATAATAATAATAATAATAATAATAATAATAATAATAATAATAATAATAATAATAATAAATAACAACAACATGCAATTATTATTACATCTGATTGGCTGTCACATAATCATTTTTAAAGTGCTTCTGTTGGAGGTTTTAGCCTTTCATGTTATTATTATCAAACCTTTAGTACATTTTGATTTGTGATTAGACCATTTTTCATTTGAAATGTTTCATATTTTTACATGTAATAATAACAATTCTTTTCATTTCTTCTTGTAAAAGCTACATAATATAAATAAAATATGAGCATTAACTGATTAATTTTAAAAGTGATACAGGTTAGTCCCATTATGTGAGTCAAATTCTTTGATCAAATCAAAAAAAAAAACAGTATGTAAATCACTTTTTTATTCTCAACAGTTTTGCATTGTCTGAGATTAAAAACCATGTCTGCTTCTTGATTCTTTAAAATCTTATCAAATATCTAATAATTATTCATCTATTACTTTAATTAATCTACTCAATAAAGTTTTTAAATATAATTTTGCAAGTACATAACAATGATATACCATACAACAATTACTATAATCTAATTGATTTTTCTTTATTGAATAATAAAAGAAGTCTTAAGATCAAGAAGAATAACTTTATGAATCAAAATATTCATTAAAAAATTATAATACTTCTGAAGCTAATCTATCCCTATCATAATTTTAATCTCCTCTAAATAATTCATCAAACTGCAGTCTTTTTATTTTTAAAATTATGAGCTATAATATTTTGTCCCCAAAGTGTTGACTGGTTTTTAATGTTACTTATAAACCCATTTGTCTTTGAGCATTATTATACCTACTACTTAAGTAATACTTTGGGTACAATTTGAAAATTATAATTTCAATTTGTAATGTTATAATTGATGAATCATTCATATTCATATTTTAAACCCCATTTATATTTTTTTACTACTAATTTTATTAATTTTTCAGTTTTGATTATGATTGTTTTTTTTTTCATATGTCAAACGTGTTGACCGGGGAAGTGAACCCGGGCCAGCTTCTTGGAAAGCAGCTATGCTAACCAATAGGCTACCAACACTATGATTGTTATTTATGCCATGATACTTTTTGTATTTAATTTTTAATACTGATTGATATTTGAATGGTAATATTTTTTTCTTCTCCATGTTATACGTATTGGTAATTAGTGGGGTGAAAAGTCACATTTAAATTTACGGAGAGAAATCATTCAGCTTGATGAAATTATAATTCTTTGTTATTAATACATTGTACAGGCTTAAACCTGCATTTATATATGTAATATAGGCGGGATTCGAATTCAGACTTTCTTTGTTATATAAGTCAAAAACAAATTCATGGTATGACGTGATGAGATACGGAGAAGTTTAAATATATCATGCGTTTTTATTTTTTATATTGGTTTAATATGATTATTTCATTTCACTATTACTAATTTATATATTTGTGTTTTTATTGTAATAATATTAGTTTTTTCCTCTTTTTGTTTTCTGTTTTATTATTTATTAGATAAATTAAATAGTTATTATTTATATATATATATTTGCTTGTTTTTGATTGGAATAAACAATTTTCCAAAACAAAAAAATATTTTTTATTTTCATAAAAATTATGTATTAAAGCAATTTCTTTAATAATTATAATCAATAACCAGAAATGTAAAATTATTAAAATTCTGTATATATGCTTGTTTTTATATTAAAAAATATTTTTAAATGTTTAATCTATATATAAATTATTTTTTTATTTATTGGCAGTATCTAATTTTTTTATATTATTTAAAATAGATCAATAGTTTTTTTATCATACTAATAATTAAGAAATAATCATCAAAATATCCATTATTTAATAAAAAAGAAATGTATATTTATATAGATTTATTTTTTTTAAAAAATAATAATAATTCTATAACGTTTATAACTTGCTTTTCTGTATTAACCATAATTATTTAGTAAATGTTGGAACATTTAACAGCAGACCAGGTTTGCTTTATAATAAATTTATTTTAAAGCTAAGTGCTTTCAAATACTGAAAAGCATCATAATCTTAACGTTATACAATTATTGATAGTTGAGGTCTAATTTTAAAGTTACTTTGTTGTATACATAGAATAAATTAGCATAAAATTGAATATTTATGAGTGAATTTACATTTCTAATGACAAAAATGGTAGCTAGTAATGCTATTATTAGAAAGAGGGGTTCTAATGTTTTTTTTATTTATAGCATGCATATCTTTGGCTATTAATCATGCCCTTTGCACCTTTATATTTGTCATCTCTCTCAGGGCAAACAATGTCAGCCTTAGAGAGATCAAAATTGTCACCTGTTTGCAACTCGTGGTCCAAGAAAACAGAAAAATTCACTGCTTTTCTTAGCCTTGTTGTATAGATAATTATGCTGGGCAAGTCTTGTGGATAAGTTAACCCTTGTTCCTTCATAGTAAGCCTTTAAGCAATTCGATTCTTTGCAATTAATTTTCTACACAACCCAGTGTCAAGCCTTCCTAATTATTTTATTTTTTGAATTATTTAATAATTTGTTTAAAGATGGAGATGTGCAAAAACCAATATTGTATTTTTCAGTATACAAATACTTTTTAACTTTTGTACAACTTTGAAATATAAAGGAGACTAGAGAGGCTTTGCATAAAGTTATGGATAAAACTAATTGCAAAGGGTTGAATTTCTTAAGGGCTAACTATTGAGAAATGAGAGCTATCCAATTGCCCAGCATAATTTTCTATATAACTGGGCTAAGAAAAGCAGTGAACTCTCTTCTGTTTTCTTGGACCATGAGTTGCAATCAGGCTACAATTTTTATCTCTCTAGGGCTGACATTGTTTGCTCTGAGAGAGATGACAGGAAGAGAAAAGTAAATGAAGCATGGTCAATAGCTAAAGATATGCACACTATAAATAAAAGAACACTAGCATCCCTCTTTCTAAAAAATAGTATTTGTAGCTACCATTTCTATCATTAGAATATAAATTTATTCACAATTATTCAACATTATGTTAATTTATTCTATAATATACAAAATAACTTTAAAATCAGATCTCAACTATCATTAAGTGTATAATATCATGAACGTGATACTTTTCAGTATTTGAAAACGTTTAGCTTTAAAATAAATTTCTTTACTATAGAACAAATTTGGTCTTCTGTTAAATCTTTCAACATTTACTAAATTAAAAAAAAATAATAATATTTGAGTGTTTAGTTGTTAGGAGTACTTGATTAGAAACTTGCTTGAAGTTCAAGCATTAGATGGAACAAGTTAGGCATTAACCCAGAATCCTTGAGCTTGAAGTTTGTTGTCAAATTGGCCCATAAAGAAATGACTTAATATATCATTCAAAAGTTCACTCGTTATTGTTTTTAGGCTAGAAAAGACTTGATGCTAAAAATGAAATTGAATCTTTAAAATCCACATTACTATTATCATCATCATCATCACTGACATCATTAATTTATTGCAATTCAATTATTAGGCACTATCAATTTAAAAGTAATTCCTGACTGTCATAGGACTGAAATTTTGTAAAGTAATTTATTATTGACTGTGATCTTTCAGATTTCTTAATGGTGTAATGGTCAGAAAACATGTGACTCGTAAACATAGTGCAGAATTCGACCACCATACAGAACAGCAGCACCATCGAGTAGCGAAGCCACCCGTGGTACTGAGTTCGAACATAGTTTATCGGTTCCACAATACAATCCATGAAACAACGCATCTGATGCAACATTAGTAAAGATTTCCTTAGGCACGGTGGTCAGGGATATGCAAGAGACTCATGATTTTATTCTCGAGTTAGCCAATAATCAAACTAATATTAATTAAACATTCATATTTACATAATCGAGGAAATGTTATAGAATGGGTATCGAATAAGTGAAACGTAACTGCAGACGTATAGTTTAAAATTATTTATTAACACATTTTAATAAGATCATTTACTAACAATATTTATGGATTAAAAGCTTCAGTAGCGGGATTTGCGACATGATTATATTTTAAAGAATACATTTATTTATTTGTTTACAAAAGGAATTCATATATTTGAGGGCATAATCTAGCTACCTAAAATTCTCGAGTAAGTATTTCTAATGCATGTCTGAAGAGATTTATACCTTTGCAATGCAAGAGTCTAAAGTATGGGTTATAAGAGTAATGGCAGACATATATTTATTTAATTAAAATATTTATTTATAACTAAGGGCAAACATTTATTTGAGAGTGATTTATGAAGATAATGCAGAGGCGGAGTGATATATAGAATAATAAAATTAAGTGAAGGAACACGTGGTACGCTTTAGAAAGGCGATATGGAATGGCAGTATATTGAAACTGCAATGCCGTGAATGGGTTTATAAGAATGACGGGCTGGTCTCTGCCATCGGCCCGACGAAGTAAGGTGTCACATAAGCATAACCAGGGACAAGCGGTCCGTATCGCAGTTTGCCGGCTGGCTGCATGACATTGTCAAATCCCACGGGAGCACCCATTATGCCCACTTGTGCAGGATGACTGGGGTTAAGTTCAACCCTGAAGAATCCGGAAATTTCACAGCGGAATGGGTCATCGCGTCTCTAAAACATAACACATGTATAATATACAAACGATTAGGATGAGATTTTAATAGATTTCTAATTCGGCCCTACATTATCAACATTTACTAAAGAACGTTGGTGACTCTCAAAGAAATGTTATTTTCTGGAATTATTCATGATGATTTAATAAATACAAAACAGATATAAATTGGGAATTATTGTAACTAATACGTCAGCCATTTGCGAAGTAGTAGACCCCTGCATTACAATAAATGATGCCATTGAATGCGTGTTGATTTATATGGAAGTTAAGTTATTTAGGAAAATACATATTAATGAAAATGTGACACGGATTCAGTGTTTCAAACGATCATAGATTTAAACTTTGAAAATAGAGACAATTGTGATAATAAATATAGATAAAATGTAAATTTTAAAAATACGCACCCAAGATAGAATGAGGTAAGCTAGATTAGTAAAGAAATTTACACTTTAAATTAATTATTCAATTTTAGTTATACAAATGGTAGTTTTACATTTTATAATTTAGATAAGTAGTATGAAGAAGAGCTATAGCATATTATTAGAGTACTCTAGAGTGTGAACACAGACAGGTACCTCTACCTGTTTTATAAGAAGTTTTCCGAGTCCATTGTTTAGTAGCAAAAAGTTCACGAGTGGCAAGTCTTTCTTGTATTTAGATATTTTATTTAATTTCACGGCAGCAGCAGCTTTCTCATTCAGTTCAGGCAGCAGATCTTCATGGTGAATTTACGATGGGCAATGGAAAGTTCGGCATCCGATAGGCCATCTCCCGATGGAAAATAATCTAGGTGCTTTACTCGGTCATACCTTGGCAGGAACAAATTATTTTTATATTTTGGAGACTCTCAGTGATCGAGAGCAAAGCTAAAGTTTAAGTGAATGTCTCCAGCAAGTCTAAGATGGCCTCTTTTCTTATCTTGATCTCTCACATTTTTGTTAAGATATTTTTAGGTTCTACTTAATCTGCCCTGAGGATAATCAATGCATTTCGTTGGTTTTTAATTAAAGAAAGCTGCCGTTCTATTGTTTACATTTTACATTTACTAATTATATTTTGGGAAATTTTTCTTTAATTAATCTATTATCTATCACTGATTGATGCTTTTAAATTTCAAAAGCAAAAAGGGAACATAAGATTATTTTAACTTTTAATTAAATATTACATCAGATTTTCTTAGAATTATTATTAAATGAAATTTAAACAAAGCAATAAATACGAACTTTATAATCCAAAATAAATGATTAAATTTATACAAAATTATATAACTAAAAGAAATCTAAATGATATTATTTTATCCCCATTTATTGCCTTTAATTTGAGATCGAAATGTGTGCGTGTTTATGCTGAATTCTACATATATTTATACATTTTTAATATTGCTACACACACAATTCGATACCAAAAAGTTTAAATTTGGGCGGGATAGACCGGTCAGTGAGAGACGACAGAAAAAGGTGAAACTTAAGATTCGAATACGAATCTTACTGTTTCAATGGAAATGTTTTTCACTTGCTTATGTAAAAAATGTTTATTCAATTTAACTATGAAAAGCTATTAACATGGCTGTCAAACGATGGGCCCAACACTTTCTTTTATTATGAAATGTTTTTCTTCTTTCTTTAACTTTATCATGGAGTAGAGATTAAAATTAAATAACACATATCCTGTTTAGTAATGAGTATCCTGTTTACTTTTGACTGATTTTCAAGCTTCCTGGGTTTTTTTCTGATACCAATTTTTTGCTATGGAAAGAAAATAATCTCAAACATGAATCAAATTCATCATTACATAATTCTGAATAATTTTATTGTATTTTCCTGTTCTGCATTATAATTAAAAAGGATGATAACTGACCTTATTTTTAAAAAAATATTATAAAAAATGCAGTAGTGCCAAAATGTATGTACAGAAAGCTAATAATCTTCCTACATTAATTAATTAAGTGAGAAAGTCGTTTAATGAAATAACATTGGTATTTTAAACAATTTCTTTTTTCAATTATCTTGACTTCAAAGTTTTTTTTATAGGTAATTTGAAAAAAATTTAATAAGTATCTTTTGAAAAAGATACATAAATCTATCTATCTGTACATGATTTTAGTAATATTTCACGAGTTCCAATCTTTAGATACCTACTCTAAAATATCAATTTGGGAGATAGAATATTTGGACTTTTATGAGTTGTTACCTCTACCTAATTTGCAAGACATAAAAATGAACTGCTAAAAATATAGACTATGAAAAATAAGCTTTTTCATCTTTTATATTCTAACCTGTAATCTCGTGCATCCTCACTTCAGAATAGTATATGATATAAAATAAAACGGGTTCTATCTCAGTTAATAATTAATAACTAAAATATTCAGCATTAAAATTAAAATATTTCACTAGCTCAAATTTAAAATACGAATAAGGTTCAGTTTATAAAAATAAATTAAATAAATATTTAATATTTTCATGAGACTTGAAGTGAAAATACAGGTGACAAGATAGATTACATTGAGCCAATATCCCACAGGATACTACCTCAATGGCATAAGAACACTATCCCCCCTTATTACTATTTCAAATAACAAACTCATAGTATTCTTACGACTTTAATAACTTCTACTCACTAAGATTAAACTAATAATTAAGTCTTAATCTTCTATTTGTAATAATATAGCTCAATAAAATAATCTCAGGTTCATAAAGTTTATTCTACGTTAATAAAAATACGGTAGTAAAATATGAGAAGGGATTTTATGTCATAATCTACTACACTGAAACTAATAATAATAAATAACAGTAATAATATTCTTCATCGTTTAACTAATTCTGTATATCTTTTCTTTTTACTATAATTTTATTACCATAATAAAATAATGAAATAATATAATATGATCTTATATCTTCATGTAATGATATAATAAATACATGGTAGCATTTTAATAATCTGACAAACAAAATATGTGTGGCAACTGATAGCATATAATTTAATATAATATTGTGATAGCTGATTTATGACCAATAAAATAATGTAAGATTATGATTATTTAATTATAATGAATACCAATAAAATATTTAAAATTCTTAAAATAATTCTCTATTTATCTTTTGTGCAAAATTATATATTTGTTTCAATTATTATGCATATATCGTGTTTTCATGCAGCGATGTGGAGAAATAAATAACTCGGACACAAAATTTTTGAAATAACAAAATTTAACAAAGTTTATTACTAACAACAAATAAATAAACAATTTATTTACACTATTTACAGTGGATATTCTTAACTTTTTTACTTTACAGTTTGATCTACCGGGTTATAAAAAAAATAATTTATATTTCAATTATATCTTTATTTAGATTTAGGACAAAATTTAAAAAAAATGTTACTATTTGGTTTCTCATTATGGTTAACTTATTACAAATATATTTATCTACTTTATTAGCAACAACATTTTATTTTTAATATTGTTAAACTATCTTATTTTAAAAATTCATACTTAGAAAACATTCTATAGAAAACAAAAATTTATAATGAGTATGGATTTCTCAAAATATTAAAAAAAATTTCATCTTGCAAACTCAAAGATGTTACACAAAATATTACCCAAAAATTCAGTACTAGATTCTAATGTTTATCACACAATGTTTACTAATCATAATATATTCTTCTTTAAGCCTTACTTTAGTATGATATAAGTATAATCATCAATATATTTCTGTTAATCAATAAACAAAAAATATACTATGCATATTGTTTACATAATTTACTTTGTACTATTGTATTTTAAAAATATGCAATACTTATTGTTCTCTTAAAAAAATAATACTAAAGCATTTAAAATTATTATCACTTTAAAGAAAATATCTTTGTTTACATACTCTATTTTAAAAAACTTTATATTTCATTTTCGAAATAAAATTCAAAATATATTCTATAATTCTTTTCTTTCCTTAGGATACTTTGGATCTTCAATTTTAAGTTATAACATTCTATTCCTTCTAAGCAAATAAACCAATCTTATACAAAACGATAGCATAACCTAAGTTCTAAATTATTTATCATTTCTCTTAAACATATCTTACTAAATGATGCAGTTACATGAAATAAAGATAGCGAAAACAGATGCATAGGATTAAGGAAGAAAGCTAGAGTATTACTCTTAACATATCTCAAAATCATGGCACAGTGCGAAGAGGTATGACATTTACCTGCCTAGTATCCTCTAGTACAGGGACGATGTTAAAGCTATTTCTTCAGCTTTATTAGAACATCAAATATTTAAAGAAATATAAACAATGTCCAAATAAAATGTGTATCAGTCATATGGCTTTGTTAACTATGCTGATATTCACATAAAGACTAAATATTATTTCCATTCCTTATAACAACCTATTTCTTAAAACATCATCTTGCTTTCCTGTTCACTAAGTACTTCCAAGCCACTATCTCAACATTATTTCTCAAGATTTTCCACATCTTACATCGATAAATAACTATCTGCATTTACAAAACAATAAATAAAATTCATTAATAGTTTAGCAATCTAGCTGTTCCACAAGAAAAGTCTGCTTACTTCATTATTCTATATGTCTAATCATATACAATCTACTTAGACAATATTTGAATATCCAATAACATGAAAATTTTAAAAGAATCACATAATTATTTGTTATGTTGGATTATATCACTAATAAAAAAAAAATCATCGTATGCATATTTTCAAATCAATCCTATCTCATAATGTTTTTTAAAATGTTGTATGAAATGTGGTACATATAAGTAAAAAAAAAAACTTTTACACTTCATTCTTCCAATTTATGGATGATCTAAAGAAAAACAAAAAAATATATACATTATAAATTATCAATAGTTATTATTATTACCAATAACCTTTATCTAGTCATTGTGTTCAGTAGGCTTCCTTTATCCACTTGAGCATTGCAGATATAAAAAAAAATTCACACCCATACACGTTATATTAAAATATTTTTAGCTAAATTATTAGATTGTTATATTATAAAATTTTAATATTAATAAATTAATGTTTTTATGTTTTTCCTAATCTTATATAAAAATTTAAATTTAAACTAGGTTAACAAAATAAAAGGAATCAAAACTATAGTTACATATTTTCTTGACGATAGTTCCTGATAAGTCCAAAATGTTTATTATTTTCTCTAGAGTTTTTTAAAAATGTTCTCCTCCAAGAGTGTTAAAGTTTAAAATAAAAATAATTATTAATCCATTTAGTAAAATTTATAGAAAATAATCCTTGGTTTTAGTATTTAGGACAATAATTATTAAATCATAATATTAATTAATCCCGTGAAGCTTCTTAATCTTCTCTACCAATATTCTCTGCATATCTGATGCATCAATCCATCTAATTTAACTTTAAAAATATTCGATAAACTTTTAAGTACTATTTGTATTTCCATGGATCCATCTTTTATTCAACTATGTGTTCACTTTTTTATATATGTTTCCTTCTTGATACATTTAAACTTTCGTTTGGTATTTTTTTATAAATCTCTTTTAAAAATAAAAAAAAACTTCAAGTACTTTTAAACAAATCTTTTCTAAATACATTTTAAATAATTCTAAGACTGGATATTTTAATATCAAAAATGCTTCTGTAACATATTCTCCTGGGTTCTTTCTTTAATTCTTGAAAATATTTTTTAAAAATGTTACCTTCAGAAAGGATATAACATTTTACTCCTTTGAATATCATATTATATAAATGATTCATAAGATATATTTGTCTTATTACTACTTTTAAAAAAATAAATCTTGGATAAACTTATCTAAATAATAATGCGTCTCCAATTTTTTCATTAGACTCCGTATGATGTCCGAGCTGTGGTTTTTATGTACCAAAACAGTTCTTCGGTGAAATATTAATAAAGCTGTATCAATAAATATTCCAAACATTTTTACAGTATTACAATTTCTATCCATTTTATTTCACAGTATATCCATTCTTTATTGCGAAGTTTAGGTTAAATTTTTTAGATAAAATACAACTGGTAAGTACTTTAAAAATTAGAAAATCATTTCCACGAAGTTTCTAAATTATTATATTTTAATACCTTCTTTTGCAAAAATACTTTTAAAAATTATCAATTAGTTTTTGCAAATAAAACGATAAGAAAGTACTAAAAAAATTGACTAAAATAAAAATTTTAAAAATACTATCTTTTTGATAGTTATAATTTACCTTTCTCCAGTTTCAATACATTAATAATCTCCTCCGATAACCCCATGCAAATCATATTTATAGTCTGTAAGAATACCTTATCCTATTGGTTAATTCTTACTTTAGCTTGAGAACAAATTTACATATTTTCAATTTCAAGTAGAATTGAATTTCAAAATTAGAAATTATAACGTAATGAACTTAAAATATTATTTAAAATATTACTTTTGAATAAATTATTATTTTATTAAAACTATTTAAACATTTAAAATAACTTTTAAAATAACATTTAATAACTTATTCCATTTGTTAATATTCAATTTATCTATTTTTATTTAAATAAAATATTTAATTTTTATATTATGAATGTATTCATCTTTATTATATCATTTAAGCATTTGGAAATAACTACGTAATATTTTAATATTCACTTCTATGATAAATAATCATTATATCCAACTCTATAATACACAAACTTTGTTATTAAATTCTAACAAGTGTGTGTGTGAAAGTATACATTAAAAGTCACATGATTAATAACTTTGACAGACGATTTTCAATCTATTTCTCTGCCTAGATTTATAAAATTGCTACACTTATTATATTTAATAATATAATTATAAAAAATTTGGAAGAATAATTTTAAAAATATAGAACTAGATATAATTTTCACCATCATAAAGTTTATTTTTAAAATATACTATATTAATTTTGACTATTTAAATATGATTACAAATTTAAATATAGCATTTATTAAATTATACGTTTTAAACTATTAAAATCGAACTTTAAATATACTTTTAATTATTTATAGCTGTGTTATTTAATATGGCCAGCTTTTACAACCATATGCAACAATATTTAAAGCTTTACATAACTATTTTTAAATAATTCGCTATAATTTTATATACTACATATTTGCTTTAGCCTCAAATTGTACTTTAAAGATATAATTGACTTAATACAATTACCATATTAAAAGAACATATTCTAAATTTAAAATTTTTAGTAATTGACTGTTATGAACTATTACCGACCTATAGAAAAGGGCACAATACATATATGCTAGTGTTGTTTTACTTCTCTTTTTCCTGTGTTTGAATAATAATGCAGTTTTTAATTTTTAAATATCAATTTAAAATTAATTCAGTTCTGTCAAATTGCATGAAGTGATCAAAACTGTTTTTGTTTCAATGTTGTAAATAGTTTTTTATAAATTTGTGCTATGAAGACTATATGAATAATTTGGAATGTTTGAACAAGTCATCCATTTTCTGTTGGATTCAAACATTCAATCCTTAAAGATTGACTTTGTGCAGTGATTATAGCATTTGAAAAATAACAAAAGTCAATGGAAATGAACTGGGCTTGCTTTTATATTGGGATTAGTTTCCCATGAATAGTATACAAGGATTTCCCTTTCCTTTTCTATGGTTGTAGCTATCTATTGTTGCATGTATCATATTGATTATTAATAAAAATAAAATTATGTAACAGAATTCTACTTTATCTTTCATACTTGGTTCCCTGGTGATTGACTTAACATTAGTCATCATTATGTCTACTATGTCTAAGTCTTTATTAGTGATTTTTAATACATTAATAAATAACTGATTGTTGGTTTATATATATGTATAGAAAGGATTTATATCACTGGTTTTTATTTCTCATTTAACAAAGGAAATTAGTTCATTCTGACATTTTTTTTAATTTTGTAATTAATAAAGCAAGCACTTGTCATGTGTATATATGTGTATGTATGTTTATACAAAAAGTGATATTGCCTATTTAACCACCTGTTAGCTAAGTTTATGTTTTAAATGGGTTTGATTTGGTGGTGTGGATGGATAACTGGTTTCAATAGGATTGTAAGCTATCTTTACAACTCCCCTATCCCTACAGGATTAAAAGTTTTTGATGTAATTAAATGTTAACACTTAATTGGTGTATATCTCTCATTTAGCATTGAATTGTTTTTTTGTTTACAGAGGGTTATAAAGTTCCTTCATATTTTTCTACTTCTTACAGTAAGTGATATTTATATATGGGTCTCTTTTTTTTATTTATTTATGATGGTTATATGGTTTGAACTCAATTGGTAATGTCTCTATTGTAGATGGCACATATTTAAACTCATTAGCCTTTATCATGCTCCTTTTTGAGACTTACTTGATTTTTTTAAAGACTAAATGAAATATTGGAGTGCCCATCATTCTGTATGAATCAATTTCTATGTTTCAGTTGGCATTAAAGTATCCCAGTAATTGCTTTTGTGCTTAACTGGGTACACTCTCATCACAAATTAATAAACATATTTTTATGTCTCTTCCTTTCTCTTTCTAATTTCAATAAAATAATTATCGACTTACTTGTCTATAGGTAAAGTAAGTTAGTTATGTGGTCATTCTGACTGACCAAAATATGGCTTCAGAATATGGGTATTGTGTGTTTCTTTAATTTCCTCTTCTACATCTATCCAAAATGCATTTGGACATTATTGCTTCAAAATAATGAATAGTTCTTCATATGTGTGATAAAATTTTTGGCATTTATTTTCCTGCTGTTTGCTGAGATGAGGAATTTTCACAAAATCTTTATCTTCTATCTTGAAATGGTGTGTACTTTTTGTTTTTGTTCCTCTGCTCTGCCTTATCTATGAGTTGCTTATACACTTTTTGTATATTACTTTTCTTATCATTTTGAGTATGTTTAACCATGGGTTGATAGTAAATAAGGTTGGTACTGGTTGATTGAAGTGTAGTCTAATGGGCATGAATCCAGTGGATTCATTTATGTTCCAATTGATGTAATTGACTACATGTTCTGTTTACATTTCCCATCCCTTATGCTCATCCTCTAGGTAGGTCCTGAACAAATGTCTGAGTTTCCACATCACACATTCACAAGAGTTCAACTGTGTATTTCTCATGGATGTGAGGGTGGATGCATCACAGTTTGTTAATAGGGTTTGGTGGTTTCCACATCACACATTCACAAGAGTTCAACTGTGTATTTCTTATGGATGTGAGGGTGGATGTGTCACAGTCTGTTAATATGGTTTGGTGCTTTCCTATCATCAGGAGCTGGAGGGTGTTTAATACCTTGATTGTATATCTGGTATTAGATTTAGTATTGGGTAAGCAGAAATGTAGTTTGAAAAGAGATCATAGGTGACCAATATATATTTCTGTTTATTAAATGGGGGCAGTGGTCCATAATAATCGATCACTAGGATCTTATTTTGTCTTTTAGGTATAATGTATTTTAGTGCATTAATGTAATTTTGGTTCATTAGTGTGGTTCATAAGCACAATAGACAATCTCAAAATGATTTCAAGATGTGTTTCTTGGCCAGTAGAACCAATTTTTCAATATATGTTTGCTTTATGTGCACTATAGTGTCTGTACAAACAGTGAATATAAAGTATGAGTGGGGTACACAATGTTTTAGGTATTACTATTCTCCACTCATCTGTACTTCTATTTACTATATATAGTAAGACCTTGTTTTCTAGCTTATAAGAATTGAGATCCTTTGGCACATTCAAAACTTTCTCACCTTGTAAAACATTCATGAGTGGGTTTAAATCAGTATCCTTAAATTGAAATTGGGATGTCCTCCAAATCATTCTCTACATTACTATCAGCCTGTTATTGACATTTTTAATATAGGTATTTACTGATAAGTAGTTATGTTCTGACCTACATGGATTTTGACTAAGCACATCAGCCACAACATTCTCAGATCCTTTACAGTATTGCACTGCTTAATTAAATTTCTGTAATAGCAAACTCCATCTGACTAGATGACTATTGGTCAGATAGCTGTGATTTAGGAATTTGAGGCTTTTGTTGTCTATGAGCATATCACCTCCAATCTGAGAAACATCTGTTGAAACTTTTGGAAAACCCACACTATTGCTCGTGATTCTTCTCAATAACCATGTAATTTATTTCTGGACCCTTCAGGAGCCAGTTGATAAATAGAGGACTCCAGCTTAGCCATCCTCCTGAATTTAGTATAGTGTTAACCCTAATCTGTAACCAATACAATCTGTTTGGACAATAAATGATTTATTGAAATCAGGGAAAGGCAAGCATGATCAGGGAAAGGCAAGCATGGTTAGCTCTAAAAACCCTGTTTTAATGTTTGCAAATGCCTTGTACTGTTTCTTGGTCCAGTTCCACTGCTCAACTTTTTAAATAAGTTTTAGCAGTGGTTCCATGTGGTCACAGAAATTTTGTAGAAATGATTGCAGGTCTAAAAATGATTGTAATTTGCTTTTTGTTGGTGGGCTTAAGAAAGTTTTGAATGGCACTGATCATCTCTGAATGAGGCTTTATCTTACTGCAATTAATAATATAACTTAAAAAGATTACCTAGCTGAAAACTAGGGTACAGTTTTTGAAGTTGATTTTGATCCCTTTTTTGTAGCACTCATCAAAAAATAGAGTGAAAATATTTTTCAATTGTGGCACATACAATTATTACATCATCCACATAAATAGTTGTGATCTGTTTAATCTCAGAATGTATGGCTCTTCCTAAACATCTTATAAGACCAGCACCACTATTGATCAATCCAATTAAATTGATATATAAATTTTTTGTATCAGAAGGTAGTGTACTGGCAATCTTATGAATGTAGTTCAATCTGCCATTAGCTGGAAGTTAGATTGAAAGTGGAAAACACTTTCTTGTTTCCAAATCTCATGAATAATTTGTGTATGGGTGATGAAATGTTCCTTCCAGCCATAGTAATTTTGTTTAGTTGCCTAGCATCCAAACAAAATCTCATTGACCCATATTTCTTTTCCATATTTACAACTGGGTTACAGTAAGAAGAAGAACATTTGGAAATGATCCACCAGAACATCATTTTGTTAATCTGTTTAAATATTTTTTCACAAAACTGGTATGTAATAGAGTATGATTTGGCTTGGAATGTTTGGTCATATAGTAACTTAATCTCTTGTTGGAATCCCTCTATGACTCCTGGTATCTCTGAGAATATATGGATGAAATTCATTTATAACAAATCACAATTTTAATGTATCCTCTCTTCCAAATAAGTTGGATTCTGTGAGTTTTCTATCTATGAGTGCCTCTGGGATACTTGTGGTAATACAGACAACTTCAAGTAGATCATATATCAGAAGCAATGTTATTTCTAAGACTTCATTAATTCAACTTCAAGTAGATCATATATCAGAAGCAATGTCATTTCTAAGACTTCATTAAATTCTATCTTATCAGAGAAGTCAATAATGCAAGTTTTCAAGTGTAGGAAGTTTGTCATAGGATGACCTTATGGATTAAGCCATTCAATATAAGAAACACATAATAGAGGAGTGTTTGGATTATTTTTATCTGAATCCATATTTGCTTTTGTGCTAGTTTTGCTTTCAGTGGTAGGCTTTTAGTCAGAATCTCATGATAGAATTTGTCATACATAACTGAAATCTGGCTACCATAATCAAACATTGCTTTAAGCAGAAAGTCCTCAAACAAAATCTTTGTCATGGGGCACCTTTGCAAAGTGAAGGTAGGTGCTTTATCCTCCCATGAATGCATCAGATTAGTGATTTCTTGATATGGAGTTTGGTTCATCTTTCTCTGAGTCATTTTGGTTTCTTGAGGTGAGGAACATAGCCTCATTTTCCTTTCTATTTTGGTTTTGGTTGGACTTTGGGTGTGTAATTGATGCCTGATGTGAGAAATTTCCCTAGACTATTTGGGAGACTTGTCCCAGTTTTACCATTGTTAGTCTGGTTTCTCCTAGATGACCAGGTATATGGGGGATTGTGCTGCAATGACTTCCCTTCCAATGGTTGGTGTCATTGTTATTTTTCTTCTCTCTATAAAATATGGCATTGACAGTTGATGTGTTCTGGTAGATATATTAGCATTAGTAATGTCTATACTGCTCAATAATTTAGCAACCTGCTTGATGCTTTTAGCAGTCATACACAATAGAGACTGTTCAATTTTGAGTGGCAAATTTTTCTTAATGACCCTAATAATTTTGCTCTTGCTCAGATGGTATGTATTCAGTGTATGTAGCTTCATGACTGGTGATGAAAGAACTTTGTTTCATTTCCAATACTTAAGATTTGCCCATATATAAGCATTTGGGTTGGAAAGAATAAGTGGATTCATTATATTCTTTCATAAATACTATATCTTGTGTTGGAAATGAAAGTATTCATTTATTATTAACACTCATAAAAAGCGCATGCACAATAGCTTGTAAAGGCTGATCTTTAATGTATTACTGGTAAATAAGTAAGAAGGTAAAGGTAATACTTAAGAAGATAAATAGAACGATATGTTAACATGTAGATAGCAGACAGGTAGGTTAGGTGCTTATAATTATAATTTGAATATGAACAAAGTAAATGTTTTTAGTTTTAATAATAATTTTATTATTTCTAATGTATACATTGATATCAAACCAAACATAATAGATTTACAATGTTGTTCTGATTATCTTGTTGTTTCTATTTGGAGATCTGTTAAGTCTATGCTGTTGTGTTTTTCCCCATATTGGACCAATATTAAATTTTATTTCAGATAATTAGCCCAGTTAATTATGTAATACTAATTAGTAAATAAAAATATAGGTTTTTTTTATATATATGAGCTTAAAACCATGGTGGAAACTGTTAGACACCCAAAAATAAACAAGCGTAAAGAATAATAAAAAATTTAAGAATCTAAATACTTTAATTGTTTTATAATCAAGACCAACATCATACGTCATTCAAATTTGCAGTTTGTTGACGGTCACGTGATGTTATTATGTCGGGAAGAGCACAATAGTTTAAACTGGACAATTGTTTTTCTTTTAAAGATTTGATTCAGAAGCCAAGCAGATAATAATTTTAATAACTGAGCCGATCTGTTTATGATATATCTTTAAGATGATGTTGTAATAAACTGTGTTAAGACGATTGTAAAAAGAATACCAGCGGTAAAGAAAAAAGTTTTTCAGTCTCGGATTTTGTACTCTTCTATCTTCTTAACTAAACCGACAGAAAAGTTAGTTGAAAATACAAAAAATTCGTATTATTAATAATTAAATTTCAGATAAACTAATTTACTAATGGTAAATAATCATTTCAATTTTATTTATACTTCAAAATATGTTGTTTTCTTTAGAAAAAAAGTAATTTTGATCTTTTAAAAATAGCAATAATTGCTTTTAAAGAATAAATTAATTAGGAATATAAGCGGAATACGTCAAGATTATTAAATTATAAATAACTAATTAAATTTTAACAAAAATAATAATAACAATGATTAAAAAATATTTCATAGAATGTAAACCTTTATTATCTAACTATATTTTATATTTTTAAAATTATTTATGAATTACATTATTTTTTAATATTTAATCTACTTTAAGAATATCTGCCTTTCTGTATATTTATCTATCCATCTATGTTATTATGTATCCATCGAGCTATTTATTTATTCATTTAACTATGTATTATATGTTTATTTATAAGTTTACATATAGACTTGGTTATTTATCCATTTATCTATCTATATAACTTCTCTACTTCATCTGCTATCTATCTGCCAATCTATTTAGTTATCTATCCAATGACATATATCTTTCCAAATATTTATATATCTAACTATTTATCTTTTAGTGTATAAATAAATAGAGCGATAAATAATAAAATATTTGTCTGGTTATCTAAGACATCTATTTATTTATCAATTTATCTATCTACCTATCTATCTATCTATCTATCTATCTATCTATCTATCTATCTATCTATCTATCTATCTATCTATCTATCTATCTATCTATCTATCTATCTGTCTGTCTGTCTATCTGTTTATCTGTCTGTCTGTCTATCTGTTTATCTGTCTGTCTGTCTGCCTGCCTGTCTGTCTATCTGTATGTCTACCAATTTCTACTTCACTTATTCAACTAATTTCATCATCCACTTATCAATCTATCTATATTACATATAGAGCATACCTTTCTCTCAATAGCCACTTTATTCACTTTTTTCATTACAGCATACTAAAAAAACATAGTTTTAATAAAATGTAATGGAAACATGCCATCACATTACACTTGTAATGTCAATTAAAGATATCATCATCATTTTCAACTATTATCAAACCCATGCAGGATAAAAATCTCTCCAAATATAATCTAGTATTTTTCTCTTTGTCACAACATACAAGGAAATTTTCTTCCCTCAACAACCTCTCTCAAATGTGGTCTCTTTCTATATCATTTACAATCTTTTAGAAATCAGTTTAAGATTTTGACTGTCCCTCTATCTGTATTAGCATCTCTTCTAATAATAAGACCAAAGCAGATTTATTTATATTTTAATACTTTAATTATACCAGAGATACCTGTTTGTGATTTTATTAATAAACTTCACTTTTAATCTTTTCATGTTATTTCTAACATATTTCTCTTCATACTTCATTTGATGGCGTTAAGTGTTCAAGTCTCAAATCTATAAATAAGAATTAATAAAACATATTTATTAAAAGCCTTCCTTTTAAAATATATAGACACATTTCCTTTTGATATTGAGTATGCAATGATTAAGTTCATCCATTATGTTTTTATCTGTATTAGTAATCTGAACAAGGTATTTGTAATTGTTAACTTCTTCTAATGCATGATTATCAATCTTAATTTCTTTTTCCAAGACTATTCTTAAATATCATTTTAGTCTTTTTAACATTTATCCTGAGTTTTCCTTTCTTATTTTTATTTGATAATTATTGCAATGTTTTCTGTTATTTTGAAGCATTTTTTGCAAAAAAAATCCCACATCATCTGCAAGTATTCATCAAAAAATGTGCATTTGGTTCTTTTAGGTCATGATAGTTTTCATCAATCCTTTTTTGGTTTTATTTATCTCTTGCAAAAATACTAAGTAAATGGAAACTAACCAGGCATTGTTCTTTAATTTTATTCACCATATTCTGTTAAGTCGTTTTTTTAATGTATTTCTGTTTTCAAATCATTAATATTACTATCATGGTCAAGATGTATATCATGGTCAAGATGTAATTATGTTATTCTATTTTTTTAACAAAATTAATTTTCTTTCATTATGTGTACACGACTTTATTGAAATTTTCGTATTTAACAAATTTTTAGTCATTTTTTTTTAGTACGTTTTTTTTAAATGGCAAACATGTTAAAGATTCAGAAATCTACTTTTCACAACAATTTATCAAATTCCAAATATTATCATTTCTTTTGAGCTCTAACTGCTTGCATTTTGAATTTCTTATCCATAGCATATAAATATTGTTTCTTCTCTTATTCTTAATATTATTTTTTAATAGTTTAGGGTTTTCCACTAATTTTGCTTTCAAAGTATATAAAACTGTTGGTATAATCTATTTTTAAATAATTATATTTTGAATTATAAGTGTAAAATGAATTCAACCAACATTTTTGATACCATCCATTTTAGATAAAAATAGTAATGACTATTAATAATTATTTACTAAACTAGAGTTTGTCTCTAGCACAGATAAATATTTTTTTTAAAAATTAAACACACAAACACATGGAGTTATTTACATTTCTTTTCCCATGAGTAATTTCTTTATAAATACATTAAATAACTTCAATATTACCACATATTCTTTTAAATTCAAATAAATAAAGATTCAATAAAAGACAAATGACCCCCAAGATGCACTCAGAAGTTTAGTAAATGATTAATAATTGCTATATTTTTCTAAAGTGGATGGTGTCAAGCATATTAATTTGACACTTGTAATTCAAAATATAATTAATTTAATTAGATAAATATTTTTCATATAATAAAGTTATATATGAGAGATAGTGAATTTAAAAAAATATGCAGTAATATTGAAAGTATTTAACATGTTTACTAATCTATCTTTACCAATTTTATTTTTTCTTTTAATTTTATTCTTTTTAAAAAATACTGTTTCTGTTTTTAAAATATTTCTTTTTTATTTAACATCCTTAATTCTTTTTAGACCCCCTCCCCATTCTTTTACAGTTTATAAAGCATTGTTTTTGTTTATGAAATGATATTTTTTTGCGATAATTATTCATTTTTGAGACTATTCTACTTTGAATCCAGTTTTTATTGTTTCTATATATTCTATGGCTAATATGAATTATCAAAAATCATTTTTAAAAAATTTTTCTCTAGCTTTTTTTTTACATTAAATTTGAATAAGCAACATTATTATGTTTAAAAAATTTTAATTTCACTCATAATTTTGAGGGGAAAACGACAAAAAAATAATATTGTTATGATGTTTATTGAAGGTGTTTTTTCCAATGATAACTTTTTATTTTATGTTATTATACCATTTTTGATTTTGTCAATAATATTCAAATAAAAGTTTTAGTTAAATATTATACATTTATCGAAAAACAAATATTTTACGTAATTTTACAAAAATAAATAAATAAAGAAATATCAAAATATAAAAAAAACCATGTTTATGCAAATGTGATGATTACTTTAAAAACAATGACTCTCCACTTTAAAATGTAACCAATGTCTTTAAATACATACTTACTTTTATTTAAATTGTTCTCCACATATGATGCTATTATCAAGAGATTTTTGTTGAAATTAGTCAAATAAACACAATACCAGCGAATAAACACTATAAATAAACAAAAGAGCCATTTTAAAACTGTATAATTACAGCACTGCAAAGTAACCAAAAAATTCATTATTAAATTTTAGTTAATAGTTAGAATTATTACTATGATTTAACCTTTTCATATATATATAATGTATTATAAAAACACTGGATTATTAGCATGCAGAGCCTCATAGTTAAATACTGTGTTAATGAAAACAGTAGTGGATTTATATATATATATATTATAACACCCAGGGATATTTCAACCCCATCTGTTCTTATATATAAATATATGGGTATTTACAATTTTTTTTATCTGAATTTTAATTCATTATTGGATATGAGGATTATTAATAGTTGAAATTGCTGAATGATATCTTATTTAACTTCAATATATGATTCATTTTTTTGATAAAAATCTACATGATTTTTTGTTTATTTTACATTTCTTAGAAAAGACAACAATTTGTGATTTGCTCTCTTCTATATTCTTAGGAAACTAGATTATAAAATTTACTCCCCACCTATCACCAACAACTATCTGCTCATCACATGTAGGTCTATTCTGAATTGACTTTGTTCTTCATTCAGCACCCACAACTGGATTTCAAACAACATGGATATTAAGTTATCTCCCTATTGTGCTGTCAGATTAATAATTACAAGAACAATAATACAAAATTAATTTAGTGACTTTATATAACTTCTAATATGACATCACATTTTACAGTCTTAAGCCATATCTATCTGTGTATGAAATTATGTTTTATATTGAACTGTATTTGAAAGACTTTAATGGTTAAATTTGACATCCATCTCTGTATCCAAAACTAATATCAGTATTTGTAAAAAAACATACCTTGCAGCCTGATTAATGTAATCCATAAAATAAATTCATATGATTGCACTTGTGACCCTTGGAAAGTTATGTAGTTCTATCTAACATCAAAAATTAATAATTACTGTTGCTGAAACGTCATAATAAAAATAATAATAATACTAATAACAACAACAACAATAATAATAATAATAATAATAATAATAATAATAATAATGATGATTATGATGATGATGATGATGAATATTGTAGCACTCAAAATTCGAACTAAAAATAATAGGATTAAACATGTATCTTGCTACAACTAAATGACATTGTAATACTATGTAACTAAAAAGATTAATAAAGTTTTTTATTGTTGAAACTTAATAATAATAGTAGTAGTAGTAGCAGTAGTAGTAGTAGTAGTAGTAGTAGTAGTAGTAGTAGTAGTAGTAGTAGTAGTAGTAGTAGTAGTAGTAGTAGTAGTAGTAGTAGTAGTAGTAGTAGTAGTAGTAGTAGCAGCAGCAGCATCAACAATAACATCAGATGACACTCTGCTACCTTCTCAAATAAACTTCAACAACTCATCCACATGAACATTATGTGACTATATATATGGTCATTATTAAAATATTGGTTCAATCTCTAGCCTTCACAGACAAACAATTTAACCTCTAAATACACTCACTTTTATTTCTTAGTCTACCACCCCCAAATAATAGGGTGTTCACAGAGCACAGCCAGATTCACTACTAAAAGATTCTCATTTCATAAATGGAATGGGAAACAATGGCATTGATCTCACCAGACCCAGTATTTTCAGCTACATAATCTAAAGCACCACCATCTAGATCAAGAACTATAATCTCTTCAATTTTTATATCATAAATTGGCTGGCATTACTAGAAGAAAAAGATAATAATACACACGTAACTCTCATTATCAGTTATGCTTTTATATATTTTTTTCTGTATACATGTAATCAATCTGTAATCTTGCATGCCTATATATTTATTTGAATTGCAATTCAATTCTGATTTTATCATTTGTACCTTACTGATATTATCTTATTTTTTGCTTAATAAAATTTTGCTTTGAAACATAATAATAATAATAACAACAACAATAGTAGTAGTAGTAGGAAAAAAGTTAATCACAGATAATTATATAAAATAAATCCAAATGAAAATTATCAAATAAATATTTAAGATTTTACTTCATTAACGCTTAAATAAATTAAATTAATATATATATGTGCTCTGTGCACAGGTAATGAAGCTATTAGTAAATTGTCAAAATTTTTACTGCCAAGCGCTTTCGGGACAGTCTACAGTCCCATATTCATGGCGAGTTATTCTGTTAATAACTGTAAAACTATGCAAATTTATGTGCAGATGTTACATGGACCATTTACGAGATAGGGAATAGCAGGCCTCTCTTTTGTTGATTGCTGATGGGTCAGCCGCAATGAAGTAAGCTTCCCTAACTTTACGTTTGGTGTCATTAGTTTCAGAGCAAACGACACTGGCTGTGGTAGGTAGAAAAGCATGTCCAGAGTTTCTCTCGTGTTTGACAAAAATCGAATTACCTTCATACTTTGTTTTGGTTTTATTGTAAAGGTATCAGTGTTGAGCTACTCTGGTGGCAATGTTAGTTTTGGTCTCCGAAAGCGCTTAGCAGTAAAAATTTTGACAATTTATTAATAGCTTCATTACTTGTGCGCAGAGCAAATAAATATTGTAGGTTCCATTCCTACTCCACTATGTATAATCCTGAAAAATACTGCAAACAACCACAACACTAGTCAACTACCTCTTCTAGTTTTCTTTATGTATATACACTTACTTTATCCTTTAACTTGCAATGTAAACATATGTATGAGGAGTATCATAGTAAATGTAACTCTTTAGTCATTAATAAAATTTCCTTTTGAATAATAATAATAATAATAATAATAATAATAATAATAATAATAATAATAATAATAATAATAATAATAATAATAATAATAATAATAATAATAATAATAATAATTTTAAAAAATTTTATTAAAATAAAATAACAATAATAATAATAATAATAATAATAATAATAATAATAATAATAATAATAATAATAATAATAATAATAATAATAATAATAATAATAATAATAATAATAATAATAATAATAATAATAATAATAATAATAATAATAATAATAATAATAATAATAATAATAATAATAATAATAATAATAATAATAATAATAATAATAATAATAATAATAATAATAATAATAATAATAATAATAATAATAAATAATAATAATAATAATAATAATAATAATAATAATAATAATATAATACAATTTGATTTATTCTATAAAGTAAACATTAAGTATATTACAATTATTTGAAAACTCTAAACAAAAAAGGTCTTGTGTAAAGAGCTTACATGTAAAGTTTAATAAAATAAAAATAAGCAAAAAACCTGCAACAAAGTCACAAGTAGCAAAAGGTAAGAAATACAATTTAAAAAATAAATAAATAAATAGAAAAATAGAAATAGAAATAGATAACAAAATTATTATATATTGCATAACCACTGCCATAAATACTCTTTAAAAGATACATGAGAAATATTATTCAAATCAATTGAATACTCATATATAAATGCATTAAATAATTTACAACCAGAACAGACATATTGCCTTCTACTAGATTAGTTAAATAATTTTAGATTGTACATCTTATAAAAGTATTATTATTATTTTATAATAATTACTTTCAATAGGTAATTAAAAAGTATAATATTTTATGTTAATAAATAAATGTATAAAAGTAATCATTTCTATTTATTTAAAGTATGATTTTTTTTTTTTAAAAATGTGAATTTCTTGTGTTAATATTTTGATTTTAAAATATTTATTTAAAAATTTTAAAATAAAACATTTTATTCATGGATGCTGATATATTTGAATGAACTCTTGATTAAGTGAAATTATAACTCTTTTTAGTAAAAAGTTGTAAAATTGAGTGTATCAATAGATAGTGTATCAAAATCGGTGATATTGATATTTAGTCATTAAAAAATCATATAAAATGCCCATCTCATTTCATTCTGAATTTTAGTAAGCAAAATTGTAAAATTATATATATATGTGTGGGTGTGTGAATTAGTAGTGTATTTAAAGTCAAGCAATGAATGACTAAATAAAAATAAACACTGGCCCTGAGAGAGAAAGTCTTTCATGAGGTCTGTAATAACTTGAAATAAATTATCTTTAACTATTTATAAAATAAAAATGGAAAAAATATACAATGCTCTATGCAATGGAATTTTAAATATTGATTTAAACAACTAAATGAATAGTGAACAAAATATATAATAATTGGAACCACTAAAAAAGACTTCATGTATTTGAAGGGATAAGTAATGCCTATTTTATATAATGATGAAAATATTAATATCAGGATTTATTATAATTTTATGATATTATAATTGTAAAGTACATCTTTGGATCTGAGATAAATTTAAATATATTTTAGAGCACAGATTTGTCCACATCAAGCTTAATAAGAAGCACCAGGATTTTTGAATTGTAAACATTATAATAATATTTTTACTATTATTATATGTATATTATAAAATGTGTTGACATAAATAATTAATTTGAAAGATAACCTATGATCTTTGGAAATAATTCAGGTCACATATTTTACTTGTTACATCTAGTTACATGTTTATGTAGTGTTTAATTTAAGTATGTGTGTTTTTATGTAATATATAAAGAACATTAACCAAAGAGAAAATTAGATAAATTTAAAATAAAATCTAAAAAATTTTTTTTATCAAATTTAACATAAATTTTATATACCACTCTAGAAGTATGTTTTTTTTTTGTTTCATTATTTAATCTAGGTTTGAAGGGTAATATAATTAAAGTATAAATACACCATTTATATTTAAAATAAATAATGTATGTGGTTGTATTTTTGATCACTCTTCTTTCATGATGGTAAAAAGATTACAAATAATCTTAAACAGACTTAATCAGTTTATATATTTATATATTTATTTATTTTTAATGATATAGATAAATATTTATTTTTGGTTAGTAGTATATTGCCCTTGTGCCATTTATGGTTATACAAGTTAAGAACTTTACAATGCAGATAATATTAAATTATTGTATTTTATATATTTATTAATTGATATATATATTATTTTATTATTCTTTATATATTTCTTTTTTTGTAAATAAATTATTGTTTTATTGATTAAAATTGTGATTGTTTTAGATTCATTGAGTGTATTATATTATGATATTAATTTAAGGGTTCCTACATGATTATATATATATTTAAGTGTCATAGCATCGGCCGGGACGCAAACCCGCAACCCGGGCAACTGCCTGCAAGTGCAAGGCAGTCGCGCTGACCTCTCGACCACCAATGCAAGACTACATGATTATATTTTACAATAAATAAATGCATTAAATTACTCAGTTACTAAGTTAGCTAAGGATAAATTGACATCTAATTATGTTAATAATTTATGATCTTATTTATCAATTTTTTTATTTATATTTCATTAATTATATAAATGAAGCTAATGTCTCAAAAACATTTATTGGTTCTTTGAACTAATAAAACTGGTGCTACAATTATTTTGTGCTTTATAATTGTTATTCTTTAACTATTAACTTTATGCTTCATGCTGTTATATTTTGAAAATAAATTATGCATAACAGTCACACTGGACAAATTATTTATTAAGTTTATAGTAATTAAATTGATTTATAACAATATAGATTTTGGTGCCCTAACATAGTAAACAATTGACTAAATTAATCGTATTTATACAGTTACAGATTCAGCTTAATTAATTAGCAGTATATAATAATTTTTATTTATTTACGCTATTATAGATTTTGGTTACAGATATGCTGGGCTGTTATATAAATTAGGTATGGTCTATTTGTATTGGTATAAATTTTCGCTAGCCAAAGTTCATGTAGTTTTATAATAAATTAAAACTACATTTTATTTTATACCAGTACAATATAGATAGATAGATAGATAGATAGATAGATAGATAGATAGATAGATAGATAGATAGATAGATAGATAGATAGATAGATAGATAGATAGATAGATAGATAGATAGATAGATAGATAGATAGATAGATAGATAGATAGATAGATAGATAGATAGATAGATAGATAGATAGATAGATAGATAGATAGATAGATAGATAGATAGATAGATAGATAGATAGATAGATAGATAGATAGATAGATAGATAGATAGATAGATAGATAGATAGATAGATAGATAGATAGATAGATAGATAGATAGATAGATAGATAGATAGATAGATAGATAGATAGATAGATAGATAGATAGATAGATAGATAGATAGATAGATAGATAGATAGATATTTGCAAAGAAATCAAGTCATATATCACATGAGCTCATTAAATAATATATATATTATCCTCCAAGATTAACCATGCCCAATCATAAAAACATTACATTCAATACATTGGTTGTACAAAAATGTCAACGAATGTAAACTTAGGGTAGCCTACTCTTACACTGCCCTAAAATAACTCATCTAGTCAAGAGTTCTAATATTCTCTAAATTAATTTTATAATGCAGTTTCACATAAAATGAGGTTACTATGAAAAAATTATTAATCAAAATAAATCTTTTCTAATCAAATTTTAGGGTTTTTACTAAATTCTCTAATAAACAAATATAATCATATTCTTTTTCTCAGGTTTTTATTCAAACAAGAATATGATCCTAGTAAATAACAATAAGAGATGATTCAATTGTGGGATAATGTCATAATACAGTAAATAAATTTTAATATAAAATTAATCATGAAATTCTAATATTAAAATAATTATAGAGCTGTCTAGAATTATTACTTTCATGTTACTATAATTAATAAAAGGATTTTGTTGCTACACATATATCACATAAAAATGTTCTCTCATAATCTTTATGAAAAGAAAATAATATAATGCTTATAACCAAGATCAAACAAAATAAATTTCAGTAAACTGACTTTTAAAATTCTTGTACTGTGGTGCCATAATATTATAGTATATGGGTGACTTTAGATTTTCTGATAATGCAGATGATGATACAGATACAAATTCAGAAGTAATAACTAAATCAATATTTTATTAAGACTGATAAATATGACAAGGATAAATCATTAATATTTTAATAAGATCAGAATGATATAATTATCTCAAAGTTTAAATAAAATTTGAATAATCAAAAATAAAAATACAATATGATTTATCTATGAATACAGCAACTCTCTCATATATTTATTAATCAATATTTTATTCCATATGTCCTAGTATCTAATATATTTCATCATCATCATCATCATTATCATCAACCATTATCAATCCACTGCAGAATGAAGGTCTCTCCAATTCAATCCATCTTTTCCGATTTTTAGTTTCTCTTCTCCACATCACCCCTGCACACTTTCTTATTTCATCCAACCATCTCACATGTGGTCTCTTTCTGGGTCTTTTATAAAATCCAGATCTAATATATTTAATGAAAAATATATCTTAACAGCAATATAATAATAACAATCAATTTTGAAGAACATGTATAATTTCATAGTCACATAAAATAATTATAAATTTAAGTGTAAAACATTTTATTATGGCTTTCAACACCTCAGATATGAAAACTAGACATATCAACAATATCAGTAATCTTAAGCTACTCTTACTGCATCAAGAGCAAAATAAAGCATGGTTGGCATCGCACATGACTTAAAATTTTCATCAAGATAAATATCAAGGAACACAAAATGCATTATGATGGCATAGACTCAAAACAAGTACCCAGATGAATACAGAAAGATTTAGGACCCTGTCTCTAATCTTAATAAATATATTAAGAATGAACCATCACATACTATTTCCAAAAATGTAGTGTAATTAGCTACCTGTCACCTAAGATAGACTACATCTCACCAGATAATATATGAAAATATCATTTATTCCATTATCTTATATAGCAATAACAATCATATGATGTGAAAAACTGATAAAATATGATAATTAAAGCAAAATATAACTAGGGCTATGAATTATAGTATAGCAATTTAAAAATAAAAATATACATCTACACTACTAATTCCTTCATTTATTTATACATACTCTAAGCAATTCAATAAAGGATATATTGGTTACTTTTGATTATATTTCAAGACAATACTGTTCTGTGAGCTTCTGTAATCAGTATAGCACAAAACAATACATAAATAATAAATAAACAATACCATAAATATAATACATATATAAATAAAATTTACATCTAAATACTTATAGTCTTTTTACCATCTAATAGTTCTTAAGTCCTGTAATCATTGATTTACATGACATATTCTATAGCACAATAGTTGAAAAATTTATTAAAGTATCTGAATGATATAAATATCAGAGATTTGCAAAACAATTTATTAATTTGAAATAGCCATTCAAGTAAAAATAAGTATTTGTTGAAATCATACGAAGACAAAGACATATAATTTTTTTTGAAACAATTCAGAATTTAAAGCAACGAAAAGTAGTAAGCATAATAGTTATTTTAAACAGTACGAAGATAATTTTTTTTTTTCAATAAACAATTTGTAGATTCACACAGTGAGAAATTTATAAAGAGCATAATATATTCTCCATTAAAGTAATGCAAAATTTTATACAGCAATAAATTTATCAGGAATATAGAAATTTTTTTAAAAAGCAATATGAATTATACAACAATAAGCAGATTGTAAAACACAGAATATGTTTTATGCAATATTTTATATACTAGTAGCAATAAAGTACATTTAAGCATAAATATTTATTCTGCATTTCCAGAACAATGCAAAATATTTCCTTAAAATGCAATATATTATCAGATCATGTTTAACATAAAATAAATTCCTGGAAAAAATCAATCTCTCCAATCTGTAAATTTATAGATGTTAAAATAGCATTGTGATAATTTCCATGAATGTCATTTTAAATTATGAAGAAATAATAATGACAGAATAATTTACTTTCATAACAAAGCAAAGCATTAATACTTTCTTAGTTATTATCCCACAGTCACTTTTTATCATCTACAATATCCTGCAAATTTAGCAAAAATTCTAATTTGACTATAATATCAAATTAAGTTTAAAGAGAATATTATGTAAATAATAATAAAATTCAGCATTGTGAAATATACAGTTTATAATTCATTGTAGAATAGAATATACTAAACTTAGTTTAAAATTATGCAAAGTTCTGGTATTCAACATTTTTAGAAGTCTCAATTCCACATTAAACTTCCTGTTATCACTAATCATTGTGACAGTATATCACTTTCTTTTGTAATTATGCATTGTTGAAGTTTTCCAAATGGTGTACATGTTGAGGAGATTCTGTAGAGTCACAGATAGAACAAAGCTAAAGGCCCAAGCATATAATTATTCTAGCCATTCATAGTATAACTTTATAAAATAGTAAATAAATGCATTTAATGCAAACAAAGAATAAGATGTGATAGTTTAGAAATAATCCCAATACACATGATTAATGGTTTGGTATGATGAAGACATTAACGATTGACATGGAGAGTGTTAATAATGAATTGATTAATATGATGTCAATTAACTGCCAAGAAAAAATTCTAAACCTAACTTTTTAAAATTAGACTGTCTACAAATTTTAGACAAAATAATAAATTACATCATCTTTATACATCATACATTTGCAAATTATTATTTAATAAATGAAAATATTATATTCCAATAAATAATACATTTCTTTACATATATATATTCTCAAACTATTAACTTGAATACAATATTTTTAAAACATATTTTGTTAAACAAAAAATTGTTTTAAATATTTTCATTTTCCAGATAAGGAAGTTGAAATTTAAACATTTTCTTTTTAAAATTTTAGCTTTAATTTACACACATTTCCACGCACTAAAGAGATTCAAAATATGACTTAGAAATAATTAATTTACAACTATTTGCTATTAATTAATATTTATAGATTGAAATTTTATTAAGCTAGCAATTAAAACTATATTTTTAAAATAAATGCTAATAAATTGATTATATTAGTAAAAATCAATAAGTATCATTGAAATTATTTAGGTGTTTATTTTATAACAACTTTATTTAATAAATACTTGTAATAATTAGATTAAGAGTATAATTACATGGACAATATGTTAAGGATGTTATATATTCAAATACTGGTTTTGTGATTTTATAATACCTAATCTGCTAAGTTAAAATTACTTAAATTTATTTATTTAAATTTAGCACAAATAATATTTCATAAAATTAACTATAAATCAATAAGATAACTTATTAAATGATTCACTACTTTTAGCATAATAATGGAATTTATTTAATAGACAATTAACTATGTATTTTTTTTCTAATTGTATTAGCAAAATACCCATCTTAAAGTTCTATAGGCAGATCTTAAGGGTACAATATATATATATTTCTTTATTGGAGAAATTGTTTATGCTTTTAAAAATGCAGAGAAATTATCTTTTAAATTTACAAATATCTTTCATTTATCATTTTTATAACAGATAGAGTATTAAACTAGTGATATTATTTTTGGTGTAATGTGTATTAAACAAATAATATTGCTATTATTGGATGTGTGTTTTTAATTTGCATTGCCAGTTTTAATTTCTTGTTGCCTGGTTACATCACAGCTAAAATTTCATCTAGATTTTTATATAAAAATATCTCATTATTTCTTTAACTTTATATACATATGACATAAGTTATTTTTATTGAAAATATATTGTTAACACATGAAAGATTTATCTTAACTTAAAATTCTATTTAAAAAAAATTATGTTAAAACTTATTGAAAAATGTTGATAATAAATTTTATATTATTCAAAGAATAAATTTACTTTCTTTGTCTAAAATCAAGATAAGATTTTTTTTTATTTTCTTAATTTATTTGAATTTAATAAATTTTAAAAATTTAATACATTGTTGAACAGAATTATTTATTGATTAAATAGTCACTTTTGACGTATTTAGAGAGCTAATTTATTTAAAATAATGTTAATAAAATACTTATTTTATAGTTCTTGCAGAAAATCTGCTAATTGAAATAACAACAGTCCATAAATTGTAAAAAAAAAGTACATTAATAACATTTTTTATGATTTTACATTTTGTTGAAGAAAGAATTAACAAATTCTTTGATAGGTAGTCTTTTGAACATCTCTAGAAAAATGGGAGTTGAAACATGAGAATTAATAATGCCTTGGGTAATGGTCTTGCTAATTGTTTCAGCTGAATGGAGAGGTGTAAATAGAAATAGATTATAAATATACATCATATAGCAATATTTTATGGACAATTTTATAATTCAATGATAGTCTAATCAAAAATGCATAGACTGTGCCAGAAATACCATTATTGTTGATCTTAAAAAATAAAAATGTCACACATAAGTATGCTAAATTTTTGTAGTACATTTTTGTTTAAAAGTTTTAATTTGATACAAGTATTCATAAATATTAAAATAAGTTTTGAGACATTTTAATATTTATATCTTTTATTATTCATTCAAATATCAGCCTTTTAAGCTAATTGTGCATACGCTTTGTGAGTGTTAATAATAAATGAATACTTTCTCACCAATACAAGATATAGTTTGTATGCAGGAATAAAAGGAATGTATACAATTTGAATGTATACAATTATAAACATATGCTATATAAAATAAATGCTTATCTTTTATTATTAAAAATATACATAGCTGAGGGAACAATATTAATTAAGAGTTTCAAAAAACGTAATGAGAGTTAGACATAAAATAATGAGTGCAAAGATTGGAAAAAATCGCTGAGACATTTAGTAATTTTAATTTTTATCATTCATTTGGAAATTTGGGTTTTTCAAACAATTTGGTTTTTTTTTTCAGCATAACTCTTTCAGACTTATAAGTAGATTATAAATGTTACATTTTTTTTATAAAATTGAAAATAGTTTTTGTAAATGTTTCAATATAATAATTAAAAGCTCCTGGACACTATTTAATAAGATTTTGTATATACGAAATTGTAATCTAGGTAAAACTGACTTATAGAGGTCTCAACACTTCGTCCTCTATTTTTAAAAAACTTAACTACTTTTTTTTTCCTACTAACTGTATCCAACTTTAATGAGTGTATGTAACTATATCTAAGTATAAATGTTAATAATAAAAAAATTTAAAAAAAACTTACATTTTCATGCATAGTTTTCACTTGTAGTGGTCTTTGCTGTATATATAACTGTAAATAAATGAACCAAACGTATCCAACTTTAATCAGTTTATCTAACAATAAATAAACTATGTCTAAATATAAATATTAATTTAAAAAATGTAATAAAACTTACATTTTTATGTGTACTTTTCACTTGGAATGTATATCTAGCAGTCTTTACTGTATATATAACTATAAATAAATAAAGTATATTAACTATAAATGTTTTTACATAAAGATGAATAAATAAATAAAAATGAACTTACATTTCCTGCAGGCAGAATCCGTGTTTTGAACTACATTATTCTCACTAAATAATTGCAAAGTATATCTAAGTATAAATGTATTTTTTACATGAAGATTAAATAATAAAATCTAATAAAACTTACATTTCTATGCACTATTTAGAGAAGATAAGTGTCACCAATAAAGTGCCTACTGTCAAAATTATGAACTTTTGTCACATGTCATTTTTGCCGCCTGTAAAATTCTGACTACTTTTGTCACATGTAATCCCCCCCCCCATCCATTTACTTTTTTTCCGAAAAAAGATTCAAATCAATGTTAAAAACAAGTATGTCAAATTGTGAACAACTGTTTTAACATTGATTTGAATCTTTTTCGGCAAAAAAGTAAATGGACAGTGGGGGAGGTAGCAAAAATTACACATGACGAAAGTTGTTCATAATTTTGACAGTAGGCACTTTATTGGTGGCACTTATCTTCTCTAAATAGAGCATAAAAATGTAAGTTATATTACATTTTATTTATTAATCTTCATGTAAAAAATACATTTATAGCTAGATATACTTTGCAATTACATAGTGAGAATAACATAGTTCTAAACACAGATTCTTCTTTTTTTTTTTTTATTCATCTTTATGTAAAAACATTTATAGTTAATATACTTTATTTATTTATAGTTATATATACAGTAAAGACCACTAGATATACATTCCAAGTGAAAAGTATGCATAAAAATGTAAGTTTTATTACATTTTTTTTATTAATATTTATATTTAGACATAGTTTATTTATTGTTAGATAAACTGATTAAAGTTGGATACATTTGGTTTATTTATTTATTGTTATATATACAGCAAAGACCACTACAAGTGAAAACTATGCATGAAAATGTAAGTTGTTTTTAAATTTTTTTTTATTAACATTTATACTTAAATATAGTTACATACACTCATTAAAGTTTGATACAGTTAGTAGAAAAAAAAAGTAGTTAAGTTTTTTAAAAATAGAGGGCGAAGTGTTGAGACCGCTATAAGTCAGTTTTACCGTAATCTATATATGATAAAAAGAGATAAATATTAATTCGATACAATTTTCTGACTCCTGAATTTATATATAGAATATCTATAAATAAACATTTTATTTTATTATAAAAATTTATGAGAGTACTTTTTTTATATAATTCATGTAAATGAAATGTTAATTCATTCTGTTTTAGTATAAACTAATTGATTGTATGGACATTTGAAATTTTAAACTGGATTCCAAGAGATTATAAAAGACCCAGAAAGAGACCACATGTGAGATGGATGGATGAAATAAGAAAGTGTGCAGGGTGATGTGGAGAAGAAAAGCTAAAGATCGGAGAAGATGGATTAAACTTGGAGAGACCTTCATCCTGCAGTGGATTGATAATGGTTGATAATGATGATGATGATGATGATTATAGCTTACAAATCATGATATATCTATAAGAGATACAATGTCTTACCAGCAATTAAAAGAACCACATTACATATTTGTTAATGTATTGTGGGATTTTATTAGTGTAGTTTATAACTTCTTTTGGTTGCCTTGTAGTAGGCATGTGATTTGAATGCATTTTGAATATGTTAGCAATAAGCAAATAAAAATGTTAGATGTATAGTGATTAAGTAACGTTTTAAGAAATTATGTAACAATGATTATACAAAATTGAAATCAGTTTAAAACTTTATAATAGGTATTATAAATTTAATTGGAATACTAAACAATTTTTCTATAAAACAAGTTTAGACTAAAATGATTTATATAAGTGATACTGATAAAAATGTTTTATCTGTAAAAAGCTATATTTTTGTTCTTGTCAAAAAATGTATCTTTTTTTGACTGTTCTGACAATTTTGAATATGTCAAAATAGAAAAGGCTAATTTTCATATTTTATACATAAAAGTAGAATTTTAAGATATCATTAGATTTAATTTTTAATATATAATTATAGAACCTGTCATATTCAAATAAGATTTTTTTAAAAAAAATAATAAGTGTATTCTTAAATAATTGCATGTTTTTGAGACTTATCATAATCAATAAGGGAAAGATTATTTTTGTATTATTTTTATCTGGGTTCCAAATAAATATAGATCTTATATTTTTTTCATTGGTTTCTTACTGATATACTTTTGGGATAATCAGATCTTCAGTGGATATATTCATCCTTCTAATGAGATATATACAACAAATGGTTCCGATAATAATAATTATCACAACATAATTACTGTATTTTTTTAAGTCATTCAGCAAATAATTGATAAGATATTAAGTGTACTAATAATCTTTTATTTCAACACATGATCACCATCTCTTATACTAGCACATAATTGTTATTAACAAGGCAAAACTTTCCATACAGTAGTGCCACCCTGTGCCAACCAGAGTAATCAATGGATGTCAGAAAGCTTGTTTATAAAATCCCTATCTAGTGCTTACTCATCCAATAATAATATTAAATCAAAATTAAATTCAAAAAATAACCTCTTTGGAAAGCTATCTGGCGCTGTGTGGCACTGTGTTGCAAATAGTGTGTGGTAAATTTTTTTAGTAGTAGCACATTCTCTTGGTGAATATTATGCACCTATTTGGCGAAAAATTATCCAGTACACTTCTAGATATTCAATTAAATATACTATGAAAAATAATATGGATATATGCAAATCTACTCTACAACAGTAGCTTCCTATTATTTTACATATTCTTCATCAGATATCAAAAAAGAATTTGCCACATAAAAATGTATAAAAAGATGTTAAAAAGGTTAGACTTGCCAATAATTAAAGATACAGTTTAATGACTAAGAATTACTAAGAATTATCTCAAAACAAAATCCTTCTTTGGATGTTCAACCTAATATTTATTATAAAAATTGTATTAAAATAATAGTTTTTACTGCACCTTTGATTAGTAATTAATTGAGATTGCGCTTTATGCAAAAAAGTGAAGCTTGTCTAACTCTTACAAAGTTATATGGCTTAGACTGTGTAAATTTGAAGCTGACCAAAAAATGAACCTCACAAATTATATTAAAGATCTAGAAAAGGTTGGATTTTCACACAACATTATATAGAAAAAGATCAAGCAATTTTAAACTAAATTACAAACTGACACAGTCAAAAACAATAAACCCAGAATAATGCTTCCATACATACCATCAATTGCTAGAAAATATTATAAAATATTTGCTGAGTCCTTTGAACTAGGATTCCACACCCCACCATCAACAAACAGAATGATAAACAATACCAAAGACAAAATACCTTCTGATCAAATATCCCAAGCAGTTTATAAAATTTCATGCCCAACCAATGGATGTAAAGTGACATACTATGGGGAGACCCATGCCAACATCACAACAAGAACAGCTCAACATCATTATTTGTACAGAAAAGCTATAAATAATGATGAAAACAGATCCATATTCTTCGATCACCAAAATACAACCAGCCATAGGTTTGAACCCACTATAGCAAGGGTACTGTGCACTGAACACAATGATGTGAAACGAAAAATCAAAAGGCATGTTTTATTGCAAATGATAATTATGCAATAAACCGGAAAGAATCGTGCTTTACAATCTCCAGAAAATGGTCATTATAAAATTTGCATAAATTTTACATAAACCACAACTAAATTTCAGTTAAAAGTAGGCTATGATTATGGAGACTCAAGGTCTCAGAAAGTGCTAAGCCATATAACTTTGTAAGAGTTAGGCAAGCTTTACTTTTTTGCGTAAAGCGCAATCTCAATTAAAAATTGTATTGTAAAAAAAATAGAATTTTTATGCTGTTCAACACAAATTTCTTTTGCCACATCTAAAAATAAAGTCAGCTGCTTTTGAATTTTCTAGATGCAACTAAAATCTCATCAACAAACTCTAAAATATCATATAAACAGGATAATTGAATATCAAGTTCTATATATGAACATATATATTGATCAAAATGTTGGTTGTGCAGTCATTGTAAAACTCATTTCTAGAGTTGTATTACTTTTAATAATATTTTTTTTCTTGGAATTGGAATGGCCATTCTTATTTGTGAATGGTCATAGCTTCTAATGATGATTTATTTGAATGATTGTTATATTTAAATGTTAACCTAATAGCAGTTTTAGGCTGCTGAGAACAAAATTGTAGATGAAATGTCAATCTTCCAGAATGATTAGCTAGTTTTCATGTAATATACTGACTATTTTTTAAAGAAAAAAGAAGTTCAAGATTAAAATTTATGTTTTTCATGTAATATGGCAAGATATAGTATCAGTATTATGTACTGTGATTGTATGACTCCAAATAAAGTTCATATATTTCTAAGTGTCTTAATTCATTGAGTTTTAATTAAAAAATAATTTATAATACTCTGCCTTATATGAGGATTGGCTATATTGAAAGAGGATGATATAAACTTATTTAGAATATGATAGTTAATTGAGCATTAATTATATAAATTTAATGATGAATATGTTTACACATTAGTCTGATGGTGATATAAGCAAACTGATGAAAACAGTTACCTTTAAAATTTGCAATCTGCAGAGCAATTGACACTTTTTTATATGATGTGGTAACTATCTAACATCAGTTTCATCCACATTAATTGTAAGATGTATCATAGCAACCACATTTCACATATATCTAAATGTATTAGTTTATTATATATAGGTATATATTAAAAATTGTTAGATTGGAAGTCAAACTCCAATAATGTGCTACTACTTTAAACATTATAAATCTTTGTGCACTCACACATCAGTAAAAGTTTAAAAAACTTAAGTAAATCAGTTAAGTTTAGAATACATTTTTATAAATACATCAACCTTCCCTGACCATGCTAAATCAGGGCTTGAGTCTATTGTGTGCCTGATGTTATAATCAAATTTTGAATTGTACAAATCTATTTAACCTATTACATGAGAAAAACAGTATCTCATTTTTAACCACCCTCTATTAGACAAGTACTACTTATAAATGTAAATCTATTATTATAAAGCACTGAAAATCTGCGATAGGTTAAATAGATTTGTACAATTCAAAATTTAATTATAACATCAGGCACACAATAGACTCAAGCCTTGATTTAGCATGGTCAGTGAAAGTTGGTGTATTTATAGAAATGTACTCTAAACTTAAGTGATTCACTTAAGTTTTTTAAACTCTTACTGACATGCATGTGTGGGGATTTATAATGTTTAAAGTAATAGCACATTATCGGAGTTCGCTTCTGATCTCACAATTTTCAGTACTTTATAAAATATCTACAGGTATACATTAGATATACTTAAAAATTCTAATCATATATATATTGTGCCATTACAATTTAGTCATTAGCTAAATTTATAGTAATGTGCATGTAAGAAAATGTAAAACAAAAATCATCATCACATTTTTATATAAAAAGGAAGCTGTAGGGCATCCAAGTTTAAACCCTACAAGATCCAGTTTTAAAAGCTTAAGGCAGAAAGAGAGGGGGACAACAGTTATATTCTTTAATTGTTTGTGTGTTGATAGAAAACTCAAAAAAGAGTAGTACACACAGTTAATTATTCAGTATTTAATTTTTTTTGTTAAAAAGTAAAAGTTATAATGCATACATATAGGCAGTGTATGTGTAAGCTATTGAATTGTTTTATATTTCAGATATTAAACTTTCTTTAAAACTAACCTATGCTTGATCAATTTTAATATCTTATTCTATACTTCTATTTTTGCTTTTCTATAATTGTAAGTCGGAATTAAAAGCTAAGGATTTAATTTTAAATATTAAGGTTAGAATTACTCAGCTAGCAATTAGATTATTTAATGTCAGTTTATACATGATTTGAATGATGGAGTGTGTGTGTTACATCACATAAATATATCTACATTTATTAAATATTGAGAGAAAGGGAAGAAATCTGTTGTATTATTTTTTTATTTTACTCAACAATTTTTTTTTGTATTATAAGAGTTGTTTTTCTGCTAAAAAATTTAGAGACGATGTGAGAAGTCTAATTTTAAAAATGTCTCATCTTAAGATAAAAAGAAAGAAGCTCAAATTTGAGATGTTACATAGGTGTAAAAACGGATTAAGACTATTTTTTCCATCAAGACAAAAGTTTGTCTGGAAACCAGGTGTGTGATTTTTTTTTTAATGTTCCTAAAAAAGATTGCACTCTCCAGCTAAAAAACAAATTGGTCAAAAATAGAATTAAAATTGGATATAAAAGCAGTCTGGAAAATCAGTTGATGTTAGAGAGACTTTTTAAAAATTATTGAAACTAAAACAGACAAACATTTTTAATTCTGCTAGATAAATGTTTTTTTTTAAATCATTTTTTTTAATATCAAGTTTTGAATGTTGAAAATATAAGGATGGCGGGCTAAGAAAAATTAATATATATCTCATCTATTGACTGAGTCATCATCAACTAGCACATCATATAGGAAAGAAAAGATGTCTTGTCTGAAATTATAATATTCTACACCTTCTTACTGACTGAGAGAAATAAGATGTTTTTTAATAGAAAGAAGAAAACCTTCACCTGCATTGGAAGGTGATCAGGAAAAGAGTAATCTACTGATAAATATTAAATCATCAAGTTCAATTAATTGTTCCAGTAACTGAGTTTAAACCCAAGAAAATTTATAAATGTGAAAACAACTGCTGTACTTCAGCCACTAAAAGAATCATGCTTGACAGGAAGAGAGGAAAAGTTCATATAATGATTTCCAAATTGTCCATTAAAGCAAAGAACCTCAATAGGATCATCATCATCAAATAATTATACACCTCAAGAAAGAGATTGTTCCAAAGAAAAATGGAAATGGTAGCTGCAAACTATGGAAATTGAACAAGATAAATGTGAATTATTGAAAGTCGCTACAAAGAATAGAACTGGTAATATAAGTTTTTCTTTTATATATTTTCTTTATGATATCAGAGACTTAGTAAAATTTTAGAAACAGAGTGGTATATTTTTGTTTAAAGAACTTTTAAAACAACCAAGATCAATTGAAACCCAGAATTTCTTAATAATGATAAACATATGATTGTCTTTTAACTTAAAGTTATGAAATGTTATTAATATGTAATACATTTTTTTTATTATTTTGTTTTAAATAATATTTTTGTTATTATGGGGATAAAACACGCACATACATAATAATATAATACTTGTTGCATATATGTAATTGTGTGTGAATGTAAAGAAAAAATAGGTGGTATTAAAAATATTAGATTTTGTTTCAAGTTAAAGGATAGCATTTCAGAGGGTAGAAGAGAGGGGGAGAAAATAATTTAAAACTTGTTTCTAAAACTTGCTCTTTCCAATTTTACTAACATTTATTTTTTTATCATTCCACTTTGCATGTTAGATTTATAAAGGTATGTGTGCGAAAGAGAAAAGAGAGAGGAAAAAAAGAGTGTTTATTTTTTTGAGACATTTTCTTGAGTGAAAATCATGGTCAATGTGACATCCAATTTGAAATACATTTACGGTAAAGGGGGAAGAATTTAAAATTAATGTTATAATTTTAAAACAGTCGATTATGATTATTGTTGTTATTGTTAATATAAATTTTTATGTAGATATAGAAATTTTTATGTATATATTAGAAATGCAGCAATAAATATTAGTTTATTTTATTAAATGAGGCGTATATATTTCATTAAGAGTAGTCTTTATTAAGTGTGGTCATTCATCATCAAGGTGAATATTAGCTATTTAAGTTCCAATTAGATATACAACAATTAAGCAATAATTATGAATTTCTTTATAAAATTTAGGTTTATGATTAGGCTTAGTTCTAAAGCTGTGGTTAACCATTATCGTTGTCATTATCATCATCATCATCATCAATGTTTTAATTAATGACTAGTTAAATGTTTAAAGGCCATAAGTAAATATTGATTATTATAATATATATATATTATATATTATTATTATTATTATTATTATTTTATTAAAAAAAAAAAAAAAATTATATATATTATTATTATTATTATTATTATATTATTATTATTATTATTATTCTTATTATTATTATAAAAATAACCATCATTCCATCATCTATTTCATGCAAGGATGAGTGAATTGCCATCCTAAATTAATAATATAATCTGAGCTAGTAAAATTTATAAAAAAATATTGAAACACATTTGTTACGTTAAGATCTAAGAAATGATTTCTGTCTAATGAATTCCACTTTAGTTTAAAGATGTTTTATGTTACCTAGGTGTTTACTTAAATATTAGTGCATACAGTGCTATGGGTCTAAAATCAAAATCATACATTTTGTAAGAAATAAGATACCAAAGGGATTCAAACCTGGTACATGTGAAAAAGTTATAAATATAACTTTGTCTAGGTCCAGCTAACCTAGTTGCGTCCGGATAGACCATATTCACTTGTTGTTCACTTAGACATGCACTTGAGATCCAACCAAGAAATGAAAGTGGATAAAATCTACTATCTGTATACCTGAGAAGATATTTTATTGAGTTACTAGCATACTCAACCACTTGATTTCCTTATACCTGAGTTATAGTAGTTTGTTCTTAATAATTTGTTTATAATTATTGATATTATGATATCTTGAAAATCTAAGTATAGAAATATGTTTCATTTAATCCAATGTTATTTTAAATATTATGATCTTATACATTATAGACTACTCAGATATGGTAATGAATCTTTTGAACCTTTTATTTAAGTTACAATGGCAATATGTTTGAGATAGGCATCTTGATGTTTTCATATATTTTGGCTACAATGCCATTCCCTCATAATAATTTTATTTACCACTTGTTTCATAGCTTATGCCCATGTTAATATAGTTTGAAATCAATTGGATCTCATTTATTTGATTACTGTCACTCAGATAAAATATTTATTTTATTTGAATCTTAATTCTTTTGATCTACTCTTAACAAAGTTACAATATATATATATATATCACATGTCAATAGTCAAAAAGTACATAGACTATGAAATTTACAATATGTTGGCAAAGCAACTTTTAAAAGTTTATTATGGAGATTGTTTTGGCAACAGATTATAGATTCTATGGATTATGTGAGATTTGGCTGTTATCATTTTATTTATATATGAAACTTTGCAACTTAGGTTAATGTGGGACAGATAAATATTATTACTATAACTAGATCATTCCATTTTTAATTTGCAATGTCAGTTTTGATTGGTTAATTACACGGAAAAATTCCATTATATTATTAATGTTTACATAAAATATAAATATATTCTGAAAGTACATATATATAGTTTTCACCGCTCTGTAGATGAATCGATAAGTTACACTAAAACAATTTTAAAAACTTTTAATTGAAATTATTTAGTACTCAATTATGGTATCTTTATTTTTGTTTCAGTTTTGATGATAAATTTTAAAATTAAAATGATTTTAGAATACAAAGTAAATTCTGCGATCTTTCAAACTTGTGATAAAATTATATTCCTCAAGGGTTTAATAAAATATTATTTCCTGTCATGAAAAAAAAATTATTACGTTTTTATTTTAAAATATTGCCATTTTCATCTCGCTCTTACTATTTTTTTTTAAACAAAATATACATTTTTACAATTTTTACACAAAAATATTTGGATTGAATGTTTTCAATTGAAAAACCCACGAGGCCACTTCAATATAAAAGAAACAACTATTCTCTGATTTTTACATGTTTAAGTCATATTATTTTCAAATAATGTTACATGATTCAAAATTATGGTAGGCACTCATCCGCTTGAGTCATGTTTTAAACTGTCAGAATATGATATATTTCTTGTCATTTTCGCAATATTTTGCAATGTCATTTTTTTTTGCAGGCTTATTGATTGAATTAAAACTGATTTCAAAGTAGAAACAGGAATATATATATATATATATGCTTGTATATATATACCTACGCAAGAGTCTCATAATAGTGCAATATCTTGAATAATCACCATGCCAATAACGTGAGTTCAAATATAGTCTAAGTAAAATTAATCTTTTAGGTTCATCTCAGAATCAGAATATTTTACCCAATATTGATTGTCTTCTAAATAAGTATCAAATTATTATTAGCTATAGAGTATAAAAAAAAAAGAGTAAAAACCACGTGATCCATAATCACCTAATGTTGATGAATCTTCTTTGCTGCTCTTCTACGAAGTTCTATTTAAAAGCTTTCCTGCAATAAAAAAATTAATAGGTGTTTTATTTACTTATATATATGAATAGCCCTTAAATTTAGGCTAACATATAACTGTCTCAGAAGTTGAAATGTTTAAAAAATATTTTTTTATTAAATTATTAACATAAATATATTTAAACAAAACAAAACTTTGGAATATTTTAAATGGAAATACCCCTCCAATCATTCTTTTTAATTAAAAGTAGTTAAATTTTCTAAATGAATTGTCCGTTTACTCTTAACATTTTCTTCCATTATCTCATTAACTATGCAAAATCATTAAAATTATATTCTATATTAAGTCATATTTTGTCAGTATTTGTCTCTATAAACACTCTCATTTAACATATAATTTGCATATTCATTTATAAAAAAATTAATATTTTGTTATATTTTTATCAAGAAATGAAACTACTTAAAAATAAAACATCTGCATTCATGTGTTGAATTTTTTTTATTTTTTAGCAGGCGCAATTGTGATTTTGGATGGTATCTCCAACTGAACTTTTTTTAATGCAATTTGACAGGAGATATGTATGTAAATACTATTAAAATATTTTAATTATAATTAGTATTTATTAATAATTTATTACATATAATAATTAAAACATTAATTACTTTATTTTCATTTACTTTAAAGTTTATAATATATGATTTTTTTCCTACAGTACAGGTTTTTTCATACCTACACTCCAATATGTAATATATAGAGGTTTGAACTCAGACTTTCCCACGACCCTCAACTATCCACGCTATCAAAAAAATCATATATTAAAATATAGTGCTGTAAGGTCTGCACATCCCTTGTATATGTATATAAATGGATTATGTCTTGTATATGAGGGGTCAGAGTGAGTTATGATCAACATCGGTAAGATGAGAAGGTTGGTACCAAGGTGGGATTTTAGCATTCCATCATCAGATTTTCAATGAAATGAATGGCTGAAGAGTTGTGGAATGGAGTGGATTGAAGCCTGTCCATTAAAGTATGAAGATTGTTTATCTATAAGCTGAGCATTGATTATATATATATATGTGGAGATGATAATCTGGATCAACCACGTTGGTTTAGCATGAAATACAAATATTGGTGATTATTTATCTTTTCGACATGTGTGTGATCAAATGTGTCAGCAGTATGAGATAGCGTGGTTTTGTCTGAGTTTAATGTTTATAATAACGAGTACAAACCTAACAAATATTCAAATCTTTTTATTTTTTACGAAAATATTGGTCCGAATATTTATTTCCAAACACACTTGAAAATGTTTTTTTTTTTAAAAAAAAAAAAGAGTATTTTTGAAAAAAGAGTTCATAGAATCATTTTTTTTAAATCTTAGCTATGAATTAAATAATTAAGTCAACTTCAAACTATGATCAAAAGATATTATAAATAAAATATTACCATTAGAAATATTTTTACCTGAGTCAAGGGGCATGGAGCTGAATAATATATCATAATGCTTATCTTCAGCATATTACCATTGTAACATAAATTAACTCATTGTAACTTAAATAAACTTGATCAAAGGATCCAAATATATTAAAGTATCAGAAATCCAAATATTATCACTTAATAAACGAAAAATGGTAACTTAAATTTTATATCAAAGAGAAAAGAATTATAATATGCAACTTGCTGAGTATACGCTATTATACAAAAGCTCAGACTGATGAGTTATCAATCATAATATATTAAGGGGACTCATAAGTTGTAAATAGTCATCGAAATTTAATGCTTTCAATACTCAAGTAAATACTAATTATCAATAAAATTATCGGTGCCCTAAATTCATCCTTTTCTACTTAAAATTACTAAAAATATCATAATATCAATAATTAGAAACAATAATGCCTGGAGACTAGTCATTTAAGGTGTCTGTCCTATTTCAAACCCTAGTTAGGCAGGCATTTATCATCAATAAACAAGTAGAAACCATAAATAAATTATTAAGAACTAACTATTATAACTCAGGAAATAACATCAAGTAGGTGAATACACTGGTAACTCAATAAAATATCTTCTCAGGTATACAGACACTTTCATCTTTGGTTTGATGTCAAGTGCATATTTAAGTAAATAACAAGTGAATATGGTCTAGCAGGGTGCCACTAGATTATCTGAACCTAGACAAGTTATATCTTATAACCTTTTCACATGTACCGGGTTTGAATCCCTTTTTGGTATTTTATTTCTAACAAAAATAGAGGCTTTTGCTTTTAGACCCATATCACTGTATGCGCTCCCATTTAGATAAACATTCCTTAAACTAAAGTGAAGTATATAAAATTCATGAGACATAAATCATTTCCTAGATCTTAACATAATAAATGCGTTTCAATATTCTTATAAGTTTTACTAGCTCAGATTATACTATTAATTTAGGATGGCAATTCACTCATCCTGGCATGACATAGATGATGGAATGGTGGTTATTATATTTATTCATGAATGTCAACTAAATACCATGAAATCACTTATTTATCTATGGCCTTTGAACATTTATCGAGCTCATTAATTCAAACATGATGATGATGATGGCGATAATGATAACAATAATAGTTCCAACCACAGCTTTAGGACTATGCCTAATCATAAAACTTAATTTTTAAAGAAATTCATAACTATTGCTTAATCTTAGTATATCTAATTAAATCTTAAATAACTAATATTAACCATTGATGATGAATGATCACAACTAATAAAGAATACTCTCAATTAAACATATATGCCTCATTTAATAAAACAATTTAACATTTATTAATTTATTATGAACATATACAAACAATTTAAAGATAAAACTAAGAATTTATACGAACAATAATGATAATAACAATAATTGATTATTTGGCAATCATAAAATTAATTTTGAATTATTCCCCCTTTCCCATCAAAGATATATAATGTATATTAAATTGGCTACTAAGTTTGCTAAAGTTTTCAATTCACAAGAAAATATTTCATAAAATAAAATAAAAAATATTCACTCTTTTTTTTTCTTTTGCACACATACTTTTATAATCTAACATGTAAAGTAGAATAAAAAAAATATTAGTAGAATCAGAAAAAGAAGATTTCCAGAAACAAGTTTTTAAACTATTTCACCCCTTTCCCGTTAAGCTTGGAGATCGCTATTCTTTAAATCAAAACAAAAATATTCTAATATTTTTAATGCTATATAAGTCTATTATTCTTCCATCCACATGCAATTATATCCATGTAACAATTTAATATATTACTGTGTATGTGTGTTTATTCCCATACTAACCAAAATATTATTTTAAAAAAAATAATAATACAAAAAAAATATTGTACATATTAATAACATTTCATAACTTCAGATTCATATACAATAATACCCTTTAGAAAATACTTCATTAATGAGCTGGGTATACATAAAATTATTACTCAGGGTTATAGTTATTATTATTGAAGAAAACTATGGTTTTAATCGATTTTGGGTTGTGTCAAAGTTCTGAAAAAAAAAAATAAAACTTCATTTCTAAAATTTTAGAATAGTCTTTGATATAATAAAAAGAAAATATATAGTAAAAGTTCATATTACCAGTCCCACGGGTTCAAACTTAGCTTGTTTAATGTTCATACTTTTGCAGCAATCACGGTTTCTTTTTCTTGAGGCTTGTAATTATTTAATGGTTATGATTATGGTGATATTATTTGCCACTGGAACTCCTTTTTTCCTCTTCCTTTCTTGTTAAGCATAATTCTTCCATTAGAGTATATCAGTTGTACTCTCATTTGCAATTTTTTCTTACTGGGTTTAAATTCAGTCACTGGAACAATTGTACTAGATGAATCAATTTGTACTAGATGATTTAATATTTATCAGTAGATTAATCATTTTTCTTCAGCTTCCAAATGCAGGTGAATGTTTCTTTGCTTACCATATCGAATTTTTCTCTTTTTAATCAGTCATCAGATGTGGAATATTTAATTTCATTTCAGACAAGACTTTTTTTTATATGATATGCTGGTTGATGATGAGTCAGGGCCCCAGATGAGAAAAATTTTTTTTCAACCTGCCATGCTGTTTTTAATCTTCACAAAAAAAACTTTATATTAAAAATGATTTTTAAAATTGATATCTGCTGAATTAAAATGCTTGTCTTCCTTAGTTTTAATATTTTAAAATTCTCTTACTGATTTTTCCCAGACTGATTTTTATAGTTTTATTTTTGAGTCAACTCACCCAATTAGAGTGATAGTGTGACTTTCTCTGGAAACATATTTGAAAATCACACTACCTTGATTTTTCAAACTAATCTTGTTTTGAAGGAAAAATTGTCTTAATCCTTTTTCTTGACATCTCTGTCACAAATGTAACACCTAAAATTTGAGCTGCTTTCTTTGATCAAGCTGATGGGACAATTTTAAAACTTAGCGCTCTCACCAAGCTTTAACAGAAAAACAACCAATCTTTATAAAAACAAAATTGTTACAAAAATATATATCTAATTTAACAGATTTTCTCCTTTATCACAAAATTGTGAAGCAAATAATTTAACAGTGAGGATTGCCAATTCCTCTACAAGCTTTATGATAAATGCTTAGCCAGAGCCAGTACTTAAAATATCTCTGTCAGGAACCCCTCCCCAAACCCCTGACCATGGTTTCGTGCTTTGGCACTCCTCAGAGAGGTGTCAGGGTAGGTTCAGACACTAGATCTAAAAATACCAACCCAAAGCCAAGCACTTAGCTAAAAGTTATCTATTGAGTGGAAAATCTGAAATTTTCAGACATGTACATGTCTTCAAACCCAGCTATCCAACTCAAATAGCTATATGGGGCTGATAGATCTTCAGCCATGCCATATAGTAGTAGTCATAGCAATATAAAATTGCATAAGACTTTTTGGCAGAGACTATAAATAGTCAAAATAAAAGTCATAGATCAATTCATAGATCACATGACCCTATCTCTTAAGCTTGTAAGTTACAAGCTTAAGAGATAGGGTCATGTGATCTATGAATTGATCTATGACTTTTATTTTAAATAATTTAACAGTTTTAACTTTTTTTTCAATATGTAATAAATGTAGGTTTGTTTGTGCAATGTAAACACACACTATCATTTATAAAATGGGCCTATAAAATAATCTAAATGCTTTCTAGAAATTACAATTTTAATATTTAAAATCAAATCCTTAACTTCCAAATCCCAAACTATAATCATAGAACAACAAAAATAGATAGATAAAAATAAAATATTAGAATTTAGAAAATGTAGGTTAGCTTTGAAGAGAGTTTAATATTTAAAATATACAATGATAATTAAACAGCTTACACACATTGCCTATATATGTGTTATTACTTTACTTTTTAACAAAAAAAATTAAATACTGAATAATTAACCATGTATACTATTTTTGAGTTTTTTATCAACACACAAACAAAGAACATAACTGTTGCCCCACTCTCTTTCTCTCTTAAGTTTTTATAGAACTTGACCCTGTAGGGTTTAAACTTGGGTGCCCTACAGCTTACTTTTTTATACAAAATTGTGATGATGATTTTTGTTCATTTTCTTTCATGCACATTACTACAAATTTAGCTAATGACTAAATTGTATATTTTAAAAATATATTTATTGACATTATAAAATTGTACAGATGCATAATAAAAACACTTTGTTGATGTTGACTCATCCATTGCTGGCGTTGGTCTGGAAAAAGTATGCAAGAGCCATTCTCCGCACTAGCAGGTTATAAAATGAGCAGATACATACTATTTAGTTGGCATTGCCCACCCCTGCCAGTGCAAAGAATGACCCAATAATGCTAACTTATCAGCTGGGATAGATGTAGTATGATATCAATGCCCTCTAATGGCACAATATATATATATATTTAGGATATTTACAAACAGATTTGTGAAGTTAAATTGATTTTTTAATTTAACTTAATAAAAATTAAACTAAAAAAAATGATAATTAATAGTTCCAAATGCTTCTACAGAGTATAAGATTGGTAATAATCATCAATATCATTTTTAATCATTATTGATATGAAATGAAAGATTAAGTTTATTTCAATTTATCATATTCATATCCTCTCTTCCTATTGTAATGTATCCGCCCCATGAAAGAAACAACAGGGACAAACAACATACAATAAATTATTAAAATGATTTAAATTAGTTTCACAAATAAACAGCCAGCACGAGAATTACTAATTACTAAGATTTATTTAGTTAATTGTATTAAACATTTACATCAGTTTTAACTTAACCCTACATAGAGCCCTGAAGGCGTACAAAATAATAAAAGATTGGGAGGATCTGTTATATTTACCCCTTTTTTAAACCTTCAGATCCGATAATCTGGGTTTTTCTCCCTCGTAAGTTCTGATCAGCAAAAAAACAATTATTCACTCTGATCTCAATTAAGCAAAACAGAAAAAAAAACCATGCTCCTCTCCTACACAGTTTATACAGTCCCGCTTGGTTTCTTATCAGTTCTTTTTAATCTCTGCTTCTTATCTTTTCCAATTGTCTAATTATTTTCATTCTATATATTAATGTTTGAATTCCTACATATTTTATTTACACAAAGTTTGAACTTCTAAATATTTTATTTACACAAAGTTTGACTTTCTAAATATTTTTATTTATACACATTCAAGTTTAACATATATATATATACTTCTGAAGTAATATTTATAAAAGATTTTATTTTCACCGTTAGTCACAATACATATATCACCACAAACTCTCTTATTTTATTTATCTATTTTATATATAGTGCCTTTCACTGTTTTTAAAATTTGGTATCCAGTTTATGACTTCACATATCTATCTATTAACATCTTTGGTAATATATTTAGCTCAGATTCATTTTAGTTTCTTATACTTTCAGTAGTATAATATATAGCTATATGTTTCCTCACTCTTTTATTTCACTTTTGATCTATTGTTACTCCTAACAAATATTTTCTCATACTTCATTTAAAGGACTAAACTCTGTATTTATTTTCTGTTATATAGACTAAGTCATAGATTTATATATAAGAACTGATAGAACATATATAGTAAAAACTTTTCCACACACATAGGTATATTTTCTTTTAAAAATAAGCTATTAGTTATGAAGTTATCCCAATGCAAATTTAATGCTATGATTGATTTTATATTTTTATCATCATTAAAAATCTGATCAAAGTATCTGCAGTTGTTAATTTTTAATTTATGATTATCAATTATTATTTTATTCTGTGAGAATCCTACAAACGTCTTTAATCTCATTTAGCATTTAACTGAAGTCCTTTTCTTTTATTTTCATCTGATAACTTGCAATATTTTTTGAAGCTCTGAAGTATTATTTTTAAAAGCAGTTAATATCAGTTTCATATACTATATGACTTAAATAAGAACTATGCATTTTTATTCTTATAGTTTTTTTGTTTAATTTACAAAGTAATTCTTGTAAAACAATTGCAAAATATTTGAGTTATGGAATCACATTGTCAAATACCCTTATCAATATTAATCTTTGTGTAATACTAACCCAGATGTGGGTTTTTGATAAACATTCTTCAGATTATGACAATATCCTGGATCTATATATTTATAAGCCACAAATCCAAAGCATAATTTTTCTCATACTTAATATATTTGGATTACACTAAAATGACTTTTTTAAATACAGTATTTTTTGGTTGGGTTGAGTTCAAAGTTCACGTAGATTTATGGAATATGCAAGGATATTATATACAACAAATAAAAATCTGACTGGTCTGTAATTTCCAATATCTTATTTTCTTCACCGCCTTTCTTAAATATGAATGATACAACAGCATTATTTCATTGATCTAGAATATTTTTATTCTTTAGACATTTGGTTCATAGTTTTTCCAACAAATTTGTATTTCTTCATCTTTTAAGACAACAATAATAATTTAATTATTTTCTGGAACTGTTTCCTTCTTCATAGATTTAATTGCATGTCTAAACACTTCCCTTAAAATATTTAGCAATTCCAAAAATATTGTAATTGTATAAGTTATACAGTATTTTTTTTACTATATAATTATTATAAAACATATCCACACATTTAATTTTATCATTTATCTTAGTAATAGTTATATTTTTTCTTATAGTTGAAATAACTTTTTCTTCAATAGTAATATGTTGTTTTATACTTTTAGTTTTATATATGCTTCTATAGTTTTTTTTACCAATTTACAATTATATTTTTTTTATATCATTATTACTCTTTTTTTGTAATATTTTGCAGAAATCCAGATATTCAATTTTTCTTAATGGTTTATTTTGATATTTTTTTTCTTTGCCCTATATCTTGTAGTCTCAGTTAAAAATCGTTTGTAAATCAAAGATTCTATTAACATTAGCTATAAATATATCAGCAATAAACGAAAGTTTTATCCAACTGACAATTTTAAAAAATTATTTACAAACAACAATATCCCAAGATAGAGCCCTTACTATATAGAAAAGGCTATATCGAAAACTATAAAGAAGCTATTAAACTATATACTGTAACTCTATCTTAAAGAATAATTTAATATACTATGATTTTTTTTATTCTGTTAGTATTTTAATTTTTTTTTTTTTTAATTTTATATTTTGTGTGTGTGTGTTTGTATGTATTTTTTTTTTTTGTAAAGTTTTTTTTATTTATTTAGTATATAGTTTTTGCGATAATAATCTATCGATTCTTTATTAGGCTATTTTAAACAAGTAGAAACAGTCTTCTGTAATATCTAACCCAGTGTTTCCCAAACTATGTTCCATGGAACACTGGTGTTTCATAGAAGATCATTAAGTGTTCCATGACATTAAAGGAATTTGTAATTCAAAGATCCAAAAATATCCAAGTCATTTAAAACATTATTGATTATTTATTGTTAGTTGTTTTTTGTTATTGTTTATTTGTTTATTAATTTCAAGAGTTTTGTTTTATATAATTAAATTTTGAAATAAATGTTTATTTTGTTTTTTTAACTCTTATACTTTCTTTATGTTATTAAAACTGGAAAATTCCAAATCTATCTTTTTATTAAAAAAACTGAAATCTTCCATTAAAATTTTAATAATTGTAAATTATTCCACATTAAATTTAGTATTACTATTTTTATTTTTTTTCTGTGTACTATTTTAATATTATTGATATATTAATGGGCAGCATAAGCATTATATTCAAGTGTTATTTGCAACTGAAATTCCAGCTTTTATCAAACATATATATTAAAATAATTGAGATTTAGCTACTCAATTACTATTTAGTAGTTAAAAAATAGATCTATATTTTAAAAAAAAGATTTTAAAATTTCAGAATAAAATGTTCCTAATATAAAAGTTACATAAGTATATAAAGAATAAAATCTGTAACTATGTTTTTTTTTGTTTTTAAATCTTTTTATTGAAGTTGAAAATCAGTTTGTTTTTATGTTTGTTCATTTGTTAACTTTTGGTCTTTTTTAAGTTAGAATAAAATTTTAAAATTGAGTTTTAATATATTTAAATTCAATAGAATTGCTTGAAATCTGGTATATAACTAAGTAATACCATTCTAATCCATTTAAGACACATCTTTTCAGTAGGCCACCTGTGTCCTGTGTGAAGGTTGCCTTGACAGCAGTTAGAGATATTGGTTGCTATATTTACTGTGAATGTTTAGGTGGTTACTGGTTGGAAACTAATTATATCATTATCCCAGATTAGCTTTAGGCACTATTTCGCTTATTATTTCTAAATAATACATGGGCAATTTAAAAGTATTGCATTAAATAATGTTTTAGATGACTATTTATTAGTCTGCATTATAGTGACATGTTTATTTCATGTTTAAAGAGGTTTATTTAAACTTCATTGTAACAATATTTCATACTCTGTAGTCAAGTTGCAATCTTTAAGTGTCCATATATATTCAATGGATCATTAGTAAGAATGGATTTCCATTGGATTTCCATTCTTGCTATTAAAAGGTGTGAAGGTTGCCTTGACAGCAGTTAGAGATATTGGTTGCTATATTTACTGTGAATGTTTAGGTGGTTACTGGTTGGAAACTAATTATATCATTATCCCAGATTAGCTTTAGGCACTATTTCGCTTATTATTTCTAAATAATACATGGGCAATTTAAAAAGTATTGCATTAAATAATGTTTTAGATGACTATTTATTAGTCTGCATTATAGTGACATGTTTATTTCATGTTTAAAGAGGTTTATTTAAACTTCATTGTAACAATATTTCATACTCTGTAGTCAAGTTGCAATCTTTAAGTGTCCATATATATTCAATGGATCATTAGTAAGAATGGATTTCCATTCTTGCTATTAAAAGGTGTGAAGGTTGCCTTGACAGCAGTTAGAGATATTGGTTGCTATATTTACTGTGAATGTTTAGGTGGTTACTGGTTGGAAACTAATTATATCATTATCCCAGATTAGCTTTAGGCACTATTTCGCTTATTATTTCTAAATAATACATGGGCAATTTAAAAGTATTGCATTAAATAATGTTTTAGATGACTATTTATTAGTCTGCATTATAGTGACATGTTTATTTCATGTTTAAAGAGGTTTATTTAAACTTCATTGTAACAATATATATATATATATATTAATATAAGTATCCGGTCAATTTAAAGTATGATATAATATTTTATTTTCATTTAAGGTGTCAGTACCAGAAGCTTAAAAATAATAGAGATATTTTTTTACATTAAATACTTTTATTGACTGTGCAGTAAAAAGTAAAACAATAATTGTTTGTTCTGCTACAATTGGGGTTTTTATATTTAATTTGAATTAAGTCAATCCCTATTTGTTATAACAAGAGATTGACTTGTGTGTGTAAATAATAAAGAACAAACATTCAATCTTTAAAACTACATAAAAGTAAATTTTGTCACAAAATAATGGTCAAAGATAAAAGCAATATAGATGGTGAAATTCTTTAGCAATCATATATGAACTTTATCTTATTCTATTGCATATATAAATAAATGTGTGATTATCTCTGTAAACAATGAAATATAATAAAAAGTCAATGAATGAGGTTTCAGCTACAGTGTAACCAAGCAATAATAATTACAACTGGTAATGCAATATAAAACTACTTGATCTAGTAATAAGGGTAATATTCAACATAGTCAAAACTTTATCTAAATTAATGCATGGTAAATTTCCATTGTATTCCGATGTTTACAACTATAACACTGTCAAAATCAATACGTTAATATATACATATATGCAAGCATTAAGATCATAGTTTCTGTGCAACACAAAATAAATTAAAATCACTACTATATTGCAACCTATTTAATCTTGAGTATTTAATAATTTCCAGATGTCCTATTACATTTTAAATCCTCATTGTCAAACCAGTTTCTTGTTCTTGTTTTATCAACAAGATTTGGGATTCAAATCTGGAAATAATGAAGATATGGGTTTAAAAAGTAATAGATTATCTGGTATTTTTAATTACTCAAATTCTCATTAGAAGATACTAAACTAGAATCCTGCTTTTGTTTTATCATATATTATATGAACTGAAAAATAAATGATTTGTTATTATTATAAAATTAAAGATCAACTCCCAGTTTTCTTATATTATATATACATTTCAGATCCATCAAGTATCTTAGATCTTAAATATTTGCTGTCTATGTTAATATAATAGCAATAGTCCAAATTTTATATATATAACTGACTTCAATATTTGAATGTGTAAATGCACACTTATCTAGATATATTATACTTCAATTGACAAGGGAACTTAAAACAACATTCCATGCAAAACCAAACCAATTAAGCTATCATTTGCAACTTTATATGAATTAGTAAATATCATCATCTTTAGATTAAATATGTATTAAATAGTAACTGTAAACTAAATAGATATAAATAAATATTACAATGATTTTAGAACACTTTATTGCATGTATAAGCTTTAAGGTTGTAATATGCTATTCAATTTATAGTAGGACCAGTTCTTTCATACTACATATCTCCAACCATCAGTATTACTATAAATTCTGGATGTACTAAACTTCTGCTATCATGCTTGAATAGTAGCCTAAGTATGTATTAAAGATGTCTTTATCTACAGAACTTATCCCAGCTAATGTCTACAAGCTGCTTGATTATATGATAATTCCTCTTCTTTGTAACTGCTACAATCAATTGTGTTCAAGAAATCTTAATAGTCCCAACTTTTTTACCATATTTTGTCTCAGAAAGAAATCAAGTACAATATATCTCTTCATAAAAAACTTGCAACTTATTACACTTGAATATATTGTTCAAAAATGTTTTTCAAGAATAATTTTAAAAAAACTAAGTGAACTTATTCTGCATCACATGATCACATCTCCTATACTAGCACATTAATTGTTGATAAACAAAGCAAAACTCTCCATACAGTATTGCCACCTGTGCCAAACAGAGTAATCAATGAATGTAGTGCTCTCAGATCCAAAGCTCCTCACTGACGACGGCCATAAGCCAGAAACTAGTCTGGGGATATTGGATGAGTAGGCATTAGATAGGGATTTTATGCACAAGCCTTCTGGCATCCATTGATTACTCTGTTTGGCACAGGTGGCAATACTGTATGGAGAGTTTTGCTTTGTTTATGAACTTATTCTGCCAAAATTATCAATTTCACTTTATGCAATAAAAGGTTGCCATACCTCTCAAGCTATTCTTTTAGTACAAGAATCAATATTGTTTGCCAAACAGCACAAATTTACAGATTTTATTGCATGTCAATTTGACTTTAAAATTGTCTTTGATTTTGTCAATTGGAATTGTCTTTTTATTACACTATACAAGTATATGTCTGAACATAATAATCTGATAATTGCTATCCAGAACTATCTCACTTAAACTATTTCATTTAAACTAAAGAATTATATGTGGTTATCAACATCTTTTAAACCTAATCATAGAATTCCATAAGATTCAACATTTGTCTCATTGCTATTTATAGTTAATAAAAATCCTATGGTTAACAATGCACTGAAGGTTTTTCCCTTCCTCATGGTGGAATCACTATCCAAGTCCTATTTTTAATTGATGATGTCCTGACAATTTTCAGAGACCTCCTAATCATCTCCATCATTCTGGATATTTTAAATATATTTCAAACATCAAACTAGTTCCCAATACAAAGTTGCAAGTCATATTTATGGCAATTATCTATGGTTAGCAATCTACAATTTTTCTACAAGAGTAATGCCTCATCTTTTCTTGGCATCCCAATTACTCTATCTACAATGTAACTAAGCCATTATGTAAATAGTCTCATAGTGAACACACTTAGTACAAAATGAATGTATATTGTCCAAAATGCTATATTCCTGTCATGAAAGTTTATACTGTGAATGCTATTCTTTATGGAATTCTTGCTTACTAAAGTCCATGGATGCAGCTTTTTAGAAAATCCTATAATATTTCTGTAATAAGATCATATACCTGGGGCTCACCTTCACATCTTCTGTCCATTCAGATCACATGCTTTCCCATATGCATAGGCAGTCTCAATTTGATATGTCAAAAATATTTGTAATATATTGTAACGAGCACAGACGTCATTACATTGTTTTTTTATTATTAAACATAAAGTTAAAATAAAAAGTTTGCATTTAAAAACTTCTTTTTTTTTTGTTAGACATAAAAATTGAAAATCTTATACTCGTATATATATATATATATAAAATCGCGCAGATGAAAAATTATTAAAATAAAACTTTATTAAATAGAAAGGTATTTTAAAAACAAAAACTTAAAAAGATTTAGAGATAAAAATATATCTTTAATCTTGGAAAACACATTAATTAATCAGAAATGGAAATGATTGTTTTAATTAGTTAAATGTAAACAAGCCTTGGGCATTTAAATGTAAAAGCATCGGTCAGATAGGAAAACAATAGAAACTAATAGCCAATGAAGAGAAAAGCAATGGAATCAGACCTCAGCAAAAAGACCATCTCATCGATGACGCAATGTAAATTCAATCCTTCAGATTAATATAAAAAGACAAGTTTGGAAATTATTAAGGATGATAGATTATTTACGATGTGACAGATATGTGTTAGTGCTGAAGTGAAGGAGAAGGGATTGAAAAGACACACACTTCAATCCCTTCAGTTCTGCTAAGAAAGAAAGAGAAATGAACTATTGTTTTCTACATTGAGGACTAGTTAAAGCAAAAATCTCCGGATGGATAAATAAATTGGCCTTCAGAATATCCACCTCTTTAGGACAGCATGGGAATTCACATTCATGGCAAGCAATGGATAAAGTTGGACGTTTTAAAAATCGTAAGAACTTTATATTCACTTGAAACAATAAGAACTCTAAATTTTAAAACTTTTTAGTAAATAATGCAATAGAATCCTATCTGACCAAACTAAATTCTTTATTAATAATGTTATTTGATGTATTTTTTATTTATTTATTTAAAATCATTTCTATTTATTTAATTTTGTTCTTTAAGTTTATTTATGATTTTTGTTTTCCGATAAATTAAAATATATCAATGTTAAACTTAAGTCGGGCGTGAATGGCTGTATAGATTTGTAAAGTTATATTAGGGGAGGGTAATCTTAGGTTATTTGTGTCATTGTTAAATTGGGTCAATGGATTGGATATATTGATGTAGTTAGTAGATGTAGTCGGAGATTCGCTACTGGCAGAATCGTTTATATATACGCCGCACTCACCTGTTTGCCTATGGAACGAATTATAAGACGGAGAACGCAGTTCCTTTCTATGGAGTTTTTTTTATTGTTCTTCTCGTTAGATAGATGTAATATTCCTATCTGATGAGAGTCAATGTCTTCTCTTAATCTTTTTGGTGCTGCCGTATTCCGTATTACATTGAATACATCGATATATCAGATGAATTGATGCTAGTTTGACTGCGAATAAATAGGGATAGAATATTTTATTTTCAAATGCAAATCTATGTAGTCTATTCATACTCGACCCTAATTAAAAATGCATTAAATTTAAGTTGTTTATAGACACTTGCATGGATTGGTTATCGGTTAAGTATGTTTTGGGTTTTCATATTTGATCAAAATATATAGACATTCGATAAATAATGATACCTTATGGTGAGTATCTATAATGTATTTATTCGGATGTCTTTTAAGTTATTGGTGACAATGCAAGTATCTTATGGTGAATACTATTGGGTTACTTATAAATTTCCCTCTGCAATTGTTGGTATCAATGATTTTATATTTTGATCGTTTATGTTTATTTTGAAATGTTTTTAACCGTTGTAATCTATGTAACCGATCTATACTCAACATTATTAAAACAAATTTTTATAATTCCATCTGTGCGAACTTAATTAAAATGTAAACTTATAATATAATAGAAATTAAAATGTAAATTAAAATCTAAAGTAAAGTTAAAAATAATGTTAAATGTTAAAATGTAAACTGATACTAAAACAATTTTCAATCTTATATATATGTGCATAAATAAATGTTTGTATGCTAATTACTGGCAGTGGCTTATTTTATTCTTTTTTTATATACTCTTAGATTATATTATTTAATCTCTGCTATTCCACTGAGCTAGTGACATGGGCTAACAACCGGAACCAAAATATTTAAAAAAAAAAAATTTTTTTTTTGACTTATGTATCTGCCTACTTTATAAATTTTTCTAGGTTCAAATGCCTAGATGGCGCCCTGTAGTACAGTTTACGTAAGTCTATCATCTCCGGATCGTTACAATATATTAGGGCCAAAATGTATACTGTAACTCTTACTAATTCAAGACATAGTGCCATTTTAATTTCATATGTTGAACAATTATTTTTAATAGATCATGTCATTGACCATGCTGATCTATTCATCCAAACTTTTAGAACCCTACCAGTTACTAAAACTATAACCATGTTCTAAAACCTTTGTAGTCCTCAATGATAGTTGAAAATTCTTTTTAATTTATTATAGGATACAGTTCCAACCAAAATATTTCTGAAGGTTTGTGAGAATGGTGTTTTAGTTGTATTTTTATATTGGACTATTTCCATTATCTAATATGTATATTGAATGTCTTTACAAAAATTTAACTTTATTTAAATATTCCAAATACATTCAACTGATAGCACATCAAGCAGGTTAGTATATGCACAATCTTTCAAGAGGTATTATTCTCCCCTCTTCTTCAGGTGTTGCTGGCCTGACCAGTGACAGTACTAGCATGAGAATAGTCTAATATAAAAATACAACTGAACCTACACATGTTTTGTGCAATAAAGATCCAGAAAAAATGCTACACCTTTATCATACCTGCCTATATTTCCCATCTCTATACCTATTTATATTTTATAAGTGAACAAGTAACCTCATGAAATTACTAATATATATATATATATATATATATATATATATATATATATATATATATATATATATATAATAGTTTTATAACTTAAACATTTATTTCAATTAACATTCTCCATCAGAAAATATATTTCTAGACTCTTTTTCAGTTAGTTATCATAATTGTGTGATTTTTTAAAAAAATCACTTCAATTTGGGATTACACTTTATTTAAGATAAACAACTTATTGTGTTACCCGTAGTATTATGGTTACAGTTTCATCATACTTCTGCCTATGTAACAAAAAATTATTCTCCTGTAAATATTTGTACATAGTTTGTTATTAATAAAGTTTTTTATAATAAAAAAAGAATATCTTAAAAAGATTTATTGGTTTTAATGTGTGAACATATTAATAGACACCCATATATCACAAGATGCAGTACTATTTTTATAATGTTTGTTTTTATACTATGTGTTTAAAAATTTACCATTTATATAAGATGGCAAAAAAGACTCATAATTGTCTTTGCCTTACATGGCATATTTAATGTTACGTTATACATTTAGACACGTTACATTCAGATGAATATGCTAAAATCTATATAATGCACATTTATATATATTTTGCATGATTTTCCTATTTAATGCATGCATGCATATGCACACATACATACACACACACATATATATATATTGTAATGATATATAAATATGTCGTTACATTAATTTAAAATAAAAACTTAAAAGTTCGCAAATAAAAGTAAAAACCTAAATGCTAGAATTAAAATGTTTGTTAAATGTATATACATTCACACAGATGCCAAACTTTAAAAATATTTAAAAAAAACAAAAAAAAAAAACAAATAAGTATTTGAACGTACTTTTTTATAAAAAAAAAAAGTACAAGATTTGAAAATAAAAACAGGTATTAATTAATTCTTGTAATCTGTAAATGGAAATGATTGTTTATAAATTGTTTGAAAAGCAAGCTAGCCTTGGGCTCTTGTATAATTAAAATGATCTGATGAAAGATAGATAAGAAAATAAAGAGAAATTAGCTTTACCAATGGAAGCACTAAGCCTTGGCTCGGATCCTAACGAAAGTGATGGATTAGTGACGTTTTGTTGATTGAATCCATGTGGATTAATATAAAAAGGGAAATACAGTTTTTTTGGACAGTTCCAGCATTTTGTGTTTGAGAGATGTGGTAGGATGCACATACCACCCTCTCTATAAAAAATAAAAAAAAATGAAAAGACTGTGATACCTTGAACCAGCTATTGCCATCTCCAGAACATTATCTTCCAATGGAGGCATCACGGGAATTAAAAGCAGAAACCTGGACTCTTCTACCATAAGCTATATTGACATGAACTCTAAATTTAAAAATAATTAAGAACTTTCGTTCAAGCTTACGAACTTTTATCTGACTTTTTTAAGTTTAAAATCAAATTAATAATGTTTAATTTTATATCTTTTCCGATTGATAAAAATCATTTCCATTATTTTTTTTTTCTTATTGTATAAATTATTTATTGTTTAAATTTTAAATGATAAAATGTAGGTTGGGTATAGACGTTGCATAGATTCATTAGCGGTTGATTATGTTGAAGTTTTCACATTTGATTAGAATATATAGGTCAACGATGTTAATGCGGGCATCTTACAATGAATGCCATGGGGCCTTGTGTATTCCCTTTTGCAATTGACATTATCGATGATTTTGTATTTTGATCGTTTGTGTTTAATTTGGATGTTTATGACCGTGGAATCTGGGCAGCCGATCTATATTCAACATTTTAAAAACAAATTTATAAAAATAATCTGTGCGAACATATTTAAATGTTAAATTTAAGTCGGGCATGAATGGCTATATAGTTTTGTAAAGTTATATTAAGGGAGGGTAATCTTAGGTTGTTAATTTCGTAGTTGAATTGGTTCAATGGATTGGATATATTTGTGTAATTGTAGATGTAGTATGAGATCTGCTATGGGCAGGATTATATATATATGCCACACACCTTCTGTTTGCCTATGGTTGGGTTTGTAAGATGGCAAAGGACCGCAGTCCATTCCTATGGAGTTTTATGTTTATTGTTCTACTCGCCAACAGATGTAACATTCCTGTTGGTGGAGAGATGATGTCTTCTCTAATTATACTTACTGATCAGATGTACATTCCTGACAGTATAGTATTTGTGTTGTTGTATTTTCATGCTACATTGAATACATAAATGTATCAGATGGATTGGCGCCGGTTTGATTGCGAAATTTGTTGCCTAAGGTTAAATCAGGGAAGAATATTTTCTTTTCAAATGCAGATCTATGTAGTCTATTCATCCTCGACTCACTAAATAAATATTGAACTCATGATTGTAATTTACTTAAATGTAAAGCTAAAGATTAATAGAAAAATCTAAAATGTTGAATTTATTCCTCAAAATTTAAATGTTATTTTATATGTGCGTAAATAAATATTTTTTATGTGTTAATTTCTGGCAGTGGCTTTTATTTATTTATATTTAAGATATAAATTAAGATATAGATTTTTATCTCTGCGTCTCCACTGAGTTAGTGACTTGGGCTAACGATCTGAATATTTAAATAAAGTGGAATCTTAACAGCACGTAACTGCCTACCTATAAATTTTTTTAGGTTTAAATACCTAGATGGCGCTCTGTAGAACAGATATCGTAGTTTGCGGTTAGATTCGATCTTCACTTTCATTTCGATCATTATAATATATATATAAAGTAGAAAATCCTTTAACATTACAAAATTAAAAACAATTTTATTAAAATTCTCTTATAACCATGATTTAATCTATTAATAAATAGAACTTCTCAAGTGAAATTCAACAAGATACAAACAATATATATATATATATATATTTATATATTGTAACCAGACACACTCGTACAACCTCTTTACATTGGTTGTAACAATTTCCTGATGAGCTATTGTAGGAAGGAACCATTAATTGACATTTCCCAATACTGATGTCGCCTTACCTACAACAATATTTCCTGCTCATCAGAGGATGTAGTGCCATAGAGACTGGAAACATCTAGAAATGTATGTGTTTGGTTTCCCCAAACGGCACCACTAGAGTTCCATCTCACTACAACCTGACGTAAACCTACGTCTAGTTATGCCAAACATAGCTCAGGAGGCATGACATTCTCACAAACAAGTGATGCAACATGAACAACTGAATTGTTTTTATATAACAATAAATTTATTTCATAACATTTGTTAAGATCATTAATTCTCCATAGTTATTTTGGACAATAATCCCTTGCAGTTTATCATTACTTCATTTTTGATATAGTTCATCTTTAAGATCCATTTTCTGATATGCACATGTTTTTTTAGGTTCCCTCATTGGTGATGTATTTATCTGTGGTGTCCTTTAAATCTTTAATTATGATTTAAATATTATTCATTGATCCATGTACAACTGTATTTTTCTTATAAACATTTGTAATTCCTTCTTTAAAAGATGTGTATTATTTTCTTAAGCCTTTATAATTCTTCCAGGTATAACAGTGTTTTGTACATAACATTTATTATTCCACCAGCTAGAGACGTATTTCAATTATGTAGCATTTATATTTCATTCAGATTGATATATCTGGTATATATGATTTATACTAGTGCAGACATATTTTGTTTATTAAAATATAATCATTTATGATTTATTCCATTAAAGACATTTTGATTATAAACATATAAGTATTTGGGATTTATTTTGATACAGATATAACGTGTCTAAAATATAAGTATTCATGAGCTATTGCAATAAAGGCATATGTTGTATGTAAACATATAAGTATTCACGATTTATTCCAATAAAGATGTATTTTGATAATAAACATATAAGTATTTAGGATTTATTTCGATACAGGTGTAGTTTGTGTCTAACAATACAAGTATTCATGATTTATTCCAACAAAGATGTATTTTGTATATAAAATATAATCATTTATGACTTATTCCATTAAAGGCATATTTTGTACATAAGTATTCATGATTCACTCCAATAACAATGTATTTTGATTATAAACATATAAGTATTTATGATTGATTTTAACACAGACGTAGTTGGCAGCTAAAACATATAGTATTCATGATTTATTTCAAGAAAGATGTATCTTGATCATAAACATATAAGTATTTAGGATTTATTTTGATACAGACAAGTGTGTGTCTAAAATATAAGTATTCATGATTTATTCCAACGAAGACATATTTTGCATGTCAAACAATCATTTGTATTTTTTTCCATTACAGACTTATTTTGCAGATAAGAACGCAATGTATGGGTAAGACCACAAACAGGTGTTACTGACCTTATTGAAAAAATTAAAAGATTAAAATGGAGTTGGGCTGGACATATTTCTAGAAAAGATGATAATAGATGGACAATTGAAATTTTAAACTGGATTTCAAGAGATTGTAAAAGACCCAGAAAGAGACCACATGTGAGATGGATGGATGAAATAAGAAAATGTGCAGGGGTGTTGTGGAGAAGAGAAGCTAAAGATCGGAGAAGATGGATTAAACTTGGAGAGACCTTCATCCTGCAGTGGATTGATAATGGTTGATGATGATGATGATGATGATGATTTCAATACAGACATATTTGGTATATAAAATGTATAAATATTTACAATTTATCCTAATGAAAACATATTTTGCATATAAAAGTATGAGTATTTATGATTTATTTCAATGCAGAATTATTTTGTATATAAAAATATAAGTATTTATGATTTACTCCAATAACAATGTATATTGTATACAAACATATAAGTATTTATGATTTATTTCAATACAAACATAGCCTGCAGATAGGATATAAGGATTTGTGCTTTATTTCAATGCAGATGTATTTTGCATATAAAAAGATAATCATTTATGATTTATTTCATTAAAGATGCATTTTGATTATAGACATATAAGTATTTATGATTTATTTCAATACAGACATATTTTGCATATAAAAATATAATCATTTATGATTTATTTCAAGAAAGATGTATTTTGATTATAAATATATAAGTATTTATTATTTCATTAAATCATTACCTTCATTTTCATTCGGTGTGTTAAGCTAAATGGCATTATATAATTTCCATGCATATTCACGCAGGTGTGGCTTGGAGATTCATGGCTACAGATAGAGAGAGAAAGCTATTACTGACTAGCCTATCATCCTTATGCTTTCCATATTAATACTTTTCTTTTCAACATCCTCCAACTGTAGGGCTCACACTTAATAAAACTAGACTTCTCAGTTGGGATAAGCTGTGTGGCTGTAAATATAATTATTCCAAAGGTGACTCCACACTAAATCTACTTGGCAACTAAACAGCTAAACAACACAGAGATATATTTTTTTTGAACTTCAAGTTCCACTATTTATACCCTGATTGAGTCTCTGGATTAATCTAGCATGACTCCACTGTATCTGATTTTTCAAAAATCTTTCATTTAAGCCCATGTGTTTTTCTCTTCTTGATGATTGGATCATTTAGTTTTAGCAGGAACCGATGAGGAATTAGGCAAATAATGCCTTGTTTTCCAATTTGATAAACTTTGCCTCAAGCGATTATTACACTTTGTATACAACATCAGCTCAAAAATTAAAAATATAATATTTTAATAAATGCCAGTTTTAAATGCTTAAAGATGTATTTATTTCATGTTTTAAAAATTATAAAAATCAATGATGAAAATTTATCTTTTTTTTACAACTCTTAATCATTATTTAAAATAATGATTTTCTTTTTCTTCTCTTAAATATAAACATTTTGCTTTTTTATATAAAATTATTGAAAAGTTGGTTTCTTTTATATATGTCTGTTTTACTTTAATCAATCACTTTAGGTGGAAGGGGAAAATAAATCGTAAAATATATTCATGAAACAACATGTCTGTTTCAATATATGTATATAGAAAACAAAATAACCTTTGCATAATTTATTTCACAAAACAACCATATTAAAGAATGTCTTCATGAGATTGATAGCCTTAGATTCAAGAAAATTTCTCACGAGTGTTTTTTATACTTCTTTTTAATTCATTTTTTCATAAAAGATAATCTTAGCATTATGAAATAATGTTTTATGATAGGCATTCAGTTCATGAATATACAAAACTAAGCTATGATCCTTATTTTTGACTCTACTGCTATGAACTTCAACTTTTTCATTAAGACTTAATTTACTTTGTCTTATATGCTTTTTATGACAACTGCAAGGAATCTTATAAATTATACCAGTAGTAGATTAAGTATCAATTAACTGTTTTGAACTATTTAATAAGGAATTTACATCAATGCTCTTCTTTCAGACCATTTTCATCATCAACAGCCATTATCAATCCACTGTAGGATAAAAGTCTCTCCAAGTTCTATCCATCTTTTCCAATCTTTAACTTCTCTTCTCTATATCACCCTTGCACACTTTTTATTTCATCCATTTATCTCATGTGTGGTCTCTTTCTGGGTCTTTTACAATCTTTTGAAATCCAGTTTAAGATTTCAATTGTCCATCTATTATCATCTCTTCTAGAAAAATGTCCAGTGCAATTCCACTTCAGTATTTTAATTTTTTTAATAAGGTCAGTAACATCTGTTTATTCTCTTACCCATATATTGCATTTTTGATCTCTTCTTGTTACTCCTAACATGCATCTCTCCATGCTTCTTTGAGTGGTTTGAAGTCTCTGTATAGTCTCAGATCCATAAATAAGAACAGGTAAAACACATTTATTAAAAACCTTCCTCTTCAAATACATAGGTATATTTCTTTTTACTGTCAAGTTATTTCTACCAAAGGCATGCCAACCAAGTTTAATTCTATAGTTAATTTCATCCATTATGTTTCCATCTGTATTAATAATCTGATAAAGGTATTTGTAGCTATTAACTTCTTCTAACTAATCATAATCAATCTTTATTTTCATATTTTGAGAAAATACATTGAACATTACTTTAGTCTTTTTAACCATTTATCTTTAGTCCCACTTTCCCACTTCCATCTGATAATTCCTGCAACATTTCCTGCAACACTAAAGCATTATTTGTAAAATCAACCACATTATCTACAAAATCTAAATGACTTAAATAATCTCCATTTACTTTCACTCTTTTAGCTTCTCTATTTAATCCACAAAATAATATCACCCAATAGATGACTATCCCTATAAACCAATTCATAAATTGATGACTTGGTAATTAAAAAAACTCTTTATTTTCATTAACAATTTAATTTTCATTATTATCAGGCTTATGAATATTTTTAATAAATATAATATTTCTAATAAATTCATGATTATAACCTAAATTACTATAATCAGAAGTAAATTGAATCTTTTGAACATAAGTATTATTTTCACAATTTAAGCCTTCTATTCCTATAAAAAAATTCAATAAAGAAATTTTCTTATGAGCAAAAGATTGATAACTGTCTAGCCTTATCATATTTCTTAAATCTTTTTGTTTAATAAAATGACTGAAAAATAAAACATCACAACAATAGTTTAAATATATATAGAATTAAACAATATTGGCTGCAAGTTAATTTATGATAATATCAAGAAAAGTAATTTACAGTTTAAGGCTCAAACAGGATTTTTAGCAATAAAGGAATATAGACATAAATGGGAAAATGTGGAGGATTTAGTGTGCAAGTTGTGTAAGGTAGGCATAGAAAATATTTGGCATCTGTTAATTAAATGTAAATGTCTGCATGCATAAAGGGTACAAATAATGAAGTTATGAAATAATAAATAAAAAACAATGTGATTATACAGAAAGTAGGTTCTTGATTTTTATACTGTATTTGGTAAAAGGTAAGGGGCATTTAGTTATGAAGACTATGGATTTGATAAATATTATGTTGTGGAAATGGGATGGAGCATTTTAAAGAAGAATATGCAAAAAAACTTAGAGTTGGGAATGGAAAGAAAAGGTAAAGTGGCTAACAGGTTTCTCTGGAAATAGTGGCTCTGAGATTCCTGATTCCAAATAAGAAGATATCACAGTTCATCACAACGCATATAAAAGAAACGTTTTTCTTACTTTTAAAATCTAAAGTAAAAGTGGGTATGTTAAAATATTACAATATTTATAGTTTTTAGATATTAAAAAAGATAAATATAAAATATTTTTACAATAGAAGAATGAATAAGAAAATAATAGATATCATATGATGTGAAAATTAAAAAGAATATTAATAAATGAATTAAAGTTGAACTGAGAATTGTATGAAAATAAAATTATTAAGTATTTTATTAAAGAGCTAATAAAACTATAGTTTAAGTTTATAAGGAATAAAAGTAATAAGGAAATTATTAAAAATTAATAAAAATGAATAATGTATTTAAATTAATAGTTGTTCATGATAATGTATATATATATATAGTCAGAAATACACGTGTATAATTTATATTTATTTTTGTTTATATTGTATATTTTATTTTATATTAACTGGATTATTTTATTTGAGTTTGATTATATTTATTTCAGTTTTATTATGTTTTGTTATATTTTATGTTTTTTATTATGATTAATTTTATTGTTTACATTTTTATGGTATTATTTCTATAGTTATGTATTTTATTTTATTCATTATAACATAGCTCTGAAGAAGACTGCAGGATAGTCGAAACATAAGATTGTGTATGCATATATGTACAATAAAAGATTTTTTTCCAAAAATCATTCAAAGTACAGTGGATAAATTGCATTTATATAAGATATTACAGGCAAATAGGAAATGGTGAATTTGATAATATTTCTGATATTTTATTTTTGTTCTAATATTTAATTTGTAAGTAATTATTTTATCAAGAAATAATTTTAATTTTTTTATTGTTTAGACAGCAAAATTATTTTATAAATATTAATTAAATTTTTGGATTCAGTAGAATGTGGATTCAAGCCAATAAAGAAAAAGGGACATATGTTTAAATGTCAATAATTAGAGTATAACATTTTATCTGACTTAGTTTTATAAATAGGTATAATTGACCTGCAGATATTCTTACACACTCCACTCTCTATGCATCTTCATTTATCTTGAAATCATTGTTCTTTATTTCAATTTGTTAATTCAAAATTATAATTTTATTTAAAATTTTATTTCCTTAGCTTAACTAGGCACAATGTCTGAATTTAAATTTCAAAATTAAGAATCTTCTTTCCAGTCAGCTTTATTGTAAAATTAGTTAATATTTATTATAATGTTTAAACATGAAATATTTAAACTTCATATATTTGAAATCTTTGAAGGCCATTATTTTTGTCACTATGGTAATAAACAGAATAAACATCACATGATCACCATTTCTTATACTTACAAATTCTCCATACAGTAGTGTCACTAGTGCAGGGCAGAGTAATCACAATTACACAGACTCCGTGTAATGTACAGACTATCATTAATTTCAATGTCTATTTCATATTTAAGTTTGCTGTAAAATATTTGAAATTTTTAAGAGGAAAAACAACAAAATTATTAAAATTTTAAAATAATTTTATCATAGTGTTTTTTTAAAATACTCATTTTATTTGAAATATTTACTTGAAAATAATTTACCTTGAGTAAAAAACTTTGAATTTCATTTAATAAAAGCTAATTTATTAGGATGAGTATTTTACCCATTTATATTATACCTACAAAAAAGAAAAACAATATTTGACATCAGAAAAACAATATTTGACATCATTATATTATATTACTGAAATACACAATTATTCATGCTGTTAATACACCAAAATGTTCATTACTCTATAATAGCATATGACTACTTCTAATAGGAGAAAAGAAAGCAATTTTCTTGGATCAGAGAAATAAAATAATGGACATATTAAAATAAATGTTTATTAAAGGTTTTGAAGTATTTTAAGAAAGTATTTACTTTACAAATGGAAATATGAATATTCCAAAATTAATATTTTTTGAAATTAATTTACATGAATGTTGCTTGCAATATTAATTTTGTGAAAACCTTTTTTTCATCATTACTATGGAGATCATTGCTGTATTGTAAAAAGTGCAATATTTTAGAAAGTATTTTTCCGGCTGAATACTACTTTCATCATTAATGAATAAAATGTTTTGAAGTATTAAAATTGAAATGCTTAAATTAATTCTGAATAATATTATAGTGCATCTTAATAAATATCCATGGAAACCTGCTCAATGAATGGCTATACTTATAGTTTTCTAGCATAATTTATTTAAAATGGTACTTAAGGATAATCGTGAAGTTTCTATATTCTATACATTAATTAATTAAGTGATATTAGTGCTGAATATTTTTGCTGTCCAAAACAAAAAAGCTTTATCATTGTTTTGTTTTATTTTAAAATAGTAAATGTTCATATTTTATGTTTATAATTTTTATCTTATGAGGTCATTATTATAAATGCATATTATATTATATAATTTTATATGTTATTTTAGCAATATTACTTTGGTCAAAGTTCTCAAAATATCAGTGTATGATATTTGTATATTTTTAAATAGTATGATTTTTTCATTTGAACTATTTATTTATAAGAAGTATGTTATTATGTTAATGCAGTATAAGTAGATGGTTTTTTGTATTATTTATTTTATTGTCTGATAATTGTCTAATTTTGACCAAGCTATGTGTTGCATTTATTAATTATTTATTGTCTTCACATCTGTTACTTATAGTATTTTGCTTAGAGACTGAAGCTTTCATCCCTCTTATTTTAGAAATTATTATTTTTGTCAATATTGTTAAAGATTATCACATGTGTCTCTCTGTTATTATTTTTGATTTATTTCAAGAGATCGTAGCATTTGTCTCTCTTATATAGGTTGTCTGCTAGCATACATATTTAAAGATTTACATTAGGCTCTCTCTCTCTTTTGTTGAAGGCAATCTTATTTAGTATTTTGTCCCTCATGTGCATTCTTATTATTCCTTGACAACTGACAAAGTTCTACATTATTTTTATTGGCCTCAAAAGTAGATGCACTTATTTTGAGTTACACCATCATACTTTTACTTTATTTTTTAACAATAATTTAGTTTGTTGTTGAAAATGTATTTGTAAAACATGTGTAATATTTTACCATGACTTTCTCCTGCATTTATAAGATATTTAGCATTCTTGGTTTATTTAGAAGTGAATTATATATTGTTGATGTGTAGGTCTTGTATTTAAGCTTTTCTAAATTAGGACATAAATACAATAAATACATAACTTCAAACATAAATTGTATTTTAAGGATAAATAGATAATATACATTTTTTATCACTCATTCATCACTGGATTCTTAAGCTGTATTTTGAATAATGTTAAATATTCATTGAGAGGAATACTACTCATACAAAGGATATTATCATTGTGTAAATGATTTAATATGTAAGAACTTATTGTAATCTAAATTAACAGAACATTTATTTTGACCAACCAGATTATTTTTTCTTAACCAAATTTAATATTTATTATAATACCAGTTGTAACTTAACTTTCTGACATAGTTTTAAAAAGGAAAGTTGTATTTGCAGAAGTCCTTGGATTTGTGGACTTAAAAAATATGATATTTGTGACTTATTATTATTTGTATTTGTTTGCTGTTAAATAAATTTTTGTTTTTTTATTAAGAAATTTCTTATAGTTTTTATCCACATCATCCATTCATTAGTCAGAAATCTAAATAATTATAAGAGTATCACTAATTATTTTAAGTGTTTTGTCATAAGAATACATAAACATTAAGACTGATAAGAGTCACATTATAGTGTTATATTTAAGTATGAGAATTACAATTAAGAAAAATGTATTTTACTTAATAAAATTTATAATTGCATATTATTTAAAATCACTTCAGCCAAAATAGTTTATTTATGAAAAGATCACTGTGCCTGCTTGTTTATTTTAAAACTGTTTTCACAAAGATGAAATGCCATACTTGTTATTCTATGATAAATTTAATTTAATAGAGAACTTAACTCAGATCTGGAAGATATTTAGGTAGATTTATTATGTGGTATTTATAATGGCTATAAAATCCTTTACCCTTTCTTAATATCTGAATGCCATTTTAGATTATTATTCAACTTATTCCAAATTAAGAGATCATGTTATCTATTTTATTTAAATTAATAGTAATTGTTATCATTGTAGTTGTGATAAGACATTAACTTAGGAGTAAGGGTATATCTTATTTAGTTATTAGATTTCACTGTGGAATTGATCTGAAGAGTCAAAAAAAAATTATTTGATAACTAAATAATTATATTCCCCTGAGATATCCTAATTTGTTTTAAGAACTACATTTATTTAAAAATTAGTTTGCTGATAAAGAAATTATTTTTAAAAGATGAAACTTTGTGGCAAAGATTTAAGAAAACACTTCCAAATATTGTACAATTAAACATGATGTTTTATGTGAGCATAGCAATGAGATATGTAAAAGAAGCTTATGATTCTGATAAGAAAAATAATAGTAGTAGTAAGTAGATGTTTCTAAAAGAAAGTATTTTTAAATGTAACCTCACTGATATATGCTTGCAATACCAAGAGTATTTAATTATATTAGAGTGAGTTGAGAGTTATCTTCTTAAATTATTCATACTGAAGCAATGGATCTGAAGTCCGATCCATGCTTCACATCTTCCTATAAACTTAATTAGTATTGTAGACCTAAATTAAGTTTATAGTTTAATATCAGCAGGGTTTTGCATTAAAGTTAAAAATAATTATGCTTATTAAATGTGTATTGCAGTTAAATATTTTATTTTAAATAAATTTCATTCTAGTGATAAAAAAATTGCTTAACCTGTTAGTCAAACATATATATACATCTAGCGTATATATATGAGTAAATGCAAGATTCTGCTGAAATAAAATGCTTATTCTATTGTAAAATAATAATATATTGTTGTTCAAATTTTATTAAAATATTTAGTATGATTTGATTTTGAGATAAGCCCACCAACATTTCTGAAAGAATGTATATTGTAATTAGTGAGCCATTTAAGTCTAATTAAAGATGGCATTTTCTTTCTTGCTTTTTAATTAATAGAATTCCAACTTTAAAGTAAGAAAGTTGGAGTAAAAAAATTGAAGTTATTTTTAGAACGTGTTGCTTTGAAACAAAGGAGCATGGGGAGGCTTATCAAGATCTCAGATCATACAAACAATGGAAGGTAGCTGCCAGAGAAAGTATAAATAGTAGGGAGAACAAAAGAGATAAGTATTCAGACTTTTCCTTTTGAAGGAGTCATTTGATTCTGATTTTGCTTGTGAAGGCGATTTATTAAGATTTTTCTTGCTGTTTTATTTCCAGAAAGCTTGGAAAGTGCATTCAGATTTCTCTTGGGAGAAATCCGTCAGATTTTGCTTCACATTTAGCTTGTGCTACAAATAAAAATATATACAGCTGTCATTTTCAAACAATGGAGAAGTTGGAACCTGCTCCAGTTAAAACCAACCGTATTTTGAGGAAAATGGATATGCTTGGCTAGGCAAATCATAGCTTTGCCTATCCCGAGGTTCCTAAATACCATCCAAAATGCCTTAACATCCAATCAATAACCATATGAACTCTATGCCGTGTCTGGAGAACTTTTCATGGAAGCCATACTTCATATTTTCATTGTCCGGACAAACACCTATCGTCGGTCGGATCAAGCCACGGACGCCGTGGGGAACATCACGGAAAAAGGACGGTATCGTATCTACTATATTAAACTATCTCGTATGCTACTTTTGATTCAGATTGTTTTATTGTTGTATTGAAATATATGTCTTTACTATGTAAACATTTTATGAATTAACCTTAAATATATTTTGGGATCATCTAGCTATATGTAACCTTTTTACCTTCGCTATTCTTCCTTACTAACCATTGTAAATATTTAGTATTTCGTTGCGGTTAAATTTAATAGTTAACTTTTTGTCATTTGAAATCTCTTTCCAATTTTATTTATGTTGTTAATTAAATCCAAGTCAGTTTCTTTTGTGTGCCAACTTGATCTCTTTGATAACACCTCTTTTTGTCCGCCATTAGCTTATCACGTATATTTGATTTAGCTATATACGTTCTAAGTCAATTTTAAACACGATTTTTAGCGCAAAGCCATAAGAAATGCTTTGCGAAAGGTTTTTATTATCCATCGTACTTTATCGAGAAGATCGAGTTGGAATTTTTTTTTATAAAATTGGGAAGAAAAGAATTTGACCGCAAACCTATTAACTTGTTTCTTTTTATTGTCTAATTAGTTTGTTGCAGTAATTTAGGGGAATAGCGGAGGCCCATTAAAGCCTTATTCATATCTTAAAGCCATTAATTAAACATTATTTAATCATCAAAACTTGAGTTTCTTAGTTATATTAAATGCTTTATGTTTACTTTTCAATGATCCAGGCACGCAAAACGCAAACACCAACACATCTTTTTATGTACTTTACACATTTAGCTTTTAGCTCTTTAGGATTTTCCGTCCATGTCTCTACCGCTGTTGCTAAGCTTTGTGGCCGGTTGAAAAATAATTTATGCGTGGCTCAGATGGTGTTGTTGGTTCGTGAATTAGCCCCGAGAATGGGCGAGATAGGGCAGAGGTTATTATATTCTTTATTTAATATTTCGCGTATAGTGGCCTCGAGGTACTTTCGCTTAGGACTCGAACTAGGTTAAACCAGCATACATAATCTGACTGTCACAGTAGATTTTTTTTTTTCCGTAATTCTGGACGCCCATCGTGTGGCTATTCGAAATTTTCCATACCCTGCAATGCCCTGTATAACATTTGTATGTGTGTATAATGTTTTTTTCTTTTTCTGTTTTAAATTAATGAGTAATATATATGTAGATTTTTTTTCCCGGGTTTGTACACACATATATATAATGTTTTTTTAAATAACACGAAATAATTGTTAGTTATACGTAAAATTTTTTGCTTCTAGTTGGTCGCAGTGGGACGTATGTCATTTTTTTTAAAAAAAAAAAATTAGTACCCTGAGAAGTTAGTTTAGTTTAATATATTTATATAAAAATATATGTATAATTTTTCCAAGTTTGTTTCCTAACGTGAGCCAAATGTCATTTTTTTGAATTAATTAAAAAGTTAAATGTGTCATAAGCTAAACATTTTTTTTCCCGAGTTTAATATATATAGGAAATGAATATTTTATATTTAAAAAGTTAACACTCCGCTAGTTGTTTTTGTTTGTGATTATAAAAGTAGATTTCAGAATTAAACAGATTTTTTTTTCCGAATGAGTAGTTTTGTCGATGGCCAGTTGCCATATTGTTGTTTATCGTATAAAGTATATACCTTCGATGAGGCGGAAGTGTCAAATATATACCCACCCGCCCTCCCTTAAATTAGCTTTCGTACTTTAGATTATTTTTAGTATTGCTCAAATATGAGAAGTTTTGATGTAATAATGTTTTTTTTTTTCGAAATATAGTATAAACTGTAGTGTTAATATTTTGAGTAAAAAAGTACAGTACATAATAGATTTTTATTTTCCGTTTGGATAAATTTTTGTAAATATCTTAGATAACCTTTTTTTTTCGTTAATAAAATTTTTTTTCATAGATTGAAAGCTTTGATAAGTCAAAATTACACGTGTCATTGTATGGTGTTAACAAACATTTTTTTTCACTTTCTCTGCATTTCGTTTTTATATAAAATGAATGCTATAATCAGGCAAAATTCTCGTTCACTGTTAAATATTTTGTAATTACGTGTCCTACCAAATATAAATTAAAGTTGTGTTTCAATACTAGCAAACTTAATTTTATCTTATAAGAAAAGTAAATGCGTATGTTCGTTAATAAATATATATTAAAGATATATTTTTGTATAACATATATGTCAGCCACCCTTTAGTTAAGATTTTTTTTTCTCCATTTCGGATTATGCTATTGAATCATTTATTGAGTAACCGTTAGGTGAAGACCCTTTGAGTAACCGTTAGGTGAAGCCCTTGTTTTTGTAGTGATCGTTTATGAAGATTCCTTGAGTAACCGTTTAGGTGAAGACCCCTTACACTTTAGAGTTCAGAATTGCTGAGTAGCCTGAAATAATAGGTCTATGTCTGCAATTGTTGTTTCCGTGTCATAGTTGTGACCAGCGTTACTTGCCTGAAATAATAGGAGTATGCGGTTTGCAATGTGACATTCGTTCTAATAAATTTATGTACATAATAATAAAAGAAATATTTGTATAGGTATATCTGTTTGTATATTTATATGTAGTCATATATATGCTTATTTGGTGTGTACATATTCATATATATGGGTGTATATGGTATACACTTCGTTATAGTTTGGTAAAACCCATTTTTATATAAATGTTTTTTAAACAGTTTTTGATCTCAATGCGTGATTCTGTAAAATTGCTTGATAATTGTTAATCTATTTCGGGTTGTGACCAAAATGGTAGTTGGTTTCGATCCCAGGTTCATAATTCGGAGTGGCAGTTATCATGGGATTTTACTTTTATTTTAATTTTTTGTGTATATTTTGTTTTGTTAATCATACTTTGGCTGTTTGAATTTTTTTTGTGTCTTGACCAAAATGGTAACTGGTTTCGATCCCAGGTCAGACAAATTACCGTACTTAGTTGTTATACGTCTTAGATTTAAATAATATTGTGTCATTTAAAATAGCATTTACTTATTCATCCAGAGATTTTTTTTTTTCGTTCAGCAGAATCAAATTAATTTTTTTTTTAAAAGTGAACTGAAACGCAAAGTAAAATTTTAATTGCAGTGAAACTTTATAAACCCTTATAAATGTGTGCTTGGATCATTATCCATTAATATGTATATTTGATATGGCCATTGTCTTGTCGACTGGCGCCCTTTTCAAATAAATTTGTCGGCAAGTGCAATTTCTCATATCGGATATCAAATAAACTAAATTATAGTAGATGATCAAAATAACAATGTATGCTTAGTGAGCCAAAATAATTTTAAACATGACATGTATATTTTGCTCACATATTTCTTTATATATATATACTTGTATTAATGTAAATGCATTTTTTAGTTGTTTCAGGTGTCAGAGAAAGCCAGGTCAAGCTGTAAGTGGATTATTTCAGTTATATTAACATAGCAATGATATTTTAATGAAATATAAATAAAGTAAAGTGAGGAGAATAATATGTGGTATAGTTATTAAAGACAGACACGGCAGGATTTTTTATATTTTCATGTATAAACAGATACATATAGGCATAGGGTTAAAATAGGACCTCGTGAGGTAGGCAAAGTTAATTTCTGAAAACATAAATAAAGAATTTAGAATATTGACTTATTTTTTTTATATATAGAACTAAAATTTTTTTCTGCACATACAGGATATAGCTCCTAGATATACATAATACAATATACTTATATAGATTGTATTAAAATACGTTTAAAATAAATTGTGACTTTCTGTAGCAAAATAGCAAAAAAAAAAAAAATGGACCAACAGACGGACGCACATTATGACAGCGAGGAGGAGGTAGTACTCAATATTCCCAAGAGGCCAACAGGTACTCATAATGAAGAGTATAACTTTGATGCTCTCATCAAGGAAATGAGAGATGAAAATGAAATGATGATGAACATGTTCCAACAATGCATGAATATGACATTACAAAGACTAAACCGTTTGGAGGAAAACATGGGTCTCCAGCAACAACATACTACCAGAACAAAAGTATTACCAGATGATGATAATCAGGAAAAGGGACAAGACCAACAGGAACAAGGGGATATTCAGGTTGAATCACTGATTGATGAAGAAGCATGTAAAGATAGTCACCACTTGGACTTGTCAGTCAAACATGAAAGGCAAAGTGGAGAACAAAATTGTCGAATCATAGAGGATAGCAAGAGCACAATCGGAAGCTTCCGATCTGACTGTGGATTTAGTAAACGAAACTGAAAAGATGGGACAAGACATGAATAATAAAATGAGTGACTTGACTGGAGCTACTCCGATACATTTGCAGTATGGCGCAGCATGTCTTCAGGTATTCAAAGCCAAAATCTTAGTGGAAGAGGAGAAAATAGACCAACTAGGAAACCAAAAGATCGCAAGCGAACGATTAAGACGGGCAGTGCTGCATCGGAAGACAAAACGAAACCGCCAATATCAATTCAGGCAAAGGAAGCAAGTGTGGTTGAGAGATCTGAGGCCAACTAGTGTAGTGCGGAGAGAAGTAAAAAAGTTTTTTCCAATATATAGAGGCCCTCATTTAGTAAAAAAGAAGTGTGGAGAAAATGTTTTTCTGCTGAAAGATAGTTACAGCATACAAAGACAGTACAATGCTCCAAACATAAAACCTTGCATACCACCGGATCCCGGGAAATTGAGAAATTAAAAACATAAATATAACTTGTCAGACTAAAAACAACACGGACTTGATTTAAAATATAGGAGAGTGAATTATGGATAAACCGTTTTATAGTAAAAGAAAGAAAGATTATTAGTAGGTAGCAACAAATTAAACATTACAGTGAATAAAGAGTAGGCTTGAACTCACCTGGTACAAATTCTTACCTCTGACCTGAAGCAACAGCATTTTTTTTTTAAAACATTTTTTTTTTTTTGCTCACTAACTATTGGGAAATGAAGCAATGGATCTGAAGTCCGATCCATGCTTCACATCTTCCTATAAACTTAATTAGTATTGTAGACCTAAATTAAGTTTATAGTTTAATATCAGCAGGGTTTTGCATTAAAGTTAAAAATAATTATGCTTATTAAATGTGTATTGCAGTTAAATATTTTATTTTAATAAATATATAAATTCAACATTCCTTTTCTTTTTAAAACTTGTTTTTATTCCAACTATAATTTTCTTTCTCCTTCCAATACAACGTTTCAACTACATTCTGTAGTCATTATCAAGTTTCCTTAAAAAATAATAATAATAATAAAATAAATAAATAAAAATAAAAAACAAAAATAATAACACAAATAAATAAAATATTAATACATTCCAAATACATAATATTCAATTAAAACCATAATATTATTATAATCTACAAATACAATTATTTACCTCCTTCCCTATCTTTAATTATTTCTTTTAAATTACCTTTATAAATTAATACTCTTCTTATATAAATTTATTATCTTTTCTCTAAATCTTTACCCATTAACATTCTTTTTATAATCCCCCCCCCCCTTTTTATTTTTATATATTATTCTTATATTATCTTATTTTTTATCTCTATTTATTAACATTCTATTTAATACTGGTTTATAATGATCTATATATACTTCCTCTTTTTTTATTCTCTCTTTAAAATTTGTAACGCATTCCAATGGCCTTATATCAAAATTTTTATGCTTAAATTCCTTTTTATGAATATATATAGCAGATTTTTTATCATATAAATGCTGCCTTAATCTAGTTTTTAATTTATTCTTACTTGTTCCTATATAATTCATATTTATATTACTTTTTTCACAATCCATACAAGGCCATTGGAATGCGTTACAAATTTTAAAGAGAGAATAAAAAAAGAGGAAGTATATATAGATCATTATAAACCAGTATTAAATAGAATGTTAATAAATAGAGATAAAAAATAAGATAATATAAGAATAATATATAAAAAAAAAAGGGGGGGGGGGATTATAAAAAGAATGTTAATGGGTAAAGATTTAGAGAAAAGATAATAAATTTATATAAGAAGAGTATTAATTTATAAAGGTAATTTAAAAGAAATAATTAAAGATAGGGAAGGAGGTAAATAATTGTATTTGTAGATTATAATAATATTATGGTTTTAATTGAATATTATGTATTTGGAATGTATTAATATTTTATTTATTTGTGTTATTATTTTTGTTTTTTATTTTTATTTATTTATTTTATTATTATTATTATTTTTTAAGGAAACTTGATAATGACTACAGAATGTAGTTGAAACGTTGTATTGGAAGGAGAAAGAAAATTATAGTTGGAATAAAAACAAGTTTTAAAAAGAAAAGGAATGTTGAATTTATATATTTATTATCATGGAGCTATAATTTAAAAAGAAAAAGAAGTGAAAAGATATGTATATAATTATATTTTATTTTAAATAAATTTCATTCTAGTGATAAAAAAATTGCTTAACCTGTTAGTCAAACATATATATACATCTAGCGTATATATATGAGTAAATGCAAGATTCTGCTGAAATAAAATGCTTATTCTATTGTAAAATAATAATATATTGTTGTTCAAATTTTATTAAAATATTTAGTATGATTTGATTTTGAGATAAGCCCACCAACATTTCTGAAAGAATGTATATTGTAATTAGTGAGCCGTTTAAGTCTAATTAAAGATGGCATTTTCTTTCTTGCTTTTTAATTAATAGAATTCCAACTTTAAAGTAAGAAAGTTGGAGTAAAAAAATTGAAGTTATTTTTAGAACGTGTTGCTTTGAAACAAAGGAGCATGGGGAGGCTTATCAAGATCTCAGATCATACAAACAATGGAAGGTAGCTGCCAGAGAAAGTATAAATAGTAGGGAGAACAAAAGAGATAAGTATTCAGACTTTTCCTTTTGAAGGAGTCATTTGATTCTGATTTTGCTTGTGAAGGCGATTTATTAAGATTTTTCTTGCTGTTTTATTTCCAAGCTTTTTGGAAAGTGCATTCAGATTTCTCTTGGGAGAAATCCGTCAGATTTTGCTTCACATTTAGCTTGTGCTACAAATAAAAATATATACAGCTGTCATTTTCAAACAATGGAGAAGTTGGAACCTGCTCCAGTTAAAACCAACCGTATTTTGAGGAAAATGGATATGCTTGGCTAGGCAAATCATAGCTTTGCCTATCCCGAGGTTCCTAAATACCATCCAAAATGCCTTAACATCCAATCAATAACCATATGAACTCTATGCCGTGTCTGGAGAACTTTTCATGGAAGCCATACTTCATATTTTCATTGTCCGGACAAACACCTATCGTCGGTCGGATCAAGCCACGGACGCCGTGGGGAACATCACGGAAAAAGGACGGTATCGTATCTACTATATTAAACTATCTCGTATGCTACTTTTGATTCAGATTGTTTTATTGTTGTATTGAAATATATGTCTTTACTATGTAAACATTTTATGAATTAACCTTAAATATATTTTGGGATCATCTAGCTATATGTAACCTTTTTACCTTCGCTATTCTTCCTTACTAACCATTGTAAATATTTAGTATTTCGTTGCGGTTAAATTTAATAGTTAACTTTTTGTTATTTGAAATCTCTTTCCAATTTTATTTATGTTGTTAATTAAATCCAAGTCAGTTTCTTTTGTGTGCCAACTTGATCTCTTTGATAACACCTCTTTTTGTCCGCCATTAGCTTATCACGTATATTTGATTTAGCTATATACGTTCTAAGTCAATTTTAAACACGATTTTTAGCGCAAAGCCATAAGAAATGCTTTGCGAAAGGTTTTTATTATCCATCGTACTTTATCGAGAAGATCGAGTTGGAATTTTTTTTATAAAATTGGGAAGAAAAGAATTTGACCGCAAACCTATTAACTTGTTTTCTTTTTATTGTCTAATTAGTTTGTTGCAGTAATTTAGGGGAATAGCGGAGGCCCATTAAAGCCTTATTCATATCTTAAAGCCATTAATTAAACATTATTTAATCATCAAAACTTGAGTTTCTTAGTTATATTAAATGCTTTATGTTTACTTTTCAATGATCCAGGCACGCAAAACGCAAACACCAACACATCTTTTTATGTACTTTACACATTTAGCTTTTAGCTCTTTAGGATTTTCCGTCCATGTCTCTACCGCTGTTGCTAAGCTTTGTGGCCGGTTGAAAAATAATTTATGCGTGGCTCAGATGGTGTTGTTGGTTCGTGAATTAGCCCCGAGAATGGGCGAGATAGGGCAGAGGTTATTATATTCTTTATTTAATATTTCGCGTATAGTGGCCTCGAGGTACTTTCGCTTAGGACTCGAACTAGGTTAAACCAGCATACATAATCTGACTGTCACAATACATATTGCT